>JAEQBH010002079.1:0-600000 GCA_016808115.1 Tetrastigma voinierianum
GAAGTCAAATAGACAAAACAAAGTTTTTTATGGACTTTATAATCAATAAATAGTAAATAAATATTCAAATTTATAAGAAAAGGGAATTCGGGACCTTCTACCAAATCAAGTTCTGATACCATATGAAAAGAGAAGGAGATTGTAGAAAAAGAAAAGACATTGATTTGTATTTCTTGAATATCTTTTTGTAGAAGTATGGGTAAATATACAAACGACACATTACAATAAAAGGAAGGTTAGTTTGTAAAATAGCATTGGTTCCTAAGCTCCAATCCTGCGTCAAGAAGTCAAATATGTACAAGGACATTCTAAAATATTCTAACAGAATATACAAAAATATTCTAACTTCATTAGTGGTTGAATGTTAAAATGAAAATGAATAGTTGAACTCTGTTTGTTTCATGTTCTCTTTAATTTTTGGAGGATAATTCATGTTTTATATATATATATATATATATATATATATATATATATTCACTCACTGGGTCTTCAATGGGAATGTAATTTGAGAATAAAGAACAAGATTCGCTAAAGTCTTTCCCAGTTACGGGAAAATTTATATACATTTTAGAAGGATTACAATTTCAAAAATTCTAAAATGAAAGAAAGGAGAAAAAAATATATTTAGGCACAGGGATCGAGAGGGAAAAAAAAATCAGGGAGGATGTTGTCTTTTAGGGAGGATCCTTTATATGTACAAAATATATTACCGTTTGAGAAGATGAAAGAGTCCAACCTTTTACTTTAAGTAAGGCCAAAAGCGAGTGATAGTTGACCCGTTTCATATTTTTTTATTCAATATAAATGCTCAAGAACAAGTTTTATATAATTAAATGATGATTTATTTTTGAGATTTATGTTTCTTAGATAAAATTTTAATTTACTCCTGATTTTAAAAAGATAAAATCGTATCAATAGTGTAAAGCTCGTTGTTATATAAGAACGAGTTTTTTATAGCTAAACTTTTTTTTAAAATATCAAATCACATCTCCTCGATAACACACCCAATAAAGGATTCTGAAAATAAGTTGAGGAGGTAAAAAATATTAGGGTTGTTGTGTTTGATTTCCTAAAAAATAGTAATAAAAGAAAAAAAAATGATAAAAAAAAATGATTTTTTCATGTTTAGTTGTCTAATAAAAAAATTAGATTGTGTTCGATTTTCGAAAAATACTAAAGAAAGAAAAAAGATGCTTGAGGAAAATCATTTTTTTTATTTGATTGTTTAATAAAAATTAATCCGTCGAATACAAAATTGCCAAAGTATGTATTTTAAAATTACTTAATCTTTATATCGTTGAGTCTAAATAAATAAAATTGATGTCCATTATACTTAGATCCTATGATAGAGTATTTAACGTTTAAAAAAAGTAGGACATTGGAATGAAAATTGTCCGGGTTTAAGTCCAAGATGAGACATTTACTATATTGTAACTAAAATATTTAACTGTCAATAAATAAATAAATTGATTTAAGGTGGCAAATAAAAATATTATATGAAATTTAATTCTAATTTTATTTTTCTTCCAATATTATTTTCTTTGATTTTGGTCAAATTTTATCGGGAATAAAATATAAATAAAATTACTTAAAAACTTATCAATTTTTAAATTATTTAATTTTTATATTAATAAGTTAAAATAATAAATTTTATTTTAAGTAGTAAGTAAAACTAATTCGTGATATTTAACTTTATTTTTTATTTATTTTTCACTGATTTAAAATAAAATAAAAAAAAACAGCGGTACAATAATTTCAGTGGGGCAAATCATAGCACAAACCATTAAATGATTAAATGACAATTAGAATTTATTTTGAATTAAAAAATATGGTTGAATCCTATTATAAATATTTTTTAAAGCATTTTGTACCCTCTAAGCCATGGTTCCCACCCCTGAACACGCCCGTTGAAATATAGTAAAGAAACACGTGAACCGTGAACCAGCGCACGTGACATCAAATTTTGAGATGAAAATTTACATTTTAGTGCACAAACCGACAAATTAAAATCTTTTATTTATTTGTCAAAAAAAAAAAAAAAAAAAAAATTATCTTGAAGCTAGTTTGCGTGAGCATCCCCGCATAATTGGTAACCATCAACATTAAATATCATGTACCAACGATTTCAATTAATTCACTTAACTATTGAAGTATAAAGTCAAGATATATTTTCCTCACTCGGATAGCTCCTCCATCCGTTCTTTCTTTCATGTTTGTTTAGAGAGGATATATGATTTTGTTATTATTTTATTTGAAGTCATAATTTCCATTGTTTTTTTTCCACAATTCAGGTTTTTTATTCGAAAAAAGTGATTGGTTTCATATTAATTTAGGTTTATCTTTATTTTTCAGTTTTTTTTTTTGTGTTTTTATCATCGATCTATTGCGACTTGTTTTGTCATTGATCTATTGCTATATGTTTTATTATTGATTTGTTGTGATGGGTTAATGTGTCAGCCGATCGTTAGTTTTGCGCGAGGGGTTTCATTTGGCCGGTTTAGATGTGAAATTCGATTCAGCAAAATCATTAAAATTCATCATGTTCGTGATATCTTTATGGTGGAATCTTGGTATTTATAGACATTTTTATTCTGAAATATATAGGTCTTGGCGTATACATTTCTTATTAATTTAAATGTTAGGTAATCTTTAAATATTTTATTATTTTTGATTATGTTTTTAATGTCGATTGTATTATTAGAATCGACAAATTTATTCTTACAAAAATAATAATTAATTCCTAACTATTTTCAGAATAAAACCAATTTATGTGCAGAACTTTGTACTAATGCATGGGACCAGTTCATAAAACAACTTACAAAACGAATTTTAGTATAGAAACTAATAAGTGAAGCAGATTTGTTGGCTTATTAGCCGCTTGTTTTCTTGTTGAATATAAGTCTTATTTATTTGAAATTCAAATTAAACTTCTAAAAAAAAAGAAAGAACTATTTTCACTTGTTTCTTGTTGATTAGAAGTCTAAATTATTTGAAATTTGAAATTGAACTTTAAGACAAAAAAAAAAAAAAGGAGAAAGAGAAAAGCAATTTCTTAAAAGTATGTTTACCAAAAAGCCACAAAATAATATTTTTAAATAAATAATAATATATTAAATACATAAAAGGTATTATATAAATGACTAAAATAATAGTGAGGTATCTTATTTATGGAGGTGATGAGGAGGTTGTAGTCATGGGCCCTCTTGCCATTATTAGCCCAACAAATGCAGGCTCAATTTTTTTTCCTCCACGTCATATCCCTTTAGGCTTTAGCAAGACGTGAGAATCTTCCACCCATTTTCAGCCCGATTTATTGTTAAATGTGAACATAGAATTTGGACGGTTGACTTCATAAATGGAGGAGGCCTACAAGAAATACCATAATTTATCAAATTATATGTCGTTGTCATCCTATGTAAAGTTTGTTGAATTATTTATTAAATAGTTTATTAGATTATTTATCAAATGTTTTTGAAATTATGAGGCTTGATCTTGATTTTATGTTTTTTATTTTTAATTTCTCAAATAAGGTAAAATGGGATCCATTATCTAATATAATTATAACAAGTGACATTCACCCAATTTTGTTGTTTAATATTTTCATTGTTAACTTCATTGGTTAAGGTATTGAGTGAAGAAATCATAAAAATTAATTTTATTTTTTACTTAAATCCCGCAATGTTTTATGAGGATGATGTTGATTTAACATGACAATTCCTATTACTTATAGGTTAAGTATTGAATTAAAAGTTATTTTTATATGTTAATTCAATTTTACGGAAATATATATTTTATGGAAGGACTGAAAATGCCACGAAGGAAAATCAGAAACAGAGTCGATTAAGGGTAGAGGGTGGGTGCCGAATCATTGTTCCTAATTTAATATTAATTAGTTAATTACTCTAATCGAATTTTTGAATCTTCTATTATCACTTATCAGCTGTTCCGTCGTGTGACAGTGCCTTCATCTTCTCTCTATAAAACCTTCCCTTCACTTTCTTTCTCTCTCAAAAAATGCAGAAAAGCAAACATTTCGATCTTTGCTACTGAGCTGCCGAACCAATTCCAATGCCGTCGTCTAATCCCATTTTACCCTTGATCTTGGCCTTTGCCGCCATTCTACTGACGGCGGCGGTTGACCACACATGGTTCCCCGGCCAGCCTTCTCACTCTGGAAAGGGCTTTTCCGGTGAACCAGCGGGTGGAGCTCGAGGAACTGAGGGCTCGTGATCAAGCCAGACATGGACGATTGCTGCGAGGTGTAGTTGGAGGTGTTGTTGATTTCACCGTCTCTGGTACCTCCGATCCGTACCTGGTTGGGTAATTTTATGATCTCGCAGACAAACCCTGTCTATAATTTTGTTTTCTGAATTTTTTTTTTGTGTCGGATAATTGTTTGATTGTCTTTAGGCTTTTTAATCAGTGGTTTTTGATTCATGTTGGTTTGTCATTTATGCATGTTTTGGATATTTATTTACGGATACTATTTTATTTTTATTTTGTTCGTATTTATAAATCTAAATATGTTGTTTTTTAAGGAAAATATGTTGTTGTATGGCCTCTTTTTTGATGAGAAGAAAAAGTAGAATGACTAGTTCTATCATGGTTATGTTGTTTTGGTTTTCAAAAAAAGCGAAATATTCAATTCAGCTTGGCGATGTTGATATTTTTGTTTTTGTTCATCCTTTGGCGTAAAAGAAATTATGGGAATATGGCAGTGGCGATTTTAATTTCTCTTTATGTTTCTCACATTTTTCTTACCAGCAAGAGTCTCAGAGAGTTGATGGGGTTTGGCCTTTACAAAAAAACTCAACATTTTTTTTTATATATGGAATTTTGCTGAATTTGATGACTACATTTATCTTAATGTTTTCCAAATCCTTTATACATGAACCATAGTTTACTTTGGTTCCTCTGTTTTGGGAGTTCAAGCATTTCTGCTGCTTTGTGATTGGATCCATGAAATGATCAATGTTTGGTTTTCTGCTTTCTTCCATTTTCCCCTGGCTTATCTTCAGTGCTTCTTATGTCTGTCTTTTCTTCTGAGGATGGAGTAATAGTTATTTTGTGACTTTTTCATTCAAAGTATGGTTCTTATATGGCATGAATTAAATTGTTTTCCAATATTGTGTTCTTGTTCATATGGTAGGCTATATTATACAAAAGTGAAACTGGGCTCCTCTAGAATTCAATGTGCAGATTGATACTGGGTGATATATTGTGGGTTACCTGCAATTCATGCAGTGATTGTCCCAAAACTAAGCGGACTCGGAGTAAACATTCATTTCATCTGAGTTTCTAGAATAAATAATGCAGCTGCAGTTTGATATATGACATTTTTTTGTTGCAGATTAGGCTCCAGTTTTTTTGATGCTTCCAGCTCATCGACCGCTTCTCTAGTCTCCTGTTCCCACCCAATATGCACTTCTCTAGTTCAAACCACAGCAGCTGAGTGCTCCCCTGAGAGTAATCTGTGCAGTTACTCATTCCAGTATGGAGATGGAAGTGGGACAACAGGTTCTTATGTATCTGACATGTTGTATTTTGACACAGTTGTCGGGGACTCTTTGATTGCTAACTCCTCAGCTTCCATTGTATTTGGGTGAGCTGTTATGACTAGTACAGAAATCTGGTGTATTTTATGTGGGATCAAACAATACCTAAGCAGAGAAAGATAAGCTGAAGAATCAATGAACAAATCCACCTTAGAAATGTATCAACTTTTTTATTTCCCATCATTAACTATTACATGGGTACCAATATCATTACTTGCATAAGAGTTTCATGGTTGTTAGTGAGAATCTAAAATAAAGAACTGTAAAGTTGCATTACACTGGTGAAAAGAACATAGGATAGCTGGAGTTATGCCCTCTCATGATTTTTACTTAAAATTCCTATTATAGCTCTTGAAGAACAATTATTAAATTATTTTCTATAAAACAATAATTACTGGTCCAGATTTCTTAGATTAATAGTGATTAATTTATGTAAAAATTGGAGGAGTGGTTGGTGGTATATAACTATATCTGAAAGATTTGAAGAGTACTTCAATAAAGCAACATTGTGTTTTTTTCATTCTTTTGCTCCTCATCTCCTCATTTCTTTTTAAGGTTTCTGTTATTGGTGCTCATCACCTTGGATGGTGGTGTTGGAACGAATTAACCTTCCTACCAATCCAGACTTGACTAAAGTGGATAAAATGATTGATGGAATTTTGGGTTTGGCCAGCAGGAGACTATCTGTTGTGTCTGAATTGTCATCACTAGGGATAACACCAAGGTGTTCTCCCATTCTTGAGGAGAAGGAAATGGTGGAGGAGGTATCTTGGTCTAAGAATTTTGGAGCCAAATATAATTTATATTCCACTTATTGTGCCATCACAGTATGTTCTCTTTCTGATATCTTTGTCATCATTCTTCTTTGTCCACAGTAATCTCTTTCCTTCAATAGCTGATTATATTCTTAGCTCTAAGAACTAACTACTTTTTGGTTCATGCGCACACCTTTTGTTTGTCAAGTGTAATGCAGTTTAAATTCTGTACTATCTCGCACATCCTGGTCCAATTGGTCGTGTCTATTTGGCTAATTCAGCTTTAAGATTTTTTAGATATTGGAGCATGTATGGCAGTAACTGGTCGTACTAAGAAAAATAGAAATAACATTTTGTTAATTCCAGTGTATCTCACTAGTATATGGTTCTGTAGCTTTGTTGTTGGGTAAAACAGATTGATGCTTGGTACTATACAGTATGTTTCACGACTCAATTAGGATTAATTTTGTACGCTGCGTTTCATACAATCTTGCTGTTTCCTATGGGTCCCTGAACATTTTTCCTCTGGGGATGCTTGTTGAATTTGCACAAATTTCGGGGAGAAAGTTCTCCTCCATTCCTTTTGTACTAGCAGTTGTACACTATTTGTTTTCTATTTCCTTGTTGTGGAGGGCTTTTCTGTACCATATTCTTGTTAAATATATTTCTATTCCTAATCTGCAACTTCTGTTTTGCTGGATGAGTTTAGTTTTTTTGGTTCTATTGATGAACTTTCTTGCGCAAATATGCATTCTTATTGCCACATTTTCTTCAGTTTTAGTTAGTTCTATATTAATAGCTTCTGTTAATACTCTACAGTGGCGTAAATATCTTTTTCTTTTTTTATATATATTTTAAATGCCAGTTCTACAAAAGTTTTGAATGCTTTCATTTCAAACTTTCAGGTCTCATTACAATCTAAACCTGCAGGCATTTGCTGTGTGTGGGCAGCTGTTGCCAGACAGTGCCAGCTGTGTTTGCAACATCAAACAACCAAGGAACAATTGTTGATTCCGGAACAACTCTGACATACCTTGTGGAAACTGCTTATGATCGTTTTGTAAGCTCTGTAAGTTCTCTTTTTTCTTTCCTACTCTTCTTAAATTCTTAATGATTATTTAGAGAATGTAATGTTGTTTATTCATCTTTTCTCCAAATAAGCTGCCCGGCTTGCATAAAGTTGAGGTTAGAACAGATGGAAATGTATAAACACTAGAGAGAAAGTGAGAAGGGTTATGATATTCAGTAAATGATAACCCTATATATGGAATTCAGTTAATGAGTTTTCCTTGCTCATCAAAAAAGAAAAAAAAAGTTAATGAGTTTGATCATTCTTGTGACATGGGTTTTTGTTATGTTAAATGCATGTGGCCGGTAAAATCCCTTTACATTTGATAGTGGGCTCAAATATCTGGCGCCCACACACTCAATTGACAAGCCATCAGAAATATAGAGCAAAAGATGAATAATCTGAATTTTATTTGAGATGTAAAAAACAGTAAATATTAGAAAAAAAGCAGACATTTGAGAGGTTTGTGCTCTCCCAAAGGATTTGCTCTCAATACCCAGCTAAAAGATGCCCAGACCACTCTCCTTTTCTCCCATTTAAATTGTATCCCCCTGCCCTCTGCAGAAAAAATGGTTTCTTAACAATCCTGTCCCCCCAACCAATAGGGGCCTTAGAGCATATTCCCTTGTTTCTGCCCACTTTCTTCTTCCAGGTCAGCACACTTTGCCATCCGGCTCCCCTGCCCATGTCCTTTGCTCCTCCTCACATAGGTATAATGGATGGGGGGTTTATCAATACCCCCCCACCTAAAGTTGCACCTTGTCCTCAAGATGGAAATGTGGGAATTGCTGCTGAATAACAAAAGACAGCTCTCATGTTGCTTCAAACTCAGGTAAGCCCTTCCATTTGATGGGCACCTCCTGATCAATACTCCCTTTCACCTGGACTGGGCGTATCCCCAACACTACGGCTGGTTCAACATGTATGTCAGCAGCCAAGTGAGAGGGTAATGGTTGAGGTAGTTGAGTAGCACCTATTGCTTTCCTTAGTTGGGATACATGGAAAATAGGGTGGATTGTTGCATATGGAGGCAGTTTCAACTTATAGGCCATTGCCCCAATTTTCCCCAAGACTTCATATGGTCCATAATACCTAGGTGCGAGCTTTTCATTATTGCGATTTGCAAGGGAGCGTTGTTTGTAGACCGGATCTTCAAGTATATCAAATTACCCTCCTTAAACTGAACATCAGTTCTATGCGTATCAGCCCTTTGTTTTCATCTTGGATTGAGCTTTAATAAATGTAACTTCAACTCATCAAGTATAGTATCTCTTTTAGCTAAGAGTTGATCAACTTCAAAAATGGGAGTAGAGGTGATCTTATGACGAATAAGTGGAGGCGGGTCTCTCCCATAAAGTGCTCTAAAGGGAGTGGTGTGAATAGAAGTATGGTACGAGGAGTTATGCCAATACTCTGACCATGGAAGCCATCGTGCCCATTGTTTGGGTTTGTGGGAGGCCAAACAATGGAGATAAGTCTCAATGCTTCGGTTGACAACCTCCATTTGTCCATCTGTTTGTGGATGATACGTTGAACTATGTTTCGACATTGTTCCTTGCAAGCGGAAGAGCTCATTTCAGAAAAAACTCATGAATACCTTGTCACGATCCGACACAATGGAATGTGGAACTCCATGTAGACGTACCACTTCTTTAGTGAAAATTAGTGCCACTAATTGAGCATAAAATGAATAACTGAGGGCTATAGAGAATTAGTGTATTTAATGAGTAGATCAAAGCAACAAAGGATAGTGTCAAACCCTTAGACTTAGGCGATCTCTCTATAAAATCATAATTCAGTCATCCCATACTAAGCTTGGTACTTGTAGAGGTTGGAGTAACCCTGCTGGAGATAAAGTTGAACACTTGTGCTCTTGGAAAATAGCACGCATAGCCACATAGTTTTCAATGTCTTTCTTTATGCCCTCCCAATACTATGTCTTTCCTAAATGTCCTCCTATCGGTCCATTATGATAGTCCTTGAGGAGAGTAGCTATGATAGGAGATCCTTTTGGTAAAACTAATCTTCCCTTGTATAGCAATCTACCTTGCACCAGCTTGTAACCTAGATGGGAATCTTGCTTTCTTTTCATATCCAATATTATATTGTGGAGTAACTTATCATCTCTCACTTGTTGCTATAATTCCTCCATTGCGATCACTTGAGGAATGGATATGTTAGCTAAGCTCACCTCTACCTGCATGTGTGAAAGGGCATCTATAACAGTCTCTCTATTCCGGACGATATTACCTCAAATCATATCCATAGGCTTAGTAATACATCTTTGATGTTTAGCACCCACTAGCCTTTGTTCAAGAAGAAACTTTAAACTCATTTGATCCATACACGCAATGAACTTACGCCTAGTTAAGAAGGGCCGCCACTTTTGCACTGCAAAGACTATTGCCATAAGCTCATAAATCGACTTGTACCTCGCTTGGGCTAACAAAATACGACTGTAGTAAGCAATTGGACGTTGTCCCTACATCAACACTGCTCCCGAACCATGCCCAGACGCGTCGATTTCCACAATGAAGGGGGTTGTGAAATCTGGGAGTGCTAAGATTGGGATTGTAGTCTTTGCTGTTTTTAATCTTTGAAATGCTTCCTCAGTTGCCTCATTCCACCCAAACTTATCCTTTTTGAGTTGCTCTGTAAGCGGTTAAGCTATTTTGTTGTACCTTGCTACACATTTTCTGTAGTATTCCGTCAAGCCTAGGAAACCACGCAATTCTCGTAGTGTTCTCGGGGTAGGCCATTTAAGCATTGCTTCGATTGTTTATTGGTCAACAACCGCGCTGGCAAAAATAGTTGTCCCAAATACTCCACCTTACTGTGATGCAACATTTGCATAGTTGGAAGTGATTCTTGGCTCCTTAATATTCAAATACTTGAGTCAAGTCGCACATGCTCTTCATTGTTTCTTTGTAAGTAAGATTTCATCAAAAATTCTAGAACATATTTTCTAAGTAATTAGTTTGGATACCCCTCATTCATGAGGCTTGAAAAGTGGACTGGTGCATTCATGAGGGCCGAGCAACATAACGAGAGCGCATAGTGTCCTCTCGAGTGCGAAAGTTGTCTTAGGGTACATCAACCACGGTATGCACAGATTTAGTGGTATCGAACAGGTCGACTTGGAAAACACTTGAGCTCATGAGTTCATCAACAGCTCAAGTCTATCCTTTGGAATCGAAAACTTGTCTGGTATGGTTTCCTTGTTAAGGGCTCTAAAATCAACACAAAACCAACTCTCAAATTTTTTTTTACCAACAATATAGGGCTTGAGAATGGGCTCACATTGGGGCGAATTATCCCTGCAGCAAGCATCTCCTCGACTAGCTTTTCGATTTCTTGTTTTTGGACATATGGGTATCGATAGGGCCTCACACTGATTGGAGCAGTCCCCTCCTTCAAATTATAGCATGGTCCTTGCCGCTTTGTGGGGGTTGGCTTTTGGAAAACAACCTCATATTTGCCCAACACCTCTGGAATGAGAGTTGATATAGGTCTCAACTCATTGGCCTCAACCAGCTCCACACAACCACATTCAACTAAAATCCCATGCCCCTTTTTTTATTGCTCGAGCAAGGGCCTTTAACGAAACTATTGATCGACATAAACTCCTGGTCACCTTGGATGGTAATCATCTACCCTTGCAGTCGAAATCTCATTCTTTGAAGTTTCCAATTGACCTGTATATTGCCCAGAGTTTCGAGCCATTGGATGCCTAATATTATATCTGAATTGGTTAGATTAAAAGGGAGGAAATCTTCCATTATCTCTCAATCTCTTGCAATCGTATCGACACACCTTGCATTCCAGGCCTTATCTTGACCAGGACCCAAATATTTTCCATAAGCCTGACTGTCTTCCATTGGTAAGGTTAAAACCTTACTAATTCCAAAGAGATGAAGTTGTGGGTCGCCCCACTATTGATGAGAACCATCACTTCCTGTGAACCAATTTCCCCTGCAACTTCATGGTTTTTGGTGACGTTAAGCCCATCACAAATTTTTGAGATAACCCCACTTCTCTTGATTGAGTGCGTCTTGACCTCCACATCAAACTCCTCGTATTCGAGAAATTGCCCTCTATTTTGTCAGCCTTGATCCCCCATTTTAGCTTGCTTCTCCCTTCCCTCATCATCCAACACCATCATTACTTGTACCTCACGTTGTTTGCAACAATGCCCCATCATAAACTTCTCATCGCAGCAATAACACTGTTCCTTCGCCCTCTTTTCCATAATCTCAGCCTTGGTCAACCGCTTGAATTGCAACTCCTTCCTTGCCCCCACTTTTGGCTCAACGACTGGAGTTGCTTTAGCTGAAAATGAAGCTAGGGCTTGGTTTCTAATTGGGGGCATGTTGCGGTGTATGGTGGGTTGTGGGTTTCTTGGGCTCCAAGTGGGTTTTACGTGTTTAAGCTTAATGTTCTTTTCTTCAATGTATTGGGCTAGAGTCATCATATGGCCTAGCCCATTTGGTTGTAGTCTTCTTAATTCAGCCTATATGTCAGGCCTGAGCTTGTTTACAGAGCTTCCTTCTAACACCTCCTTTGAAACTCCCGTTAGTGATGCAACCACGGTTTCGAACCACCGTCGATAATCCCTTATTGATCCCTCTTGACTCAAGGCTAATAGTGCTTCATACATTGTCCCCTCTTGAGATGGCCTGAACCTCTCTAGAAACATCTACTTTAGCTCTATCCACCCTTGAAATGGAATGTCGACCATCCTCAGCGAAACCATGCGATGGCCTCACCTTCCATGCTTAGCATTGCCGCCTCTAGCTTCTCATTATCGTCATTAGGATTCATGTCGAAAAATTATTCGGCTTGAAATACTGACTATACAGATTAAATAGTCAAGATTAGCTTCAGCACTCAAGTCATGGACTTGATTATCCCTCGTTGCGTGTTCTTTGCCTAGACATTCTCACGCATGCTTATGTCTTGGCTCACCGGATTTCGCGCTTTTTCAAGACTTCCGTCGACTCCTCCACTGCGTGTTTTCACCAATCCCACCAGAGGCGTCCACCGCGTTGCTAGACCCTCTCCTTTACTCACGATTGCAGTTTGGTCCAGTGAAGCTGTTAATGGCCTCTTTGTACGGGTTGAATCAGTTTGTGTGATTCTGTGATTTGGTCAAACATCTCTGTGTGGTTTTGAACCACCTGTCATAGCTGGCGACCACATACTCGTCAATGGCCTCTGGCTGTAACTCGTAGGTGTTTTCCCATCCTTATGCATTATCGTTTATGCTCCGATACCACTTTGATACACACCCCACACACTCAATTGACAAGCCAGCAGAAAAATAGGGCTTAAGATGGGAATCTAAATTTTATTTGAGATGTAAAAAACAGTAAGTATTAGAAAAAAAGTAGACATTCGAGAGGTTTGTGCTCTCCTAAGGGATTTGCTCTCAATACCCAGCTAAAAGATGCCCAGACCACTCTCCTTTCCTCCTATTTAAACTGTAGCTCCCTGCCCTCTGCAGAAAAATGGTTTCTTAACAACCCTGTCCCCCCAACCAATAGGGGTCTTAGAGCATATTCCCTTGTTGCTGCCCACTTTCTTCTTCCAGGTCAGCACACTTTGCCATCCAGCTCCCCTGCCCATGCCCTTCCTCACTTAGGTATAACGGATGGGGGGTTTATCAATTTGATAGTGGGCTCAAACATGCCATTTCTGTGGTGCCTCCTCCTCATTATCCTCATTGCTTAGTCTATAACAAAGATTGTATTTGTAGAAGAAAAACATGAACTACCTATTTAGGCATAAATAGATTTAGTTCCTTATGTGACATTGGTTTTTTCCATGTTGACAATTACCATTTATCCAGACAGCCATAAAACTTGTCGTTGTTTATTGTTTTTTATTTTTGTTCATTTAGTAACACTATAGTATTGTGCTGGGTGGGAAGCTCTATAGTTAATTGCTTGTTGTGATCTCTAAGGTAACATTAGCCTATGTTTAGTACTCACAAAGTTTAAAAAAAGGAAAAGAAAATTAAAGAGAAAAAAAAAATACAAGGAAGAAAAAACGTATGAAATTTTTGTGGAATTTTTCTTGGTTGGTTGTTTATGGAAAAATTGAGGGAAATTTGAATTGTTGAAAGGATCAATTTCCTCAAACTTTCCTTGCTTTCTCATCTGAGGAAAATGGTGGAAAAAATCTTTTCCATTTTTCTTACTCTTATTATTAGTATTTTTTCTTCCCTTTATCAAAATACATAGTCATTTTCCTTAACATTTTCTTCTTTTCTTTGTAATCTCTGGTATTTAACCTTAATTTTCATTTTGTTGCTAATATCTATACTTAGAAGCAGACAAGTTCTCCCAGTTGTGATGGCCTTGAAGCTTGGTAACAAGCTGCTTTTTCTTAAATTGGAAAGTTGTTAAAGCTGCTTTCAGTCTGTTCTGAATTTAGACCTGCAACATTGAATGTGCAGGTAACTGCAACTGTTTCATCATCAACGACTCCCTTCCTTTCAAAAGGAAACCAGTGTTATCTGGTCTCCACCAGGTTGGTTTTCTAATTTAACCAAGCCGTGATTTTTGGGCCATTGTTTATTTCAGGAAAGGCTCTGCAATTTTATGGTTTTACTTTCATTATTTAAAAACTGACTGTGTCCAAATCTGTTTGTTGTGCAGTATAGATGAAATATTTCCCCCAGTAAGTTTAAACTTTGCAGGTGGTGCATCCATGGTTTTAAAACCAGGAGAATACCTTATGCATTTTGGTATTGCTGTAAGTTGCCCAACTTGCATCTTTTATTTTAATTTCCTTAAATTTATGGAAGTTGACATGATTTGGTTACACTTGTCCCTGCTGAGATGTGCTGTACATTTTCTTATGTTATTTGCAACCGTGGTATCACAGGATGGTGCTGCAATGTGGTGCATTGGATTTCAGAAAGTTACGGAACCAGGGCTAACAATTTTAGGAGGTTGGACCCTGACTAAAGCCTCTTTGATGAGCATATGCTGAATGCCAGTTGGGGCTGTGATGATATCCAGTCCAACCACCAATTTTGTAGTGTTTCCTCTATGCTACCGTGGGTGTTCAATCATTTCTTTAAAATGTAATGTATCCAGTAACTGAGTTTTACCATACATTACAGGAATGACTTAACACTTCACAGGTACAATGCGATGCATTGGCATTGGGGTTCAGCAAATGGCTCTCATTTATTGTGCAGCCTTTTTTTTTTCTTTTTTCTTTTTTTTGTGTTTTTATCAAACTGCACTTCTTTTATTCTAGTTTTCTGCTTCTTTGGTGTGCTTTTCCTCTTCTTTTGTGTTCTAGTATTTGTCTAGTATTTTCTTATTTACCCATGCATCTGGATTATCTGGATTTAATTCCTGGTGACTTTTGGAAATGAAAACCATCTGTAGAATCAATGGTGGAGCATTATTTACTTATTACTTTTGCAAAACATGGATGACCGAATTTTGTAATTTGAAATCCACCATTTTGATGTTCCACGACTCTACCAGTACGACTCTACCAGTACCACGCTTTACACTCACATCTCTGGTTTATTTTCTTTTTGCAGATCTTGTCCTAAAGGATAAAATCTTTGTTTATGACCTTGCTCATCAACGAATTGGATGGGCTAACTATGACTGTGAGTTCAATCAGCAATACCCTCTATGTACTGTTCTTTGTCGGTTATCTTGTCCATTCTCGCTCAGTAACTGTTTTTCCTTTGAAAATTTCTCATTTCAGGTTCATTGTCTGTAAATGTCTCTGTAACATCTAGTAAGGATGAGTTCATAAACGCCGGACAGCTGAGTACGAGCAGCTCGTCACAAAACATGCTCTTTGAGCCTATACCTAGAAGCATTAAGGCTCTCCTTATCCACATTTTAGTGTTCAGTGGATTCCTATTCTTTGTAACTTAAGCCTCAGGTTTGAAGTCCCATTCCCTGTTCAATATATATATATATATAAATATTGGTGTGGTCAATTCTTATTAACGGTGGTTGGCCGACCATTCCCTTATTATTTCGATTGCAAGCAGTAGCTGGTTCTTGCTGGCAAATGTGGTGTTGTGTTTCTTCTTCTAACCAAAATTCCACCTCCCAGAGAGTACTGCCATCTTCTGATTAAAGAAAGGGAGGATACTGCATTGCCGCCTTGTAAATTGTATCTGTACCACTTGTAGAGGGTTGAAGAATTGAACCATGGTGCCATTGATATATATATTTGTAAGATCTATTAGGTATTTGTAACCTCGTTTGTTTTCCCCACTAGTTAATGTAATTCCCTTGTTTCACTCCACCCACCCCCTCAGAGAGCCTTGGTTGATGTGAATGATCATTTATACTTTCGTCCCTGTACATCTCATACGGTAAGCATTTCTTACATCATCTTAAAATGAGTATTGAAGACTCATTTCAGAATTTTGAGAGATGTCATCTTTCACATGACCCAACCATCAATACCCCCCATCATCACCCCCACCCACCCCCCCCCACCAAAAAAGGGAGAGAATGATCTTTGCATTCTTGGATAAACACCATCCTTGCATAATATTCACCTCTATTATAATTGAACCACTCACTAGTATTAAATAGCCTTAAATCACAGTAAAGTGAATATTTTCACTAAATCTTTTTCTTTTTCTGTTTTTAATCAGTTTCAATTTTACGCAAGAGCTCTGAATTTATTGGGATCTTTGCGAAAAATAATAATAATTTTTAAAAAATCTTGAAAGAATGGTTTGAAAGCTTAATCTTAAATTATAGTGTAGTTTTCCGTAATCTTGACACGTAGGATAAAATTTCCAAAGGTGTGTGTTTAATAGTAAGGCCAAGTGTAAAGTTATTTAGAAGGTGTCTTTTTCAAGAGATTTTCATTTTTGAAATTTTAGAAAGGATTTTCAAACGACACTTTTAATATAATATTTTAATAATTTAAAGAGACACTTTCAGTTTTTTGGAAAAGTGTCTTATTTTTTAATTTTTAGAAAATGTTTATATAAAACGAGCTTTTAATATAACGTTATGATTATAAAATGTTTTTCGAAAGCAATTTCGAGTTTTTCGAGTCTCTTTAAAAGACACGTTTAATATAAATTCAAAATTTTTAAAATTATAAAAGTGTTTGGCGTTTCGAGTATAATATTTTATGATTTAGAAAGTGTTTTTTAAATTCTTGAAGAACTTGATTTGAAATCTGAGATTCAAAATACCCGAGTATGAAAGTGTTTATTTTTAAAAGGCAACATTGTAAATTCAAAATTTTGAAAATTATAAAAGTGTATCTTGAGGCGTTTTTCGAACTACATTCAAAAAATTTTAAAATTAGAGTGTCTTTTCAATGTAGAAAATGTCTCTTCAAGAGATACTTTTAGATCAACGTGACAAAAACTATACTAGATTTAGGCAT
The DNA here is from genome assembly GCA_016808115.1 of Tetrastigma voinierianum. Classification (NCBI taxonomy): domain Eukaryota; kingdom Viridiplantae; phylum Streptophyta; class Magnoliopsida; order Vitales; family Vitaceae; genus Tetrastigma; species Tetrastigma voinierianum. Next base: position 16,782 of record JAEQBH010002079.1, read on the forward strand.
ATTTCTATAGTTTTGGACATATTTAGGTTAGTTTAAAATAAAAATTACTAAAATAAGTTTGAAATGAAAATAATGTCTAAACTAGTGCGTCATAGCCACGTCGGTATACACATTAATAATCTGTGATCAGCGGCTACAAGCATTGAACTTTAAAAAATTACAATGTGATCGTATTTACGGTATTGAGCTTTATAAAAACTCTCGATGCCTTTGACATTATCGTTTTAAAATATAGGGCACATTTTTTTCTTCTCCATTTGCTTTTCTCCCTTTTTCTCCTCCACTCCTCCTCCTCCTCTCCGATGACTATTAGAGCTGATTTTTCCATGCATTTTGAGCTATCCGATCAGCTACTCTATTCTAATCACTGCAATTATCGCCGCGTAGTAAACCTGCTTGTACTTCGATTTAGGGCTTTGTTGCCGGTTGGTAGAACATGTATTAAGATATGAATTATGGTCCCATAGATAGAGATTATGCAGTGCATGCTCTTGTAGGGTCGCGTTGTCTGTCAAAGATTTTTTAGTGCCGTAGTGTGCTTGGAAGTTGTTATTAAGGATAAAATTGTAAAGTTTTGAAGAATTGTGGCAAACTTCTTGATTAAGGAAGTGGAGGGGTGAAAGTACAAATTAAAGAATTTTAAAAGAATATGTGGGTCCCACTTGAAAAAAAAAAAAAAAAACAAACATAAAAGTTAAATGGCAATTGGCAGGGGAAGTTCGACAGACAGAGAGTGCTTGAGGTGAGAAGATTTTTTAATTTATTTATTTTCTTCGTTTAACTGCTTGATTTATGGAAATCGGATGAGTCGAGGAATTCATCGGTAAAGAGCGAAAAGAGTCTTCTACTGCGGCGAGTATGCGTGGATCTGCAAAACACGGGATTTCATCGAGAATTCAGGTAAAAATTCGAAAAATCCTAATTTTTGGTTTTTCTCATATTTACGACGTTCTAACAGTCAGAATTTTTCGGACAAAGAGTTAAAGTTACTCTGGCGAGAGGCTGCGTGTGGGTACCCGAAATCCACCGAGATTCGTCGGATTTCCACGTGAAATAGTGAATACATATGAATACGTATAAATAGTGAATACGTATGAATATGTATGAATAGTGAATATGTATGAATACGTATGAATAGTGAATACGTATGAATAGTGAATAGTGAAGTACGTTAAGTTTTACGCTATAGGCAGGCGATTAATGTTTTTGCCGTATTCGTTTGAGTATGGGTTAAGCGAGGCGAGAAAAGTTGTGGGTCGTCTTCCCGAGTTTAGTAGCGAAAGGTGAGTCTTCGAAATCGTTTTAAAGCGAAAGTGTTTAAATTACAAATTTGAAAAGTGCTTTGAAAATATAAAGTAATTTATAAAGTAATTTTTTTACCTCCCACTTGTTATACTCAGCAGAAAAGTTCGATTTCAGTATTTAAGAAACAGTTTGGCGCAGTTTAAGCGAAACCCACAGATGACCATTTCAGTTCACGTTCGGATGTATTTCGGATTGTGCATGGCAAGGTTATGGGATATTATGATAACTTACTGTGTACGGTCGGCAATTGGGGGTTCGTCTTGTATATATTTATATAGTGAGTCGCCCTACGCACACATTCGAGTCTGGATTAGCGTGGCTGTGCGCGATGAGGTGTTGGTTGAGGTTCCATCTGAAGCATTTTGATTCGTTGCGTATGCTATATAGATAAAGTGGTGTTCACAGAACATATTAAGAGCGGAGTAGTGTTCGAAGGTTCGCATCGATGTCGGGTTTCAAGGTTGGGGCATCGCGTCTGAGGTATTTCGGCGGGCCTGGTGGTTGGTACTTGATTTACGGTATAGCACTTTCGAGATATTAACCACCAACGAGCAATTTTCAGCGGCGAGAAATGGTTTCGAGCAGGTTTTCGGCCGGTAAAAATAGTTTTTAGAAATGCGGTTTTGAAATGGTTTTCATAGCAAAAGCTTCGGTTTTCGTAAAAATAGTTTTACTGACCATTTTACATATCACGATTTTCCTTATTGGGAGGTACATACAATGAACACAACAACATTTAGAAGCATAGTCTTCGTGAGCCCGTTTGGCTCACGGTTTTCCTTTTTAAAAAATAATTTTTAGTCAAAGTGTTGAAGCCCAGAAAAGACTTCGAGATCATGAATCTGGAAACTCTTGTGATTTATTGATTATATATAAGATAAGGTGTAAAAAGTAAAAGTAGTAAAAGTTAAGAAATAATGACATTTTGCGTTTATGTAAATATATTTTGTAAATATGCATGCATGGTTTTGAGAAAACGGGTTGCGATAAAATTATGTTGGATTTATCGCTATCTTTCATTTTGATGGACCAGGATCTTGTGTTAACCAGTTGGACATTTGAGCTTATTGGGAGTGTATTTTTTTTTACAAGTGATTTTTGTATTTGGGCTTGACCACCGGTCTTGCGATCGTTATCTTTAACTTGGATTCGGTGGTATGATTTTGATAGAAAAGTGAAAAAATTTTATAACCCGTTTTCAGAGCAACCCTTCCTTCACCCCAGACGGTTTTTAGCGACGACACCGTAGTAGCTTGTCGGTCGGCGAGCGGCTGAGAGGTTATTGATATGAGTTCTGCGACGAGGCCTGCAATCCTTGGGAAGAGATTACGTCATGAGATATGGTAGCAATGGTTAGATTTTTTGTAAAACACGGGAAAATTAGTACTGCAAAGGGTGCAAAATGGTCGTTTCGGTAAAAATCGAGAAATTTTGTCTTGGATGACAACCGGTTTCATCGTTGGAATCGTGCCGCAATCGCTGTCGAATTCAAAACCGGAGTTGGAATTTCACGTTTTTCGAGCGCGGGTGGTCTTGAGTAAAAGCGACTGAGTGAGAAGACATGTGATCTTTGATAAAGATCTGCAACTACATATTGCCAGTAATGACATATGTTAAATGAGTTGAGAAGAAGATGAAGAGATGGATGACTTAGATTGAAGTCATGTATCCAAAAATCAAGAAAAAGGGACAAGATGGGAATTATGAAAATGTTTAATGAGAATAAGACAAAATGCTAAATAATCTTCTTTACCCAGATTGTTGAAAGCGAAAAACGTGCGAGGGGCACGGAAAGGTGGTTGGGTTTTTGAGTTTTAGAGAAGCTCATTACCTCTAGATTTTCGGCATGGATTGGACGTCCGGGTTCGACGGAGCAAGCAGAGTGGGGTGTCACGCGGCGAGGGCTACCGCTTGGACACAGTGGTGGAGTTAGACAACACTCAAGAGGGTAGGGATATATTCCTGTGGTATTATTTGTTAGGCAGCCATAAATGGGTTGGGATCTGAATTTCTAAGGCTTGGATTAGTCGCGTTTTCGGGTCTCAAAAACATTTGAGCTTAGAGTGAAGAAAATCGCGCTTGTGTTGTGGCCGTGAGCAGTGCAGGAGAGGGTTTGTGTTCGCGTGGATGGTGGCCGTGATTTTGGTGTGGTGCTATGATCGACAGTTCAAAATGAATTTCTTGTGTTTGTTAATTAGTCCAGCGAGCTAGTACTGGTGTTCGTGATGTTGAATTTAATAACATGATTGTGTGGATTAATTATGTTAGTAATATATACATGTTTTATATAAGTATCGTAGGTTTCATTAGTTAAGTAAAAAATGCATTAATATCTTGTTGGGCTGTAGAATATTAAGGAGTGGTATGACTTTGAAATTGATAAAGCGAAAATGTTTGTTGAAAGGAATTTCGAGGAAGATTTTCCAGGTGTTTTGGGAGGTTGTCGGCAGGATCTTCAGGATGAGACCGCCAGGCGTTTGGGAAGAAATATCGACAATTCGCCTCGGAGGTGGTCAATATATTTACCAAAAAATTAGATGGTGGGGTTTTCGAGAACCGAAAGCCGTTTTTGGCTTGGATATTTCGCCATATTCGGTTTGGCATGTGAGGAGTCGGTGAGGGGACTCGATGCAATGGGATTGGGCATGTAGGCATTCAGTGGAGTTCCAATGTATTGCTTGGATGTTGATTGTTTGCCAGCGGCATGTGCACTTAGGTGAGGGAATGCCCGGCGAAGCCTGCATTCGCCAGACTTATTATTACTGTGGGGATCACTATTTCGGGTACATGGAGTACACGGGAGGGCGATGCTCTAACAGGCCGTGTTTAGAAAGAAAACTGGATTGTAGCTGGTAGAAACTTTTGTATAACATTAGAAAGCTACAGGAATTGCAATATATTTGAGACCAAAGTGATTTATTAACTCTTGAACTGTGTATATAGTTATTATATATTTACTGTGAAGTATTGATGCATGAGCCCAGTGGCTATTTTACTACTTGTAATGGACCAGTATTGGTCGTTGTTGATTGTTGGGACAAGTTTTATACCTTGGGTAGAGCTTCCCGTACAAATGAGACTCTGCCCGATTTTCGTGAGTGGTGTCAGGTTACCCGACATCCACTAGTATTCCGCAGGTTGACGGGTTGTCAACGGACCCCCGGGATTTGGGGCATCACAGATTTGGTGATGCAAAATGAAAACCTATAACAGGAAGAAGAATGACAAACTTGGATAATTTTCACATGAAAACCTGGATTGCTCAATTTTGTTTCGTATTATTTATTGATGTTTATGTGTAAAACCAAAACCATCAAATATTTTCTTGGTGAGGACTGGCTATGGTGTAAAGTATGAATCAGTACACTGAGATTATATTTACTAATGACTCCCAACCTAGGCGGAGTCCTCTGTGTGAAACCCGAAAACTTGGTATCCAATGCAGTTTCTTGAAACCCATTATTTTATAAGTTGATTCTGCTAGTGATATTTTCCTCTTTTAGATTGCAAGCAACATCTGTTCCCTTTATGATTTTGAATCCCAAAGAACACAGTCATTATAATATTACACATTAATAAAAAATGGTTTACTCTATAGGAGGATTAGGTTTTTTATGGTATTATATGGGAGGATTATTTGTGCCAAATTATGTATTGCAAATAGTTTTAACATGCATAAAAAGTCTCCCAGACCGCAACATAAGGTGTGAGGTGTGCTTTGATTGAGTGAATGTGACTTTATATGCATATCCAATTTTATAAAATATGGTTAAAAATATAAATTGATTAAAAAATTGGATGCCTGGGGCTTTCATGATCAGGAGTAATTGGCTATGTGATGTCGAGTACCTTTATCATGGGTGAATTAACCCATCTGTGCTCGCCTTATATCGAACTAGTTGGATGCACAAATTCATGTCGGTGGAGTGGCCATATTAATATATATTATTTTTAGATCATATTCATAATAACGAAAATTTTAGTCATATTAACATTAAGGTAGCGTGGATATTTGTAGGTGTTAAGAGGAGCATATCGAAGAAATTAGGTTGCCCATCTACTTGATATATGTTTGCTTATCGAGGAGATTTGGTGGACGATGTCTGGTATACCTTTGAGGCGGCAAAGTGACATTGTCAGGAGCGAGTCTTATCAATTAGGCCTTCATCGGGGGATACCTCCATCTTGCTTCGATATAGCAAAAAAGCTACATTTAGTAACTTTAGTTGATAGACGGGACGCCACAAGTGCGATTGGGAGACATATGTAATAAGTTGCTGCTTATTAGAGAGAGGATCATCCACATCACCTCCTACGGCGCTATTATGGACTTCCATGATCCATATATGAATGGTATCGGCGTGTGCACGGCGGTTGATTACACCGCTACTCCATTAAGGATCAAAATGAGGTATCATAATAAGGCCTCAACATCCACTTGTTTGGTAGAAAGTAAGAGTTTTAAATTCTCAAAATTATTGCCAAATTTTTAATGAATAGATAAAAAATTTACTATTGTTTAATTTGTTTTTTTAGATCTCTAAGATGGTGGACATTCTTTTATATCGCGGGGGCACACTCGGACTTGGCCCAGTGGCCCATGACATTTATCATATTGCTAGATTAGTTTTACTTCTTGGAGAGGATCATCGCTTGGTTGCGATGAGGAAGCATCTATATCATGGACCATCCATCAAACCTCTTACGGATGTAGTTGGAGTGCAACCAGATCGAGGTGTCGAGGGAAAGGGAAAGGGAAAGGGATAGGTGGTGGGTGAGGTCATGGTCGACCTGATGAGCGAGGTGGCGATTGACTAGGTGGTCGTGCTAATAGTCGTTCTACTGATGAGACTTATACACACAAGTACCCGCACCATACCACAGGGCTTTCATACCACACGAGTAATTCCCACCACCCCCGAACTTTTAATATCACTCGAGTATTCTACACCACCCCTCGATACTTCCATACCACCAGGGTATTCCACACTACCCTTGAGACTTTCATACCACTTAAGAAGTATTCTGTACCCAGAGACTACGCTCCATGTCATCCCACCACCACCCACATCTCTGGTCTTACGAAATTTTATGTTTACCATCTACGACCTCACCATCACTTACAGCATTGCCTCATATTGATGAGACCATGATTGACCTTATTCCAGACTTGGGTGCATGCCCACCTAGGCGACCTCGTGTTGTCACGCCCCTACCCCCGCTTAGGCGAAGAAAGGGGGAGCGACACGGGACTAGGACTCCTTAACACACCGGTGATGTGGGCCCATTTCATATATACCTCATTTCATAATGAAATAAAACTTTGTAATATACTTACCACCGTAGTGGTGTTTAAGCTTGTCATGTACATATTCACGAGTCTCATTTACTTGTGCATAAACAAATTTACTATTAAAAATATTACATTAATAGTCTGTAACATAGTCAGCACTACGAATCGGGTGGCTCACATGCGGGAATGCCGGATGTCTGCCCCGATGCCTACGGATGAAAGCATCCATGCTAAGCTTATAACTTGGTGGGAAACAATTAATATATGACCGAAACTTTGAAGTCTTTCGCCCATTACATGATAAATACTCTGGCATCAATATTATGTGTTATAGTTTATAATATAGCAGGAATCCCTATAACAGAGTTTTCATATAACATAATTCTTATAAAAGGGTTTTCATATCTCTGTAGGGTTCGAACGAATGCTAATACGAGAAGGTACGTAGTGCAATACGAATAGAAGTAAGAGCCCACGTTAACACATGAACTGCTTGCGTTTCGTATTCATATTCTTATCATATAAAAGTTTGCCAGTATAGACCAGTAACAATTATATGTGTTTTCATGCTTGTTATTTTGTTCTTAATCACATTAGCAAATAAGGGTAAGAAAAAAATGTTTGCCCAACGACAGGATCGCCGAGGCAGCAAGGTACAAAGCATTTTTCATACAACTTTCATACATGTACTGATCCTTTCATTCAGAATTAACGGAAGAACATAACAAAACGATTAGAAGCGGGATAAGGATTAGCTCCGGGCTCTCGAGCAACTTTGGTACCGGTACTTAACATCCTCTGGGCCTTAAAACCACTTTGAGGAGTAGCGGTGCTCGACTTTCGACCTCTTGGGTACTTAGCATCCTACGGACCAACAGACTTTGGTGGGTATTCATCTTCGATACCGGTACTCAAATATCATACGGACCCGAAAACAGCTTTGATGCCAGGTCTTGCATATCACTCCCCAGACCAAAACAGCTTTGAGTGCAGATACTCAACTTTTCGATGCTTGTGGTGTTCACCTACGATTTACAACGGGTTTTGTTTTATTTTCACTCGAAATTTCCAACCAAAACCCAAAACCAACCATAAAATTGAACTAACACCAACAAAAATCACTTTTATATAGAGATAAGGTTATTCTAACCCAAACATAGGCAAAGAGAGAGGTAGGAGGGTTTCCTAACCAACAAATCCATACTTTCCTTACAAAATTCCATACAAAAGTTCCATACTAACAAATATGAGAGTTCCAAACATGAATTTCATACGCGATTTATTCTCTACTTAACACAGTGGAAATAGAGCACAGAATAAAAATGAGGAGAAGCGACTTAGAATGGCTTCTCTCCCCAGCTTGGGTGTCTTAGCTCTCCTTTAGCCCTAAAATGGATAATCCAAATATGTTGGCTATTATCATAAGGCCATGTTTACGGTCTTATCCTCTTTTGGACAATTTGTAACCTTTGCATTTGATCCTTTATCTTATTATTTGCAAAATCCAGCTTATCATTGTTCTAACCAGCATGTAATCTTTCCATCTTATGTCACTCGGATCATGAGTAGCAAATTATCACTTTACCCTTAGTACTTCAATTTCCAAAAAATACAAATTTTACTTATATTATACCTTAAACTGTAATAAATACTAGGGTTTAATTCGGGGTATTACACGCGCTCCAAGTATACGTCGGAGTTAAATTTACGCCCTCCCATATTTCCTTCAACTCAATCGGCTAATTTAAGATTTTCAGCGCACCAGTCATCTAGTTGAGCATTCTGAAAGTCCTAATAAGAAATAGCTCAATCGCGTGGGGCTTCATTGATATCCCATTTATATTTTTATACATTTTTATTTGTATTACGTTGTGTATATATTTATATGATTTGGTTTATATATGAAATGATCAATTGTTGTGAATCGGTTGTAATTTCGATGCGATTGGGTTAATTTGGAGGAAATGATTGTAACTCTGAAGTGTAATGACTTAGGTTGTATTTGGACATGTGTAAATGATTGTATTTGGATAGGTGTGGGTTGAGCTGGATGAAAATGGTTGTAACTCTGAGATGTCATTGACTTGATTATATTTTTAAATAGGTGTAATTTGGATGCAAGTTGATTGCTTGAATGAAATGGTTGTAATACTGTGTAATAATTTGTTGTATTTTTTGGATAGATGAATTTGGTTGTAATTTAGGCATTATATGTAATTTCAAAATTATGATTGTATGTAATTTAGGCATTATAATAATTTGATTGTATTTTAGATAGGTGTAATTTGTTGTAATTTGGGTTGGTTAATTTGGATGAAATGGGTTGTAATGCATGTTAATGAATTGATTATCATTTTAAGGATAAATGAATTTGGTTGTAATTTAGGTATTATATGTAATTTCAAATTATCATTTTTATCAAAAATACCCGATGCTGCCAAAAAATACAATGTCATAATAAGTGGCTGCGACGTGCCGTGTGTATGTCGGCATTAATTTAAGCAGTATTTAGTTTAAGCATTGTTTTATTTGGCTGCAGTAATTTTTTAAACTAACCTAAATATACCCAAAACTCATATTTCTAAACCTTTATTTTTTCTTTTTTACTATAAATGTCTAAAAAGCCCAAATTTATCATGTATGATCAACCCCACTGAGCAAATGTAAGCAATGTCCTGAGCTGAATCCGTTTAGGTCATTCATACGACTGGTATGGACTTAGTGATAATTATTACAGGAGTTGAATCGCAATTAAACGGGCTTAAAGCAATATAAATAATTATTAGGGCCTACTTTTTTTCTTTTTTTAAATAGTTTTTTTGAAATTAAAAAAAAAAAAAAAAAAACAGGAAAGGATGGGTGTCCGTATCCGTGGGCCGCGGCTTGGGGCGGCCCTTATTGGGTTTAATACAGCAAATTCACTGGTCATTGTGTTCCCACCTTTTTACCCGTTTCTCACTCTCTAACCATAACCTTTTTTTTTCTCATCCACGTGTCCATTTCTCTCTCTAGTCTCTCTCTACGCGCTCCCTTCCATCCATTTCCCTTACAAGAAAACAAAAAACAAAAAATAAAAAATAAAAGGTTATTGTGGTCAATATGCTGCTTAAAAAAGTATTATAGTATTCTTAAATCATTTTTTAATATTTATTTTATATATAAAATACTTGAAAGACCAAATTCGAAGATGGAAAAATATGAAAAAATGAGATGATTGAAATTTTGAAACATAAAGTCATTTGCTCAATAGTAATATTAATCCTTTCATCTAAATAATAAATATTTATTTAAAATATTATTCCGACTTCCTTTTTTGAAATACTCAAAACTTACCTAGTGAAATCTGATCCATATGGTTTACTAACTTTTGTTAGAGATAATAAAAGTTTGTTTCACTGCTCTGCAACATTATAGTAGTACATGTAGAGGTGGATTTGTATCCGGTATCGATAGATAGGGATGGACATGGATTAGTTAATCGGACCATGATATAAAATAAAAATTGATAATTGATTTTTGATTTGTTATTTATATAAATAAAAAACCTGATCATTAATATAGTTAATCAGATCTTCGATTAATTATATATTAGTTTTTCTATTAATCATAATTAAAAAATAAATTTATAATTCTATAATTACATATTAAAATTCAAATTATAATAAATGTAAGCTTACAATAACAAAAATACGAAGAAAAAAAAAAAAGTATAATCTATTAATTTTACAATCTTATGACACTTATACATTTATAATATATTCCGCAGCATAATATATAAAATGTATAAGTCAGAAGATAATTAAAGCAAAAGTATATTATAAACTCTGCAAGCGTGTTTTAACACGAAAGCTTTGATAATAAAAAAACCAATCAAATAATCCCACACCTATATGTTTTGATTTGAAGAAAATGAGTAAATTTGGTTTTAAAAGAAAAAAGTAAAGTCACATATAAATAAAAGTGAAAAAAAGCCATAACTCACACAACTAAGGAAAACTTTATATATATATATATATATACTACCTGCTCTTTCTCTTTGCTATACCTATTTGGTTGATTGTCAATCGCGGTTTTATATTTGTATCGAGAAACCTAAATGTCAATCGAGATTTGTGTAAACAAAAGCAAACCGTTTTATTTGATTAACCTATTGCTGTTGATTTTGTTTGATTTTTGGAATGATTCAATTTGTAAAGTTTTTTGACCCACCCCAATATCAGTCGGGGGGGTTAGGCATCCCTTTAGGAAAACCAAACCCGAGCAGCGGCCATGTAATATCGCAGTTCCCCCACGAAACATAATTCTTTAATGAGTAAGTAGTTTGAAGGCTTTTCCCTCTCCATAACAAAAAAACCAAACAAAACAAAATAATTATTTCCTTAATTGTTAACCCTATTTTTCTTTCTTACAATTCATTAGTTTTCGTTTCTATTTCAAAAGAAAGCCTGGGAGAAAGAAACTCTTTCTCGACAGCTAAAGAAACCCTAGCCAGAAAACAACTAACACAAACTTGAAACAGTGCCTTCTCTATCGTCCCCCAGCTTTACGCCCACCCTGGATGGTACTCTTTTCTCTCTCCTGACGCCACCTGTTATATATATATATATTTGTTCACTTACTGAAAGTGAGGGGGCCAAACCGAAACGCCACTTGGTTCTCTATTTCTAGGCTGTTTTCTCGTTTTCTCTTCGCAAGTGTATTTGTTGTGTGTTCGTCAATGGCGGTTCCTCCGACCGTCCCTCTCGTTCCGGCTTTGCTTTATGTGGGTGACCTGCACGCTGATACAAGCGATGGCGTGCTTTTCGACGCCTTCTCAAATTCAAAGAAAGCCTCACCTCTGTTCGCAGCCGTGACTCCTCCCTCTGGTGCTTCCCTCTTTTATGGTTACGTAAATTTTATCACTCATCAAGACGGTAATTATCCGTACCGGTCTGTTGTATTTTCGCACTGTCGGTCTGTTACATTTTCGCTATTTGTTCTTTCATTACCCCTGTTTAGTTCCCTGGAAAGTTTTGAAAAGCAAAATAAATCGAAATTCTTGGAATGAGGACCGTTTTGCACATTGTTTTTGGATCATGACTATACGAGAGCATAAATCTTGAATGGTTTTCGTTGGTGGATTGTTGTCATCTTTACGTGTTCGATCTTTTTATCTTTCCTTTTAAGAAAAGGGAGAAAAAGGAAGCAACGATCTTGAATCTTATGTTGTTTGTATACTCAACTGAGTTTATGCCTTAGTTTCTTACTTGTGCCTCAAATTAAAGATTCTTGTTTAAACTTTACGTGATCTTTTTCGTGCTTCTCTCAAACAATTACTAACTTTAGCCTTTTCCCTTATTTGATGGTGAAACTGTTCTGATTTTTCTCACATTTAATGGTGAAACTGAACTTCATGAGTGCCTTTTTGATTTACGAGGAAAAAGAAGAGGCTATTGCCTCTGATGAGGATTATACTTGGATGCACTATTGGGATAATTTTGATATTGTTACAGTATTCTGACTTAGTAATTTTCCCTGCAGTTTTGCGTAGCTGCTAAGGCTATAGAAGATGAATATGAAGTATGCTGCGGAAAAGTGATATTAAGAGTTATGTGGTCACACCGTGACTCAGATGCAAGGAGGAGTGGAATAGGGAATGTGTTTGTTAAGGCATGTCTTTCTGCTCTGACCAGTATAATTGATGCTGTAATATATTTTTTGTTTGTTTGGTTTGTGGTTTCCTGGTTGCATTTGTAATATATTTGCATTTTTGTTTGGGTTTGTGGCAGAATTTGAGTGACTCAATAGATAATGTGAGGCTTCAAGGAATGTTTCAGGAATCTGGCGATATTTTGTCTTGCCAAAGTGGTTATGACTGAGATGGTAAGAGCAAGGATATGGTTTGTTCAGTTTGAATCAGAAGGAGTGCAAATGCTGCCATTGAGAAGCGCAAATGGCTCCCACGTTGAGAAGGCAAGGATGGCATGTTAAACTACCTTCCTTTGTTTTCCATGCCTGGAAATTTCTGTGCTGAAAATTGTTTATTGTCCATTACTTGTATATGGTGTTGAAGATGGACTCAATTTTCTCTCCTTATCCTTCTCTTTTTTTAAGTATTAGATCCTTTTTAATGCTAATTTATGACACAGATATGTTGGGAAGTTTGTCCAGAAAAATGATAGGGTTCTGCCAATCCTGATGCCAAATATACAAAAATCTTTACGTAAAGAATTTGGATCCGAATGTCTGAAGAAGTTCTACAAAGAAAGTTCTTGAGTTTGGGAAAATTGCTAGCTTGGTTATTTCAAAGGATGAAAATGGGACGCCTAAAGGTTTTGGTTTTGTGAACTTTGAGAGCCCAGAAGACGCTAAGCGAGCATTGGAAGCTTTAAATGGATCACAACTTGGTAGGTTATATTTTTCTCAATGTGTTGTCCAGCATGGACCAACTGCTCTGTTTAAAACATTTTATGTCACTGGTTATGAGCAGGTTCGAAGGTTTTGTATGTAGCAAGGGCACAGAAGAAGGCAGAACGTGAGCAGCTTTTGCGTCTCCAATTTGAGGAGAAACGTAAAGAGCATATCCTGAAATTTAAGGTATCTCCTCTTGTTCCTTTCTCTCCCTAAATTTGTCCACTTCTGATTCTATGTATTATTTTTTGGTTAACGGTCATTTTTCTTCAACTTTTAGGAATCAAATGTTTATGTCAAGAATATTGATGATGATGTCAATGATGACGACCTCCGAGAACACTTCAGCGTGTGTGGAAATATCACTTCTGCAAAACTCATGCGAGATCATAGAGGAATAAGCAGGGGATTTGGGTTTGTCTGCTTCTCCACTCCTGATGAGGCCAGTAAGGCTGTGAACACTTTTCATGGTGAGTTGGTAGTCACATATTTGGCTAAATGTCATAGAATTCAATTCACTCTGTGATGCTCTCTATCACCTGATTCATTGAATCCTTCCTCATCCATAGTATAAAATGAGATGCACAAAAATGGATTTATTACTTTGATCCTTTTTTTTTTCTGCAAAATTTGTAATCCAGTAGCTAACCTCCAATTCGTTTGTCAACTTTCTGATGTTGAGTAGAAGATTAGCTTCTATCAAAAACATTAACCATCCTCATACTATTTCCATATAAGTTTCTGTATGGTAGGTTCAAATGAATGGGAAAATCCAAATTTTTTGAACCTCTTAGCTCCAATTTTACAGAATTTCGCCTAGATGAGACAATGAGGATTTTGACTATTTCACCACAACTGAGAGATCTATAGGGCAAAGAATCATGTACTGTCAGACCACACAGCATCATATGATAGGATAAGGGTTGTAGGAGCATTTAAGAAGTACCTTCAGGGCATGATTTAAAAATCAAATGAACCTCGTCAAATATTCGCCTGTACAAGTGTTCTGTGTCGGTCTTTACGGTTCATGAGGTTGTCTTGCATACATTTTCATTTTCCGGTTATAGTTCTTGAGAATAAATGTCAGTCAAATAAGGTTCACATGCATGTCATATTTGTTAATGGCATTTTCATCGTTTATGCTATCTACCCTATGAGATTGATAAGGAGAATGGTCACACTGAAGAAAAATGGGAGCAAAAACAACTTTTAAAAAATGTTACTGACACAATTCTTATGTTTGGTAGATAAATCTTTTTATTTTTATTAGTAATAGTCATGCCTATTCTTTAGGCTGCCAATGGACTTTTTTAAATAATACCATAATTAGAAAAAATATTTTTTTAAATATAGAACAAAAATAAATATTTTCAAATTTATGTCACGTATTGCCAACTAAGCGTCAAAAAAAAGATGTCGTATCTTTAAAACACAATTTTAGTGTGAAAATGTGAAATCGTGTTTTGAAAACACGATTGCAGTATTAAAATGTCAAATCATGTTTTGATCAAAACACAATTTCAATGTAAATTGTAAAATTATGAAGTCATGTTTTGAAAATACGATTTCAGTGTAAAAATATGAAGTTGGTGTTTTGAAAACGCGAGTTTAGTGTAAGAATTATTGAAGTGTTTTGGCAAGCGTTCCGGTGTAAATTGTGAGAAGTCTTTGTTTTGAGCGCGATTCGATGTAAAAATCCTCAAAGTCGTGTTTGCTGATTTAGAAATTTCACCGTGCCTGCCGGTAAGGTGAGACCATTTTCCAATCTAAAATATTTTGACAATTATTTATTTAATTATAGATAGGGTATCAGGGAATCCGGCTGCCAATAATCTGAGATGTCTTACAGGGTACATGTTTCGCAGAAAACCATTGGCCAATAATGGCTATTGCTCAAGGAAGAGGACAGGCAACTTACAATTACAACTACCCATGCACAACGTATGTATTTGCGGGACCTTCTACTCCTGTTATCCCGAGTGGATATCCTCCACTGTATTACACAGCTCCTCCTGTTGTTGTACCTCCAAGACCGGGTTTGATGTATCAGCCTTTGGGCTTGCGCACAGGTTGGAGAGGTAACAACTTTGTTCCTCCAACCAGACCACCTTTTCAGTCATCACCAATTCCCATGGTAAATAGTAAATACCGTGCCCTTATTTAATGAGTTCTATGCTGACTCGTGGAAAAAGTCTTTCCTCATTATATGCACCCTTTTTGCCATTTTTCTCGAGTTTTGTACGGAAATAGTGCATTTAAAAAAAAAAAATCAAAATATAATACTGGTTTAAAAAATATCTGTAGCCGAAATGCGTTTGGGAATCTTGCGCTGAGGTTAAAGGCCGGCGATTCGCAACGGCGGTATTAATTTAAATTTTCAAAGGCCGGCGTTGGGAGCAGTATTGTTCAGTGGCGCTATTTTTATTTGCATTTTTTGAGACGTCTCGCTCAATAGCCGTGGATTCTGTAATGATGGCACCCAGCGGCCACGTTCAATAGCCGGCCGTTGTGGCCGACCTTTAAATTTGCTAAGATTCCCAAGCAGCACTAGTTTTTGGCATATTACTAAGCAGTATTATATTTTAGATTTTTTCTAAATACTATTCGGTACAAAACTCATTTTCTCTCTATTTCGGGGTTATATCTGTCCAATCATCAGTGATTGCTGTAAAAGTAATTTTATGATTCATTTAGAAAATTGAACCAAGTATCTTGTTTATGCCATTGTCTTTAATGGTTGAGATGCAATTGACTTGCTTATATTTCTTGAACTTTCCTTCTACAGATGCCTCCTAATGCTCCAAGACAGCATAGGCAAAACAGGGGCAGGACGAATATTCATATTCCACAAGTTGCTGGTCACTCAACTTCATTTATGCCACATTTTCCGCAGCCAACTCAATTAGTGATTTCACCACAAGATTCAATCAATCTGCAGGTTTTGACATTTGTTGCTTGGCCACTGCGAGAACATGTTTTATTTAGAGGCCTTATTTATGTCACATCTAATACCCGTTTAATATCATGATGGTTTCTATATACATTATTGGAAATACTCATTTAGTTTTATTTGGGGATGTAAAGACTTGTTTGAACTAAATTGTGTTAAGATATGTGCTAGTCTATGGAAGCTATTAAAATATGTTTCATTAGAGGAAAGGTTTTTGGATCAGTTCTACCATAAAAAAGGCCTGTCTATATTTGGTGTCTTCTCCACAGACTTTGTAGTCCATGAGTGGATTGGTACCTATCTCTTCTACTTCTCCATGTATGGTGGCTGTCATTATACAGTCAGTGAAGCGTGAAGCCTACAAACAAACTTAATGCATGAAAAATTTCCTTTGTTTTTGCTCTTTGGTCTTGGGCTAAAATTTGAAATTGGTTTAAAAAGGACAAAAAACATAATTTGACTGCGAAAATAACACTCATGGCAAAAAGCGGCTGAAAATATTACGTTTGAGCAAAAATGTGCTAAAGTGTAGGTAAATCTCAAAGCATGATATAACAAAATGCACGGGGTCATTTTGTGGGTCCCCCATCCTTGGGGGTATTTTGTTCGAAGGTGTGTCTTTTGTAACATTTTGTTTGGATTTTAATGAAAGGTGTTAGTTTTGCATGGATTTGTCCCTTTTAAACGGTTACCCCTAAAATTTATGCAGATTTTGAGTCTCTAAATTTGCCTGATTTTTTATTTCTTTGGGTTCTGGTTAAGGGGTGGTAAGATGTATTTCCCCCTTTTTTTTTGGGCTTTTTGGAGCCTTTAGTATACCTCTTGTATACTTTGGGTTCTCCCTTTTTCTATCGATATATTTTGCTTGTTTGCCTATCAAAAAAAAAAAAAAAAATCATTGATAATTCCTCTTTCCTTTCAATGCATGGGATTTTTTTGGCAACATCTGAAAATTTCTTTGAGATCAGCTCTTTCAAGAATACATAATAGAATTTTTTTCAAAAGTTCTATGTAACTAAACTGGTTCAACCTAAAACCCCCTCAAATCAGGTATCGTTGGCAAACAAACTAGATAGGTAGGAAGTGAAGTGATATTAGTCTGCTCCAAGTTCCTAGCAGTTTCTATGGATACCCCACACCCAACTTGCTATTGGTTTTACTTTGCTGCCTAAAGCTGCTTTGAATGTTGAAGGGTACACCTAGTACATCATGTATGATGTATCTTAGTTGCTGATAAGACATACTAAGAAGTGATTGTTTGATCTTTAATAGGAAGGTGGTGGATGGTTATTTCTCCTTTCCTCTTTCTTTTGTTGCTATTTATCCTAAAATCTTTTGTCGAATGTTATAATAAGCTGTGAACGATCCTCGTCTTGAATGCCGAGTGAAGGAGGGGTTGGGACAGGAAAAATTAAGGTATCATCTAGGATATGGGAAATGAGCAGCATTGTCTCACAATTTCAACATGATCTATTATCTCGCGTGTTCAGTTTTTGTCTTTAACATTCTTGTCATGTGACAGCATCCCTTCATTCTGAGTTTTATTATTAACCTCGGATAAAGTTATAGATTGACTGTTATGATGTATATGGCACCTGGAAACAAACAGATGGATATGCATGCACTGTGAGATGGGCATTTTTAAGCTACTTTAACAGTGAGAAGTGGAATGGAAATTTTCTTAAAGGCCCCAGCGATGCTTGGTTTTTCTTACAGCTTTGTTTAAGGTCCGGTTGCTTAGGAGCTTTGTTAGAAACACACACTGCCACTTTTGTGATAAGAGTCAACCCAGTAAAGAATTGTTTGAATCACTGTGCCTTTTGAGTCGCTTTTCATGTGCCTTTTGAGTCCATTTCATGCAAATTTCCCATGTAATGTGCTTGCACAATATGCAAGATTTCTCAAATAATAATGGGTTGAACTTATGGTTTAAAAATGAATTTTGCATTGACATTATTTGCATATGTCACTGTGAATATTGGAGTTAGAGGTTACTTTTGGTTTAATTAATGATGATAGAAGCTGACTGAAGTACCGTAAAAGTTAGTTTAAACACAATTAAAATACATGGTTTCCCATCAAGTGCCATTTCACTTGAGATTCATTTTTTTTCTCTGCCCCTAAAGCTACATGACAGATATAGTCCACTATTTATATGCTACAAATTCTAACATCTGTGTGAATTGCAGCGGTCTGGGCAAGCTAAGTATGTGCCAAATGAATGAATTACCCCCGCTGATGAGGCGAGGGGATGCGGGGTCCACATGTTCCTGCTTCCACTTCCAATGGAACTGGATCTCAGGAACGCTGAAGTAACGCTGCTGCTTCTCCTGATCAGCAGAAGCAGATTCTGGGCGAGCATCTCTATCCCCTCGTCCAGAAAAACAAGGTAACAATAGTAGAACATGGAATTCTCTTTGAATCTACAAGTTTTTTTTATAATACATCCTATGGCATTAGAACGGTCACAAATTTCTTTTCACACTAATAAAATACAAAGTCAGTGCAAATTAGCTTTATTTTGCTTTTAGAGATCATATTTCTTTGAAAAAAAAACTCCTTTATTGGATGTCATATCATATATGGAGAAATTGTGCCTTTGATACTATTAAAAAAAATCTAAATCTCTTGTGCAGCCTGATCTTGCTGCAAAGATAACGAGAATACTTTTAGAGATGAGACAACTCTGTGGTGCTTCTGTTATTGGAGTCCTCAGAGTCACTGACTGCCAAAGTGGAGAAACTTATACAGGTGCTCAAGCTCTCCAAAACTTAAACCATGTCTGGACGGGAAGCTTACTTCCATCTAGTTACCTGGCCTCTGAGGTTGCTGTTAACTGAACGGGTTGGAGACACACTCTATGGTTGGGCTGGAACTTTCTCTACCGGCTCTTCTGAGTAGAGCCAGATTTTAACAAGCTTCCACTTTCGGTTAGTCTTTACTGCAGTATAGAATATTTGACATTTGACATTTTTGATAACATCCATCTATATCTAAACTCTTGGTTGAGAAATAATAACTCATGCTCATTTTTTCCATTTTGTTTAATTTTGATTCGGCCTTTAGACCAGAAAATTAAGCCTTTGCTGCAGAATTTCATTGTTTGGAGCACACACACACACATTCAGGATCTGAAGAGACCAAACGGATCCAAACATCTTCTTGGAGTAAAAAAGAAAAAAAAAATATTTACGCTATGACTACAGATATTAAAAATTTAAAGCCATGGCTTGAAATATTCACCAGTATATATCAGAGAACGAAGCATCGAAAACGGAAGAACGAAAGGAAATGGCATGTTGATATTTAGTGCAGTCTGCTTTGGGAAGTGGGCTGTTGCAGACAGTGATTTGTTTTCTTGAACAGCAGGGCAAATCATATGTGCATAGTCACTTTCTCACACATGCATATATATATATATATATATATATATCTCTTACTATATATATCCAAAAAAGTATCACTTACTATACACGTTTTTTATCTTCATTCAATTCATGTCAATTAACCATTTCTTAAGAATTCTCAAAATACCTATTAATATAATAACAAATATCATTTTATTTTTTATTTTCATTAAAATGTCTCACGCTAATTTGAAGTAATAGAACCTTTTTTAAGGATTATAAGTGCTAGATTACACACCTTTGAATTAATGACACCACCACAAATCATATTTGTTATATTTAAGGATTTTATAAATCCCATATAAATACCATTAATATATTAAAAATTTTTTAATTGAAACGTCTTAAACCAATTTAATAATAGATC
Source organism: Tetrastigma voinierianum (assembly GCA_016808115.1). Classification (NCBI taxonomy): domain Eukaryota; kingdom Viridiplantae; phylum Streptophyta; class Magnoliopsida; order Vitales; family Vitaceae; genus Tetrastigma; species Tetrastigma voinierianum. The sequence goes on from JAEQBH010002079.1 coordinate 36,494, forward strand.
CTTTAAGTCATAATTTTTTTATCCGTTACCCACCTCCATGTTTGAATCAATGACACCATCAAACTATACAAATTCATTATATTTTCTTCATCATGTTGTTAAAAATCAGAAACTTAACACTTTCCGCTTATGAGGCTTGTGACTATGAAGCCTAAAGGAGATGATCCCAAACCAAAAAGATCAAATTAGAATCCACCGACTTGAGACTTGATCTTCATGGCGGTAAATTTTTTTTTTTTTATTCATCATTGAATTTGAATCACTAATAAAGTAGACTTTGATTTCTTTTAAAATTTATTGACACATTGTTATTATTGGGTGTTGAACATAAGGTTAACAAAACCATGAATACAATGGAAATTATGACATATATTATAGAAGATTTGGGTAAAAGTTTGCAAAGGGGGTATCACGAAGGGATAAAAATACCTTAATTCATTATATATCTCTCCACACCATATTGTTAAAATCAAGCAACAACACTTTTGACTATGAAGCTTGACATAGTCATAAAATGGAGCGTTCCCAAGTAGAATCAGTGAATCAAGAACAGACAGCTATATTCATGTTAAATTTTTTTATTCATCATTGAATTTGAATCACACCTAATAATAGCATTTCGCTGCTCAGATTTATTGACACATTGTTGTTATTGAGATTTGAACGAACATAAGGTTGACAAGACCATGAATTACAATGGATATGATAGATATTATAGAAGATTTAGTGAAGTATAAAGAAGTTGTTCGGATAAAGTGCCTTAATTCGTTTATTTTCTCAACGTCATATTGTTGAAACTAGTAGCAACACCTTCGTATGAAGCCTAAGGGAGCAGTCTAGGCAGAAGATCAAATTAGATCTAATAGTGAGACAATCTTCTGTGATAAAATTTTTTATTCATCGCCGAATTTGAATCACTAATAACTAAGCTTTGATTTTTGGTTATTAACACATTGTTGTTGAATTGAACATAAGGTTAACAGATAATGAATACAATGGAAGTATGACGGATGTGTGAAGATTTGGGTGAAAATTGCAAAGAAGTTATGGCAGCCCCTCTACGGCGAAGGAGGTGAGGACCGCCGTACGAGATTGAGACACCATTAACACGATTTTTGGCATTCTATTTGGGACAAACACAACATAGATTCATAAGTGACATAAACTTGTTTAAAAAAACCAAAATTATGGGAATTATTGACTACAAATCATAACCTTGTAAAATTACCACCATAATGGTGTTTAAAATGTATTGTACATATATGCTTGATTCTATAACTACGTGTATTCGTACAAGTTTCACTAAAACAAAATGTTACATTTACATTTCTATTACAAAATCAAAGCAAAATCAAGGACCTACATAAGGAGGACTCCTAATGCTATGTCTGGAAGCCCTTGATGAGAGTGCGGGATAATCGCCAGAAGTAACTATTGAGAACCTACCGCAGACCTGACTTGGGTGCTAAGCTACAAGCAATGGGAAAACATAATAATATATATGACCACTTACAATGATCTTCCAATTCGATCAAGCATGCATATATAAATATTTCCAGTATCATATTATTCATTTCTCTCATGAATTTACTATGAAATTTCTATAACATAAGGTACTAGTGGAGTGCTCATAGTATCATTGAGATATGCCTTATCGGGGCGATTGCATTTTTTCTATGTGTTCGTATTTATATACTTATCATATAAATATTTTCACATAAACCAATGAAAATGAATAACGAGGACCTGGTGCAATAGTACGTAGGTGCAGTGTCTGAGAATAAAAGTAGGCAATAAATGGAACCCACTTGTGCTTTTTGAGCAGGTGCTGGTAGCCTTCGAAGCAAGCGTGCCCTGTTAGTGCGGAACATGCGTGCTTTGGTGTACGAAGCGGGAATCTTTGAATAGCACTAGTCCTATTTATTCACTGACCGATCTTAAAGCAGAGACATATAATAATATGTGTTTGAGCATTTATTCGGAGTCTTAATAGCATTCGTGGTTGTGTGACCAGTGCGAGAATTCACACCCAATTTCTATGGTCTGTTAGTACCCTCATTTGTAGTTTGTAAGTAGAAAGCAAAGCAAGTAAAAGAAGAAGGTCAAGCAGACGAAAAACAAAGAAACTACCAGAAATGCCTGGTTCACGAATGAAGGGTAAGGAGTTAGAAGGCGGTCTCGAGTTCACCTGGCGTGACGGACCTTTGCCTGGCGAAGAGACAACAGCTGAAGGAAGACACATGTGCAGTATTTTTAGCGTACTTTAAGTGGAGTTATTTAATTTATTTTCTAATTATATATATATATATATATATTTTTTTTATTGATCCTAAAGTATTATTTGGGCTATATATATGTAGTAGTTTGACCTACAAGTTATTTAAATAATTGGTTTGATTAAATTGAATGCTAACATATAGGAAATATCTGTATATGTTGGTACCTAATTGCTTAATTTTAGATTAAACGAATAAAAAATAAGTGGAACTTAGGGCTTTTAATTTGGAAAAGGAAAAAAAAGACCGATTTTTTGGGATTTGGAGCTCTCTCTTGTAGTCTTGTTCTTCTTCTTCTCCTCGGCGTCGCAGCCCTCGATCCGTGCATTTAGGCCCACCTCAAGCAAATCCTACCCAATGCTCCTCTCCTCCTCATTGCATTTCGATTTGACCTTTATCTACTTCAAATCGCCACCACATCCGTAGGAAGCGAGGAAGAGATCGTCGTTTTCTCTCTCTTCACAGCCATCACAGTTCTACCTTTCTGGCCTGACACTAAAAATCAAGTGGGAGAAGCAGTTCCACCCTCTAGGTGTGAGACCGTTTGATCGACATTTTCATCAGATTTGTGAGTGAAGCGGAGAAGGTGAAAGGTGTGATTCTAGCGCCGGGGCTGATTCGAAGCCTGCACGGTAGCGAGTTGGCAAACAAATTACGTTTTGGGTCATGAGCCTTGGGCCCCAGCGTGGAACGCCGAACGGGCTAAGGCTACTCTGAATTTTCGGCGCGTCGTGTGGACCTGGGGAAGCAAATCTTGCCCGGGAGACGAAACGATAAGATCTCGGGTTAAGTGATTAAATGGTGCGATCGGTTTTTCGCATTCGAGGCGATGAGAATGCATATAAAGCAGCGTGCAGTACAATTGTATGGTGTTGATATTCGTATTTTAATTCGTAAAGGTTATTTTAATATTGAAAATGCCTTGTTATCGTTTAATTGCTCATGTTGTGTTTGAAAGATGTAACTTAAAATATATCTGTGAGTGCAGATGTTTGTGTTTAAGCTCTTATCCTATATAATTAGGCAAGCGTTGATTTTTTGATTCAGCATTATTTAATTATATCAGGAGTTATCCATGTATAATATAATAGATTATCAGAAGCTATCAAATTGTATCAATTAATTATCTGTGGGTGTTGACCTTTGTGTTAGTTATTGGCCGTCGTTTATACATGGTTGTGTGACTGGCATTGGATAAATTGTGGATATTAAGTGTATTTTATCAGTTGGACCCATTTTCACAGAGTTAAGTCCGATTTTAGGGAGGATTACGCGGTACGGTAGAACATGAAATCCTGATTCTATCGGTTTAGTCATGAGTTCTGATCAGTCTAGAGTATATTTAAATCTTAATCTTGTTATCAATAACGTTTTCCATTTTAGATTGTGTCAGGCCGGCTCACTTAGTGACTGAGTGAGGCTTGATCCCGAGATCCGACATACTCGGTGAGTTGATATCATATAATTTACGACACATCATCTGCATGCATGGCATAGCATTTATGGCATTAGGCTACACCCATCATCATCGACATGACTATTATCATTGGAATTGTATTTACTATGGTAACTAAATTATTTAGTTCGTTATGAAATATGTCTGCATATGAGACTGTTATGATGATGGATGTGAGTGTGTATTGTTGGGTGCGATATTCTTGTGCGTTGTGTGAAATATTTGTAATAGAGGAACTATAAGCGAGACATACCACCTGTTGGTTACATCGGGACCCCTTGTCTTTGGGGTAATAATCGGACTGTCTGATTTATGTTTATGTATATGAGTTCCACTGGTTGGCGTTTCTCTCGAGATCTTGGAGAGTGGAGTCCACAGTTGGCTTGTTGCTCTGTGAAATTGTGGCTGTGGATTATGGTAGGATAATTCTTTGGGTTAGGACACGGGTGAGCATTTCTCTCAGGCGCCAGCTATAGTTTGTTAGTTTAAGTGTCAAGCTGGAGTTAAGGACCTGGTCAGAGCATTTCTCTCGGGCGCCGAATCACATTGGATTTAGTAGTATGGCTTATATTATTGGAGTATAGGATCTGCTAGAGTTCCTGGGATTTTTTGTGATGACTGTGTGATATGAAACTTAATGTGTGTACATGCATACTTATGTAGTGTATTATTATCTTGTAATTCTATATGTCGTATCTGGTTGTAGATGTGGTATAGATTATATGATGTTAACTCCTTTCTCAGATGGCGGTCTCGAATTTATTTCTAAGTCTTATTGGCCCTCCACAACTCGAGATCTTTGTATTTCTTTAGCTGTACTTCATTTCTTCATAGCGGATACTGTTATTATTGACTCCACTGTATATTTCATCTAGGTGTCACATGATATTTGGATAATAATATGTTTTGCTGATGTTCGTATTCTATTGCTTGTGTATCTTGTCGGTGTGTGGGATCTGAATTCAATCTCTCTTTTGATATTTAAGTTGAGCAGATATATATATATATATATATATGTATATATATATATATATATATATATATATATATATATATATATATATATATATATATATATATATATATAGGATTATGTGATGATATTTATGTCGAGGTATTTATTATGATAAGTGGTATGGAGTGTTTCCAATTAGGCTTACTACGGGTTTTGGGTGGCTACTATGCCTTCCTGTTCCTAGTCATAGGTCCATGGCCCCAGTTGGAGTGTGACAACACACAGCCGCCAAGACGAAGGACTCTTCGCTGAGTGAAGGGCATCAAATTTGAACAAAAATGTCTGCATTTTGGCCTTTTCTAGTGACAAGTCAACTCGAATCAAAACAAACTTAAACCTAATCTCAAACCAACCAAAAACACATTTACGAGAAGAGTTAGGATTTTTCATAACCTTGATTTATCTTGAAAACTCGGCTTTATCTTCATTTCTTCCTCTCCTTCTCTTCTTTACATGAACAAATATAGGTCGAGCAAATGGAGAAGAAAAGAAACCCCGAGAATAGTTCTTCTCCTCAGGTGGAATTACTAAACTCCTAAGCCCCAAAATGGAAATTCCTTCTTCTACAAGACAAATTTGTTCTCTTAATGTAATTTAGCTCAAGTTTTAGCCCTTTGTATTTTAGTCCTCCTACTTCATGGTTGACAGCTGATTCTTCTCCTCAAATTAGATGCCCTAAGCTCTAGCCCCAAAATGGTGATTATTCTTCTACCAAGACAAGTTGTTCTCTTAATGTAATTTAATCAAGTTTTGGCCCTTTGCTTTATTTAGTCTCCTACTTCATTAAATTTGACAACTAACTTATCAAATTCTACAATGGCATACCTTCTTATCTTATGTCTTTTAGTCGCTTAATTGGCAATTTGCAGTTCACCATTTTCACATACTACTTAAATTTGAAAATACAAATTTGTCTTCCAATTATACTCTAAACATGTCATAAAACTGCTAAGCGGGTATAATTTGAGTCTTAAACTCTTACCCTCTTAAAATAATTTCATCTAAATTCATACTGATGAAGAGTTCTGATGTGCCCTCATTGTCGATTAAACCGAGTTTGGCTTCATCCATCTGGTGGTGTACCAAAGTACTTTTACGAGAAGGACTTGTTTGTTTTGTAATTGTTTCACATCTGACTGGAATGACTTTTAGTTTCTTCATCTATAGGAGAAGTTTGATTGCTTGTATGTCTTGTATGTGCAGTATGTGCGATTCATTAAACGTATCTAGAGCATTGAGACATATGACATTGTAATTTGGCAAATGCGACGAGGGCCAAGCGATAAGTGATTGATCAATTCTTTGCAAAATGGGTTGATTGTATGCCTGAGTCAGGGGTGTCACGATCTGATGTAACGTGGATTGCATAATATTTTACAAGGCTTTCTTAATTATTTGAGTGTCATAGTAGTGACTTTTTTTAATATTGTTTTTAAGGATGAAGTGTAAAGTTTTTCAAAAAAGGGTGTGACAACATGGCGAAAATGAAATTATTGTAGAAATTTTCTAAAATTTCAAAAGGATAATAATAATAATAAATTACGAGAGTGGTTAGGGAAGTTTGAAATTCTCTGGTCTCGGATGGCCGAAGCGGACTCTAGCCGTTAAAATTGATCTTCACGAGTCTATTGACCCAAAAGTTTACGTGAATTATAAGACCGTCGGAATATTTTACGATTTTCTGGGTGATAAATCGTCAGTGACTTCAGGGACGAGATTTTTACGAAAATCTTGGAAGTTAGGAAATTGTTTGAATTAGGTTTATTTAAAATAAAGTAAATTGGAAATAAATAAATTGTTTTGAGATGAAATGAATTTAAATGAATTATTATGAATCATATTCAAATAATAATAATAATAATAATAATAAAAAAAAAGAAAAAAGGAAATAAAAGTGAGGAAGGACTGGACCCAGATGGGAGGCGTGAGAAAGGTATAGAGGAGATGTTTTTGTTTTTTCTATTTTCGTTTTCCTGATCTATGGAAATTGGATCGTGGGTTTTTATCGGAATAGAAGACAAAGTTGATCTACGTATCATAAGCTACGTGTGGGTATCAAAATTTTAGAGTTTCATCGAGCTCAGAGGTAGAAATTTTCTACTTTGTGTTATTACATCATAAGGTCATTTAATGGCTTGAGATTTACTAGAGGCGTAAAATTGAGTCAAGAGACCACGGTGAGTTTTAGAAATTTTAGGAATTTTGGGACTGTTACCGGACAATGGAGTTGTGAATTTAGATTATTTTAGATGAGTTGGGTTTTAGAAATTCGGGATTATTTCGAACGATTCGGACGAATTTCGAAGCTTCAGTTTTCGGCCCGATCTGGACTATGTTGGGTTTAGTTTGTCTGGATATTTTCGGGTTTGTAGTGCGTTTTGGTATCAGTGAACATTAATGGCAGTGAAGGACGAGAGATGCCACTATTTTTATGTAGATTAAAGTTTAGCCATTTGTAGGTTATTGTGAAAAAATAAATAATATGTTATTATGTGATAAATGGAAATTATATATGGGTAAAGTGGAGCGAAGAGTGCTGATGCGTGCTCGGTATTATAACTTAGAAAATGTGAGTGTTCTAAACTTTATTTTCAATACTAGTGTATTGTTTATAAATCGTTTCGATTTGTATGTTATAGTTTTATTGTTGAAACCGTATTTTTTTAGTAACTTATGGTTTAATTGTTAAATCATATTTTAAAAACGTGGTTTTGGTTGTTAAATACATATTTTATCTAAAACAAACAAGCAAGCAATATGTTTTTATTAAGCAAACAAACGAAGCAATATGTTTTATTAAGCAAACAAGCAAACTTATATTGTTATGGTTTTAATTGTTAAACCATATTTTAAAGCTTATGGTTTTAATTGTTAAACCATATTTTAAAGCTTATGGTTTTGATTTGTTAAACTATATTTTATAAAGCAAGCAAGAAAAATATGTTTTATTAGCAATGATAAACACCCTTATTTGGTGTGGTTTGGTTGTTGAGCATGTTTTTAGAAGCTATGGTTTGATTCAGTTCAATCTATATTTATAAAGCAAACAAGTAAACGAGGTGTGTTTTTGCAGTCAAGCTAACCTAAGAAATCCTTAGTTTAAACAAGCGTTGCCGATTGATTGTTGTGGCGATCTATACAGTGAGATCAGTTCTGGTGCATTGCATTTGTAGATTTGCTGAGTCGTGAGCTTGGCTCATGTATGGCGTATTGGGGAGGGCAGAAAGTAGCACATCTTGGTGTATGGGGTTGCCATTTGTGTTTGTGTGGTGATGAAGCGTTGCCATGCTTTGCCGGAATAGGTGATGTGGACATGAGTCCTTCAATCGCCTGTGTGGTAGAGACCACAGGTTTCCCATGTTTACTAGGAGTATAGCAAGCTTGAAAGGCCTCCCGGTGGTTGATCTTTATTTTTATCGCGTTTACATACAATACTTCATCGACCAACGATAAGCAAACAACGATTTATAAAAGGATTTATAAACTTTTATATGAACTTAGTAGTTTATAAAGTTTTAGAAACTTTATGTAAATAATGACTAGTTTATGAAAAGTTTTATAAACTTTTACTAAATAACAAACAATTTATAAAAGTTTACGAAACTTTTATATGGCTAAACAAGCATGATTTATAGAAAGAGTTTTATAAACTTTTTGGCAAAGCAAACAGGTTTTAAAGAAATGATGGTAAGATAGTTTTAGTTTGAGATGTTTTAGAAAATGAAGCAATTTTAAAACATACACTCGTTGAGCTCGTTTAGCTCATTTTGTTTAAGATTATTTTTAATCTCCAGAATCTTGAGCATTTGGGACATATCAAGGTCCTCTGACTCTTGGTTATATGTCTTGTATTGTTACCCACCATTGTATATATATTTGTAAGAAAGTACTTTACAGACTGTATAGTTGTGCATATGTATACATAGTTTGTTTTGTAAAGAAAATGTAGTGACCTGGGCTCTTTTGAAAGTGTTGTTAGTTGCCATATTTTGGAAGTGTAGGTGTATTTATAGGTTTTGGACATGTCTATCTGTTATTATGCAGGAATTTTATAAAATAACAAGTTTAGAAAGAAATTTTTTTATGCGGGTTCCAACGAAGCAACGACTCAGCTTCTGAGATTCTCTAGTCGGTGGAAGTATCGGTTAAGGGTTTTGTGGGATTCTTGGAAATTTTACCTTTGCTGGTAGGGGTGAGGGTGTGCTCGCCGATAAACTTTGGACTCAGTTTCTTTTCTTTCCCAGCTTCAGTATCTTCCTCCATGGTGATACTTTCAAGAAAACCTTATCTCCGACTTCATACTTTACGTCTTTTCTTTACAGATCTGCATACGATTTTTATCGATCACTTGCAGTTTTTAACCTTTGCTGAATAACCTGAACTTTTTCTTCTGTCTCCTTTGCCTGCTCTTCAGAGACAATTACTTTATATAAATTAAATTAGATCGAATAAAGGTTCTATTTCTGTCATACAAGCTTCATGAGAAATTATACAATACTCGTAAATAAATGTGTTATAGGCAAATTCCATTAAGAATACCTATCTGACTTTTGGGAAAATCACAGCACTGGCCTTAAACATCTCCTCTAACACGAATCACTTTTTCATATTTGTCACATATGTTTGTGGATGGAAAATTTGTATTAAAATTTAATTAGTACGGGGCATTGTAATTCTTTCAAAACCTTGACGTAAACCATGGATCGCGGTCATACACTATTGACAATGGAAGCCATTACAGCGGACATCTCACTCACATATAGCTCTACTAACCAGTCCATGAATAATCGACTAGGCTAGTAGAGAGTGGCAGACTTTGTGAGTCTGTCTGATGATGCAAGGCGAATCATGTTTCTTGGGTGGGGAAACCCCGGACAAATCCATAGTAATGTTGTCCCTTCCATTGCAAGGGTGGATGAGATTTAACTCAGGCGGGATGATGTTTGATGTTCCTTTTGCTAATGACAAGTTAGACGTTTTTAGATACATACCCTCTATATCCCTTTTCATCCCCACCCTGTGTCTTGTTTCAGAATTTTGGTACATCTTGTTATAGGGATGCATGTGAATGCGGTATTGTGGTTTTCATACATCAATTTCTTTTTCATTTCCCTGGACGTGATTTTTAATATGTTTCTTGTAATAGAATCACATCTTTTATAGAATAATTAGTTTTCAATATCCATTTAATTAATTGTATAATTTTTGTAACTTGACATTTATTCTAAGCATCATCATCATGCAGCTTCAAATGCGGCATAACACTAATTGAGCTGAGGAAACCATCGGATAGTAAATCCTATTTGAGCAATTGTTTTTCTAGTTCGCGTCATACGATTCATGCCACAGTAGGTTATCAAGATCGACAATATTGTAACCTGATTCCCTCTTTGCTTGAAGTAAGCAAAAACTCTTTGCGATATAAAGTAACACAAGGTCGAACTCAAGGATGGGTTTCTTCTCTGAATGTGTGTGAGTTGAGTTCCAAAATGGTAATTCAATTTGGATTTTGGGGTTTTGTAAAAAGCGATTGGGAGTTTTGAGGTTTAAAGCGAAAATAAAATAAGGTCTAAAAATGTAAAATAAATTCTTGAGTGTTAGATCCTTTGGGGTTGGATTCTGGGCAGCGAGGGTTTTCGAGGAGTCGTTTCAGCATTGGGAGGATGACCTATAGTCATCTCCCCAGCTGGATCTTCATTTTAACTATAAAAACTAACCTTCATTAAATCTCTTTGAAAATGGCGTCGCATTTTATTCGCTTTCATTTGTTCAAGCACAAGTACATGACTCACCTTGATGGCTCGTAAATGATAACTATAGTATCAATGGATCTAACATTAAAGCATCAATGAGCCAAAAGCTTACCAAGTAATAACCATCAGGTGAATCAAAGGGATCAAAACTTAAAGTTAAAAGGAAACCATTAACGCGTGGATACATGTGAACATGGAGCCCATAGCATGCCTCGAGATTCACTGTTGCCTCAGCGAGGAGGAAAGGGTTTTGCGCTCATCCTCAAGTTGTCATCCTTGGAGGTGTTTGCTACCTAAATGAAAAGGAAAATGAAGCGGGAGAAAAAGAGGCGGGAGTGGCTTCCCAGGCTCCCAAAAATTTTATAAAAATGAAGGAGATCACTTCTGATGATTATGCAGGGGCTTTATATTAACCCTTCATACAAAATGCCAAAAACCAGGAAAATACTATTACAATGGGGCAGGTGGGAGAAGCTAAGATGACCAACATATGATCAAAGTCAGCATAAACATGAACGGTGCATGGGAAGGCAATTTTGCTTTGGTGCGAAAATTTACCCTTAACGTGGTGTAAAATTCTGTCTCTTCTTTCTTGCCCTGCTCCTTCTTTCCTTACATATCTTTCCTTCTTTCATCTGAGTTTGAGATCTGCTGATCAGTTCACTCTCAATTCTCATGCTTGGATAGACTCAACAGATTTGGCATTAATAACTTACAAAGCATAAAATTGTATGAAATGCGATCGGTAGAATATGGGACAGCAATATTTTCAAATCGGAGTTAATTCGGGTTGATTAGTACGAAGTGCTCCAAAACCTGCAATAAATGGGACTCAAAATAGCACTTTTTGAGCACTAATCACACCCCAACCATTGCTAGTCCCTAGCAGTGAAAGAAAGAAAGAGGCATACAAAGCAACAACAAAATGATGTTTCCCGAAAATTGGTATTTTCAAAAGGTTGAATGGTACAACCTGCCTATTGAGAATCTAAAACCACATGATAACCATCTTGAAGAGTATATCATACATGGTGAGTATCCAAAGAGCCTCTATCTTGGTAAAATCAATGGAGACTTCCACGAAAACCTAAGTGTTTGTTTAGTCGATGAGTTCTCCAGCAATCTTTGCTATTGCACTTTCCCCCGACCAAACTCTCTTGCTTGTGAGCTGCCCAGTCTAGGGGTGTTGGGTTTGACAACTTGATCAGCCTGGAATGCTCGTGATATTAGGGTGAAATAGGCACCACTCACAAAATCGGTGAGTGTAAACGTGGGAGCTCTACCCCAGTGCCAAACACCTTTGACAATCAACATATGATCACATAAGACTCTATATACAGTCACAAATATTAAGCAGCAACTTAGATTTTGCATTAATACTCCTGACAAACATATCTGGCAAAATATATGCTACATGGTTCAAAAGTTATTTCATTACTCTTGAAAATCTGAACACATATTAAAATTTGCAATTCTATTATGTTATACCAAAAACATCAAAGCCACAGCAGAGCTTTCTTCAAAATCGGCCTCTAAAAAAAAGTGAGTCGTCTCAAATGTGCAGTATTCCTTAATGGTCAGCATTTGCCTAGTAGTGGAATTACCTAAATGGGTTACTCGCTAAGTGCGTATGCAATGATTGATGTAAACACACTGTCTTCGCAGTTCTACTTGATAATGTCTGTACCATTCCATGTGTGATGCCCCGAAACACAGGGAATTAAGTTGATTGCAGATCAACCGGAATCTGAGTGGATGTTAGGTTGCAAGCGCCACTTCGAAAATGGGCAAGTCTCCTTTGTACGGGAGCTCTGCAGATACAATGCATGTATAGGCACGTCTGGCTTGATCGATATATCATCACGTGGGTAAAAGCGACCACTTGGGCCCATAAGCGGTCTCATAACAATATACATCAAAACAACCACCAGCTATGTCTGTATGGTTCTAGGTTAATAATTTGCTCTTATACAACACATATCAAGTGAGGAATTCTAATACATGTATAAAATCATCAAAGCCTGACGAAACTCTTCCCACATTCCTCGGTCTGGACAGCGGTCCTCGCATGCGCTCCACATGCACGTAAAATAATATCCTTCGGCGAGGTGAGCTAATGCTCGGTGGTGGAATGGCCTAAGTGGGCTACTCTACCTAAGTGCGGTCTGTGTTCCAAAAATAAACACGCATTGAACAGATGAGTTCTGCTTGGATGTCTGGCACAAATCATCTCGTACACGAGTCATGCAAACTCCTCACACTACTTTGAAGCCTCAAATGTAAGGAATTGTTATTTTGTTTGTTTGTGGACAACCTCCCAGATGTATATCAGTTGGGTGGGTCTCATTGATATTATTGTGGACCTCTCAGTGTATATCGATTAGACCGTCTCAGTGATTGATATTTTTGGTTTGTTCTTCTCAGATAATTAACATTTTAGTGATATAAAATATTTTCCATAGACTCATCTCATGCACTCATATGGTCTGGGTGTTCAGTGCATATGGAATGCATGTATCTGGAATTAAATCTTGATCCCAATCCACATGTAGTATATAAACACATATATTACAAAACAATAATTCCACACAATCTGTGTCTGCAAATTCTCATTTCATACATCCAAAGGAATTAGCAGCTCACTTGGGTGTGAACCGACAATTCAACTTGGAATGCTTGAGTCAAACACATTTTCACACAAAAATATATTTTGAGGAACCTTTGTTTCTGAAAATAGTGGAACTTTCGGTTACTAATTGCGAAAAATCGACAATCTTGGCATCGGTTCATAGTGAACCCCGCAATTCATGGCCATTCAGGCCTCATCCATATGGCCATGATTTAATACCAAAATTCAGTTCTTCATTTAAATCATGCGTGGCGATCAATTGCTCCATTTCAATTGTTCGAAATTTATCAATTCGGTCCCCGGGTTTGGGGCCGTCGAGCAACCCCTCACGGCCTCGTTCGACTCAAACATGACAAAGTACTTAAGAAGAATAAAACCCAGTAGGAGAAACCCCTACCTCAGGTTGTCTAAACTCCTTAAATCCGTACCCACGTGAGGCCCTCTCGTAAACTGGCTTTATTCTTGTCCGAAGATTAAACCAGTCGGATCGCGATATTTTGCGTGAAGAAGGCTCTTTCTCTCTCTACAAAACCTTCAAATAATCTTTATAAGTTTTTTCTGATTTTCGTTTTTACTTCCTTTTTTGAGGTTAGAGGCGGCACCATTCATTTTTGTATTATTCTCCATTTAAGCAATTCTAAATAATATTATGTCCTTCTTTTACGGTTTGACATTCGGCTACTATCTTAGTGGTTCGTTTTCATCGTTCCTCTACTCATACCACTTATAGCAAATGAGTACTTGTTATATGTGACTGATGCGCATCGAAAATGGATTTCTGACTTTGAATCGATACCTCGTAAAATGTGCCAACATTGTCTTGGAATTAATGAGGTGGCGTCTTCATTAGATTTGTAGTATTAAACGGTGAATCCTTCGTCATCCAGATCACAGAGAATGATGGGATTTTTAGCAGGAAATAACAATTTTGTAATCAAAATTACGATTTTGCCAGCTTTTTCGAGAACGGAATTTCTCGGGTCTTACACCATGTCTCCACGAGTCGCCATCGACTCTCACTTGCCTAAACCATGTATGAAAACAGTTCAAAACAAAACTGTTCTAGAAAACACACTCTGGGATTTCGGTAAAATTATAATTACCCTCAGTGAATGTGTTGGAGACAGCTCCTAAACAATTCATGGGCTCCTCAGACGTGTAATTGTTGGACCATCTCCTGACACAGTTCTCAGGAGAAAATCATCCATTGAGATTTCGCTTCCTTGTATGTTCGTTTTTCTTTTCTTCTGTCTTTGTGCAGCTCCACCTAATTTTTAGGATTGCCGATTGCATATGAAATAAGTGTGAATTCAAGCACAATTTGCTCAATATATCAATATATCAATTATGTATGTTCTCAAATTTTGCACTCATATATTGTTCAATTTTGATCAATGGCCCGAATTGGCTGGCCAGGCCCAATCACAGTCCATTTCAATGGCCCTATAATTATATTTCTAATTGGCATCATGTTAACACATCAAGTTCATGCATTAATCTGTAATTTCTACACAACTCAATATTCTACTTAAACAATTTCATGCATGCCTGGGCGTTTGGTTCATTCATCTGGCAAAGGCTGTTTTATGATCCCAACGAAACGATGCAGGTTGTCCGAAGCGACCCACTAATGACATGGTTCACTTTATGGAACCCGAATTTATAACCATTGACCTCATGCACCAAAACACAATTTGTTATAAATTTACCGCAATTTGTAACGATGCATTGGTATCAGCAGAGCAAAGAAAATTTCCCTTGATTCGGTCCCGAGTTTTGGGACCGATCAGCGACCTCATGGCCTCAAATCCTTGATTTACAAACACTTAAACAAGGAGTAAATCAAGTAGGAGGAAAACCTCTCACGGGTTTGTAGTCAACTCCACAGGGAAATCGGTCTTGCGTGGCCCTCATTTGCGTAGAACCACTTTGGCACGGCTAGAAGAAATCCACGGCCAGTCGTCAGTGGAATCTGAAAAACCACTCTCTCTTTCTCTAAAAACCACTTAAAGCACATAGTACTACATCATTTCTCTGCTGTTTTATTTTTCAAATTTAGAGATGATATATTCAAATTTTGTCTTATTATCTCGTCTTTAGTTAATACAGTGTGTCGCATCAGTCTTGATTTTTGTATGTCTGATCGTGTTCAATCATTTCTCTACTCTACACATGTGTCATGAATACATGTTATGGTGACTTTGTCACATCACATGTGAATTCTGACCTTGGAAATGCAGGTGTATAAGCGCAAATTCCGATATCTCGAAATTAAATGAAATTTGGCGTGGTATTAGATTTGTGAACTGATTCCATGATGTCCGTTCGTCATCAAGATCTAAAGTTTTCAGATTTTCTGAAATCTGATTTGCCGCCTGAGAAAAGTGGAAATTTTTCGGGTCTTATTGCCTCCACCTAGGACATTAACAACCTAAATAGATAAGGACCCTCTCTTATTCACAACTCTTTTTTGCGTTGTAGGGGTGCAATGCTGGGAATCGACTATTTTTTTTTTTGAGATCGGTGCAAGGATCCGCAGTGACTCGACCAATTAAGGCTTGGGCATCAAATCATGGGTCTTTCGACCGCTAACTCTTGAGTTTTACCGGACTCAGAATGATTTTGAAACTCCGGCTTTTCTGACTTGCTAAACTCACCCATTCACGTGCGAGCACAAGTGGGTGGCTCCCGACCGGTTGGCTTGGGGCGCAGGGCTGAGACTTTGTCATATACCCCTCGAGGCATCTTTCGGGTTTCAAAGAAATGACGTTACGTTTCTTCTTTCTTTTTCTTTTTATTTTCACTTCTTTTGTTTTGGAAGACACATTGGCCTCCTTTATGGGGTCTTCCTATTTAAGGTAGTCGAAACTGAGTAGGTTTGCCAAAAGTTTAGGAGGATGGGCGGGTTTAGCCTATTGTTGAAACCTAATATTGCATAGTGAGTGGTTAGCTAGAAGATGGAAAGAAAAGGTGAACAAATTAACTAATCATCCTTTAAACTAAACGACATTAATCTAACATCAACAAGATAAGACAATGTTTAATTTTCCAAACTTCATGGGTTAGTAAAGCCAAAATGGTGCGTTTGAATTGAAAAAAAGTAAGTTGTATAGTATAACAGCTTCCACCAAAAGGAAAACCGACAAGCCCTTTGAACATCTGAAAATGGTGTTCAAAATATTAAGCTCACATATAAATAATGCCCATACATCGCTAACTCTCCCCAAACCCAGATGTCACATTGTCATGGCAGGCTTGAGTGGAAAGTTAGAAGAAGGAAGTGTTATCATGATGAGATGTATGGATGTTGGATATAGACATAAAAGCTTTCAAAGACCTTATTTACTCTATTTGGGCTTCAAAATGAATAGGATTAGGAGAGAAAGAGAGAAAAAGTGACCAGTTAGAGCATTTTGAAATTACATCTTCATAATAATTGAGTGTTATTTACGGATATGTTGGATTCTACACTCTCTAGGCTTTTCCAACGATGCCAAAGTACCCCAACGGTCGGATGAAAAGTTATTATCAAAACAATCATTCTAGTCAGAAATTTTGGAAAAAATTTCGCCTTGTCTTGAAATTTCTCACTCATATGTCTTGAAATTCTCACTTTTCACAGCCCAGCACATGCCGAAAATTCAGCTTCTCAGTCTGAAGCTTCTGTCACCTGCTGCTATTTGAACTTAAGCATCTGTGTTTAAAACTTGACCTGACTTACCAAATCAACATACAGAAAAATAAAAAATAAACTTTGTGAAAAATAAGCTAGAAACAAATGTAGCAAATTGAAAATCTAAAGAAAAACTAAATAAATCGAAATAAATAAAATAAAATAAGATAAAGCCGAGGAAAATCAGAAACTGAAAGCGTGGGAGATCTTGGCTTACACCACACTTTTTGAACGGTTCCTCGAAGCGCTGGAAGGAATTAGTGGAGCTTAGATATCTTTGGTTCGGATCATAAAATGCGAACCGACTGAACCATGGCTAATGCCATCTGAGTGACGAGGCGCTAATGTATTTGATGTAGTGGCAAAAATGCGAAGGTGGCAGCTTCTTCTTTAAGTTTTGCATGTGATGATGAATTGGCCTTAGCTTTGTGATGAGGAGTTTGGTGGATTGACATTTGTAGTGAAAGTAGGATATACAGCGTGGGGCTCATTTTGCGGGTTGAGCAATGGCCCCTGGGATCATTATAGGGATGGATTTGGAAGGATAAGCTTTATGTAGGCTCTTCCCATACTTCCTTTCCTTTGCCTCCCTCGATGGGCGTTGGAGTTCTTTTCCCATGGACCAGAACCAGCAGCCACTTAATAGGCGAGGATTCGAATTTTCTCGGCCCTTTCTGTATTGCTGTGTGCCTCTCCATGGGTCACTGGGCACTCTTCCTCGGACTCTCTTCCTCTTGATGAATCTTTGATTCGTAGGCAAATGATTACGTGAAGATATCAAATTTCTGATCAATTTTGGCACAAATCCATCGATTCTCTTATCTGAAGAGCTCTCCTTTGTGTCAATTTTGATTACTGGCTGGACGTCTTTGCTTTCATACTCATGAAGTAATCACTTGATTTGTATGAAGTTTAATGTTTGCTCTTGAAGAGGATGTGTGGTGGTTGTGTGTTGAGGTTGAAAGCCTGATATGGAGACCAGTGTATCTGTGGAGTCTGATCGCATGAGGAATTTGTGGTTCCCAGCTGGGTTATCTGCTTCATATGGTGTAGTAATTTGGAGGAACCGTAACCAGGAGAATACACTCATCCATGGAGGGTTTCTATAGTCCCTCATGGACCTAGATGGGTTTGGATTTCTCTCCACGGGTTGCTGATTCTGCCATGGAAGGTGTCTGTAATCCCTCATGGACATATATGCACCATGGTTTCTCTCTATGAATACTTTCATTTAATATTGCTCTCCCTGCTTCCATTTGGTCGTATTAGGTCGAGTCCGGGTTCTGTGGAATATTGGCTGATCCACACTGAGAATTCACTACCCAGAAAAATGTACTCTGCACCCTGAAACAAGCTAGAAACCAGGAAAGAGACCAAGCGATTTATAAACCAAGGGTAATGTTAACTAAAAATAAATAAACGGAAGCAAAAATTAATGAAACTGCCGGGGAAACTAAATAAAGAAATTCTAGATCTTTGTGATGAGGATCCACAGTGTTATTACTCATCAATTGCATGCTCATCACCATTGGCGCCATTTGATTCGTGCCACGATGATGTCAGGAATCAACATGTCTTTATAACTAAATTCTATTCGTATCATTTCTCTGCCGATATGGTAGCTTAAGTCGGAACTCGGGGATGGAGTTTTCTTGCCTGAGTGGCGTGCGGTTGAGTTCGAATGGTGAATTCAGTTGGTTGGGGTTTTGTAAACGATGGGGTTTGTGGGTTTAAGTGTAAAATAAATCTAAGTTAAAATGTAAATAGAATTCCTTAAGTGTTGAATCCTTGGGTTGGATTCTAGGAAACTAAGGGTTTTTAGGGTCGTTTACTCGCGTTAGGGGAGGGATGACCATGATCTCTCCCCAATGGGATCTTCATTTAGTACATCAAACTAACTTCTCATTAAATCTCTTTGATGGCGTCGCGACCCACATTAAGCTCTCCATTAGTTAAAGCACAAGTCACCTTGACTCACCTTACAATGGCTCATAAATGATAACTAACAAACATCGATGGATCTGTATTAGCATCAATAGCACAGAAATACCAGTAATAACCATCTAAGATTGAATCAAAGGTCATTTACAAAGTTAAAAAACTTGTTAGCGTGGTGGATACACACGTAAAACATGGAGCCTCGGCGCCTCGAGATTTTGCACAGTAGCCTCCCACTAAAGTGGAAAGGGTTTTATGGCTCATCCTCAGTTGTCATCCTTGGAGGTGTTTATTCCCAGAAAACGAGAAGGAGAGAAAATGAAGCGAGGAAAAGGCGAGGGGCTGAAGCTTCAAAAGTATAAAAATGAAGAATCCTTCTGATGTATCTGGGGGCTTTTGTGTGACACTTCATAAAGAAATACAAACAAAAAATACTGTGGGCAGGTGGGAAGAAAGCTAAGATGACTGACATAAAATTCGAAAAGTCCCAACATAAGCAGGCAGTGCACAGGAAGGCAATTTCGCACTAGTGCGAATTTTCGCACCATGGTGCGAAATTTCACTGTGGTCACGAAATTCCTCTTCTCTTCTCTGCCATGCATCTTCTTTCATCTGATTTGAATCTGATCCACAGTTCCCTGAATTCTACGTGTAGATGACTCGACAAATTTGGAATTAATAGCTTGTAAAAGTACAGGTGTGTCATCGTCGATGAATCATGTGACCTTAATGTAATCAGGTTAATTCGGTTGATTAGTACAAAAAGTGCTCGAAAACCTACAATCGATGGACTTAAAAATATCACTTTTTAGGCACTAATCACCACCACATTATGGCTTTTAAAATTTGATAATCAGCTGTGTAATCTAGTCTTTAAACAACTCTAGTACATCAATGTTTCATATCAGTTAGTTCATGGGAGTTAAGTGCTTAAGACTCTTATGATTTGTAAATATTACACATTTTAACCCATATAAATAATATCATATATTTTCCAGCGAACCTTGTCGCTGCGACTGCAGATGCGTGTGTTAGAGATAGTGCCAACTCATGTAGTTTCTCAAGCGTCTGAGCATGTCTCTTACTTTTCCATCTTGCATCAATACACATCCTAAACCATTCCTTGAATCATCATTATACATGGCATATTCTCTCTTAAATGGTTGATTCAACAACTGGTGCCGACTAGTGATTTTCTTCAGCTGATCCAAACTTGACTAACATTTGTCTTCAGTTCAACTGCCATTAGGATGGCAGTGGTGTGAGGCTATGGCCCGGATCCTTCTGAATCATACGTGTGCCATTCGCTGAGAAACTCTCATACATTTACATTTGAAGTAGTTTCCAACTCTAGTAGCTTCAAATATCTCAGGTCAGCTCTATTGCCCTGCGTAGACACAATATGGCGGGAATGACACTTCCTTAGCAAAAATCCTTCCAATTTGAAAAATGTTTCTCTGGGATGCGCCAACCACAGGTCCTCGGAAATGTGCCTCATGTTCTTGTGCATCCTTAGGAATGGAACTAGGATGTCACATCTGTGAATACTCTGTGATCTGATAAAGGAATTGGAATACCCTATTCATCAGTCGTGGATGTGTAGGTGCATTAGTAAACTTAAATGGCATTACTAAAAATTCATAATGACCATATCGAAAAATAAAGGTTGTTTTCGGGACATCAACATCTTTTACCCGTAGTTGATAATATCCCGATTGTAGGTCTATTTTTGAAAAGACACTCGCTCATTTCAATTGATCGAAAGATCTTTTATTCTCGGCAATGGATATTTATTTTTCACAGTTACCTTATTTATTTGCCGATAATCAATGCACATGAGGAGAGTGTCATCTTTCTTTTTTACAAACAAAACAGGCGCACCCCAGAGCGAAACACTAGGTCGAACAAATCCCTTGTCTAATAGCTCCTGTAGTTGAATCTTCAACTCTTTTAGTTCAGTTGGAGCCATACGGTAGGGTGCCCTAGAAATAAGAGTCGTTCCATGTAAAACTTCAATAGCTAGATCTACTTCTCTTTCGGGTGGTAAACCCTGTAATTCCTCGGGAAACACATAAGGAAATTCCTATATCACTGGAATATCTTCCAAACTTACCTGTCTCCTCTTAGAGTCAAGCACCAAGGCCAAAAAGGCTTCACAAATTTTTATAAGAAAACATCGGGCTTGCATAGCGGAAATTACATTTGACATTGGTCCAGATCGGATACCATATGCAGTTACCTCTGACAGGTCAGAACATTTAAACACTACTGTTTTCTTATCACAATCAACTATAGCCCGATGTTTGGATAACCAATGCATCCCCAATATCAAGTCAAACTTGTGAAAAGGCAATGCAATTAGATCAGAGAACTCTTTATCATGGAACACTAGAGAAGACAGTTCTTATACACTCGGTTGACCCTGACATTATGCTACTGAGACCGGTAACATGCGTGTCGTATCTTGGTGCTTTTAGCCAACACTTTGAATTATCACAATAGTAGTTTTTTATGATATGTTTAAGGTATAATAGAAACAAAATTTGTGTTTTTTGGAAATTTAATAGTTAAGTGTAAAAAAAATGATATAACCAGAATTATTAAAGAAGTAAAGAGGATAATGGTAAATTGTCAAATTAGGGACTAAAGGGACATTAAGTTAAAAGGTTATGTGTTATGGTATAATTTTGATAAGTTGATTTGCAAATTGAATTAATAGGGAGGACTAAATAGCAAAGGGGGAAAAACTTTTACCTTAAGACGACAACTTGTCTTTGAAGAATTCTCTATTTGTGGCTTTGGGGTCTAGGGCATACGGTTTGGGAGAAGAACTGATTCTTAGGTTCTTTAAACTTTTTGTAGGAGATCTCCTTGGAAGAGGAAAATAAGAGAAAAAAAGGAAGAAAAGAGAAGTTAGGTTGAAGCTTTCAAGACATCAAGGTTAGGAAAAAAAAAAAAACACATCCTACCTCCCCTTGTTCTTGTTTTTGTTGGTTTGAGTTGGGTTTGAGGTTAGCTTTGATCTTGTTTTGGTTTGGGTTGGAATTGTCCTATGATAAGGATCAAAATTGTGTAAAGAGACATGTAATACCAGAATTATCTGACCAGTTTTATAGCATATTTTGGGTATAATGAAAGTAAAAGTATATTTTTGAATTAAAATAATACTAAAAATAAAATAGAAAAATCGGGATTAATACAAGAGTTAAAGACAAGTGTAATTTACCAATTCAGGACCCAAGGGTCATAATTTATGAAGATTATATGTTAAAGATGAAATTGGAATAAGTTGAATTGCAATTAAAGTGAAAATGAAGGACTTAAATGCAAAGGAAAAATTAAAGCAAAGAAGCAAAGACAAGGCCAAAACATGGCTTAGCAAAATATCTCATTTGGCTATGGGACAAACCAATTGAGAGAGAAGAGAAAGAGAAGAGAGAAAAGAAGAGAAGAGAAAAGAAGAGAAGAAGAGAAGAAGAAGAAGGAAAAAGGAAGAAGAAAAAGAGAAGGAAAAGCAAAGGTATGGAACGTATGGAACTACCATAAATCGCTTTTTGTCTAAGTTGTGTAGGAAAAATCCTACTAAAAATGTTGTTGATTGGTATGAGATGGGTGTTATGATTTATTTTGAGTTTTTAGTTGAGTTGATTGTATTTTGAAAGGAAATTTCGGTGAAAACGGCTCAAAAGCGTATTTAATTCTGCACAACATTCCTGGCACAAGCGCCCAGGAGTACGCTGAAGCTAAGGCTCATTAAGCAGGCGGCCCCGAGATAGGGTTTTTGTATTTTTAGGTCATACAAGCGAACCTCATAGGCGTGTAGCTCCGCCTATAGCGTACCCTACTAGTTACATTTTGGTTTCTCTCGTCCGTTAAGTCTAACAATCTTATTGGCTTAATGAGTCACAATAAGTGAATGAAATAGTTCGTCTAGTATAAAATGATATGAAAAATGTTACATTGCCCACTTGCGCCTGCAACGATCGATTAGTTGAGCAAACATTGGTTCTTACCCTCATTTGTTCATGTGTTTAAATGTAGTGTTATTTATGAAAAGATAAATGTAAGACCCGAGAAATTTCCAATTTCTGGAAAAATGACAAAATCGTAATTTTGATCAAAAATCCGAAATTTATTACTGCAGATGCCGGATGGCGAAAGCAGTTTAGCGATTGGAATTGTGCCATTAGTCCGCAACCGCGTTAATTTAAGTGGTCGAGAGGCGATTAAATTTGCGTTTTCGAGGCATCAGTATCGAGTGTCGGAAAGCGAATTATGATGTGGCGAAGTCGCTTATAACGTATCTTCGTATTCTGCGTATTTACGTAGTGAAATGATGGAAATGGGCCAATGGTAATGCCAAATGTCGAAAATCCAGGCACAGGGACATAGATGACGTATAGAATTTGTTTTAAATGATAATAAGACAAAATTGTAAATAATGTCATCTCTATATCACAAAAAAGCCAAAAACGTAAAAAGGGGCAAAGGAGATACAGAGAACTCACATTTTGATTTTTAGAAAGAGAGAGAGAGACTTCTCTCTAAAATCCCGGGCAATCGGACCGTTGGAATTCGTCGGGACAAGAAGAAAAATCGCTGCAGCGATGAGGGCACATCTCGTGGGCTCTGGTTTAGGAGTTTCGACAAACTCCGTAGTAGGGATTTATCCTACTTGGTTTATTTTTCGATTTAAGTGTTTGGTTGATGATTCGGGTGAATTGAGGCCTTAACGGCCGTTTGATCGGTCCCAAAACTTGGGGCCAGGAATTGTCAAAATTTTAGAGCCCAGTGGACGGTCAGTGGCTGTAGGGGTTGTTTGGGTGCTCAATAGTATAAATTATCATAATAAATCATGTTTGATGTGTATGAGGCCGGAAATGGTAGGGAATTCGGGTTCACGAAATTAGAGCCGATGTAGAGTAGTGGCCATGAGCGGTAACAGAGGTTTTAACGTTGCGTGTGAATAGTGTTCGAATAAATACGTGAAAAATGTGTTTGGTTGAGTAATTGAATCAGATTGCTCGTGGTTGTTAATTAGCGCGTGTTTAATTTTGGTGTAATGGATTGTAGAGTGCATGCGTATTTGTGTGATTAAATTATGTAAATGCATATCGTAGTATATATATTTGCATGTGTTATATAAGTTTATTGGGATTGCCATCATGCATTCGTATGCCTTCAGAAGCCTGAAGCGATAAGTGAGTCGTGAGATGGTTTTAACTGAGAAAAATTGTTTCGGAGGGTTGGTAATAATGATATTATCGGAATTATTGTCCATTACAATATCGACTTAGTCCATATAGATATCGATTGTCGGTCAGTAGGTGTTATCGTGAGGTTGTCCGTAAATGATTATCGAAGTCGGTCCACTATACTTATATGGTTGTCCATAGTAAAAACAAACACATTTGTTTTGAAAATAATGTTTCTCATAAGTGGCTTAGGCGAAGTGTGAAGTCGGACTCGGGACATGGGTTAGTCATTTAGACATTAGTAGGATCCACGAATTTGCTTGAATGTGTGTTTTGAATTGGATCATTGCATATGCACTTAGGTGGGAGTAACCCATTTAGGGTGATTCCACTGCGGGCGTCAGCCATACTGTCGGGAATATATTCTTTCGGTACGAGGGGAGCGTACGAGGAGACAGCTCATCTTAGAGGCCGATTTTGAAGAAAGCCGAGTTGTGGCTTTGGTAGTTAGTTTGGATACATGTATTAGAATGTTTTAAACTTTTAATATATGTTGTATAAGAGTGAATTATCAACTCTTGAACCATGATATATATATTTGGTTGAGATATGATTATTGTGAGTATTGATGCAGGGGCCCAAGAGGCCATTTTTACTCCTTTTATCCTTGTGTGGACCCTGTGTGGTCGTTGGGACAGGTTATGTACTTTGGGTAGAGCTCCCCGTACAAAGGAGACTCTGCCCGATTTTCGTGAGTAGTGTCGGGTTACCGGACATTCACTAGTATTCCGCGGGTTGACGGGTTGTCAACGGACCCCTGGGAAATGGGGTGTCACAATAAATGTGTAATGAAGGCATATACAAAAACGTATAAATGTCTAAATATTACAAGAATAAAGATGCATGCGAAAATGATAAGAAAATATCGGATATGATTACCAAATAACAATAGTTATTCGGGGATATAGGATATATATTGTAAATGAAATAAAAGAAACAGATTGTCTGCTTAGAACCTAGTAGAGGGATAGATGGACATGCCTATTAAGGAAACAAGTCAGTAGCATTACTGATCAGTTGGCCTTTTTTGGGTCATTACAACGCCTTTGAACCCTTATAGATTGTCATTGTCACCATTAGAATGATACTTGACACCTTGGTCCTTATAGTTCATTGTCGTACAATGATTATAGCACTGTGGTCACTTATAGTTCCCGTATCCACTTCTAAGGTATTTGCAAGCATGAAACATAAGATAAATTACAAGAATATGCAAATGACATGACATGATATGAGAAGCATAGCATTGCTATGTGATGATACCTATACAGTGATAAGTACAAGAAGCAAAAATGTAAATGAAAGATGATATGGAATGAAACATGATAAGACGAATAAGTATGATATATATGTAGAAGCATATCGATAAATGATATGTTCAAAATATGAATAAGCTTGTGTATATGTAAATGAATGTTAAAGTGATATGTAGTTGTGTAAAGTGTGATGACTCTGATTAGAGGTCGTCCACAAGTATTATTTCCCACTAAGCTATAAGCTTAGCACGGGTGTTTCATCGGTGTAGGTATAGGAGAAGCAGGAACAAGAAGCTCGGACACTCCACATCAGCAACCAAGGCCAACACACTACTAAGTGCCTACTGAAGACCTTTTGGTCTATTTTGTATATGTTTTGCTTTTATAAGCAATGTAAAAATTTTGTATAACACTCCCATTTATGGAGTTTTGAATATATTTTGTAATCCGCTGCTACATAATATATTTCAAGTTAAATGTTTAAAAGTACATGAATGAACAAGCTAATGGTATGGTAAAAAGTAAAAGATAGTTATAAGTTAATTAGTATATGAGCACACCCCGTGTTGGGGGCGTCACAAGTTAGATGGTAATAGAGGTGTGACAAGTTTAGTGGTATCAGAGCAATCCGACATAGGGGACGTTGTAAGACATGTAGATATTTTATGAGAGGTGTTGTCCAAATTTCCGTAAAATATGTGTTTTTGTTTTGGCCTTAACTTGGTCAACAGACCTCCACATTGGATGATTTCAGTTGGAGATAAAACCTAAGAATCAGAGCTACAAATGTATGGAAGAGACCAAGTTGTAAATCCTGCTCTACAAACCCTGAAAAAGAGTTTTATAGGAAAATACGGATTATGCCCCCTCTACTGGAGTAGTTCATGTTGTTTGCACCATATCCTGAGTTATACTGATCTAAATGAGGTGAATCAAAATTCTACTTAAACTAAACACCTAGGACAATAACTTTTATGAAGAAAGTATGGTCAAATTATGTCCCTATCATTCCCAGAAAATTTTCAAATATAGGACACAATTCTGTTCCTAGAAATTGTCCAGGAGCAGTTCGTAATTTTTAGGCCATACCTCCTAATTTAAAAGTTCAAATGACTTGATTTTGAGCCATTAGAAACTTAAGATATAGGGGAACATTGTGTTAGAAGATCACTTTGTCTAAAAACCTCATTTACTAGGTTGAAATTGTAGTTGGAAATGAACATTTTAGTATGCATGAGGGAAATATAGTCATAAGAATTGATTAAGAGTATAACATGAATGTTATTAAGATTAATATAAAATGCTTTGAAACACATATAATTATATGTCTGCTTAAGACTGGATAGTGAATAAATAGGGATTAGTGCTATTTAGCAGTCATGTCTAGTGCTACATAGCACTTCTGTTTTGTGTGGCATACACATCTGTTCAATGCTTAGTTTCTCCCCCTAATGTTAGGAAAAATGTTTCATCAAAATGACAATCGGAAAAACTTGCCGTAAATAAATCTCTTGTAAACAGTTCAAGATATTTAATTATAGATGGAGATTCATACCCAACATATATTCCTAACATCCTTTGAGGTCCCATCTTGGTACGTTATGGTGCAGCAATTGGAACATAACCTCACATAAAAAAAATTCTTAGATGGGAAATATTTGGTTCATGACCATAAACCAATCATAATGAGGAGAATTCATGATAACTTGTTGGCCTGATGTAGATACATGTAAGATAGTGTGTCCCCTTGTAGATATAGGAGTAATGGTTTGACAATTAATTGAATTCGTTTTATAAATGATTCTGCAAGACCATTTTGAGTATGAACATGTGCTACATGATGTTCAACAGTTAATCCTATAGCAATACAATAATCATTGAATGCTTGGGAAGTAAACTCACCAACATTATCAAGTCATATAGTTGTAACCAGATTATCTGGAAAGTGAGCTCGTAGTCAAATTAGTCAAGCTAGTAATCTCGCAAATGCCAAGTTGCGAGTTGATAATAAGCATACATGAGACCATCTAGTTTAAGCATCAATTAAAACCATAAAATATCTAAATGATCCACTTGGTGATTGTATAGTTCCACAAATATCACCATATATGCAATCTAGAAATCCAAGGGATTAAGTTCCAATCTTAGCTAATGACGGTCTAATAATTAATTTACTTTGAGAGCAAGCTGCACATGAGAATTCATTTGTTTGTAGTATTTTTTTATTTTTCAATGAATATCCACATTAATTCTCTATAATCCTTCGCATCATGATTGAACCGGGATGACCTAACCGATTATGCCAAACTATAAACTCATTGTGATTGGTTAACTTCTGCATATGCTTAATATTTGTCAATATTGGTGTAGTATAAACTAAGAGAAATCAGACAATTTTCTAGTCACTTTCTTTCCTGACACAATAGACGTAATGTACAAATATTCGACATTTCCTTTGTTTGTTGTCTCAATATGATATCCATTCTTGCTAATATCCTTAAAACTCAATAAATTTCGTTGAGACCTTTCAGAGTATAAAGCACCATGAGTACAAATTTTGTTCCTCTTGGAAATATGATATGAGTTATTCCAAAGCCTTCAATTAGCTTTGCATTGCCATAAATTGTATTGACATTTATTGTTTGCTTCTTTAACCAAGAGATATATTTTAGATCTTTAAGTATAGTGTGCGTTATTGCATTGTTTACAAGGCACAAATTGTTGTCATCAACAAAAGGTCCAATAAGAGATAATTCAATATTTTTCATTGAAAGAGTGATTGCACCTAAAAACGTATAAATATTGAATAATACTTTTATTTTATTGCTTAGGAATTTATTACTTAGATATTTATTTGATAACATTCATCTTATAATATTATCATCATTGGACATTATTGCCTTCAATCAAGTAAGTAATATTGTCCTTTGGTTGGATGAAAAAATCATCAACATTTAGATGAGTGATATCATTAAACTGTGTATTAGAAGGATCGCTCTAAGTAATGAAATTTGTTTTCTTTTTTTATTTATTCATTTTTAGTGACTTTTGATATAGCTCAACAAAATGTTTCGATGTACGATAGGTATGCAACTAATGGCTCTTCATTCCACAATGATAACATGAGCTTTCCACCAAATTTTTATTTGAGTCCCTTTTATCCTTCTCAATTTTCTTCTCATTTCTCTCCCATTTTAGGTGGCAAGATGGATTTTTGGAATAACCACCACGATTACTAAAACGACCTTGACCACGTCCATGCCCATGGCCACGACCACGGCCTTCTGTTAGAACTAGTTAGACGGGCTTCATGATTTTTTATGAGGAGCTCATTATTTTGTTCAGCCATGAGAAGACAAGAAATCAATTCAAAATATTTCTTAAAACCTTTTTCACGATATTGCTATTGCAGTTGCAAATTCGATGCATAAAAAGTAGAAAAAGTATTTTCCAACATATTCTCTTCGGTGACTTTTTCCCCACCTAATTTTAATTGGGAGCTAATTCGAAACATAATTGGAATTATATTCATTCTTGTGCCCTATGTCTTATAAACGTAAGTGCATCTGATCATGCGAACTGGGGAGAATAACCATCTTCTGGTGGTCATACCTCTCTTTTAGGCTATTCCAAAAGACAGATGTCTTTTGCAGATTTAAATATTAGAACTTGGTCCCTCATGAAGGTGGTGCCGAAGGAAAATCATTGTTTTTGCTTTGTCTTGATTGGATGCCTTAATAACATCTTTAATTGTATCACCACGGGCATTAACATTCAGATGGATTTCAGTGTCAAGTATCCATGATAAATAATTTTTGCATGTGATGTCTAATGCCACAAACTTAAGTGTTGCCAAATTTGCCATGATGTGATTATAAAAGACAAATTAGTATATGATTAATTTAATAAGTATTTATAAATAAACAAGACATAGTAAAGGGCATATGCATGTATCCAATAAATATTCAAAACAAAATATATTAATCTAACAAGAACTAAGAAGGTTTCTCAATTGTCAATATGCCCAACCTCTTAATCAATATCATATGTAATATAGAGATTAGAAATCTTTACCTCAAAACAAACCGTCGTGCTATAGCAGGATAGAGCTTCGTGCTAATAACATATTATAAAACTAATGTATAACAATATGAGTTAAGAGAATAGAGAGAAAATGAACACTCAATCCTTCCAATCTTCTTTCATTTTTCATGCTCAAATACAATATCATGCCATCTAGTTATAGACATGTGAAGGAAGTATTCTATGCATCATATTAATGAGAATTTATATCTAGGATTAGTACTACTTGGGAATGCCAATAAACATCTATATTTAGTACTTCATGAGAATGTCAATGGACATTTACATTTAGTACTTCACAAAAATGCGAATAGACATCTACATTTAGTATTTCCATTACTGATGGACATCCATAATTATAATATTATAACAACTTTTTCATTTTAAACATTAATTTTTAAAAATTTATTCAAAATATTTCACCAATTAATATTAATAAATGTATAATAATACATGAAATTTTAAAAAATAAATATATAAAAAACTTTTTCATTCATTAGTTTTTATTTTTTATTATACATTTATAAAGTGAAATGTTAATTTTCTTTTCATAATTTTTTTTTATTTGCTGTGGGCTTTGTTTGATTGTTTACATTAAAAAAAATGATGGATTTGTCTTTAATGTCTAAAATGAAAATCCATAAAGAATTGCAAAATTATTAGTATTTATCTGTTGAGAAAGCCCATTGGGCCTTTTAGTCCAAGTCCATATCCCATACGACCAATGAAATGCGATCCACACATGCAGCATCACCATAAATTATCATCTATCATAAATTTGTGGCTGGTTGTAGGAATGGGGATTTAAAAAAATAAATAAATAAATATAGCATTTTTACGAATATCTCATAAGAAAACCATAAAAATATTTATTTTAAAAGAAAAAAAAAACCCCTATGTCTTGATGTTTGGTAGTATTTTATAAAATCATCATGAATACTAAAGGTATTGTGCATGGGATGAGTCATAGAGAAACTGCAGCCCCTTTGTCTTTGGTGATTTTTGAATACTGTTCTCCAGCATCATGTAAAAATTTTCAGAACAACAAAGAACTCTTATTAGTTATTGGTCTGGCTTTTGTTTTTTTGACTTTTGGTCGAAAGTAATTTGCTTTTAGCATTCAATCGGTGTGTTTTTTTATTTTTTCAGTTGAATTTTTGAAATTTTTGGTTGAAATAGAAAAAATTAAAATATTTGACTTTTTTTACTTTTTCTTAGTGTTTTTCTATTAAGAAAAAAAAAATTAAATATTTAAATATAAAAAAATCATATAATTTGGTGATCTTAAAATTCTCATGATCTGTTTCATGCTAAGTAAATAATATATATATATATATATATATATATATATATATATATATATATATATATATACTATGCTATATATAATTTTATTTAAAAATTTATTGTTTCAAAACTTAGATAAAAATTTAAAATTGATTTTTTGGATAAAAAATAACTAAATAGTATTAAACATTATTCAAAACAAAAGTTTTAAGTAAAAAACAAAAGCCACCTAGTTCAAAAAGTACAGTCCATGCATTTTCTCTCGGACAGGCGGACAGCAATGGAAATTATGATGGTAATTGCTTGGTTTTTTGACTAACCCCATTCTCCCATTGACACCCTTATAATTTGTCTGTCCTTACCCCACCACTTGTGATTGCACCAGGAATTTATTCAGAAAAAAAAAAGGAAAAAGGCATTTGTCCACTATATACGGCTGTCCTAGAAAGTAAATCCAAAGAGGAAACTATATCGCATTACTCCAACTAAGACATCCATAGCAATCAAGAATGTAAATAGCACTAAAATGGAGAAGTTGTGATGTGAAAAGCATAATGGCAACTTTCCTAAACTAGATGCAAGCAGTGGAGAGTGAATGATGAGGGGCAACAAATTAGAAATTATAAAAGAACTGAGTAATGCTTTATCCATTTAACAAAGTCAGAATTTTCAATTCATAGTTTATACTTTTGTGTACAAAATCAAAATGCTTTCCCCATTTCACAAAAAGCAACCTTGCTTTTTCTTTTTTTCTTTTTTTTTGTTCCTCAACTGTGCTATCCAAGCAAATCCCAACAGATTCCAATCACTCATCTCCGGAAATTCCATGTCTTTTGAATATTTCATACTTTCTGTGCAAAGTAAGCATCCGATCCCCAACCTTTTTCTTTTGTCTTTCCACCCCCACCCCCCTACCCAAATTCATCTTGGAATCACTTTAGCTTCTGTATCAGACTACAGCTCACAGTTGGGTTTTGCTTTGCATTGTTAGATTAAATACACAAGAATAAACACATAGTGTGATTTTTATTCTGCATTACACAAATACAGAATAAACCGCATGCTTACTAGAATCAATGTCTGTCGAGATCGAATAAAGCGGAAATAGCCATAGAAGGCGTCATGAATCCATTGCAATTGAACAATGCGATGTGAAGCTCTCTCTCAGTATGGAGGTTAGGAGTTTGTCTTCTGGATGTAAACCTAACGTGGTCGTTCTCTCTCAATGGGCTGGATAACGTCTTTTGTAGGTTTTAAACCAGAGGACCCCAGTAATTACTTAATTGTAATGTCGTTGGCCATTAAACAACATTAAGGGCAAGCAGGCTCCACACATTAATTCCATATTTTATAATTAATGAAATAATTATATAATTATTTCTATGAACCCTAATTCAGCGGGAATATATCCTTCTTTGTTAGGTTCTTTTGAATAGACCAGCCTTGTCGTGTCCAAAATTTAACACTTGTCGATGATAAAGAAATCATGATCTAATGAAATTACAAGTATTCAAGATATGTCGCTGATTGAATCTTAAAGTTCTTGGAAATATACGGTATCCCGTCAGCATAAATACTTTAAAAGCGATATGAATTAATTAATTGTATGCCCCAGAATGGGATCAAGCGTAACTAATACATTTAAATGCGTAACGAACCTATCTTTGTCGTGACAGCGCAATCGATGACATAGATCAAATATAGGTGTGTGGCTTGGAGATTCGTAAATGTGATGCATGGTATCTTATCTCAAGGTCCTCTTTATGAAACAAATGATCCCAGTATCGTATTAAAATCTGGCATCTTCTTGTGGTAGAAAATCATGACATCTACTTGAGTAATCGGAAACATAACGTAAATTCGATTTAAATAATCGTAAGCGTATGCGTCACGTATAAAATGAAATAACTATAGCGTGTCAATCACATAATTACATAAAACCAAATGAACTCCCACTATCTTCCTATATCGTCTAGACTAAGTACACTTATCGACGACATGCTCATGAAACACACCTTAGGTGGCAAGCTGGCTGGTGAGTGGGTGCAACGATCATGGAGTTCGTCTTAATATGCTTCCGATTGACATTGACCACTCTGAACTCTTTCTTTTCTGACGGAAACTTAATGTCAATGTGCTTTGATTTTGATGAACTCCGGTTGTTTTTAGAATATAACTCTGCAGCTTTATTATCACAATTAATCCTAAGCGCTTATTATGCAACTAAATAATCTGAAGTCCCGTGATAAAGTTTCGCAACCATATTCCTTGATTAGATGCCTCGAAGCGTTTATAAATTCAGCTTCCATGGTTGAAGAGAGGCTACTAGTGTGCATTTGACACTTTTCCATCAGAAAATAGCCCCTCCTGCCAACATGAAGTGTGGCGGGAGTCGATTTCTTGCTATCTTGACATCTACAGAAGTGCGCATCCGAGGTACTTGATAACCTCCGGATGATTGGATCGTGGAGTATGTGAGCATACGATCCTTTGTCTTACGAAGATACTATAAATCACTCATTTTTAAATTTGCTTTCCGGTGATCCATACGAGTTCTTGAGATATACGCCTAACATTCCCACAATGTGCGCTATATCCCGGGCCGCGTACACACTTCAATCACATACATAAGACTCCTATTGGGACCGAATAAGGGTAGTTCTCCGTTTATTTTCTCTGAGTTGTTTGGGGCATTGACCTAAAATTGGTTATCACCACTTTACCACAGTGTATCACACAGTACTGGTCACATAAACAGCACCAAGCACCTTGACTGATAGGCCTTTTGAGATAAGCCAAAGTATACCTCTTGAGCGATCCTATGGATTTGTATACCCAAAACATATGATGCATCGCTGCAAGGTCTTTCATTTCGAAAATGGCCCGAGTAAGAACCTTTAGTGTCATGCAGTAGACCTACATCATTGCTTGCTAGGGATATCATCCACATAGAGCACCAATATAACAAAACTTGCTCCCCCTTGAACTTAAGATATATCTGCTTAATCAGCAGTGTTCTCCTTGAAACCATATAGAAGAAATCACCTTATCAAATTTCGGTACCGTTGACGGGATGCACTTTAAACCATAAATGGACTTCTTGAGTCTATAGGTGCTTTGGGTTTCCTAATTCCAAAGTTCTCGTTGCACCATGTATATAGTTTCATCGATGTCTGTAGTGAGGAAGGCATCTTGACGTCCATTTGGGGCGACTCACGAATCGCAGATGAGCTACAAAGTGCCCATTATAATTACGAATGAGTCTTTCACATTGGCGGCGAAAGGTCTCATATAATCTATGCTTCCTTTTAGGTAGAAGCCCTTGGCGACTAGGCGTGCCTTATATCTCTCGACATTGCCTTTTGAATCACGTTTGGTTTTGAATATCCATTTCTGACCAATTGGTTTATACGCTGGAAACGGTCGACGAATTTAACGTTATCTTTCATGGACTTCTTTCTCTTGCATATTTGCAATCCATACTACGAATTGGTACATTGTTTGGCTTGATTGGCAGGCATTAGGATCGTCCTCCAATCCTGTATCAAACTCATGCTCTGAGAAGAAAGGCTATAGTCATCACATTTGCCTTTCGGCTATACAGTGGACATGTAATGGCACTTCGGGTTGAGGGTGTGAGGTTCTTCCATTATTTCTTGATGTGGTTCCTCGAATCTGAGTGGTGGAGCCTCAATTGTATTGGAAGTTACGGGAATACATCATCATTTACCCACGACACTTGGCACAATAATAGGAATGGGTACACAGTTGTCTGATAAGCTATTAGTAGTTGTGGTTGGAGCATTTGCTCTCCTCTAAAAATGACCTCCTTAGCTTAGAGTGCTCCACTATCTCAATAAACTTGGCATTGCGAGTCTCAAGAAGGACACATGAAGGTCATAAAACTTATACCCTTTAGACCTCTCGAGTGTCCCACGAAATAACATTCTTGAGTCGTGAGTCCGGTTTTCTTTCATTGGGCTATAAGGCCTTGTGTTAGACGACCAGGACGTCTTGGATGTCTAATCTGGAGCTTCTTGCGATCCATAACTCATATATGGGGTTTGTTAAGCGCTTTCTTGGGAACTCTATTGAGTATATAAGCTGCGGTCTTTAATATTCACCTGTAGAATAGGTAGAGAAAGGGCATTCTAATCATACTTCTTACCATGTCTTCTAAGGAGTTATTCGTCTTCATTCACACCATTTTGACTCGGAGTTCCAAGCATGGTGTATTGAGGAATTATATCTGCGTCGGAAGGTATTTGGCAAAGGCCACAGTCGTTGTTCCACACGATCCATCATATCTACCGTAATATTCCTCCACGGTCGATTTGACACTTTAATTTTCTTGCCTAGGCGATTTTCAACCTCGGCTTTGAAAATTTCTGAACACTTCTAGGGCTTGTGCCTTTTCTGTATTGAGTACAAATAACTGCATATAATGAGTAATACGTCTATAAATGTGATAAAGTATATTGTGTGCTCACATTCAAGAAGGTGTAGGAATGAATCCATATATCCGTGTCTTATCCAACTCTTAGAGCGTTACTACCTTGGAATTTACCCTTTGTCTTTCTTTTGTTAGTCATTTTCCCTTTAATGCAATCTATACATATGTCGAATCGACATCGAGGAATCAAGAATTCATGGTTATTAGCCTTTCAATTCGTTGTTTGGAAGTAATATAATAAACTTATGCCATAACATCGAGGATTTCTCATTATTTAATTTAACGCTTTGATCGATAATGGTTGCATTCATTATTAAATTTGTAGTAGGACTTTGCATATTTAATTTATATAACTATCAATTAATTCTGAGTTCCGATAACTTTAGAATTTTAGGAAAAAAGTAAATGTTTCAATTTCTGAATGAACAAAGATAACTAAGATTTGTCAGACATGAAACGAAATCAAATTAGTCTAAATGGCGATACAGTAAATGTGTTTTTAAAAATTAAAATAAAACCGAGTCCCAACATAAGCTAAATGTCACAATGAAAGCATGCCAGGCTTTCTGCCATTTCAGTATAGATGTATCTTTCCGCATCAATTGCAGCGTTATTTCGGTAAGCAAGCACATAGTAACCTTATGTGAGTAGTGGCTCCTGTATATATCCACCAAGTGTCACTCGGTACCAAAGTCAAATTAACTTTAGAACTAACAAAGTTGTTAAGCTTAGGAATGCTAGTGATATTGGCGGAAAATAAATGAACATAGTAGATCTTGAATCATATGAAATACTCACATTAATCTTTACCATTATATATTAAAGCACAAAATATATATACACATGGGCCTTAATAAGATCCAAACTACAACATTGTATTTAGTCTTTGGGCGTAAAAAACAATTTGAAAGCAGTACTCTCGATTATAGCTAAATGTAGACAATATTATAACAGTGACATTATAAACAACGGGCCCAGGCATAATGTTTGCATATTCAAAACTTTATTTGTCTCACATTTAGACTATTATTACCCTACATGGCATGGAAATAATCATCCTTTAGGTGACTGCTTTGGCATATTAGATATACAAGTTAAATTTATTATAAAATTAATTTAAATTAAATTAACGAGGTTACTTTGGTAACATATTATTTAAAAATTAATTCTAAAATAAATAAACATATCAAACTTCATCATAATTGAATTAGGCGTTATGGAAATAAGTGATGAATTCAATTTAGG
Organism: Tetrastigma voinierianum; assembly: GCA_016808115.1. NCBI lineage: Eukaryota > Viridiplantae > Streptophyta > Magnoliopsida > Vitales > Vitaceae > Tetrastigma > Tetrastigma voinierianum. The sequence continues at coordinate 72,813 of JAEQBH010002079.1, forward strand.
CGTTATGAAAATAATAATGGTAATTCAATTGGAAGCGTTATGAAAATAATAATGGTAATTGATTAGTAATTAATTACTTTAATGAGAAAAGAGCGTTATGAAATAATAATAGCTGATAATCATGGCGTCATTGCACTCAAGCGACATAACGTTTGAATCGTCTTCAACCTTGCAAGCGTTGGCCGTAGATAAGCGACTTTGATCTCCGTGCCGTAGTCCATTTGTCAGGTTTCGGCTGATTCAAGTTGGGTTTTCTACGTCTCTTTATTGGGAACAAATCCACGGGTGCAATTTGCGAGAAAAAAAATTTCGGTCGGCATTCATGGGTTTTAATTCCTAATATACGATTTTAACCCTGATAATCATCACGAATCTCACTTTCAAGCAACCTGGCTTATTATGCCGATCCCATACATCGATTTCAACCAAAAACAAAATTGTAGATTTTGCATAAATTGGAGTTCCCCAAAAGAATATATATATATTTCAAAATGCAGTATGATCAAATTAGCACCAAAATACTAACTTATTAATCAAATGATCGGTATGATCGCTCTATTTCACTTGTTGGAATTAAATGCACGAATAAACACATAGATGTGATTTTTATTCTTGTTACACCAAATCTGATAAAACCACATAACCCTAGAATCGTACCTCTTAATCAAAGATCAAATAAAAAATGATATTGCTTAGAGACATGCACAGATCCATTCTGATTAGGCAGTGTAATGTGAAGCTCTCTCTCTCCAGTATGGAGGCTAGGGTTTGTCTTTTGGATTGTAAAACCTAAGCAATGATTCGTTCTCTCTCAATGGAAATTTAGGATAGCGTCTTTGTAGGTTTTCAAACCCGAGGACCAGCTCAAATTACTTAATTGCCCCTTAATGTCATTGACCCATCAAAAGCGACATTAAGAAGCAGAAAATCACACATTAATTCCATATTTTATAATTAATGAAATAATTATATAATTATTTATGTGAACCCCTAATTCAGCTGTGAGAGATAGATACGCTAACTGTGGAGTTCTTGAATAGACAACACAATCATGTCCAAAGAATTGCTTGTTGTCATTGATAAAAGGAAATCTAACATGCATATCTTTCCACCTTACAAACATGAATATCCAGGGCGTTAACTATATCAAATACATCCTCTAACCTTTTTTTATTTTTGGATTGTCTAATAAGCTAAGTATGATCTTTGCCCGGCGCCCGTACATAGAGCGAGGGTAGGAGCTCTTGCCTAAATTACTTATAGTGAGCTCCCTTTTTGAAATAATAAAATATTATATATATTTATAATTTATAATTAATTAAATATAATAAAAAATTTGGTTATTACTGACTCTCAAAAAAACTGATTAAATACGATAAAGCTCTCAAAAGACTCCCACTTTAAATGTCTGATAAAGGAAGTCGCATGGTGCATTATTAAATGATATGTCTTTGAGCTCGTACAAATTGCCGATTCTGCACATGCGATGGCTTAACTTTTATTTTGTTAAAAAAAATTAAAACACTCTTTCAACATACGAGATTTTCTATAGACGTTCAAAAATATTAAGGGTTTACTACTACGAAAAAATTAGAGTTCCTCATTTTTCTTGATAAAAAACAAGCAGACAAAATACTTGAGTAATCGATCATAGGTATGAAATGAATTATTATTTATTTTTAGCGTATTTTATTTGATTGTTTTATATTTTTATCAAATAATAATTTTTGTTAGTTTATATTTTTATTATGCGAGTTCAATCAGAAAGAGAAAGGCCATGTTAAGTTTGATCAAATTTATCAGATTCTCTCATAGGTTCTATCATTATTGATCCTAATTTAAAGTTTGATCTTGAATTGATATTGAATTGAGTTAATATGTCTACTAGAAAGTATTTGTGCGGATATGAAAAAAGAAGAAGAAAAGAAAGAAAAGTGAGAGGTTTCTGATGCCAGTGGGAGCTATGGACAAATTTCTTAGTAATACAGTAATGTTGACAAGGAAATATATGAGAAGGTTCAAGATGAAAAATATATTAATGAAGAGGGGAAGGTAGTAAATAAGAAGATTTGGATGATTGTGAGCAAGGGAATTTTTAGGAAGATGTGGAAAATAGGAATGTACGACGGCATGATAATTTGGAGGAAAATATAGATGAACAACCAGATGATTTAGATCTGGCATGTTGTTGCATTGCCTTTAGACATTACGAGATCCGGGAAATTGGAAAATTATTGATCAAATTTAATGAGCAATGTTGGTGAAAGAATTCATTACAAAGTAAAAGTGGATAATTTTCCTAAGACTCAAAAAATAGGCATTTATAGCCCCCTGCATATTCTGGCTCGTTGTTATCGAATGGTAGAAGACTATCGAGAGAGAAAATGGTTGGTTTACTGATTTTATTGGATAAAAGTGTTTTATTTTGTTGTAAGTTATTTAAGCGAGAGGAAAATCTTGATGTTAATGAAAAGCTGTGATTGGAAAAATATCGGTTATAGGCTCGAAAGTCATGAAACTAGTAATGCGCACATGCGAGAACATGAGAAGATGGATTAATTTAGAAAGGAGATTACAAAAGAGAATTTGACAATTGATAAAACATTACAAGATCTCGAATCGACAAAGATAGAGAACATTGGAGACAAGTTTTGTAGAGAATAGTTTACGTTGTTAGCTTTCTTCTTGAGAATAATTTGGCATTTAGCGGGAGTGCGAGAAAATTTATGAAGAAAATAATGGAAATTTCTTGGGTATAGTGGAAATGATTCAATGAGTTTGATCAATAATGAAGAACACATCCAGCGGATTCAGGAAAAATTCATTATCATTATCTTAGTCACAAAATTCAAAAATGAATTTATACTTATCTTTGGCAGTGAAATAAAAATGAATTATTAAAAGTTAAGCAAAATATTTTTTTCGATTATACTGATTGTACACGGATATAAGTCATGAAGAACAAATGTCTCTACCATGATACGATGTGTGGATGTGCGCAAATCCAGGTTAAGGTAGAAGAGTTAACTTGGGATTTAGAAGTGGAGGGATGCGCCAGGGACGAAGTTATTTGATGAATTAATAAATGCTTTAAGAACACTTGAACTTGATCTTGGTGATTTAAGAATTGAGGATTATGATAACGGTTCGAATATAAAGGAAAGCATAAGGTTAATATAAAAAAGTATTAGAAGTAAATCGAGAAGCTTTCTACACACCATGTAGTTTAATAATAGTGTCTTAATCTTGCACTTTGTGATATGTGAATTATTCTTGTTTAAAGGCTAATCTTTTTGGAATTTATGCAATGCATATATATTGTTTTCATCTTAAAGCGATGAAAATTTTTGCAAGATAATGTAAGGTTTGACCCTTGAGCGCTATCCACCGGTTATACGTTAGGAAGAATCAAAATTGAATGTGTTAAGGCAATAGATTTCAAGCTCCATAAATTAAAGGCTGCTTTAACTCACTTGGTGAAACAAGTGATGATCTAGACATTAGGATCTTCAAAAGTTTGTTGTCAGATATCATGAATTTTGAATTCTTATTTGGCGTGGTTATTTGAGTCTGATATCTTGCCATTAATAGAGTGAACAAAATGTTAAGTAAAAACAACAATTATTGATGCTGCTATTAGTCATTTGAAAGCACTTATTTCTTTCTTTGAGACCTATAGAGAAACTTGATTTGAATCTGATAAGATTATTGCTAAAGAAATTGCTGCTCAGATGAAAATTGAACCTACTTTTTGGGAAAAGCGTATTATTTACAGAAAGAAGCAGTTTGATAAAAATACTAGTGAAGAGATTACATTCGGTGAAGAATGCTATAGAGTTTATTATTTTAGCATATATAGTTGATCAAACTATTTCTTCACTCAATAGTAGATTTGAACAATTTAAAAAATATGAAGATATTTTTGGATTTTATTTGATTTACATGAAGTTCACATGTGCGAGATGATGATTGTTTGAAGTCTTGTTGTGATAAACTTGAAAAATTTTGAGACATAACATGGACTCACGATATTGATGGGGATGAGTTATTTTACGAGGTTAAAGATTGGCAGAAAGTGGCTGCAAAGGAGACCCGAAAAGAGCAATTGAAGTGTTAAAAGTATTTGAAAATGATGGATTAACATTTCAAGATGTATGGATTCTTCTGAATCTTGTGTATATCGATTATAGTTGCGCCACGCCAGAAGAAGTTTACCGAGAGTTGAAGTTAATCGAATCATCGTATTCAAACAATGTCGCGAAAGATTGAATGGATTGGTATATTATGCATTGAAAAACGTATCTTAGAATAAATTGATTTTAATAGTTTAATTGATTTTTTATCTAAAAATCTTTGTAGAATAAAAACACAAGTAAATTTTTATGTAATGTTGAATATATTTGTTCAATAAAATTTTATTTTAAGCTATATATATATATATATATATATATATATATATATATATATATATATATATATATATATATATATATATATATATATACTCATATATATAATAGAATTTGAAAAAAAAATAGCTTAGGCCCTTATAAAGTAAGGGCCGGCCCTGGATACTGCATTCATGGTTTTGAAGCACTTAACACATCACAAACCTCTTCTTTATCCAAAATTCTGACTAGGCGTTGAAGTTCTCGAACCACAGCCTTCATGGCAGGTCTCTCCCCCTTCTTCTCCCTCAGGCAGGCAAGGGCAAGCTCTGAGAAGAGTTTTATGCTTGTTATCAGCTCCTGCTCAACAGAAGGATTCTTGCCAAGCAACCGCTGGTCCACAACTCCCATTACCGCGCCATCACTGGCTCGTTGGCTCACATAAAGAGCTAGATTCACATCATCTTGCTCCCTGGAGAAGTCGATCACCTTCTGAGAAGTCAGTAGCTCAAGTAACACAATCCCATAACTGTAAACATCGCTTTTATCCGTTAACTGGTAGTTGCGATAGTATTCAGGGTCCAAATACCCCAGTGTTCCCTGAGCACAAGTTGACACATGACTTAGCCCTGGCTGAGCCAATCTGGACAGCCCAAAATCCGCAACCTTCGCATTGAATTCTTCATCTAGAAGTATATTTGTTGACTTCACGTCTCTATGGTAGATGGGGGTGTGTGCAGCAGAGTGAAGATAAGCTAATGCTTCAGCAGTTTGTTGAGCAATCCGCAGCCTGGTCTCCCATTCCAGAAAATTGGAAAACTTACCATGCAGATGGTCATGGAGGGTCCCGTTCGGAATGTAATCGTAGATCAACAATGGTTGCTCAGCTTCCAAGCAACAGCCCAGTAGTCTAACCAGGTTCTTGTGGTTGACTTGAGAGAGGATCCCAACTTCATTCAGTACTTGCTGAGTGCTTTTGAGGTTACCAACTTTAGCTGACTTGACTGCAACCATGGTGCCATCATGAAGCTCGCCTTTGTAGACTTCTCCAAAGCCTCCACTTCCCAATAGCCTGTCTTTAGAAAACCCGTTTGTTGCTTTCTTTACCTCTTTCAGGGAAAACATCCTTGCAGATTTTCCACGCATGCTTGACTTCAACATCTCTTCTCTTGCCTGGGAAAGCTTCTCCTGGTTGGACAATTTGCCTGATCTCCTTACTGTGATTGCAACGACTGCTATAGCAAGAGAGGGAAAAACCACTCTATTAGAGTAACTGGATCAGCAAGCCAATTTGGGTTTTAGCCTTTTCAGGCAAGTACCCCGAGCAAGGTCCCAGGAGTAACCCCTGTTGCAGAGGCAGCGGGAGAGACCATTTCCACCAGCAGGGGAGCATGTGGAATCCCTGGTGCAATCAAGTTGTGTTTTACATACTGGTTCTGGAGCAGGCGCCCACCGAATCTCTATGCCTTCTTCCCATCGATTTGGAGGTTTTGCTGGGTCCAAACTGAGGATGCTTCTAAAAGCTTTACAACCCGAACTGTGAAGCCGTATCTTGTAAGCAGAAGGCATACCACCTGCAACAAAAGTGCAGCAAGGGTCAAGACCACTTGCACACTGAAGAGCACGTTCTCTGTCAACATGGCCTGAGCCCTCCAGGTAATGGTGGCAAAGACTAGAAGGTGTGCAGTCGAGAGGTGAGACCAAGAGACGAGGGGAACAGTTGAAGAGGAAGATTGTGTTGGATGAGGTGATCTTGAAGGGGAGCGTCCGGTTTAACCAGAGGCCCTCACTCACTGGCATGTCTTGAGTTACACATGTACCAGGCTGAGGCAGCCATGGTGATGGCTGCACCACCATCCGTTGAGATGAAGCCATGATTCTGAGAACAAGATAAGAGCTCCCATTAAGGCCATCAAAGTAGAGCTTCTGGGAGTTGCCATCACAGCGTAGTGAATAGTCTGGGTCACCGCAGTTGGGGTTTGTGCTTAGAGGATATGGGACTTGTATGGAGCCACAGTTTGGACAGGCCTTGTGGGAAGAAGAGTGACCACAGAAGAAAAGAAGAATGAGAAGACAACTATGGAGGAGGGGTTGTTTCATGCTGGATATGGCTGCCATCCTTATTGCAAGAGCCAAGGGGCAGGGACTGAAGGGTTGGTTGATATGGTATAAAGAGGAAGGAAAGTGGGTAAATAAAGGGCTGTGGAAGAGAATAAAGTGGGTGAAATAATAATTTGAAAAAGTGCCTGCAAGAATCTACTTAAGAAACTGGTGAAACTAATGGCCTATCACAGAGGACTGTTCGATTCCTTTTCTATAATGCCAATATAGATGAAACTTCTAGATTAGTCTCTATTTGAGGAAATGCATAACCAGAAGAGGTATGACTGCCAACTAAAGGATTTTCTTCATTTCTATCATTCTCAAATGGCAGAGCAGATGTTGGTTAAAGAGGTGAAAGGAGATGAGTCATCAAGATAGGGATCTTATTATGTCTAAGAAAATATATTTATAGAATAATAAATCTTTCACTACCACTAAATCCAATGTTCTGTTCTCTTTAAAGCATGCACAATGAACAATCTCAAATAACATAATGTTTCCTTTATCAGCATGCAACAACTATGGGGAGCAAAAAAATCTCATGATAACCAAAAATGGTCTAGTAAGGAAAAATGTCAAAATCATTTTTTTTTTTCAAAATATTAAGACAAGTATGCAAGGAAAAATGTGGGTTATCAAGCTGTGAACACGGGAAACATCTATTATTTTGTATTGTACTAGCATATAAAGTGCACTGATTGTTTTGGGACTAAATATCCCATGTAGAGAAAAGGAACAGTATCCTAATGTCTACTTGAGAACATTCACAAGATGGAAAAAGAAAACAATAGATTTGAAGCAATGCAATAATCTAGGGAATCAGATGGTAACAGCCTGCTTAAAATTCCAATTTTCCTTTTCTATTAGTTTGGCTTTACTGATGTTTTTCTGACGACAAAATGTATGTAGCTTAATTTCTCTGGAACTTTGCTCTTTTCAACCAGAGTAACAAAAAGAAATGTGAAGCAGAGCATTTGGGAGGAGAGAGAAAACTTTGAACAGAATAAAACTTATCATAGACCATCGTAACAACCTGCAAAATCATGATCAGTATTTGAAATAAAATTCATGTAGATTCAGGCAATCACATTTTCCCTGTCAGAGGGACAAATAAATTGCAAGCCATGGTCCATGGTCCATGGTAAAGGGAGTAAAATGTGTATCAACCAGTCAAACATTTCTGGCTGGGGCTGCTGACTTCTAGGCTTCAGTTCATCCAGGGTAACGAACCAACATGACTAGCAGTGGAACATCATCATATTATCCTTCCACAATTTTTACAGGAGTCCTGCACAATAAAGCAATAACTGAAGCTAACTGCCAAAGAACATTGAAATACAACAGATAGAAAGCAGACCAATGATCCAATATGCTTCTCAGTACCCATTACATACCTAAATGGGAAATTTGTTTGATAATAAGACTCAACATCCAACTGAGACAAAAAAGTCAAACCAGTTAAAAATAAAAGAAAAAAAGATATAAGGCCCATAAGCCTGCAGGAAAAGAAAAAAGACAGTCATAATTTAAGAAAAAAAACATAGAGATAAATTCCATACAGGGCAAAGTATCAACAATTGTATGCTTTCTAAGAAAGCAAACAGAAAATTTGGGCTATGTTTGGTTGCTTGAAAATTTGGGGGAAAGAAAATGGATGGGAAAAGTGGAAGGAAGGAACATTAGAAAAGCACGAAAGAAAGAAAGATAAAAGTTGAAAAGACTTCAAGTAAAGAATTTTTCTTTTCATGTTACTTCAAACTGATTTTACTAACTAAATTGGGAAAGAAACCAAATCATTTTCCTCAACACTCTTTTCTTCCTTTAGGATTTTTTAATTTTTAAATTTTAGTATTTCTCTGTTCTTTTTTTTTTTTTAGCGGTAACAATGCATGTTTAATTACAAATGTATTAAGCGTACTGCTGGGCTGAACCCGGGACCCCTCCACGCCATGCGCAACTTTTGAAATGTTGAAGCATTTCCTGCTACGTAATTTGGCGTGATGGGCAAATTTTAGTTTTATTTAGTTAGGTTGAAACTTGACCACAAGATAACCTCTGAAGTGAAACACCACTTTTAGTCATTGATGATTCCAAATATGGAATTTATGTCCGAGTGAGAAAAAATTCAAGTTTCCTTCATGGGATCCTAGATCACAGATAAGGTTCCTTGAGGCCGATAAGTTAAACTGGGTTGAGTTTCTGTCAACCAGCTCTCCACCCACAAAAGTGGGTATCAAGCAAGTCGAGGATAAACCAAAAAACCAAAAAACCAAAATTCTTAGGGCATACTTGGATGTGCGCTAAAATTGAGCTGCTTAACTGTGTTCCATATATAACTTCTGGATGAATTCATTATTGAGATCAATAGCAAACTGTGATTTATGACAATGGATCCCCTTTCTAATATGTTCCTTTTCTTTATTATGGAAATATTTTTAAAATATATGCAAAACCAAATGTTTTTTTCATAATGGTGACATTCAATTTCTAGCTACATCCAACATGCTGTTAACATCCGGAAAGCAAACCTAAGATATAGAAACAAGTCACCTCAATTGTTGCATTTGGTGGGATTTCCTGGACTCCTTTACTTTCCATATGCAAGCTCAGGAGGAACAATTAGTAATCACTGCATCCAAATAAGTATCCAATTAAGCAGCAGGTAAACTGTTGACTTGGATTTATACCTAGTGCAGTATTGAACAGCCAATATTGTGGACGGGACAATAAGCTTTCACCAGATTCACTATTTAGACAGGCAATAACAAATTTCAAGACAGCATAAATAAACCATTCTGTGGAGAGTACGGGCATAACATACATTTCTCATTTACACAATTACATATAGTAAAAGACTAATTATATCTGTGAAACTATTAGAAGTTCTCTTTGTTGTTTATCTTCTCTGGAGTCATAATACATTGATACCGAAGGAAAAAAAAAAGGAACAGTGTGGACCAGTTCTGAAACTATAAGTCATGATAGAGATCAGAATTTTGAAGATTCCACTGGGGAATCTTGTTACCTGGCCTCCTACTCTCAAGCCTTCAACACCTAGGTCTAATCCTTTGAGCACTGAGTCCCCTCTCAGATTGACCTACATCAAATCCATAAGGCTGCAGCAAATAAAAAGAATAAACATGTTAGGATGCAAAAGATTGCCTGGTGTGCAAGGGCATCTTGGTGTTTTGGGTGCCAGAACATCTTGGTCTGTGATGATGTTCAGACTTGGCCTACCAAAATGCCCAAACACCCAAACCCAATGTGAGATAGTAAGGATGGGATATCTTTCTTATAGCCTCTAGTTGGAACCGAAGAAGTGAAACTTACAATTTTAACAGGAAGAATCAGTGGACCTAAGAGAGTACTGGGAGGATGTAAGCTATTTTGGGGCTGTGCCTACTAGTCTTAGAGTGTGCTAGCATAGTTCCTTTTATTTTTCTTCCTTGTTTGGAACCAGTGAGTTTTCTAAATGAGTCATGGAGTTGGTTGGTTAACTCTACATCTAGCTTTTCCTTAGGTATTTATTAGGATAATTAACACTCTTACTACGATTAAGTACACTGAGCATAGCGAAAAATTTTGCGAATCAAATCTGTGTTCCACCTCCAGCGCAGTAGAATTTGGTAACAGTAAAACTACTTGGGCTCGACTCAAAAGCTTGGCTCGGGCTCATTTCGTGAGCCTAAGCAGCCAGAAGCAACATGTTAGGCTTGATCTGAGAACCGGCTCGGGCTCATTTCGGGCTCGCTAAGAAAAGCTTGGCTCGGCGCGGACTATCTGTCTAGCTACAGGCAAGGGCCCGCTCACGGTCTCTGACGGGATCTGGTCTTGCGATGCGATCCCAGAGCTCGGGCGCCAGGAGTGAAATGCCAGTCATGTGTCGGATATCGATGAAATGGATCACTTAAAATTTCCCAGATCCGGTCGGCGTGGATGGCGAATCGTGAATCCGCCGCGGGAAACCGTTAAGGAGGCGACGGCCAGAGACGGCCGGAGCTCGGCGAATCGCGCCGTTGGTACGGGGGCTATGCTATAGATCTCAGGATCCTTTCGATGCGGAAATGGTACCTGTTGATAGAGCGAAGGTGTCGGCGTGTGGTAGTATTCAGGTGTGGATAGGCGTGAAGAAGGTCTTGGAAATGAAGGGACGTCGGGGAAGGACATGGATGTTGGGTATGACCTTGTGCGATCGGTCGATCTGGTGTGCGAGAATCAGATTCTGAATATGGGGGTATTGGGGCTCTGTGGAAACTATAAGAATTTCTTGACCGTGAGCCCAGACAAGATTTGCCGATCTTGGAGTAGCGTTGAGGGCAAATCTGTGGATACAGTGATCTGATCATTCGACTGATGGTAGGATCCGATCTGAATCTGGGGTGTGGGACCCACATTTGGATCGCGTCTTGGACTTAACCCGGCGCATGCAGGCGTGGGTATGGGTAAAAGACATCGAGGGTGATCGTGGGTGGGGTTTCGTAGAGCGAGGAGCGAGCGTACGGGATTTGCCCGGAATGGAAGCGGTGTATGCAGCCAGGGTGCCCGCCGTCGATTCTTTGGAGTATGAAAATTTGGAGCCGACCCGATTCGACATGATGGAAATGGTCTGGATCCTCCCGGTCAAACTGAGTGGTGGTATGGGTGCTGAAGTGTCGTCTGCAGCGAACTGGTAGTCGGGGAGGGTGGTGTGGCTGTAGTATGCGACCAGTATATTGCCAAATAGTTTGTTGTTCTTAATGAGTTTCAATAGCGGATCTTGTTCGTATATTATTTCTTTATTTAGATAATTGATTAAGCCCGTCGTATTTACTTTATTGATGATTTCGAATTATTTTATTTCTTCGCTCTGCAATTTACACTTGTTTTAATTACATTTCATAATTTTTCGATTCTGTTGTTTCGGTGGTGAATTCTCGTAATCGAAGGAGAAACAAATGTTGAAGGAGGTGGCACAACGGCTTTAGCATCGATTCTTCAAATCAAGCCAGGTAAAACAATCGCGAAAATTATTTTATTAATTGATGTATTTGTTATCGGATTGATTACAAAAGTTAAAAGTATATGGGTGGCACGAGGATTGATTCTGTCTGAGCATGGGAACCGGGATTGAGGCAGGCTTGAGTTAAGGCTCAGGCTCGTTCATATGGAAAAGCAGAGCTGTGGGCTCAAGCCCGAGCTTTTTTTTTAAATCAGCCCGAGAGCAGGCTACGATTTTAAGCTACGTTGAAAAGTTGGTACAGGGCTCGGCTCCGCTCATAAATTAACAAAGCTGGCTGAAATGTTGGCTTCGGCTCGGCTCGGCTCGTTACCAGCCCTAACGCCAAGTCCTTGTCTACTTGTCTTAAAGGTGATGCTCTTCCCCTTGGCAACATAGTGGATCTGCAAGATGAGTTTAAAACAATTAAATCCATTAAATTTGGATTTTTCTTGGTAATGGATGGCAACAAGAGCAGAATATTTCTGTAATTTTTATAAGACAACCAAGCATCAATACAACTTCAAAGAAAATCTGAAATTCTATGAAATACAAAGCAAAATATAAATTAGTGTAGAGCAAAGAAGACTTCTTTCTAGACTCAACTGCAACTGACTACCTTAACCATTATTAAGGACATGTTGAGATCAAATAACTGATTGTTTGGAGGTTCTCGCTGGCATGACTACCAGCTATTTCGAATTTAAAATAAGAGCCCAAAAGTTTAGGAAAGAAACTTAGAAGTTAGAGATTTTCAAAAACAGATACTGAAAAAATTATAAGTATAAGGTAAACAATATATGTTCTAACAAAGGAAGATGAAAGTTTATAGTATTTAAGGTTGTCATGCCCAAATGCATTGCAACTCTTAACTCATAATTTCTATATCTAATGCACGTAAGTGGTTATATCAACAGATACGAATTCGGATCATAAAGTTAAAGAGTGAAATTTAACTGAGTCACAACCGTACTGCAACCCCGAGATCCTTAACAGCTAAGGTCCACCCCCACCTTCAAATCATAGTACCTAAAGCACATTACCATCAGAATCTAAGTGAAAAATTTGTTACTAAAAGAAACAAAGGAGAAAAGGCATGTATATGAAAATTAAACAATTATTCTAGAGAATAACAACACTTGCTAGTTGAATTTAGAATTTCACATATGCTCTATCAACACACGTAGAGTTTCAACTAGGCAAATTCAGAGCAAAAGCCCTCTCAGTCTCATCAGAGAACTGATCCATTAAGCTTCTGTATGTGTGAAGAAGATAGAGAAATAAGGGAAGAGAGTATAGTATGCTGCCGTAATTTACTGACTTCAGACCATTGAGAAGAATGGTGTATTCCTCTCAGGTATTTTTGCTCCTCTAAGCTGCAACAAACAAAAGAATTGCAATTTCACCAACATAAGAAACATATTTTCAATCCAGCAGAAGTTCTAAACAGCTTGGAACAAGAAAAACCTACAGCTCTTCTACTTGTGCTAACTGCGCCCGCCACATCGCAGACATAAATTCCAGCAGCTGAGCCATAGCAAAAGTTAATGAACAAATGAATAAAAATGATTATGTTGATCAAATTAAAAGAAAGTCGTGGATGGCTCAATTAACCAACTGGCTCCGATCCCCATGGCAGTGTTGCGTCACTATTAGATATAGTCATGGTTTCACCTTACTGTGATTCACAATCAGGAGCATATCAGATTTGATGTCCAATGCTAAGACAAGGAAAACTTACTATTCAGTTTTTTTTGTAGGGAGGCTGTTTCTTTGTACCTAAGGCGCTGTTGTTTGGGTTAACTAAAATCAATAAATCCAACTGTTGTTCCAATGGGATAGGAAAAGAATTGAATTTTGAATCTTCTAGTTTCATTACGACACCAATGAGACGAAACCTTCCCAGAGACGAGCTTAATAGAAAATTCGACACATCAAAAAGTTGTTTTCTTTCGTTTTCCTCAAGTTTCTCAGCAACCAAACATCAAATTGATGGCGTGCATAGTCTTGCAGGAACCAAGGGATCAAATTACCATCCAAGTCCAGGTTATTTTCTATTACTCATATTAAATCAGAGATTCAGAAAGAAAAGAAAAAAGAAGCAGGGATAAAAGTCTTTGTAGAAAACAAATTAAAATATGAATAATCTGCTACAAGAACACAACCCATCAACGCCCTCCTTCCCTCATACTGTTTTGCAGAATCATCTGAGGATTAGAAGGAGCAGTGACATGGCAACAGAGATGGATTCCTCTTGAAGGGCCTCTTCCCTGTGGATCGAACAATCTATTAATCCAGAAGCTAAAATGCATAAGAGCGAAATGTGGAGAGAAAGAAAGAAACAGAACTTGTTATGGGAAGGGGGCTGAAATTATTGTGGAAAAGAGTGGGGTTGAGTTGGTGGCGAGAGAGAAGTGAGAGTTCCATCCGGGGAAGCTGGAGTGAGTTTGTTGTTCGGTTGGTTTGATTTTATTATGTGAGAGAAAAAAAAAAAAAGAAGAAGAAGAAGAATAGAAGAGGATAACATCCTCTCAATTTCATCCACAATTTGAAGTTCCCCAAATCATTAGTCATGGCTGATGGTTTGTGTTGTGGAGGTCTCATCTGGACCCATGCCCATCCCATTGGAATTTAATTTCTTCTCAGAAATCAAGTAAACTGGGTTCCCCATAAGGTATTCATTCACAGTGGCATCATCATGTTTGATTTGCAGGAAATTAGACCATAGATGATGATCTTCCCTCATCATCGTCCCCATTTATTAATTACAGAAGTCATAAAAACACAATCCTATTCACTTAAACCAGTTTCAGTGCTTTTGTGTTACACATTCCCCCTGTGGTTACTGGGAATGGGTTTTTCATTTATTGAGAATGAACGGTCAGGGTGGTAGTTCATAGTGCAGCAAGAGCATTACTTTTGTATGAACATGGGTATATGGAGTGCTCTCCTCTGCCTTGTGTGGAAACAGAATGCACTCCCAAAGCATTTGATTTCGTGCTCTCTCCTTCTGATGAATGTGGTCTTGACTCTCACTCCCATCCACCTCTTCTAAGCCTTTCTAGTATTTTGGCCTTTTTGAAGAAACACTGATACCACTACTCACGCCTAGGCCAGCTTCTGTTACTTGATTATGTCTTTCTTGAGTGCTTAGTATTATAAGAATATATGTATAAATTATAAATTTATAATAAATATAATTTATTATATAGACGGTTTTTATAATATTAATTTATTATATGACGATTATTTATAATAAATATAATTTTATTATATGAGCGATTTATTCGCTTGATGTAATGGGTTTTGGGTTTTACTGTACGAGTTTTTTTTGTGTCATTTTTTGAGAATACGGAGCGAGAAAGAAAGAATTTTTACGTGCTTTGGTTTTTTACTGCAAGTGTTACGGGTGATTACGTGCGAGTTAAATTTGTGCGTGTGGCTAATCTGCTTTTGAGGATAGATCTGGAAGATCGGGCCGGTGCGGGTGGCGATGCGTAGATTGGAGCGGTGTAGATGGGTTGGTTCAGCGTCTTTGACTGCGTAGATGCGACGGTGTAAGATTCTTCCGGTTGTGCGTGATCAGAAATCTACAGTTGGGATGCGAATCTACGTATGAAGTGATTTATTTAATATTGAATTTTAGATCACGATTCGTATTTAATCGTGTACAGATCCATTGCCTTATTAATGTGTTTTCAGCCATTTGGTATCAGTACTATGATTAGATATGTATCTAGGTATTCAATGTCATTATAATTTTGATGTTGATTTAATTATATAGCTAAGTTATTTGTTGTTAAGATCGCATGATTAGATCACATTAATTTTATGATTTTTGTTCATGAATGGATGTATTATTTTAATGGTTTCTGTACTAGATCCGCCGATTTTGATTATATTAATTTTTGGGTTTATATGAGGAGATTTGTAGTCATAAGATGGGTTCGGCCGCAGTTTATTATTATTACATTTTTTTTTTTAATTAAATAGTTGTAATTTTAAATTTGAATCGCGTAAGTATCTGTGCCATTTATTTGAAGAAAAGCCGGAGAGATCTGGACATATGCCGAGCGTGACCCAGTGGCGTCAGAGGGAGGGAGGGGCGTCGGACGGGATCGCGGTGCAGAAGCGTCGTCACGCGCTGGCGCTGGGTGGGTTGCGCGTGGTCACTCTGGCTCGATGGTCTTCAGGCGCGGCTGGGGCGCGTCTGAATCGTTTGGCGGCTACTTCGGCGAGTGGCTCGTCTGTGCGATCTGGTGGTTTTCTTCCTGAGGCGGTTTTGATTTGGTAAGATGACGGGGCCTCTTCTTGTAATTAAAACGTGTTGAAAGTTTTGGGTTTTTTAATTTATTTAGTTTTGAGCCTTTATGCCTTTGTAAGCTAAAATAATTGAATGAAGACAGGATATTCTTCAATATTTGATTTATTAATTTTTAGAGAAAATATGGATTGGGTTATTTAATTAATGCTTTTGTGAATGGTTTTTAAGTATATGCTTATAACTTATGTTTTATGCTTGAAGTAACAGTATATATAGAATAGGTGGTATATATAGTTGCATCAATGATAATTACATGTGCATAATAATTATTATGATTCCTGTTATCTGGTTAATAATTATTATGGAAGAATTATTTTATTTTTTTTTTGAAATAATTTTTAGAAAATCCTATTATTTAAAAAAATATTAGATAGGTGAGTTTTAATTAATTTAATTAATTTTAAACCTAAGGGCTCATTAATGGAGTCTAATAATAAAATGATCATGTGATGACGGATAAACGTGGATTTGGATTTTATTGGATTAGGCCTCGATTAAGTTTCAAAATTTTAATAAGATTAAATCGACCCAAGTCGGCAATCTTGGATATTAAAGATAATTTGAAATTTAAAACAATGGTTAAAAACATTCAAAGCTTAATTTAATTATTACCCACTCCCCAACTGAAGGCTATGATATTTTATTAAATTAAGAGTTTGGAAAGCAGTGGAGTGAAATGATTATGTATTATCCCGAGAAGAAAGTTCACATTACAAGAGGTGGAGGATTTAAAGTAATTAAAACGTGAAATACATCACTGTGAGACGACTTAGTAGGATACTAATCATTTCATGATAATTTAGTTATTATAAATATCTTTGCCACAGCGTAAGTGTTTATAATACGACCAAATAATTGTTTACAATAAGCAGAAAACCAATTTTAGGATTAACTAAATTTTCAAGATTATATTTATTGCATAAGATATTCTCGTTTTAATACTAGTGTGTATTTTTTGATGGCATCATTTAACCCTTGCAATGATTTGAGTCAAAAACTATGGATGGGAAATAATTATAGTAGACTGAAAATAGCACATCGTTGTTAGGATTTTGAAAAATAGAGTTTGTGCAACCACACAGCCAGTGAGCACATGACAAATGCACATCTGACCAAGTCGAGAAAAGACTATGAAGCTGGGACAAAGGCAAATGCTCCAGTTCCATTGTATATTCTTGCCGGTGTTCTTAGTCATTTGAAAGGACGAGATGTCTGCGTCTACAAAGTGGGCGAAATGATCAGACTCGATAAGATATTTGCACAATCAGAGTTCTTTAAAAAATGATTCATGATTGAAATTTATAATGAGCAGCTGGGAATGAGGCGGGGAAGTGTGAGGATCATTGTGCGAAAATGATGTCACATCTCAGTCAAGGTGAGTGTTGGGGATGAGAAGATGGAGCAAAGGTCCCAAATTCAGTTTCTGTTGAATCCTACCTGATCGTTTTACTCGATTTAAAGTTAATTATAATATGAACAAGATGGATCTAACTCCTCGAGTTGATGCATGAACTTGAAGTCTTAGGGCTTTGGAGAGTCAGCGATTCATATATTTGAGGGTTTCTACTTCCAGGCTGAAGCGCAAGTGGGAAAAAGAATAAGAACAAGCGAAGGGTCAAGTACCGATTACCAAAACCACGTATGAAGAAGCGAGAAAATGATGCTTGATGCGGACGGAAAGGTCTTCAGGCGAGAATTGCCCTCAGTTACCAAAAGCAAGGTATGGGTAATTTAAATGTAGTTTGAAGCTTGTTTAGTGGAGAATTATAATGATAAATGGATCATTGATTGAGCCACTAACCGTATACTGTTACTCTTCACGGAGTGGATTCGAACCAAAGCTAAGCTTGGTTGGACGAGAACGAGGAGGTTTTGAGGCTTGGAAATGGAGAACATGTCTCAGATTAAAGCATTAGGACAAGTAAATTATTTTTCAATAATGATGGACTTTATGTTATTAATTTTATATAATAGGATTTTAAAGGAATTTAATTACGGTAGTTGTTTATTTGAACAAGGTTTAACAGACAATTTAATTCCTTTATTACAATAAGTTCAACTTGATTCTTATCTGCAGTTGATTTGATAGATGGTCTTTATTATTTAAGTCCTATGTCTATGATGTTTTAATTCTTTTGAAATTGTTGATGACATGATCCACTGCTTGAAAAGGAGGATTTCAAATGAAGCGTGCCTTTGGCATTTGCGATTAGGTCATATTAATCTAATAGGATTCATGGTTTACAGTAAAAGTGGGATCTTAACTTCCCTAGACTTTGGGCCTATGCAGTATGTGAATCATTGTTTGGAAGTAAAAATGACCAAAAGGCCCACTAAACCAAAGGATATCGCGACCAAGCTGCTGGAATTGGTGCATGCGTGTGTGCGGACGATAAATGTCCAAACCGGAGGAGGGTATGAGTATTTTTATCGCCTTCTGATTTCGAAGATATGGATATATTTACCTAATGCGCGAGAATGCGAAACTTTCACTAAATTTGAGGTATAAAGGTGAGCGGAAAAGCAATTAGGACTCCATATCAAAGGCTTGATTACGCCAGAGGTGATGTGAATACCTATGGAGGGTTTAAGTCTTACTTGACTCCGAGGGATAGTTTCACAGCCCCATCGACACACAAGAACACCACGGCCGTGGTGCGAGGAAAGAAGAAATAGAACTCTTGGGGATATGGTGAGTCAATCTTAGTTATTCATCTCTACCTATATCGTTTGGGGATATGCCATAGAAGCGCAATGTATCTTGAATTTAGTTCTAACCAAAAGCGGTTCCTAAGACACCGGAAGGGTGTGGAAAGGCGCAAGCTGGTTTAAGCCATATCTCCAGATATAAATTATCTACGCACATGTCTTAAGAGGATCAATAAGTTAGATCGCGTCTCGAGGTTTGCATGTTTGATTGGCTACCCTAAGAACGAGGTGGACTATTTTATAGTCCTTCGGATAAAGGTTATTGTGGTACTGCGCCCAACTTTTGGAGGAAGCTATATAAGCGATTTCAAAACCCAGTAAAATAATTCTTGGGAGCTTATTTCGGCTCAAGAACATTGAACCACGATGTCTTGGCCTCCTAATACCATGATTCTATGCATGTTCAAGAGGAAAATGTGCCGAAGGTGAACAAGCGCGGTAGAGCAGGTGGAACAAGATCAAATACATGTGGAACCGAGAACCCGGAAGGCCGTCTGAGGAACTAGTACCTTTACGGTGGCTGGAGTAGTGAGCCACAGCCGGGTGGGCTTCGTCGTAGTGATGGGAGTAAGGCGGAAGGCACAGCAGGATATGTCTTGCTAGGCGAGTCTTACCAAGTTATTGCTATTGTGATTAGAAGATGATCCCATCAATTACAAAAACCCTTTGGAAGATGTGAATATCACGGGAGTGGCAAAAAGCCATGGGCTAGTGAAATGGAATCTATGTATTCCAATTCGATTAAGTCTCTTGTAGAGGCACCCAAAGGGAGTAAAACCAATAGGGTGTAAGTGGATTTACAAGAGAAAAGAGGATCGGATGGGAAGGTGGAAACAGCTAAGCTAGATTAGTGGCAAAGGCTATACCCGAAAGGATGAATTATGAAGAAACCTTTTAGCCATTAGCCATGGCAAATCTATCAGTTCTTTTAGTGTGCTAGTCGGTCACGAGATTTGGCGAGATGGATGTCCAGCTTGACCTTTTTAAATGGCAATTTAAATGAGGACATACATGCGGCAACTGAAGAGTTCAAGCTAAAAATGAAAGAACACATGGTATCTGAGTTGCAAGGAATCCGTTATGGACTTGTGGCTGTCAGATCATGGAACATCGAGTTTGATCGATACATTACTTCTTTTGGTTTGAGAAAAGCTTTGATGAACCTTGTGTTACAAAAGAATCCAGCCACGAAGTGATTTTCTAATCTTCATTAGATGACATATTGTTATTGGAAGCAACAAACAAGTGTTGTCAGTGCTAAAAGATTAGTTGCATAAACGGTTTGATATGAAAGACTTGGGAGAAGCCAACTATATTCTTGGGGAATCAGAGCTTATACGGGGCAGGAAGAATAAGTTGTTGTATTTATCTCAGCCTCTTATATTGATAAAATTCTTGTCAGGTTTAACATGGAAAATTCCAAAAGGGGATCCTTACCCTTTAGACATGGAATTATCTTTGAGGAGCAATCACCAAAAACTCACGAAATAGAAAGAGCGTATGAGTAGGATACATATGCCTGTTTTATGGAAGTAGTCTCATGTATGCCATGTTATGTACCGGGCCGGATATCTGTTATCTACGGTGGGATTATGGCCGGTATCAATCGATCCGGTGAAGAACTCTTGGATTCTTGATCAAAGCATATACTTAAGTATCTAAGGAGAGCAAGAGATTATATGCTAGTATATTCAGGTGGGAGTTTAGAAACCATTGGTTTCCGCAGGACTCGAACTTCAAAGGGGATATTGACTCAAGGAGATCACCTGCAGTTTATGTGTTTACACTATATGGTGGAAATTTATCTTGTTGGAGGAGTATTAAGCAGGGCGTGTGTGATTCCACCCCTGAAGCTGAATATGTTCTTTGCTTAGATGACTAAGGAAAATTTGTGTGGAATTTGAAGAAGTTCATTATGGATCTTGGGTGATACCCGGTCTTGGTCGGTATTACCCTTCTTGTGACAACAGTCTGGGACCGTAACTATGATCCGAAGAACCAAGGTATCCGCAGAAACAAAACACATTGAGAGGAAGTACCGCGATCAGAGACATCGTGAGCGGAGGCAGCGGTGGATTTACCAAAGTAGCGTGGAGAAGGCCTAGCGGACCCATTCACGAGGCTCTACGACCGAGTTTTTGAAAGACATGTAGATTTATGGGTGTTAAGGGATTACCAGACTTATTTTAGGACTAGTGGGAGTTTTTATTTGAGCTTTTGTAGCAAGACAAATAAAATTATTGTATTTTACGTGTTAATAAAATTTCAATGAAATTATTAATTTCACCTTGTGCACACTAGTATTTTAGTATTAAGGTCCGGATTAATTATCACGATATGTGGTCGTATGGATAAATCATGGAAGACATGATCATAAGTTCTCATAATTAATGAATGAATCACAGTTATTGAATAAAGTTGGACGCTTTATTTAGAAGCTATGATATTTGAAATAATACATCTTGGTTATTATAAAATATTGGTACGAGATTATGTTTTGGGTGATAGGATCGAAGAAAGATTTGATTAAAGTTAAATTTACTGTAACGAAGAATTAAATCTCAAGTGATATTTGATTGTATTTTTCTCTCAATCACGAGTTTATTTTAAATAGGTAATTGAATAATTATCGGTCTTTGAATTGTCAATATGTAGAGCTATTTTGTGGCCAATACAGATGATTTGGGAGCGTGATTGTTTAATTTACAGTATTTTATGAAATAAACAAAAATGGAAATTGTATGAAATATCCTCTTGATATGTTTCGGTACTTGGATATAATGAAGTCAGCGGCAGTGCATTTTGATCCATTGGAGAAGCCCCATTAAATCAAGAGATTAAAATAGATAATTGATGGCCAGAAAATATAATCAATTAATTATAAGTCATCTACACAATGGAGAATTAATATATATATAAATATTATTAATTTTGGAGTTATTTCTGGCGCACTAGTGGAGTGTAGGATTAGATAATTGCTTTTGATTATAAGGAGCCTTAATTAATAATAGCGGGTGGATCCCGAATGGCTCGGGAAAGTGGCGGAGCTACGTATCAAATAATGGGCCCATAGACGAGGATTGGAGTTCGTAGTTTTTAGGCTTATGCTCAGGATTTGTACTCAGGCAAGTGGAGATTGTTATGATGTATTAACTCTTGGGTCAGCTTAGTATTCTCAAATATATGTATAAATTATAAATTATAATAAATATAATTTATTATATGAAGCGGTTTTATAATAAATATAAATTTATTATATGAGCGGTTATTTATAATAAATATAATTTATTATATGAGCGATTATTCGCCCGGTAATGGGTTTTGGAGTTTTACTAACGGGTTTTGTCACGTTTTTTGAGAATACGAGCGAGAAAGAATTTTTACATTAACGTTTTTCTGCAAGTGTTCTAGGTCGATTTACGTCGATTAGTTGTGCCCTTGCAGCATCCATCTGGCACGAGATTAGATGCAGGAAGATCGGGCCAGTGCCGGTGCGTACATCAGATTGGGCCCGGTGTAGATCGTTGGTTAACGTCTTGTGCTTTGCAAATCGACCAGTGTAGGTGGCAGTTGGTGGGCGTCCCCAAATGCAGTTGGCGGATCTATGAATCGTAGAGTAATTTTATTTAATATTGAATTTTAGATCGATTAAATGTTTAATCATATTCTTAGATCAATCTCTCTTGCATTGTGTGTTTTTCGCCGGCTTGTGCCTCCAGATTCATGCTCCCTGGTTTCCCCCTTTGATTCAAAATCTAACTCCGATTGGCTGCTGTTCTGGTTCTGTTCCGGTTGTTTATGATTCCTCATGAGTTCATGCCTTAGGCATGCGTTACTCCATCTTAAGTACACCAATTCTTTAACTTCAGCCGCTCGTTCCTCGTGGAGCCGTTCTAGCTCTTTCACAAGTTGATTGTAATCCTCCATTGCTATCTCCTCTGCTTCGCTCTGCAATATGGGAATCTCAGAATAGTCACATACCATAATTGAAAGACAAGATCTTGTTTTGTTTTTGTTTTGTTTTTTAAACTGAATTATTACTGAATATATTTATATGTATCTTAAGAGATAAAGAGTTGGACACCAGATGTGGATGAGAGATGATTGTTCTTCTGCCAGTTTGGCTTCTCTGAAAGTTGATTCTTCTCCGCCTGCACTTGGTTCAATGTAGTTTGCAGCTCCCTGACTTCATTATCCAATTCATTGATGGCAGTAGTCCTCTTCTCCAACTCCTCCTTATTGCTCGAAATTTCTTCCTCTATACCTTCCATCTTCAAATTACAGTCTCTTATTACACGAGATTGCTGTTTGGTTTTCCTCGCAAGCTTCTTTACTTCCCTATGAAGCAACCTATTTTCTGATTTCCAAAACTCGAGCTGCTCTACAATTCTAAAATATTCCACTAACAAATCCAAATGCCTTTTGTTCTCAGCCTCCATTAGTGATACCTCCCAATTCAAGAACTCAACACGCTATCTCCACCTGGCCTACTCCTGAGCTCAAAAGCTAGGGGGTTCTTCTTCTTTAATATGACAATAGCAGAGAAACCGTATGTTGAGCTCCCATTCTCTCTCTTGAAGACTCTCAATTTGGCGTTTGAGGCTAAAATCTCTTCATGATCCAAACTGGATCCTGAGTTTTGGGGAACTTTCTGTCAAAAACCTGTTTGTGATTATCTGTCCTCCACCTTCTCCAAAGGCTCTCACGTCTCTAAAGATCTCCATTGAAGCGGAAGGGGTAGATCCGCCCAGTTTTCAATTGATGAAGCTTTGGAGACTAGTTTCTTCTCTCATGATCTTAGCAAGGATGAAAGCGGCACAGACAGAGCTAAGGAAGACCAGCTTGGAGGATCTTTTGGTTTCATTGCCTCTGCCTGATTCTGTGTTATGCGCACCAAAACAGAGAAATAAAAGAAAACAACAAATATCTGTGGAATTTGAATTGATTTTAGTGAGGAAATTCAAAGTCTAGATTGTTAGGATAGTTTTGCTATTAGAATCATATGATGCTGTTTGATTATATAATGGCATTAAAGATTCCTTACTCTCATCGTCCTCAACTTTCCTTAGTTTATAGGCATTGTGGTGTTCTTTTGACCACTCCATTATGGCTCCTTCCTGTTAGACACACTTTGTTTCTATGATCATCTTCTATTCGGAATCTGGTTCCCTTTGGCTTGGTGAGATGACGGAATATACTTGATTGATGTTTTAAATCGATCGTCCAGTGCGTGGAGATAAAGCCCAATATGCCCATCGGATAAGAGATGGAGCTCAATTTGAGAGTAAAAGGTTCAGACATATCTTATTTGTTGCAGTTGTTAAATTGGGCTTTTTAGACACATTAGAGGTAAAAAAATAAAATTTTTAAAATAATATAGGTTTAGAAATGATACCAAATGTAATGTAGTTTTTCTTTTAATAATGAAAGTGTCTTTTAGAAAGACACTTTTTAAAAGTGTCTCTTGAAAAGACACTTTCAAAAAATTTAAAAATTTTACACAAAAATTGTCTTTTTGTTATGAAATACATGAATAAATGTCATTATATTAAAGTATAACATATATCATTGTTATATAAGTGTACCTATTATGACTTACATTCATAACTCTGCATTTGTAACCTATACATTGCGTAACCTATAATATACGCTTCCGATGTATATTCAGTAATATATTGCCAACATTGTGACTACGTTCTGCGTATGAATGTGTCTCCTGATTCAATGTATAAAGAATGAAGTGAAGTAAATTCTTCATTCGACTTTCTCACCATCTTTTGGTGTTTGCTCTCTTTCTCTTCTTAATCTATATATTCTCTCTATTATATTCTTACTGTTTCGATATTTTCTGATACGTTGCTCGTGGCGAAGATCTACCCGATTGAGTAAATATTTTGTGCAAAGTGAGTTTTTATTAATCAGCTTTATACTTCATCTTCTTCTATCAATTCTTTTTCTCTTTTCTTGGCACGAAGTCAAATTTCACGGCTACAAAAGTAATCTTACGCTCTTGAAGTGGCGGTGGATATTTGAAAATCCTTCTAATTAATTTAAGGATTCATTTGTTTTGCAAGAATTATGGAAAATATTGAAAAGCCCAAATTCCACATCCTCGAAGTGAGTGGAAATAATTATCTATCCCGGTGCCTTGACATAGAAATGCACCTCGAGAGCAGATCTTGCTAACGCAATTACAATGGAACCTCAATGCAAAAGATAAAGCAAATGCCTTGAATTTTTATTCGTCGTCATTTTGCATGAAACCTGCGAGACTCAATATTTATACATTTCAAGACCATGACAGCTGGAAGAGGTTGTTGAGACTATTTATGAGCAAAATAAAGAATATATTGACATTACCTCTTATAAGATATAGACTGAA
The DNA here is from genome assembly GCA_016808115.1 of Tetrastigma voinierianum. Classification (NCBI taxonomy): domain Eukaryota; kingdom Viridiplantae; phylum Streptophyta; class Magnoliopsida; order Vitales; family Vitaceae; genus Tetrastigma; species Tetrastigma voinierianum. The sequence continues at coordinate 97,694 of JAEQBH010002079.1, forward strand.
GACCATCCATGAGAAGCTAAGAAGCTTCTTCTATGGAGTTTTATGTTGTGTCATGATTAAGGCCGTTGAAACCTACTCCACCATATCTTGGAGATTGGTAAATCCTGATCAGTTTGGATTATGGCATGATCGCCTTGGTCACCCTGGCGCTTCAATGATGCGTAGAATAATCCAGAATACAAAAGGGCACCCTTTAAAGGATACAAAGGTATTGTTGTCCAAAGATTATAATTGTGAAGCTTGTTCACAGGAAAATATTATCAAACCTTCTATATGTGAAGTTGATCCTTGAATCACCTTTATTCTATATACAAGGAATTCGGGGTGATATTTGTGGATGTCTGACCACCAAGTGGACCGTTTCGATATTTTATGATGTGATACGGGCGCATCATATAGATGGTCCCATGTTTATCTATTATCTGTCGCAATGTCACGTTTACTTACTGCAGTTATAAGCTTAGGGCACAGAATTTCACGATTATCGATTAAAGGTATAAGGATGGATAATCTTTGAGGTGAATTACATCAAGAGTTTTGATACATATTGTGCTTCTCAAGATTCGAGGAGTTGAGCACGATGCATATATCTTCATACTCGAAATGGATTGGCGAAATCCTTGATTAAACATATACAAATCATTGCAGCACTCTGTGTGAGAGCGAATCTACGGCGATGCGACCTTAGGTCATCTTGGAATTTGCATGCATTGCCACTAATAAGATTGCGCCCCATTTGCTAGTCTCCTACAATCTCCCCTTCAAATGGTTCTTGGTGCGAACTTTGATATTTCACATTACCTTTGGTTGTGCGGTCTGATTGCCTATTGCACCACGAAAAACGAAAATGGGTCTGACGCTATTTGGAGCTTCATTTATGTTGGAGTTTAATTCGCGAATCCATCATTAGGTTCTTGGAGCAGAGCTACTAGTGATCTTTCTTGCCGGTTCGCGATTTTACATTTCAATGAGACTATGTTTCCATCGATTGGGACACCTAAAATTGAAATGGCTACGAAGCAAAAACCAATTAAGGTTTTCTCCTGGAATGAGAAAATTTATACCGGTCGACCCGAGAACTCCTGAGTGCAGCTTGAGGTGCAACGCATAATCATTCTGACCTATAGCTAATAAACTCTGATGCATTTAATGATGCTACTAAGGTAACGAAATCTCATATTCCAGTACATGTCTCCGGCTAGGATAGTTGTTCACGAGGACAAGTTAAAATGAAAATCCCCCACCGGTTAGGCGTGGTAGACTGATAGGATCAAAGACAACTGTTCCTCGGCGAAGGAAAAGAATCAAGAATCCACTCCAGAAGAGCCTGGTGATGTGCTTACTTCTAAAGAGCTTAATGCCCTTGAAGAACTTCAAACCATGAAAAGATCACCAACCCAAGATCTTGAGAATTCCATTACATATTGTAATGAGATTTGGGATCGAAATAAAATCATCATTGATGATATTTTTGCATTCTCAGTTGCTCATAAAATTATGGATGATGATTGTGAGTCGCAATCTATTATTGAATGTCGTCAAAGGCAAGATTGGCCTAAGTGGGAGGAAGCAATTAAAGAAATTTGAATTAGCTTCCTTAGCTAAGCGAGAGGTTTTTGGACCCATAACAAAAATCCCCAGATGTATAAGAGCTCGTTGGATATAAATGGGGTATTTGTCCGAGAAGCGAAATGAGAAAAAACGAGGTTGTATGTCGGAATTATAAAGCTCGACTCGTTGCCCAAGGATTCTCCCAGAGACCTGGAATTGATTATGATGAGACATATTCACCTGCGATGGATATGATTACATTTCGTTTTCTCATTAGTCTGGTACTCTTTGAAAAATTGGAAATGCGTCTTATGGATATTGTGACGGCATATCTATATGGCTCATTAGACTCAGATATTTATATGAAAATTCCCGAGGGATTCAAAATGCCTGATGCATGCACTCATAACTTATTCTCAATAAGAATTGCAAAGAATCTTTATGCGGGTTAAAGCAATCCCGAGTGCTTGCATGTGGTATTAACGCCTAAGTGAGTACCTAATTGGGAAAGGTACAGGAGCAGGAGTCCTGTTTTGTCCATGCGTGTTTATTAAGAAATCCAAGCAGTTTTGCTATTGTGCTTGATTTATGTCGTGATATAAATTTAATTGGAACTCGAGAAGAGTTAGCTAAAGCTGTGAGTATTTGAAAAAAGGAATTTGAAGTTAAAGATTTGGAGTAAAACCAAACTTTGTCTTGGTCTACAACGAGTATAAGCAAATGGAATAATCATCTATCAATCATCGTACATTGTGTGTAAGACCCAAAATTCGATTTTGGAAAAGAGCGAAATGCGTAATTCGATTCTAGTTGTTAATTTCGGGTTAAAAATCCGTAATTCTAGATCTCAGATGACAAGAAACAGATTTCACCGTTAGATAGATGAAATCTAGCTAGCACGTGGAATTTACGTAAAGTCCGAGATAGTCGGTTACGTTTTCGGCGTAGCATTTCGGGTGTTGTAAAGCGATTTTTCGATGTGATGAAGTATACCAACAAGGATTACTCATGTGTCATAGTGGCATGAGAGTAGAAAAATGATGAAATGGACGGGTGAGATAGTCAGAATGTCAAGCGGGAAAGAGGGACAAAATTGGCATTATTAGATTGATTTAAGTCACTAAATGACTCTGGAAGTGTCGATAATTAATGTATAAGCCCCGTTAAGTAGCTTGGAATTTGAGGGGAGGATGCGGAGTGGCCAAACATGGAGAAATTTAAGTGAGAGAGTCTTCCTTCTCTCTAAAAATCTGAAGCGTCAGGCCGGAGTGGTAAAGTCTTCGGGACAAGAAGAGGGCGCTGCGCGGAGAGGGCTTCGCGTGGGTACCGAATTTAGGGAGGTTCCTCAAACTCCGAGAGGTAGGGGTTTCTCCCTACTTGGGTTTTTATTCCTCTTTAAGTGCTTTTGAATGTTTGGTCAGTTAGGGACCCCGTTGGGGACCGTTTGGAGTGGGTCCCGAACCTTAGAAGCAGAATTAATGTGTGGAATTTTAGTAAAATGATACGTAGTATTGCGACCAGCCCAGGCGTGAATGGTATAATTGTATGTTGTGTGTAGTGATTGAGGAGTGGGCGGGAATGGCCGTGAAATGGGAGTTCTGAGGTGACCAGGTAGATGTGATTTTTCGGGAATGTATGCTTGAGGGGTTTCACTATTCTGAAAGCAGTGTTTAAAAATATATTTTTGAAAATATGTGTTTGGTCGAGTGATTTAAACTAATTTAACAGTGTTTGATCATTAGCCCGAAATTGAGCTAATTTTGATATATGAAATGAGAATTTACATGACATGATTGTGTGAGGGCCAGTTGTTTTGTAATCTTGTATGTTTTATATATTTACATGTAGATCTAGGCTTGTATTGGAATTGACGTACGTACGTGTATCTTATTTGGAACGCCCTGGACTATAGAGGGTGAGTCGTGAGATGAGTCTGAGAACGATTCGGAGGATTTGTCTAAAAAATAGTAGTAATTATCGGAGGGTGAGTCGAATTAAAAATATCGTCGTCGGAGCGACCCGATTGATATTCATCGGAGGGTGATCCTGAGCAAAATAACATATCAGTGTCGGATGACCCCGATTAATATATATACATCGGAGGGTTGTCGCAGCGAGCAAAATAATAAATTTTCATGAGGCTTAGGCGGGAGTGTGATGGAGATCGGTGAGGACTCGGGATGCACCGAGTTGGTCATGTAGGCGTTGAGTAGGATATTAGCCATTTCTTGAATGTATGTTTATTTTTGGAACAGTGCAGCTGCACTTAGGTGGTGGTAGCCTGCAGGCGATTCCACTGCGAGCATTAGCTCACTTGCGTATCGAGGGATATTATTTTACAGTGCGGGAGCGCGTGCAGGGCGGCTCGTCCTAGAGACAGGTTAAGCCCAGGGTTGTGGCTTTTGATGTATACATGTATTAGAACTTTTCAGTTTAATGTATGTATTGTATGGAAATATTCCTTATGAACTCTTGTAACTATTGGGTGCATATAGTTGGATTCATAGTTGTATATATTGAGTGTGTTTATGGACCATTGGCGGGTTTGCAAATCATAAGTATTATATTAAAACTGTTTGGAACGAGGTTATACGGGTTACGTATTTGGAGCAGCTCCGTACAAGGAGACTGCGATTTTTCGTGAAAAATGTCGGGTCACCCGACATTCAGTATTCTGAGGGTTAGGCGGGGTGAATCAACGGACCCGGTTTGGGGGGCGTCACACATTGAAGATTACTTCGCGCTTGACATGGACTAAAGGCTACCCGTTGAGCGCCCCACCCCGTATGGTTGTAAGGTCTCTAGATCCCCGAAGATTCAGTTTTCGTCCCTAGAACCTGATGAAGAGATCACTTTAGTCCTGAAGTACCATATCTCAATGCAATTGGGGCTTTGATGTCTGCTCTGATATCTGAGAGCCAGAGCGTAAGCACTGCGATAAATTTATTGGCACATTTTAGTTAGAAAGACCAGCTCGGGAACAACGGAATGGAATTAAACATATTTTAGTTATCTCAGGAACCATAGATTTGGGATTATATTATTTCAAAGAGGAATCTACTACCTCACGGTTTAGTTGGATATTCGATCTTTGGATATAGAATCCCGATCCACATAAACTCGCTCTGCGGTTATTTATTTTTGTTATAATGTAGCCATTTCTTGGCGTTCTACGAAGCAATCGCTAGTAGCTACATCTTCTAACCACTACGAGATCATTGCTTTATATGGCTTTGGAAAGAGAGTGTGTTTGGTTAAGATTCATTATAACACATATGCACAATTCTTGTTACTTAACACCGGTTACAAATTCTCCCACTATAATTTATGAATATAATGCTGCTTGTGTTGCACAAGTTAGGGGAAGATATATCAAAGGTGATAGGACCAAGCATTTCGCCCGAGAAATTTTTTCTATACTCATGAGAACTCTGAGAAAGTCGACAAATTGATGTTGGCAGTTCCAATCCATAAATAATCGCTGAATCTTTTTACCAAATCATTGCCCAGTCGATTTTGAGAGGGTAGTATATGGCATTGGCATCAGAAGTTCATAAGATCTGAGATTAACTAGCTAACGGTGACTATAACTTCAGAGTGAGGGGAGATATTGTGAACTATGCATTGCACTCTTTTCCCTTTGTCAGGTTTTTGTCCCATTAGGTTTTTCGAAGCAAGGTTTTTAATGAGGCAGTAATGCATCCATTAAAGGAGAGATCGTAAATATTTATCTGTTTCACTCTTCTTTTTCCCTTTTGTGGGTTTTGTCCCAGGTTTTTCGGCTTGAAGTTTTAATGAGGCGTATCATTATTTACATTCATGAATACAATGAATATTCAAGGGAGTGTTATGAAACACATGAATGAATATTCATTATTTAACGTAACCTATATACATCAATGTATATTCAATGTCTTACTCAATATAGCACATTCGTAACTACACGTCGTAACTACACATTCGTAACCTATACATTCGTAACCTATATACATCAATGAATATTCAATGTACCTACTATGGTGCATGCGTAACCTACATTCTATGTATGAATGTCCATCTCCCTATTCAATGTATATAAGAGAATGAAAGTGAAAATAAAATTGCTCCTCTGACTTTATACACCCTGCATCTTTTACAGTGCTTATCTATTTTCTCTTCTTAATCTCTCTTTATTCTCTACATTATATTCTTGTATGATATTTTACAATACTTTTCAAGCAAGCTTTTATATTTTAAATGATTTTGATTATCTTGAAAGTGTCTTTTGAAGAATACACTCTATAATTTTAAAAATTTTGAATTTAAGTTAAAAATGTCTCTTCAAAAGACATTTTTAATATTTCAAATTTTTAAAAAATGTCTTTTGAAGAGACACTTTTCTATTTACGATGTGGAAAAACTTTACACTATATTTAGGATTATTTTTCAAAGCCTTCCCATTTTAAGAATTTTTATTATTTTTTGAAAAGTTCCAATGATAGGTTAGGGGTGTGGAGGTGAAAGTACATAATTTGGTATGGTATATTTAGAATCCCAGGGTATTTTGTAATTTGGTATCATCAGAGTTATTATAAATGCTCCTCCTATTATAAACACTTTTGTGATAGTGAAAATTCAGGCCCGACGTTCGAGTGGTCTTAGTAGGCACAACGCCCCCGAACTACATAAAACCTTATGTGTATTCTTCCTATTTTTCTTCTTTAATTCTTGTTACCATTGTTGCATAATTCACAACATTGTGCATTGTAGTGTCTAATATATTGTGAAAGCAAGCATGGAGGAATCCATGAGTTGTGGTGACAAAGGCCCAGGCAATAAATTAGGTCTTTCTCATGAGTTTAAATTTGAAAGTTTAGCTTAAGGCCAGGTTTGGTTGTGTTTTGTGTGCAGTGATAGTGTTATTGAAGCACACATAGCTGCACCATTTTGATGTTCTCTTAAATTGTTATTGTTTCTAAATTTAATGGTTTTGTGTTTTTATAACAAAGAAAAAAAAATTGGGAACCAAAGAACGTGTTTATGTTTCTTTATTATCTTATTTTATGATAAAAAAGCAGTTTTCAAACATTGTTAACAAATAGGCACTAATTTTATGATTCCATTTTGAAGTTTCTAAAGATTACTTTATAGCTTTACTTGATTTTGAGGGATTAGTGATTACTCAAATTTTGTAGGGATAGGTGCTAAAATATTATCGAGTTTTGGACATATATCTCATTTCTTGAACTTTTGTCAAACCCATTATAGTCACTTTCATTACTTTATCTCGTTAAAAAGTCGTAATGTTTGGAAACTTTGACATGTATGGAAGTGTTGAAGCGTCTGCAACAAGATTGGAAACACATGTGTGAAGTGTTTAACGAAATTTTATGAGTGTTTATTAAAATGCAATGACGTTTACGATATGGCGTTAATAAGGTACGGAGTAAGCGTGTGACAACGTATTTTTTGAACATATGCGCAAGTCGAGCGCACATTTATGCCTTATCCAAGTGCATAAAGTTAAAATCCTAAACCAAAGATTTTTAAATGACTTTGTTTTTCTATCTTTCATAAATACCATTTTACAAAAGATTCCTTCGATTAAAAATGGTAGTTAGAAAATCAAATTTTAAAATTTAAAATTTGATTAATTTTTATCTTATTTTGACTTAAAAAAATATATCATTAGTCCTTTTTTTATAAAAGTAATTATTTTCATTTATATAAGTATTTAAAATGATCTATTTATTTTAAAAAAACATAGATAGTAGACTAACAAAAAAATAATTTTGAAGAAGAAGACAGCGTCAACTTCGCAATTCCATATCATCCAGATAGCAGCAATGGCGGTTAAGTGAGATAAAATCGTTCCATGCCTTTATCTCGACTGCAGTTGTGCCGAAACAACCTCTGTTCTTATCTCCGGCTCAGGTAAGATCGCATTCAAGATCCCGTTTTTCCTGGAGTATTAATCACTACCAGACGATCTTTATTTTCTTCTACTTGAGAAAAACTTCTGTTTTCGTGATTCTGTTTGCAAATATTGCCAAAACTGGTTCCCGCCAGGACTTGCCCCTGCTATTTACAGCTTACCTTACGAGGTCGAAATCGATGTGTTTTACAAATGCAGCATTCAAAATGCTTTCGAAAAACTTTTACTCGATTGAGATTTTGTTTTTGCAGATTTGTTTTTGGCGTTAGAGGTGGCTTCAATTTTGGCACAAAGTGTGGCGGCTACTTTTCCGATCAAGTACAAATCCGCCAATGCTTCTTGTACAAGCAAGATCGCCAGATCTGCTTCAGCGGAATTGGCGCGGATCCGTAGCTTTTCGATTGAATCAGAATCCCAAGCTTTCTTCTTCAGATGAAACTTTGTATTCCTCTCGATCTATATGCTGTGGAAAACGCCAGCGTTTATCCATTCATTAGGCACCAAGTTCCTACCGGAAACGCGGATCAGCGACACTACGTCGTAATTGTAGCAGCGAATTATGCGATATTAAATATTTTCCAAAAATAAGCGATGAAACGGGTTTAATCGCAGGAAATGCGAGTAGAATTGGTAAATTCTGCCAAGGGACATCTTGGGTCATTAATGAGAAAAGTCTAGTGGTCGATATATATAAGATTGAGAATGTGATATGCAAATAGAAAAGTTAATGGCTTAAAAGTGCTATTTAGTGAAACTTAAAAGTCAAAGTTGGTATAAGACAAAAACTAAGATACATGAGGTTAGTTCTCATTTTTGCTCAATGATTAGGAAAAAGCATTAAGAAAGAGAGAGGAGAAAGAGGAGAAGAAGAAGAAGAAAGAGAAGAAGGAGAAAGGGAAGAGAAAGAGGAGAAAGAGATTGGCAAAAAGGTAGGGGTTTTTGGTTTGATTCTTGCAAGATAGTTTCTTCCTAGGGTTTGGTTGGGGAACTTCTCCTAACCCTAGATTTGAAAGGATATGGGTGTTAGGCATCAAATCTTTGTGTGTATGGGATTTGGGGATTTTGTATAGAGGGTATGATTAGTGAATTTCTCTTTTTTTTTGAAAGTTAGGGTTTCATCTAACGCAGAATTGATTCCCAGTGATGTGGGTTTGCTTAAACCACAGATTTACTTTGTTTAAGATCATGTTTTTGGAAGATGTGTTGGGTTGAATAGTGGCTTTGTTATTTGTGTTTAGTGTTGGGTGCAGTTGAGTTGGAAACTTATGGAAAAAATGTCAGGAAAATCAAGTGCAGGCATTTTCAAGAGTACAGGTACTTCTGTTTTGACCGATGTTAGTATTTTTAGCCATAAATATGCAGTTTAACATCCAATTTGGGTGATTCTAGTTGGAGAAGAAGCCCAAGACCTAGCCACCAGATATCACAAGAAGCAAGCAGAACTAAATCAATCCTGCCATAAGACCCTTGAATTTGAGGTTAGAAAGTCGGTCTGAGGGTCTGTCCTGATGCAGAGGCAGTTCACATTTATGAGTCATAAGTTGGGTTAGATTGATCCAAATGGACACTACAAGAAAAATCAAAATTAGAGACGGACAATTCGGTCTCTAATCCAATGCGAAGCGGAATTCCAGGCGGATTGGGAACTACGGAATTTTGGGTCTTTTAAAGCGGCGGTATCTGGTGTGTCGCAGTCTCGATTGTCTCTAATTAGAGACCGGGTTGATTTCGTCTCGATGAGGCCAGTTGATTAGATCTGCGATGAGAGACTGAGTGGTCGAATCTGACCCGGAGACGAATTGATTCCGTCTACGTCGAGGAGATTGATTTGGTCCGTCTCGATCGGAGACGACAAGTCTGAGTAGAGACCGAATTGATCAGATCTCTGATGAGAGGCACGGGTGGTCGGGTCTGATCGAGAGACCCATCATCTACGATTAGAGACGAGATTGATTCGTCTGCAGTGAGAGACGGATCGAGCAATTTTTCCGTCCGCAATCTAATTAGAGACATACTAAAGCTAATTTTCGACGTGCAGATTTTAGCTTTTATTACTAATTGAACTTTATTATAGGCGAAAAATTTCAATTATATGTAATCATAAAGTTCTAAATTTAAGAATTAAATTAATGAATATCATTAAAAGTTAGAACCACACTATATTTTCAAGTATTATAAAATCATTATTTACGTAGATAATAAAATAGTAATATTAATGTCAAATGTACCAAATAATATATTAACTACTAATCAAACTACAAATTCTTAGTGTCCTCGGGAACATTCTTCCCGAAATATACTAGGTGATCCTTGTGAAGTCGCTCCTTAAAATCTTGGTGGCTTTCTGAGCATTCTTCATGGGGTACTTAACTTTGTGATGAAAATTACTTTCTTGATAATTACATTATAAGCAAATTTCTGGGAATTATAGAAAATGTAATTCTATGAGCATTTTTTGCGAGCCATGGCTTAAAGTACAAAGAAAAAAAAAGCAAGATGCTCTACGACTCATGAAGGTGTCTTGAGTACATTATGATGACATTTGAGAAGCCAAATTTGTGGCCAACAAAACTCATTTTATCTTGCCCCTAACTCCCATGACTTACGCTTATTACAGGACCTGCAGATCATTTGCTTTGTAGATGATTTTATTCATCGTCCACATCGAATCTTGGGATTGCAGGCATGCGAGAGGGAATCTTCAGTGCTCGCTAATGGAAAGTTAAACACGGTTCGTAATGTGCGTGCCCATTTTTATATGCTCACCTAATCTAACTTATATTTGTTGAAACTATACTTTCAAAATTATCTTCTGCATCTTTTGAATCATATGAATTTCGCCTTCATTGTATTTGCACGTTTATGTGACTTTCATAATGAAACAGGGAGAGAATAAAAAATGAAGTGGTTATTGGTGAAGATGGTCTAATGGCATGAATCTCAACTAATATACCATTAGCTTGTCTCCTACCACTAAAATTCTTATGGACCATAATTCTTCTTTATTTAAGAACTTGGAGTAACACTTTGTGATCTAATGTCATTGTCATATAGCTAAAAGCCCTGTTTTTTTCCCCCTTGATCCAATCAAGCTGCTGATATACAAGGGGCTCAAGCGGATAAAATGAAACTCTCCATTCAAGTTCATTCCCTTGTGCAGGCGACTTTCAAGAACAACAAACATGAATATGAAGGGATGACGAAGAAGTAGTAAGAGCAGAGTCCCATACCCTTGAAAATTTGGATGAGCCTTACAGGTTCCAAAATCTTCCGGTTCTAGAAGTGGGAGGGGAGAGACACGAGCATCTACTTCCTTCAAGATGGGTACCCCCATTACGGGTTGGGAGGCTTTGGAGGGATTCAGCGGGTTAGTCCAGCTCATACGAATCTCTATTGGATCTAGAGCTTCCTATATCTATTAAATTATGATATGAAATCGAAGAAGATGAGAAAATTCTAGGATGCATGAACAAATTACCACCACGATTTGGAAGCTCGATGCACATTCAAGCATGGTCAAAGAATGGTTCCACTGTAAGAGCTAGGATTACTGGACATGTTAAAACTCAATGGCAAACAATTGTCAATCATTGAATCGAGTTGAGGACCTAGAAAAGAAATTAGCCACACCCTTTGCGACTTGAAGCCTTTTACGTATGTGTGTGGATGTGTTTGTTCTATCATCATGTTTCTGTGGTCATTTTGGTATTTCACGTATAAAAAAAAAGGTGCATGCATGTAATATAACTACGGATAATCTTCTAACAGCCCTACTAAGTGAGTGGGGAGTTCGATGGGAAAGTGCTTTCTTGGTGTGTCATATCTTCACCAACGCTATCGGAGCGCTCGCGTCTTCATTTATGTAAAAACATTTCCTATTCTTTGATGTTCCATCCTCGGGCAAGCTTTTTCCCTACGAAAGGAAGTTAGAAAGCATGATCAGTCTTTTTAGCTTTAAAATTGAAAAACAATTTATTATGATCATTCTTCCTTTGAAGCTCATTTTTCAGCTATTTGTTTACTTTCGAGTTAAATTACATTTTTTTATAGCAGGGATGTACGGCAGCTAGTGTGTATCTCGACTAATCCCATGGAACCTTGAGTTAACTTGAGTGAGAATAAGCACCAATAGCCTAAGGAGCTCATATCGATGACCATTGAAGCCTAAAGACAAAGACCAGTGAGCTACCTCGGGTTAAAAATTATTGTTCTTCACCACATTAGCTTTTAAAACTCCTATTTCTCATAGATCTCTCGTAATACGTATAAGCATGGATCTGAAACAAGATTTCAACAGCACACATTTGTATGCCATGCTTGACAATAAAATCGGGTTGATATTAGAAAAGGCAATTACAAGCGTAAGATTTTGGGACTTGTAACAAATATTTTACTGAAATATTTTCCTAATAATTTCAAAAGCAAAAGGCACAGAGCACTAAGTTCTTCCTTCTTCACATTGTTTTTTCTTGTAGCACTACTTGACAATTGAAGAATAATGAGCACATGGTTTGTCTCTAATTCGAGACATTCTCTCAAGCGGATGATCTGAAATTCTTTGCTCCAAGACAAGTAGCTAATTAACAAGCCAAAAAAACCCGCTTCATGGAAGAAAAATAAAAGATAATGAAAGAGAGAGACTCACTAGTTGACACACATGTATGAGGGTTACTTCAATGTCCACAACATTCAATTTCCAGAGTGAGTTCATAAGTGTATCCTTGTTCATCCGAATGTGTGACTCAACGTCATTTTCGGGGCCGCTACCATCCATTTTAAATTGCCGGCGAGTTGCCTTCACGAGATTATGATAAAGCAAACACTGGATTTAATTTTCGGTGGGAATTACTACAAAATGGATAAAACTTCTAGCGAGAGGAAGTGTTCTTGGGGTGGAGATATTAGTCATTATACACCCAACATGGCAACACAATGACTTTCAGAAATGTCGCATTACGAACCCACTCGACCAAAATGGAACTCAGATAAATGACCGTTTTCAAGCTCTTGTCTTTACTTTGTCTTGTGTACGCGTATCGATAATTATTGTAAAACTGACCTTATTGAATGGTATAATAATAGTTTTGAGCGATTAGAGGTCGATATTAAAAACGAGGGTAGATTAAATTTAGAATGTTAGGACGTCATTTGGACATGAAGTGGAATTTTTAAAAAATTGTAGCCGAATGCACAGGAATAATGATTTTCTTATTGTATCCGAATGGAGGGTTTGCAAAGGAATTTGTAAGAAATTTCGAGTTCCTATGACTTTGAGGCGATATTTAGAGAGAGAATAGGAGATTTAAGTGAATAGTGATTTCCGGACTGAAAATTCGGGGCCTGCGTTGAAATTTTTCGAAGTGTGGGCCGAAAATCTGAAAATGTCGAATATATCATAAAGACTAACGAGCGAAGTAAAGTGAAGCAGTCCGTTTGGATAGTTTCCGGGTGATCGAGCGTAATTCGGGTAATAATGCGCTATTGTCGGATTTCGATTTTAATGATTTTAAATGATTTCGGTGATTTCAAAGCACGGAATCCAACGCGTGAAGGATTTAATTAGAATATTCGTAGTCAATTTGAAGTTTAGGCGACCATAGAATATTTTGACCCGTTTAATCGATATCAAAAGCGTTATAAGACAAAAAAGAATATAGGAATAAAACTGATAAAATGAGATATTTTCTTATGAGAGCCAATCAAAACATTTCAAGGGCTAAGTTAGGGTCGACTCATTAGGAATGGACCAATGAGGTTCATGGCTCAAATGCAATAAAATAAGTTGATTGGCAATATAAAAGAAATGGAGGACCAAATTGTAAATTTAAGGAAAGTTAGCTTATTTAAATGGGGAGACAAACTAAAATAATTCATTTGGTCTCAAAAGCTAAGGCACCTGTATGGAGGAGAAAAGGAGAAGAAGAGAGGAAGAAGAGGAAGAATATAAGGAGAAGAAGGAGAAGAACAAAGGTATGTTTTTTTTGTATGGAATCAAGTGTCTTTGACGCTTCTGTATTTGCATGATTGCTAGGGTTTTTTTGGATGGAGATTGGTTTGTTCCAAACCTAGGTTTTCGTCAGAGAGATCACACAAACCTCGAACTGGCTGAGGTTTTAGGATAAAACCCCAATCGGGGTATTTAAGGCTGAATCATGATGAATTTGATAGAAATTGAGAAAGAAATGGATTAGGTTAGGTTTTGACAAATCAAGTGAGTAAGGGTTAGGGCTTGATAGTGAATTGTGTAAAGTTATGTTGAAATGGGTATAATGCATCAGGATTTAAGTGTTTAGAGGAAAGAAAAATGGAAGACAAACACATTTTGGTCAATTTTTTGGGCAGCAGTCTCAGGCAGAAAAATGTCTTGTTTTCTGTTTTGACCAGTTTTGGTATTTTGGCCATAATTTACTCAATTTTGATCCGATTTGAGGATTTAAGTGGCTACGAAATATGGAATTGAAGGAGAACAAACTTAAGAAGAATGTATCACCAAATCTTGATCCAAGGCCAAATATTCACTCAAAGTAGGACCATGTGCAAGCCAAATTCTGGTTCAGTTTTGAACATAGATTAGCCCGGTTATTTGACGTATATGAGTTTCGTTCGACTGGGTGATTAATCTTTCGAATGAACCTTTAGCACCTTAGCTTTAAATGAGTATATGACATAGTGTCAAAATATGAAGTCAAGACTCGGAAAATGAGTAATACAAACTGTCACTAGAAAATCAGAATGACTAGTTGGCATGAAAATTACAACTTTAGTTTGATGATCCGATTGATTGATTCCAATTCTATAAAATAGATTCCCTAGAGGAATAAGAATATAGGAATGAGTGTTTATGGTGGATTAAATGGAAATTATGGTTAATGTGTAATTGTGATTTTCTTTGGAAAAGGTGAAAAGGACTATCGATCTAGAACGGGAACTCAACGGAAGCAAGCGGATCGAGCTGAATCGTGAGTGAAAATGATATTTTGAGAATTTAGTTTTTAAAAGTGAATGGTTTTAATGTTAAACTGGAAAGTTTAATGTAAATTTTTATGTAAATGTTAAGGCATAAGTGGAAATGTTTTATATTGCATTGTTTTATCTTGCATCAATGCATATATTTATATGTGTATTAAATATGTATGCATATGTTAATAGATACGAAAAGTTTAAAATGTTTATAAAGCATTTATATGTGTTTTAAATGATAAAGTAAAGGATTTAAAATGTATTTATAAATGTATTTTGAAGAAATGTTTTGATCGATGGTTACCCTAAACCCCATGATCAAGTATAATCGATATCTACTAAGTACTCTTGCCTGTAAGGATTAAGAGGGTAGTTATAGTTACTAATCGAGGAGGGAAATATGTCTAGAGTAATATCCTTACACGTTGATAAAGTACTATGACCTGGAACCCTATGCAAAGTGTGAGCTCCGCAGCTGTGAGTGGTTAGCGACTCATCAGATCATTCTCACCGTCGCATCCTAAACTCCGTTCCTGTAAGTCGATCTCGGTTCCATCAAAAGAATGAAAGAAAGAAATAAAGAAAGAAGTTTAAGGCATAAAATGCTTAAAGCATAAATGGATTTTAAATGCATAAGTATTTATGGAAAGAAAGAAGGCATAAATTCTTAAAGCATAAATGATTTTAAATGCATAAGTATTTATGGAAAGAAGTTTAAGGCATAAATTCTTAAAGCATAAATGGATTTTAAAATGCATAAGATTTATTGAAAGAAAGTTTAAGGTATAAATACGTTTAAAGCATAAACCGATTTTAATGGCGTGATTTACAAAGAAAGTTTGGCGCATAAATGTTTAATGTATAAATGGATTTAATTGTATAAGTATGTATTATTTTGATATGCATCAAATGTTATATAAACGAAAAATGTACACTCACCGGTTCGCTTAGCTCACTCTTTTTCCATATGTTTCAACAAATATTTTCGTGACCGGTGATGAAAAGCAAGACGGCAGAAGACTTCTCCTCGCTAGCTGAGTCGAGCTATCGAGGAGACGACGATGTGACTGCATTGAAAATAATTTGCATATTGTATATGTGAATATTTTGTCATGTTTTTGATAAAATTATGCATGGAATTGGAAGAAGGTTTAAAATGTTTTGATGATTTGAAAGAAATAAATGTATATATATGTATATCGCTTGATCGGGTCATACGAGAGTCCTAATATGTTGGAGAATCAAGTTTAGAAGTGTTTTTAAATGTTTTCATCAGTTTTGTAAATTTGGGAAAGTCCGAAAACAGAGGAAACTCTGGCCGATTTTTCTGAAAAATCTAAGTGTTTGGAAAAGAAAAAGAAAAAAGAAATTTTTTAAAGACTTCGTCCGCATTATTTTTAAAAGATAGTGAAGAATTGTAAAGGGGTTCGCTCTTACCTGGGATTTTAATTTATGGTTTTAAGGAAAAGTTTCTATATCCGTTTGGAGTGCCTGAGGTCCCCTTGCCCATGAGGTTAATCCGGCCTGATCCTTCAACATGGTATCGTGAGCGAGGTTTTGGAAATGTTATAAAGATTTGAAAATTTTTATTTTTATATGATTGTTTTAATGTTTTCTTTAAGATTTCATAAAAAAAAAATTTAATTTATGTGGGATTTAAAAATCATATATGCATTACATGACATATTAATTTTAATTCATTAAGAAAATGCAACTACGAGGCCGACCACTCCACTGGGTGAGAGTCTCGAGGCAAGAGGGCATCACCACTCGAGGAACATGTTTATGCCCCGTGTGATGTTCCTCCACCCAAGACTGGCGAAATACGCCACCGCCTCCCGAGGCTGTAAGACGATACCTTTGTGAGCAGATATTCGTATGTTAGCTACACATTTAATCAGCCCTGGAGCCGACGTCCATCGGGAGAGGTAAGGAAATTAGAGGCAAGAAATTATGACTCGTGATAGGAGATCCCGAAAAGGCATGGTCGTGGGCTGTGAGGTACGAGATGGTTAATTGAAAATGCATGGGTTTTAGTCTATTAAGTAAATCAATGACATTAAGTGAATTGCTAATAGTAATTGTTGAAAGAAAAATGGAAGAAATCAAGATATCGACGAATGTAATGGTAGATTTCGCTAAATTTAGGAAAGTAATGAAAAGTTGATTGCTACAATGAAGAAAGGATTGTCAGATGTTAGAGCTGCATTTGATATTATTAGATATCCAGACTTTGATGTTATATTAGGCATGGATTTACTATCTGCACATCATGCTACAAAGGATCAAGTATAGAAAGAGGTTCAGTTCTATAAGCCAAGGAAGACAGAGGTTGTTTTATGTGGGTTACTAAAATACTACCTACCAATAATATGACACTTATGTGGGCTAGTAAAATACTTGAAAGTTATATTAAAGGTACCTAGCTTATGCTATCGAAAGAGGGATAATGGTAGTCGAACGGAAGAGTATTCTTGGAGAATAACACTTCCTGATGTATTTCCAAGAGGATCTTCTGTATATATATAAAAAAAAAAAAAAAATGGTGAAAGTTTAAGATCAGATATTGATTACAGAGTCAATAGTGAAAATACGTGAATCAACACCCATTTACACATTGATGATCTTTTGATCAATTACGTGGAGCAAGGGTATTTTTGAAAATGGATCAATGTTACCATCAATTAAAGATTAGTCAGAGGATGTTCCTATGACAACTTTGAAAACACTATGATGTACTATGAGTTTTTAGTCATGCTAGTGGACTAACTTATATTCAGCCGCTTTTACGGATCTTATGAATAGGATCTTCAAATTTTATTTAGATCAAAATTTGTTATAGTATTCATTGGATGACATTTTAATCTATTTACAAAGAATGAAGATCATTTAAGGAGCATCTAAGTAAATCTCATTTACTTAGTATGCCAAACTTAGTAAATTCTAGTTCGGGTTAGACAAGGTCGCTTTCTAAGGCATGTGATTTCGTTGAAGGGGGTTTCGTTGATCCCTCAAAAGATCGAGAAAAAAAAAAAAATTGTGAACTAAACCACCTACGAATGTGACAAGATACAAAGTTTCTGTGCCAAGCGTATTATCTAAGGTTGTTAAGGGATTTTCAAAGTTAGCTGATCCTTTGACTAAATTGACAAGGAAAGATGAAAAGTTTGTATGGTAAGAGACATTCGAAAAGACTGATGAACTAAAAGGAATTACCTTAGCCCTAGCTTACAATTCCACAAGGCAAGAAGGATATACAAGATATCAGGATGCTTCTAGCAGAGCTTAGGGGGTGAGTTAATGCAACATGAAAATGTGATAGCATATGATTTAAGGCAATTGAAAAGCATGAGCAGTAATTATCCGAGACATAACCTGGGAGTTGGTTGTCAGAAGTCTTTGCCTACGATACGGAGGCACACCGATATGGAGTCGCATGTAAAATTTTTACAAATCACAAGAACATGTAATATTTATTCACATAGAAAAGTTAAATATGAGACAGAGGAGACGGGTCGGAACTCAGCTATGATTATGAGTGCAATCTATCGAAAGTACCATCAGTGGGAAATGTTAATGCGGTAACCGATGCTCTTAAGAGGGAAGCCTACGTTCCATATCTCACCTAAAGGTCAGGTACCTCCCTAGATTTATGGAATCGAGGTCTTAGGCGCGAGACTAGAATTGACAGATATTAGTCCCGTACTAATGTATTACGTAAGGGAGCCATAGACTCAAGATACGATCATGATTAAATTGGAAAAGGGAAGCCGAAGTCCGCAATTAAAAGGATTTTTAGTACTGCATACGGTATAAGCGATGACAGTCGCTGCGTTATGTGTACTAGATGGAAGATTAAAGAAATAAATTATGGGAGGCTCACTCTTCTACATAGCGATGCATCGTGAAACACTAAATGTATCACACCCTAAGGGAATACTAAAGGTGGAGGGGTATAAAGAAAGATGTTGCAGAATTTATTTCAAATGTCTCATTTGTCAAAAAGTTAAGGTCGAGCATCAAAGATTTGGCAGTGGTTCTTATAGTCTCTTCCGATCCTCGAAATGGAGAGAATCATGATGGATTTTTTTATTTCCACTTCTGGCAGAGTGGTTATGACGGATATAGGTGATCAGGATGATCGACGAAAACTGCCAATTTCGCCTATGGAAAAATAGTGACTTAGCTGAAGTCAATGAGTTGTATATAAAAGAGATCAGACGACTCACCTGATGACCAATCCGAAAGAGCCATACAAACATTGGAAGTTATGCTCAAGGCTCAGGTGTTAGAGTTTAGCGAAGTTAGGAAAGACATTTACCATTAATGGAGTTTTCCCACAATAATAGTTATCATGCAAGCATTGAATGGCGCCTTTATGAGGCCTTATATGGTAGCGAAGGTAGACTCCATTATGTCGGACGAGGTGCGGAGAGAAAATTTCTAGGTTCATAAATTGTTCAAAGCATAATGCATAATGTTAAAGCACGTTGATAGATTAAAGATAGCTCAAGATTGATAGAAAAGTTATGTTGATAACCCAAGGAGATTTTGGAATTTTGTGTGGGGATTAGGTATTTATGAGGATATCACCCGAAAGGGTGTCGATATTTGGAAAGAAAGGGAAGTTAAGTCCTCTCTATATGGGACTTGCGAAACAGAAAATAATTGGAGAGGTAAAGGCTCGGGCCTGAGGTCATTTACTTGAATCGCGAATACATGACATATTTTACATTTCTATGCTTCGAAAGATAGCGATGTGATTCTTCATATAAGTTAAGAGATCAACCTATTGAATTGAAAGAAGATTTGACGATTTAAGAAAGACTCTAAGTAAAATTGGCTGATCGAAATGATTAGGGTTCTTTTGAAACAAAGTGATTCCTTTAGTAAAGGTGTTTTGGATGAATCACTTCAGAGAGAGAAGAATAGATGGTAATTTAAATTTCGAGGACGAATTTTTATATGAGGGTGATTGTAAAACCCCAACCTTAATGAATGTTATAATAAAGAAGCTTTGAACCGATTGTATACCCAATGATAGAAACGGCGGTATTGGGGACTTGTAATGCTCCGACGTCATTCGACATGAAGTGGAATTTTCGAAAATCAGAATCGAATGCCCTAAGGAATAATGATTTTCTTATTGAGATCCGAATGGTATTGGTGCGATTTAGAAGAAATTTCAGTTCCTGGCGACTCAACCGACATTTAGAAGAGAATAGGAGATTTAAGTGAATAGTGATTCTGGACCGAAAATTCTATTCAGGTTGGAAATTTAACCAATAAAATACTTAAAACGCCCGTAATATATCATGAAAGCACTAAACGAAACTGAATAAAGTGAAACGGAGTCCGCTTCGTGATAGTTTCCAGTGATCCAACGTAATTCGTAATAATACGCTATTGTCCTGATTCGATTTTAATGATTTTAAATCCGATTTTATGATTTCAAAGCCTGAATCCACTGTGGAAGTGATTTAATTAGAATATTTCATGGTCAATTTGAAGTTTAGACGACTATAGAATATTTTTGACGCTTTAATCGCATAAAAGCGTGATATGACAAAAGGAATAAAATCCGATAAAATGGAGATATTTTCTTATGAGAGCAAATCAAAACATTTTTGGCAAGTTAGTATTGTGACTCATTAGAACGGACCAATGAGGTTCATGGGCCCAAATGCAATAAAATAAGTTGATCGGGCAATATAAAAGAAATGGAGGACCAAATTCAGAATTTAAGGTTAGCTTATTTAAATGGGGAGACAACCAAATAATTCATTTGGTCTCTCAAAATAAGGCACCCGTATGGAGTAGAAAAGGGAGAAGAAGAGAGGAAGAAGAGGAAGAAGAGGGAAGGAGAAGGCGAGTAAAGAACAAAGGTATGTTTTTTTTGTATGGAATCATGGTCTGATGTCTGTGGTTATCGTGTGATTGCTAGGGTTTTTCTATGGAGATTGGTTTGTTCCAAACCTAGGGTTTTGGGTTGAGAGATCACACAAACCCTGAATTGTTGAGGTTTTGTGGATAAAACTCCCAATTGGGGTATTTAAGGTTGAATCATGATGAATTTGAGATAGAAATTGAGAAAGAAATGGATTAGGTTAGGTTTTGACAAAATCAAGTGAGTAAGGGTTAGTCTGATAGGGTGAATTGTGTGTGTTATGCTGAAATGGGTATAATGCATCAGATTTAAGTGTTTAGAGGAAAGAAAAATGGAAGACAAACACATTTTGGTCAATTTTGGGCAGCAGTCTCGGTACAGAAATGTCCTGTTTTCTGTTTTGACTAGTTTTGCATTTTGGCCATAACTTACTCCAATTTTGATCCGATTTGAGTGGGATTTAAGGGCTACAAAATAGAATTGAAGGAGAACAAAACTTAAGAAGAATGTATCACCAAATTTGATCCTAAGGGCCTAAATATTCACTCAAAGTAGGACCATGTGCAAGCCAAATTCTGTCTAGTTTTGAAACAAGATTAGCCCTTGCTTATTCGACGTATGAGTTTCAAGGTCTTAATCGGGTGATTCCAATTGAATAGAACCCTTAGCACCTTAGCTTTAAAATGAGCAAGGACATAGTGTCAAAATATGAAGTCAAGACCTCGGAAAACGAAAGTAATACAAACTGGTCACTAAAAATCCAGAATGACTAGTCGGGCATGAAAATTATAACTTTAGTTTGGATGATCCGATCGATTGATTCCACCTAAGTAAAATAGATTCCTAGAGGAATAATATAGGAATGAGTGTTTATGGTGGATTAAATGGAAATTATGGTTAATGTGTAATTGTGATTTTCTGAAAAAGGTGAAAAGGATCATCTGACGGAACGAACTCAACGGGAAGCAAGCTGATCAAGCGGTGAACTGTGAGGAAATGATATTTTGAGAATTTAGTTTCTTAAAAGTGAATGGTTTTAATGTTAAAACTGAAAGTTTAATGTAAATTTTTATGTAAATGTTAAGGCATATGGAAATGTTTTATATTGCATTGTTTTATCTTGCATCAATGCATATATTTATATGTGTATTAAATATGTATGCAGTTATGTTAAGGTATTATGAAAGTTTAAAATGTTTAAAGTATGGCGTGTTTAATGATAAAGCAAAGGATTTAAATGTATTTATAAATGTATTTTGAAGAAATGTTTTACTGATGGTTACCTCTAAACCCCTATGATCAGGACTGAGATCACCAAGTACTTTTAAGGTAAGGATTAAGAGGGAAGTATAGTTACTAACTGGAGGAGGAAATAGGTGTCTAGGAAAGAATATCCTTACACGTGATAAAGTACATGACTGAACCCTATGCAGTTATGAGTTTCTCCCAGTCGTAGTGGTTAGTGATCGAATGTGATCGCCCTCACCGTCGCATTCGAAACTGCTCTGTGTTTATTCCCCTGGGTTCCATCAAAAAGAATGAAAGAAAGAAATAAAGAAAGAAAGTTTAAGGCATAAATGCTTAAAGCATAAATGGATTTTAAATGCATAAGTATTTATGGAAAGAAAGTTTAAGGCATAAAATCTTAAAGCATAAATGGATTTTAAATGCATAAGTATTTATGGTTAAGTTTAAGGCATAAATTTAAAGCATAAATGGATTTTAAAATGCATAAGTATTTATTGAAAGAAAGTTTAAGGTATAAATGTTTAAAGATAAACTGATTTTTAATGGTATGGGCATTTTTATGGAAAGAAAGTTTATACAATGTTTAATGTATAAATGGATTTTAATTGTATAAGTAATGTGATTATTTCGATACGCATCAAAATGTTATATAAATGAAAATGTGGAGACTCACCGAGCTCATGAGCCCACTCTTTCCTATAACAACAAATATTTTCGTGACTGAGATGTGCATCTAAGAGAAAGACTCGCAGCCGAAATGAGCCTATCGATGGCACGACGCATGCGACCGCATTGAAAATAATTGTGATATTGTATATGTGAATATTTTGTCATGTTTTGATAAAATTATGCATGGAATTGAAGAAGGTTTAAATGTTTTGATGATTTGAAAGAAATAAATGTATATATATGTATATCAGGTTCGATCGTCGTGATTTGGTGAGTCCTAATATGGAAGTTGATGAACTGGGTTTAGAAGTGTTTTTAAATGTTTTCATCGTGTTTTGTAAATTTGGAAAGTCCGAAAAACAGAGGAAACTCGCCGATTTTCCCGAAAAACGGCGGTTGGAAAAGAAAAGAAAAAGAAATTTTTTTAAAGACTTCGCTCCGCATTATTTTTAAAAAGATATGTGAAGAATTGTAAAGGGGTTCGGGCCCACTCGATTTTAATTTATGGTTTTAAGGAAAAGTTTATATCTGGTTGAGTGCCGGAGGTCCCCTGGTTCATGAGGTTAATCCGGCCTGATCTCATAAGGTGCAAACATATCACGAAAAGTCAGTGGTTTTCAAAGATAAGAAAAAATAGTTTAGCATCATCAGATGTGCACAAGAAAAGACATGCAAAATTTGTATACTTGCATTCGAATATATAAATGAATTTAGCATATGAAAGAAAAACAGTTTTTAAGGTATGTTAAACAATCCCTAAGATGATGTTTCCATATGCTTGATGTCACACAAATTATGGTATTATCAAGCAAATGAACATAATAAGCATTTGCACTTAAGGTCATTGCATCTCAGGATTTCATCGAAATTTTCGTGCTCAATGCCGGGATTCCAAATTTAGAACTTATCACTAGATATGAGATGTGGCTGAGTCTAAGTTGAGGGTCTTAGTCCTCATGTATAAAGAAATGGGAAACTAAAGGCGCTGGATGAGACTCGCTCTTCTAAATAAATCACCTATGAGCTCAGAATCACCTTCTTATCGAATCTTTCATCTGTGATATACAATGGGCTCTAGATGTGACATAACTTTCTTGATCTCGTCATGTCTCCTCACGTATGAAGCCAAGTGGATAATCTCAGCAGAGGAAAGGATGGCAATAGATGGATTTTGAAAAGTTTGCTTTTTGTCCTCTTGTTTAGCTCAAAGATGACGAAACATCGATGAGTCGTTTCATGATTTTATTTTTTTGGTGGATATCCATCTTAAGCAATGCACGACTATACTCTATCTTTCCTTCACCTATTTTCTTATCAAATAATGTCTTTGATTTCCTGGAAAAATAAACAGTGAATCTAGCCTAATAGTTTTATTTTTTATTTTTGATAGGTTAGCCTAATAGTTTTTTTATATTTATCAAATGTAACTCTTCGTGGTTTCTTTTAATACTGTCTTTGTTATGCTAAAACCAATTAAAAACATATGAACCTTTTAGCACTGGAATTTTATTTTCAAAAGTTATTTTAAAGTGCTATGGAGAAGATAGCTATGTGCCTTGTGAATCACTATTAAACAAGCTCAAATCGTTTTAAGTGGAGAGAGATTCATGAATAATCGTACATATATCTTCGTAAATTTTTGCAATCATCTTTTCTAGGAAAAAATTTCAAGCAAACTTGAATGCTTCTTCATTATTTTTCGAAATTAATTTTTGATAGCTAATTACGGTGAGGAAATCGTAGGCTGGAAAATAAAATGAACAATTTGCTATTTAGACTGATCACAATTGTAAAGCACATGCATGGCTAATAACTCCAATGAGACATGACATGTAAAGGTAGAAGGAAATTTAACATTTATAATAACAAAGAATTAAGGAAAAGAAAACCGATAACAGCAATAGAGCCAGTTGCAACTTATGAGGTGCATTTCTCACTAGGCATCACAAAAAGAACTTAACTAATGTACACCTGGGGCATGCTATTCTTCTACTCAAGCATAATGCAGAGGTGATAAGTTTTTGCCATGAAAATTTGGAGATATTCAGATTATATTTTTATTTTGCATAGATACCAAGAGCAATGCAAAAAGTAATAAATTTATACTGTCCAAGCCACCACTACATGGCCAAAGGCGATGAAATTTCTGTAGTATTCTTTTCCATTTTCCATTTTTCCGATAAAAAATAGAATATTTTTGATCGCTGCCAAGAGAAAAAAGATAACCCATGCACACAAGTTCTATATTAGAATACTCGCATTTATGTGAATCAACCACTACATGGAATGAGGTAGAGATGAAATTCCATACTATAGCTATCTCATTCAGAAAAGCATGATAAACTAGAAGAAACATTCCATTAAGAATAACAACAATATATCACCTTCTCCATTTCATAGCATATCCTTATACGCCTGTAAAGAAAATATATAACAAAAACTCGCTTAATAAAATACAGTGGGTTATTATCAATATTTATTCTATATGCTGTTTGAATAGGATAAAAGAAATATCATTAAGAAGTAATTGCTTAGTAAACTCGCACCAAAAAGCCTTGGCTTCGATTCCCATTTATGTAAAAATCCTCTTGTCGCTTGAAATATATCGATTAAGAAAGTCCTTTGAATGAAGAAGCTTCTCTTTCTTTTCCGATGCCTTCATGGCATGGTTTTAATAAATCAGAAGAGAAAGTAAATTAAATGAAATACGTAAGACATGATGATAAATTACTAGCTGAAAATAAGAATGATCTTCATGGTTTTAGCTATAAAGATTAGTCTAGGGAAAAAGGATGATCTTAAGTTAAATTAATCCTTATAGATAAATTAATGTAAGACTAATTTATTTTGAAATCCATAAATAATCATCACAGTTATTGTATTGAGGCACAAGCTTATATTAATTATTATCTCCAATCTACTATGACTTCCTGATGAAGCAATGTAATTTTATACAAACAAAGAAGGAATAAAGCCCAACAAATTTGTTATTTCAGATGCAATAAAATATACCGCTACATACCATTTATGTATTTAATGGTTCTTTCTCCTCACTTTTTTCTTTTCAAAAGGGGTAAGTAAGAATACTATAGTAATTAAAAAGGACAATATACCAAAGTGTATACAAGATATACAGTCGGGTAAGGAAAAGTGATTATCCAAAGATAATCTTGTACGCCAGAAAGCCACAAGGAAACATGTTTCAGAGCTCCTTAATCTACTCGGCGTTACGTTAGTGTCTTCAGTTCCGCGCACTTTCAAAATTACACGTTAGTTCTCAAAGGTGTTGACCGCTGACTATCACCATGTGAGTCGAGTCAAGAAATTCTTCCCTGCCACTAACACCGGATCCATTCTTTACATGGCGGACTCACTGAGGGTAGATAGTTTCTAAGAAACAGATTTATGGGCGATTTCTAAAGTAAAGTGAGACCTCCTGTACTCAAAATGAACTTACCGGAAAGCCAGCTTCAAGTTGGAAAACGCCGTTAGTTTCTGGTCAGTTCTCGTGCATTCCTAGCTTCATTGATTATCCTTTAGCGCTCGTGGCAAAGACTTCGTATCAAAGGGAAAATATTTTGGAAGTTTGCTCTTCAGTTTGAAGTTATCGTGAAGAGAGGAAAACAAGAATATTTAATGAATCAAAGCCCATTTTCTCGTGGTTAGAAGAGAATAACTTTTAAGTTTAATGGTAGGGGCTTTTAAGAGAGTGAAAGAGGTTTTGGCCAACTTATGGGCCTTTGCCCGAGCTTGTAGATCAACCCCGAAGAGAACCAAATGAGAATGCAAATACTTAGAGCAACAAAAATATAATCAACTACACGTATGGCGTTTAGTTTCAGCGTATTTTCCGCGAGAGATGAGAGAATCGAGGTAAGAAGTACTCCACCCCAGATTCGAACTCAAGATCAACGATAGGACTTTCGTTTGGCGACGGCGACATGACACGCCAGATCGAGTGAAAGTTTAGATCCGGAACCATGAGCCTCGGGAATCAAATTGTAAAAGTTCTCTCCTGTATCCGAACCTCGCGACGATCACACGCAAACAGATACCAAACCGGGCTGAAAGGCAGAGAACCATCTCCACTAACCCACTACCGAGAGGCAGAGTATCGCCGGGGCTCGACCAACCCATTCGGATCCTAGATCCCAAAGAGGAAACTCCCCGCTGACGGTCGCATCCCAAAAGGCCCTGAACCGAGCTATCAAGGAGTCAACACTCTATGGAGAGGTGCAGGCCACCCCATGTGATATAATGCCGCATCCTAATAGACCAACAAACTATGGTCGGCTTCACCATCGCGACACGGCAAGCATAATGCCCTGTGAGAGTAAAGCCATCTCCTCAGAAATGATCTTTAATGGGAGATATTTCAGGTCTCTGAGTCAATTAAAGACTATAAGATGAGAGCGTGAAGACTAGAGAAACCCCATGTGAGCTTTAAAATCATGGTTAATTAAATGAATTAACTTTTTTAAATTTTATTCTTTCTTTTTTATTCTTCTTTTTTTTCTTCTTTAAATTTTATCTTCTTTTCTCTAATATTCTTTTCCCGATTTTAGAATAGAATGGAATTTTCCTTTATGGTTCCTATTTCCGTATTGTATATGTGGCTGTTTGTGAAATATTTATTTAAAATAACCTCAACAACAAACATTTTGTAAGCTTAACCCTATTTTTCATGCGTTTTCTTGAAAAATAACCTCTTGTAAACAAAAATACCTTGATTATCTTATATTTATTATTTACATACATCTTAATAAAAATGCAATATTATTTGTAAATGAATAATGAAGGTATTTTTGACAAATTATAAAATTTGATAAGATAGATTTCTAAATTTTGCTTTCAAATCATCCTAATATATGAAAGTAAAAAGGGGAAGTTTTGGCTTCCCAAAGATGAGAATTTGAGAAGAGTGCAGGTGGAATTGATTGTACTTACTCAGAGCTATGTTTATTTTTAAATTCATTTCATTTATTTCTTTTATTATATAAAATATAATTTTATGGAGCAATTTTTTGAATAATTTTAATATATTTTTTATTTTCTTTACTATTTTTAAAAGCAAATTAAAAACCTTTCAACTTATGTATGTTCGACTAATTTTAACGATTAGATAAAACTAACTTTCAATGATCATAAAGTGACTAATTAGTGAAAAATTGGGTAACCATAATGTTATCTATCTATCATTATCTAAAATATTAGAGAATATATTGAGCACTAATTATCTTCAATTTTCATTTTTATTTTTGTGTGTATGCACAACTTGCCAGAACCTTTCTTAAGACTGAAAGATTAAAGATTTGAAAATTGCCCAGGACTTTGTAGGAAGAGTTGTCCTCAAAAACTCAAAGAATCAAAGGTAGAATTAGGTCTTTGGCGCCAAAGGTTGTTTATGTGTTTTCAAACTTGTTTAATTGCATTGATCAATCAACCAGACCCATGTTATTTATATTAATTTCGCTGAGAAATGAAATGTATGTAATATGATGCACAGAAAAGCTAAAGAAAGAATTATAATTTATGAATTCGGCTATTGGGAACTCTTAGACCTATATTTTGTAGTATTATTTATTTTTGGGAAAATAGCATAAAAAATCTCAACTTTCAGTTTTTTTTTCATATTAAGTCTGAACTTTAAAAATACTACATTTAATTTAAATGAATATTAAAAGAAATAAATGATCCCAAGAAATTAAAATATAATAAAATAATGGATATTTTATTGTTTCTAAATCATGGCTTGGAAAACAAATTTTACTATAGATTCTGGGGATTTTCATATTGATTTTTATATCCAATATCTGCAATGGTGGCTTATTAATTAGATTTTATTGGTACTATAATGTTTTTAATAATATTATTGAGACTAGTCCTAATAAGTATAGTTGGAAGCTGCCATGTACATGCGGTGAGTAGTCCTACTAGTCAGCATTAATGTGTTTTAAATGAGGGAAATATGGTAGTTTCTTCAATATGACAGTCATATCTCGAGGCCTTAATTTTTAGACCTTCAAACTATTTCCAGAGTTCTATATTTCATGATATGGTATATATATATATATTCATAATATTTAGTTGGTGATTTGTTATTTTATTTTTTTTTATACTTATTTTTGAAAATTTTATAATCTTGAAATATAAAAAGAGAAATAAAAATATTTTCCAAAAGTTATATTGGTTTTGTACTACAAGGTAAAAACGTAATTTTAAAATAGTGATAATCGCTTTAATATTTAATGAGTCATTTTAACTAATTTACTTTATTTAATTAAATGATTAGCTAATTAACTATTTGAACACCTCAATTTTATTTTTATTTATGTTTCCATATATATCCTTCTTAGCCAGTTCTTTTTTGTCTATTTTGGCTTTGAAGAGAGCTGAAGTTCATATTCAGAGGTAAATTATTAATTAGTAGTTATTTTATTTCAAAAACTAATTATTCCGCTTCTTTATTCATTTATTTTCCTCCAAACATTTAAAATAATATAAATATGGTAGGTAGAGGGTATGGTAGTGATTTATGGGGCAAATTTATAGTTTAAGTTAAAACAAAGAATTTAAATTAATCATATTCTGAATAAGGATAGAGAAACCACAGTGCATTAGTTTTCTTGAATCATAAAAACTGAATTTAATTACTTTTAAAACTAATATTTAATTATAATTTATTTCCGTATGTATATATTTTTTTTTCCTTGGATATGATGTAAAAATTTTGACCATTTTCTAATTTATTGTTATTATAGGTATATGTTTTTTCAATTGAGTTTAATCAGTATATGTTGCATTCTAGACTTTCATTTATAAACAAATTATTTAGTTATTTTTTATTTTGTGTTTTTTTCACATTATAAAAAGTAGAAAAAAACATAGATATTATAGGACCAAAAGACAGATGGATAAGAGGATATTTTAAAATAAAACAAATATTAGGATAAACTAGATTGTTTTGAGGGACAAAGAGATTCCTAATTTCTTATTCCTGGTATTTTTCGTTACAATTGTAGAAATGAACTGGAGGATTTATTTATTCTGCTTCCTTGGCTCTGCCTCTATTTTAGGACTTAAATAGAGATCGAATAATTTCCTCACTAACCCAGATTTTAATAACCTGCCTTTATTGTAGACTGAAACTGCTTCAACAGAGATTTTAATGATTTCAACTCAAATCTGAGATGAAATTATTCTATTCCTCTATTTCGTTCTTTTTCCAAATGTGGTACTAAATTTATTTCCTATCTCGATTCTAAGCCTCCGATTAGAGACTGAAATTATCTTGCTCTATTTCCTGTCTTAATAGAGACCAATAATTTCGCCTCGCATCCTTCTCCTCAAACTGGCACTTTAAACTTCCGTCTCATTTGTAGGACTTAATCCCGCCTCTAATTGTCTGTACGCGAATCCGTCCTAACTGCTCTCATTTGCATTCCGACATGTCCGTCCCACTTCCGTCCCAATCCGATTTTCTTGTAGGGAGATTCAAATCCTTCCTCAAAGCAGCCACAGGGAGTAACTTCATGAAAGCATGGGCCAACCATGGGCTCATTTGTCTCAGCGAACGCAAAGCAGTAGTAGAAGAGAGGGCACACATTCGGGTCCCTAGAAATAGTCCTCGGGAGGCCTTATGTAAAGTCCATAATCTCAGACTTGAGGTCCGAATGACCGATTTAAGAGGGCTGTGGAAAGCTGGTGAGATAGGGGAATTTTTAGGTCAAGACCACAATGAACAAAAGTACAAAGGGCTGGTCAAAATTTAGAAGTTGAGAAAACTGAGATAGGCGAAAAAAAGGGTGCATGTTGAGTGGTGTTGTTTGTGTAACTAATAAGGGGAAAGAAATGTTGGATTCTGTGGCAAAGAGAGAGTGCACTTTGGGGACTGTGGGTTTATGTTGGAAGCCAGTATAAAGAACAGGTGTGAGTCGCAGGGTATAAAGTGAAGTAAACCACTTATAATTTTACTGGTTACCTGACAGAGCTGGCAACCCGGGCGACTCTGTTATTTGCGATCCTTCGAGTAGCCCTGGTTTTGACTTCGGGAGACTTATGATTTTGAAAATCCATGGCGTGTGATCTTATGAACTTCCACAAATGGCAGGTTTGAAGAAGGGGAAATCTTTAAACATTCTCAAGTTTGACGGTGATCTTTTGATAGTATAAATGTATATTTTAGTATATAGTAGCGGAAATCTTGAATTAACGGCATGGCGATGTTTTTGAAGACCATGTGGGCTTAATGATAGAAATCAAGGAAGCATGACATGGGGAAGAACGTAGAGTTTGATTGATAGGGTGTGACAATGGACGATGACTAGTCCTTTAAAGTTAGTCCCAGAAGGTCAAGGAGAGATGGATGGGCATATCCTCAAAGTAAAATCCGCACTTGTCGCGGTTCGATGATCGCTGGTCCCCAACAGGCCCAAAAGAGTCATTGATGAGTGGGGCCAGATGCGGTAGGCCGGTCCATGCGTTCATCACTAAACCCATTATTGTAATACCAATGCTTTGGATATTTGAATTGCGTAATTTCGAAATGTTTGCGTATGGAGCATGGCTTATTATGTATCACCATCGAAATAGTTCTTAATCACTCTTGGTATTATTTCTCCACCTAGATGCGTGTACGAGAATCTTCAAACGCGATATGCGGAAGCCTGGACCGTAGGCCTTTGAGGATGGGAAGCTTCAGATACAACCTTGGCGCTCGTCGGGTGGTCGAGCATACATCTGGATGATCATTTAGCGTTATGTGGATATTCACACCAGGCTTTCGACAGCCATCTTTGTAGATCATTGTATATCTAGCCTACGTGAGCTACCAGTCTGAACCTCGTAGTCTTTGCTTCCGCATCACAAGTGTAGTTCGGGGCAATACTATAAACACTCCCACCGATATGTATGTTCGAGACTTATAGTGCTTTATTTATATTTCAAAGATTACTCAAAGCGGAGTTTAGAACTGCCAGAAAAAGAAAAAATCGTGGTAAGGTGGCATAACCATAACTGGAATCGGTGATGTTGCATTGGAGCGGCGACAACCCCGAGGATGAGTTGGTAATCAATGAGTATAATGTAAAGTGATTCCAGGGCACACCTTTAAGCGTGATCATGGAGCTAGATTTAGTGCTATTGTGTACTATTTAGAGATGGATGGGTAGATTTCATATATGGTATAAGGCCTTCCTAGCAAGGAGGAAATAATATTGAAGGTATTTAAAGAGAAACATGTTTAAGGCTGAGACACTTGATGTGTGATAATACATACAGGTATCACATGAGAAAATGAGTTTGATATTATAATGTTAGTGGATTTTTTTCCATAGTGTCATAGTGTGTGTAATGATTCTTGCGTCATAAACATTCCGAATAAGATACAGCCAATAGCGGTAAAGACTGTACTTCATGGGAAAATTTATGTTGAGAACCCTCAGTTATTGGTCGCCTTTGCACGATATCGTGATAACTAATCGCCTTTTCCATATTCACAGACAAGATTTGCAGAGGAAGAAGGAGGACGGCTCGTGGCCTATAGATCTGGATCCTCACCAGCAGGAGTGATATAAATGGAGAGGGTAGGAAGCACTTCAGGTCAATTCAAGAAGATGGACGGCAATTGATTACATTTCGCCATCACTCCATGGTTGGTGGTATCAACTTCCTTGAGGCTGGCATTGATAAAGGAAGTGAAGAAGATTTTGATGTTCTGAAGTCCTGAGGAGTGAGAGTATCTCTAGCCTCCTTTATGCTTCAGGGACTAGAGGCCGAGGCCAGGAGAGGAAGTTAAGAGTGCCACCCTGCTTATGCTGCCACTACGGTGGACTTCGGGGCTCGAGAGTTACTCCCGCCATGTGTTTTCCCAGGCCAGCAAGGAGACAGGTAAGATCTGAGTTTGTGTGCATCTGGCAGCAGGGGTATGGATCAGAATCCAGTATGCCCCACTTACTTTGTTATCTGGTAAGGCCAACATGGTGGTGGGGCAGCGACGAGAGCCTAAATACCAAGAGGGTCCGAGGCCGAACATTCGGCTCGGGGTGGCTCCTTTATGCTTCGCAGACCTACAAAGGAGGTGGTGCGGCTTCAGCCCCATTATCAGTGGGAGCAGTTGAGGCAAAAGGAAAATAGCACTCCAGTCTGAGACTTCAGTCGAGGGAGCAAGAGCGCTGCGCCCAGATAGGCCCACTCCTCAGCCTGGCATCGCCTCGCAACGTGTGCCAAGCAAGGAGGGCAAAGGACACCGTGGCCCTGGTATGTTATGAGTGTGGTGCGACAGACACTTGAGGAGGGTGGGTAGCCCTGCTACAGCCAGCAGAACAATCTGCACTTCCCTCAAGGGCGCTTGACTGCAAACCATCTCTGTTCAAGGAGGATACCCCAAGGAGGAGATCCCGGTAGGCAAGATCAGATCTACTTCGTTGGCTGGTCTCAGAGCGTAGTTTTTGCTATGGCGTACTCGAGATCCGGGAAAAGCCTAGTGTGCGAAAGTGGAAGGTATGGTTTTATGTTATAGCACTCGGGTATATGTTGTTTGATTCGCATCCCGTCATTTATGTCTACTTTGCCGGCTTGATTTGATTGTACCACTTCTAGTTCTTTGTTTGTCGAGACAACATGGTATGATGGAAGCTGGCGGGATGCAAAGTAATGTTGGAATATTGGGGATGCTTAAGTCGGATTGACTTCCAAGACTTCTACGATGACGTTATTTCTCGACGCGATTGTGGGAATGGGATTGGTTGTACCCCCACATCGCGCAACCCAGATCCCGCTTTTTCAAAGAAGGTGACCTTCTGCATCGTCGGTCACGTACGCCTTCTATGCGACGGTGGGGTGGTCGACCGACCGATAGAGACGGGAAAAGTGTCGAGAGTTAGGCTAGCGCGACTTCCTTTTTACTGCGCGGGGAGAGTAAAAGGAAGTGTGACGCGATGGATTGTATTCCGCTAAGTGTGGATTTTGCCGACGATTTCCCCGATGGAGTCACAGGATTACCTTCCCATAGAGTAGGCGTGATTTCCATTTGATTTGTATCCCATTTCATCCTGCTTTTAGTTCTAGCCCGATGGCTCCAAATAGCTTAAGGAGTTGAACTCAGCAACCAGAGTCTGCAGTGGTAAAGGGTTTCCATCCGAACAGCACTCATTAAAAGCTCATTGTTCGTGGAAAAGGCATTTAACGCTACGCTGTGTGTGGATTAATGGTTGAATAGAGTAATCTGAAGAATAAGTACCTACTCGCAAGATCGAGGATTTGTTTGATCGCTGAACTGTGGCTTGTTACTTCTCTAAAATTGATTTAAGATCCGGGGTATCATCGCCTGAGAGTACGGGACCGCATATCCCTAAGACCGCTTTTCGCGCATCGAGGTAATGGAGATACTTCCGAAGCCATGATGGTATTTTGATCGACTCAATGCTCCAGCCGCTTTTGGTGGATCCGGGATGAATAGGACATATCATCCGCATTTTAATCGCCAGGTAGTGGTTGCGATCATCCCGATATATTCCAAGGGTCGAAATGGCATATAACATTTACAGCTGATTTACGTGCATCGTGAGAGACGCAATTAAAGCGCTGTCGAAAGGTGATTTCGTTGTGTTGGGAACTGGGGCCTTGGGCACATGGTGTCTAAGGAAGGCTTTGGATCTGGCAAAGGTTGAGGTTTATAATGAGCGACCTGAGTGCCCGAGAGGCGTAGCTTTCTCCCGGTCATCACATAATGTCACGATTTATTGAGAACTTCTCCCTGACGATGTCCCAAGACTAGAATGACACGCAAGGAGTGAGCTTAACGTGAATGACGCGAGGAGTCTTCCAGAGCTAAAAAGAGATCAATTACAACAGCCAAAGGGACAATCTCGGAGCGGGGGAAAAGTACACGCTCCGTGGATGCCCTCGGAGTCAGTTTCTGGGGGTAAACAGTGTAAGAGTTTAGTGGTCGCCATGCCTTAGCACGAAGAAACATGAAGAGAATTACCCCACACATGATTTAGAGCTTAAGTATGAAAGGGTGTTCATTTTAAAGTTATGAGGCACTGCAAACTGGACAGGTGAAAGTTTGAAGTGTTCTCCGAATTACAAGATTTTGAAATATATCTTTACTCAGAGAGATTCGAACGCCAAAGTAGGAAGATGGATGGAGACACTGAGATTCTGACTTTCTTCATTACCTTATCTGGTAGTTAATGTGGTCATTGAAGTGCCTCTAGAGAAAAATTCATGGAGCATCATTTGGTTTGATGGCTTATGAGTGAAGATGTATGACGGTACTTCAGCAGTTCCCACCCAGTGCTTTGACGGGGAGCGAGCCTGGGTGCATGTTTTTATACGTCAGCTCACCAATGGGGCTTTTGGCTAAGAGCCACTCGAGGGCCGTAGGAGTGATAAGAAGCCGAGGTACACGCTCACAAGTAGTCGTGACAAAAATTCGGGCGGTGGACCATTCATGCAAATGGAGGAATCTATTTCCTCAATACGTTTCAGGCCGATGATGCACAAATAGAGAGGAGGTGATGAGGGAAGCTCATCACTTCGTCTGCATCAGACATCCCGGGGAGAATAAGATACCATGACTGAGGCGCCAATTTTGGTGGCATGGATGAAAAGAGATGAGCGAAGCCTCGCCTGCGTTTGACGTACAAGCGAAAGTCGAGCACCGTGAGACCGCCAGGTCGCTGCGTTCGCTACTCGCATCGGAAATGGATCATGGACGAAGTGACTTTGACCGGTTTTCCCAAGACTCACCAGGTAAAGATGGTGTGTGGGTGAATAGTTGACAAATGACTAAATCAAAGACATTTTTTGGGTAATAAGGACCACTCGACCTTTCGCCCACTGAAAGCAAGTTATACAGGAGGGAGATCAGGAGGTTGCATGGTGTACTCCTCCATTAGCCTCGCATAGGGACGCTGGTAAGCCCACGCCTCCCGGTCTGGGTCTTTGGCAGACAAATTGGGAAACGAGTCAGCTGAGTACAACATTTCCACCCGGTTCGGGGATCGTGGCAACCCGAGAGAGTGATCCGTGATTTCTCCCAATATACGCTTGTATACGCGTTAGACTGCGAGCTGGTAAACACCTAGCCTCCCATCGAAGTTGCGATAATACGCTCTGCAGCAAAGACGAGATGGTACCATGGCGAAGTTTTATAGTGGCCATGTAGATGGCCTTCAGCCGAGACCAATCAGAGAGGCTACTTTGATCGTCCGTGAGTCGTACAGAAACGGCGAGAAGATAAGGGTGATTCGTGACAGTCGCTGGCGTTATGTGCGAAAGTAAAAGCAGGGCCGAATTAAGGAGGAGACCTCTAGAGCTCTCAGTCAGACCATGTGTTTTGCGGTGTCGCCTCGCAAGGGAGTGTTTCGCTGTAAAGTGGGAATCACCAGGTAATATTGGTCCGCTTGATTCTTCAAAGAGTTGGAGAGGTAGCTACTAGCTTAGCTCTTCCAATGTTAGCTTGAGTTGCATACACGACGTATTCCACGCCTCCTTGTTAGTCGGCATGAGCCGATGTTTCGCACACATTTGATTGGCGTGAACCTAAATTCAAAGAAGAGAAAAGAAGAGTGCTGAAGGAAGATTCTAGATGTACAAGAATGCTGTTATTTAAATGGTTATTCCTCTAGTAAAGGTGTTATGGGAACACCACTTGAGTGGAAAGTTAAGCTACATGAATCCTGGGCTTATGTGAAGAAGAGGTAATTTTAACTCTTCACAGTTAATAAGAATTTTGGGGACTAAATTCTTTTTATGGGAGGGAATGTAAGACCGGAACATAAGAATAGCTGTTAAATATTATTTTTCCAAAATAAAACGATAGAACCGGTTTAATACTGTAGCTTATAATTGGTAATTTTACAATGAGGACCTCAGCTAGTTAATGAGAAAGCTCCAGTGGTCAATATATAAGATTGGGAATGTGATATGCAAATAGAAAGAGTTAATGGCTAAAGTGCTAGTTAGTGAAACTTAAAAGTCAAAAGTTGGTATAAGATGCAAAAACTAGTCAGTAAAGGGTTAGTCTCATTTTTTTGCCTCAAATGAGTTAGAAAACGGAAGAAGAGGAAGAGGGAGGCCATGTGCATGTGAGGTGCATGAGAAAGAAGCAGGCGGAATAGATTGCCCAAAAGGGTAGCGGTTTCGTTTGATTCTCAGAAGATGGTTCTTTTCTGTGGCTTCAGTCAGAACTTCCTAACTCCTAGATTTGAAGGATATGGTGTGTCCCTAACTCTTGGTTATTTGTGTAAGACTGAGGGATTAAGAGGGTGAAGGATTCATGAACTTCTCTTCTTTTTTAAAGTTGGGTGGTTTCATCCTAACCTTAGATTACAGGTGATGGGTTGGCAAACCTTAGATTTCGTTTTAAGATGGGTTAGTTGAAAAAGGGTTGAATATGGCTTACGTGTGCTTGAGTGTTGAGTTAATGGAGTTGGAAATCTTATGGAAATGGGGAAAACTCTATAAATTCTCGGGCATTTTCATATCGAATTCTTCGTTTTGACTCAAAGGTTAGTATTTTGGCCATAGTCATGCCTTCATTTTTATCCAATTTGGGTGATTCTAGTTGGAGAAGAAGCCCAAGACTTAGCCTTTGAATGCCTAGAAGCAACCAAGAACTAAATCCTACCATAAGACTCCTTTGAATTTGAGGGCGAAAGTCAGACATGTATTCTCAAATCCTGCTTCCGGGAGTGCCTCGTTGAAGTCATAAGTCAAGGATTTAATCTAAATGGAGTATCCAAAATCCTTCAAAGCAGCTGGGAGGAATCAAGAAATTATGGCAATGGGTGGCCTGGTTTGTTCTATAATTTCGTCAAAGGGTAAGGGGAAGAGGGCACATATTCTCGTCCCTAAATGGGCCTGGGAGTGTCGAGTGTAAAACCATAACTTGATTTTGAGGTCCGAATGACTGATTTAAAAGAGGCTGTGGCAGAGATAGGGGGAACTTTATCAGAAGACCACAATGAACAAAAAACATGTATGGCTGACAAATTAGAAGGAGAAAAAAAAAAAGGGTCTCAGATAGGCTAAAAAAAAGGGGCATAAGCAAGAGTATGTTTTGTAACTTAAATAAGGGGTGTTAAATGTTGGATCCTAGTAAAGTGTAAGAGAGAGAGTGCACTGGGGACGGCGCTTGATGCTGGAAGGCAGGAACAGGCGTGGTCGAGCGGTGATAAAGTAATAAACCACTTGGGTTAATTTACACGAATGTGAGAGGCTAAGGAATCTTATGACTTGTTATTTGCGTATCCTTCGAGTGTACCTGCTTGACTTCCTCGGGAGATCGCGATTTTTAACTCATGGAATAGGGATTCATAACCTTCTCGCTTGTAATCGAGGTTTGATGTTGTAATTTTGTACCATTCTGCTTTGATCGTAGGATTTTCAGAGGTATAAATGTATATTTTATATATATACGGGAAATCTTGAATTAATCGTACATGATGTTTTTAAATATCCATGGGTTGAATGCTTCAGAAATTGTTTTAAAGCATTTATTAGCGGGTATGAGACTGCGGTGAGAGTCTTGATTGATAGTGGACACGGACGACATTAGTCCCCAGTTGTAGTCCCGTAAAGTCACAGATATACTGGAAAGGCATATCCCTGGTAAGTCCAAAGAATTTGTCGCTACTTCCTGATGATCGCTAGTCCTCGGGTGGAAGCCTGTGGAGCTACTATGAGGGGTTGAGATGGTAGAATTTATCTCATGTGTTTCCGTCACTAACCTATTTGTAAATGCCTTAATGCTTTGAGATATTTTGAATTATGTATAAATTGAAATGTTTTATGAGCATTTGGCCAGAGCATATTTTGGTTTATCGAAATATTGAACTCACTCCCATTATTTCTCCACCTGGGGATTTGCGATTAATACCGCAAGTGATACTGTTTCGACCAGTATGCTTTGAGGAT
The DNA here is from genome assembly GCA_016808115.1 of Tetrastigma voinierianum. Taxonomy (NCBI): domain Eukaryota; kingdom Viridiplantae; phylum Streptophyta; class Magnoliopsida; order Vitales; family Vitaceae; genus Tetrastigma; species Tetrastigma voinierianum. Next base: position 135,847 of record JAEQBH010002079.1, read on the forward strand.
GGGAAGCTTGTATGCCAATCTTGGGTCATGGTGGCCGGTTATTAGTATCTGATTGATTATTTAGCCACATTTATTATTCATACTATATTTTGGCGTTTGGTATCTTGCGATCATCAGATATTTCTACTTAGCCTAAATCATAGTTTTTAACTTTGCGTAAATGTTGTTTGATCATGTATAAGAGGAAGTTAAGACATTGAGGAATTAATCACAGACCGATATGTGTGTATGTCGAGACTCTCGAAAGAATGCTATTTACATTTCCAAAGGACATACTAAATGAAGGCACTTCAAGTTTCAAAAAAATTGTGGTAAAATAGGTAATATAAATCACACCGTGGAATTCGGGCATAATAATCTGATGGTGGTGATTTTCATTTCAATGGCATTTAATTCGGTGATGAATTTGCGGTTGGGAAGCAAAATAATGACATCGCCATCAGAAAATAAATTGTAGAGGGAGCCAGAGGTCATCTGTTCTGGAACAGATCATGACGGTTCCGCTGTAATTAGGAAGGATTTTCTCTCTACCGGCTTCATCCTGGATATAAAAACTATGGATCAGGGACAGCGACAAACTACAATTCACTTATAAATATCAAGAAGGGATTCACATATTTACTGTTGAATTTCCAGAGATTTTGCAGCCGATCCGATCTTATGGAGTCTTAGTAACTCAAGAAAACAAAATCACGAGAGAGAAAGAAGAAGATTGAAAGAATATTATCTTCGACACTCATCATCCATGGATGTATGATCATTTTTCAAACCTAGGTTGTAATATAATTCAAACTAGAACAGACTTCTCATTATAATCTAACTCTATATCCTTATTCCTACTTCTAATTCAAATAACAATAAATAATCTATTTATATTTTTTTAGCACAGAACCCCCATGCAAATACTTTCTGCATCTTCTTGGGCAGGAGGATCCTTTGAATGGAAACAATACCTGTTTCCATCACGTATGAGACATCCAGAATAGCTATTTCCCACTGCGTCAATTGCTTCCCATATGACACCCTGTATGTGTTGTTTGATCCTGGGTCCTCGTATTCATATTCTTAAGAAGACAGTCCTATAATATCATATCAACTCAACATTTATCACTTATTCAAATTATCAACTAATTAGAAAAAACAATGGGTGATTATAGTAAAGAAATATTTCGTTAAAAGACATCAAATACCTTGAAATTTGTGAATATAACCATTCCATGTTTTTTTCTTGAAAAATAACTAATTTTGAACAAAAATATCATTTTCTATTTCATTTCATGTAATTTACATTGTCCTTTAAAAGAAGTGAGGTTATTTTTGCAAGAAAACAAAAAGGACATTTTTGTTAAAATTGTCGTATTTATAGAGGCCGAATGTCAAACAAATTTGTGTGTTTAAAATGTCATTTAATCAAACTACCCTTGATTACAAGAACTTTTGAGGAATTCAGTATTTCCAAAATTTAACTATTAATCATTTTTTGACTTTGACAAAAATACCCTGAGTATTCTTGTAAACTAATCTCATCTTTTCTAAAGTTACATGTAAAATACATGTAAATACATGAAATAGAAAAGGGTTTTTTGTCTTTCAAAGAAGAAAACATGAAGAGACTATGGTATGTATAAAATTTGAGCTTATTACAAGGCTCCTTAAAGCAAATGGTTTGAGGAAGGAGAAAGAGCATTGGAAAATAGGATCAACTACAGACTGGTCTCTAGAGGTCTCTCCAGTCATCTTATCCATCTGAAGCAACAATATCAGCCATGTATGTATTAGAAAAACCACAGTGGCATAGGCACCCCAAGCTCTGCCATACTCTTCCAATCCACCAATCACAGAAGCAAAGGAAACCCTGTTTTCATCCTCTAATTGCCTCTTGTGCCGTGAATAGTCTGTCAGATTCAGATGACACTCTCTATCGCTGTAGAACTAATTGTGCACTCCTGCCATACAAATTTTTAATGCAATCATTTCCTGACTTATGTATATATATTTCCCTATCCGAAAATGATAGAGAGACTAGAGTAGAGGGCGCTTCATAGAGATCTACCATCTGAATATAAAACTGATGGATCCTTGATGAAACATTCTAAAATAATGCCTTCCTCGACCATTATGCGAAGCGTGTCTTGAGCTCCATAAAATCCATAACCATAGAAGGCGGCTTGATCATTTCCTGACCCAGCGCCACTTGCCTGCCCTCCGACATCCCTGGCAGGCCATGCTGAGGGAGCTGTATTCTTGTAATGAACTAGAAATAGAATCATCTGCTGTCGAAATTGATTAAAAAAAATCTAACTTGGAACGATATTGTGTAAGTTCTCTACATTTTCAGAATTCACACGAAAGCTGGTGGTTGGAAGGCAAAGTTGGAAGCAGATTGTTACCGAATAGTTGAGAGGGCGGTCCTCCAGTAGAATTGAAGCAGTGTCGTTCCAGCGATATTGCTGTATTAAGATAACCCTGGCCTTGAAATATCAAATTTTGCCCTTGGTTAGCCCACTACTACCTTTCCCCTGCTGTCAATCATGTGGTAATTAATTCGTTCTAACACTGAGAATTATCGCAGCCATTTAACACCGAAGAAAAATGAAAGCAGAATCAGAGTTAGCGTTGACCTGTAAACGCCGGAATCCGCGCAACGAAGAGTGTCCTGAGAGGTTTGAATCGCTGCGCAACAACTGCCTTCTGCACACTGCTGAAATTTGTACAACCCTTCAAATCCACTGTCAAAACAAGTGAAACATTATAGCCTCGATATGATCTTAGACTTCCATTTGCATCACTGGCATGCTCTTTCTGAAGATTGTGAAGGATTGTGCCTATGTGATCTAGAAAAGACAGAAAAGTTCCCCAGGCCGCTTTGCTTCGACCAGGTCAGCGGGAGAAAGACCAGTTCAAGACCACCTTGAGTAACAGCAATGGAAGAAGAGACGGTAAAAGGCAATCAGGCGGAGAGGGCTTCCAATGAGAAAACAGAGGACCAAAAGAAGATGGTGGTTCTGATTCTCATGGTTAAAATGATGAAAGTAGAGCAACTGCTGTTTGTGTTGACTCCTCTAATCTCTATGATACGCCGGTGGGTCTACCTAAATTGAGCTTGAAGAATTCCAGAAGGTGAGGAGCTGAGAGTGAGAGGTTAAAGGAATATTCTAACTTAATTGGTCTTTAAAACGCAAATGTTGTCATATTATATTATAAGAGGTCAATTTATATTAGTTGTTATTTAGAAAAATTTCACAATTTAATTTTGATATCTACAAAAAAATCGCTACCATGGCATGTCCCCGTAAAACTTAGTCGATAGAAATTTCACGATGACTTTATAAATTGGCAAGTTTTTTTTCTGTAAATGAGGTTATCTATTCTGAAGATTTTAAATTAGATTTAGCCTGCTAAACGAATGTATGGCATGTAATATAGAAGAAAGATAACTTGAGTGCGGTATATGTTAGGATTTTATGGAATTAAGAATCATATATATATACAGAAAGAGAAGAAAGAGCAGGAGATATATATATATATATGGTAGAGTTATATAGATAAACATTTTTAATATGTTATATATTTATATGTCTTATTTCCAGTTTATTTCAATGAAGTAATGATTTAAGCTTTAATATAATATATGCATTGGAGAAGTCTTTTACTTCATTGTGATAATATTTTTGATAACAGAGACAGAAGGTGACTTTAAATCCAATGTCACACGTAAACTTCTTGAATACAAATAAAACTCTCTCTTCAAATGTTTTCTTTTTTTCTTTTTTTTTTTGGAGTAAAATAAGTTTATCGTTAGAACCTACAATACAATCAATACAACGGTTTATAAACTTTTGAGTAATTTATAAGATAAATTAATAAGTTCAGTGTTTTGAACTTCTCATTATTTATTTACTAAATTTGGATCAAATTTGATTTTTTTTAAAATATTAAATTAAGTAAATAAAAAGACAAATTTATTTACCAAAGGAGCATAAAAAGTGGAGAACTTTATATTCATTGATTATACAAAACTTAGTTTATTGAACTTAAAAAATATTAAGAAAAATAAATATAGAGAAAGTGAAAGGAAATAAAATTTGAGAAATATTTAAAAATTGTTTTAAACTTAATAAATTAATTATCTATATTTACTCAAATTCATTTTATGCTTCTTCTTTTACAGGAAACTACGAATTTTAAAATTTTATTTATATTAGATTTTTTATTTTTATTTTTCATGATGAATTTAAAATGAGAAATTATTTTCTTTTATATTTTTCTTAATTTTTTTTTTTTTTTTCATATTCCAAGCGGAGCATTAGGCCCTTAGTGAATTAATTCCTAAAACACTATGCCCCACTATGCCCAACTTGAATTGTAAGAGAACTTAACTCAAATTAGATTTAAGTAATAAAATACTTGTCCAAATCCTCTCAAAATAGAAATATCTAGTTTGATTTGAGTTATCAACCAACTCCACCTAAAATAGCAATTTATTTAATCTAGCATTTCAAATTTGGGTATGAAACTAAATGATCCTTGGATGAAACATTCTCTAAAATAATGCCTCCCTCGATCATCATGAAGCGAGTCTTGCACTTCATAAAACCCACAATTATAGAATGCCTGCGGCTTGATCAGTTTTGGTGTTATTTCATTGATATAATTTTATATATGTAAATCAAATGCAAAATATAATATATTTTTCTTAATATTTTTATACTTTTAAAAAAAAATCTAAAATAAGAAATTTTTATTATTTGAGTTTTTTGAAATTTTCATTTCACACCAAACCGATGAATAGAAAGAAATTGATATCACATCCAAAGGAAGTGAAAAAGAGAAATGAAACGTTTTTTGGTTTATGTTTTCTAAAAATTCTTATTAAGAATATTTTGAAAAATACAGAGTGTTGGTTGTATATTTAAAGTCGTATATTGTCTCATTAGTTAAGAAATGGGGGAAAAGTCTTAGGTTTGCGAATATATACATATAATAATATCCACCAATTTAAGTCAGTTGGGAGAAAATCCAAAATTAAAATCATTAGTATATTATGAAATTAACGTATCACTAAAGTGTTATATCACGTTATACATAGATAATGTGACAACAAAGAATATGATCTATAATTAACTACTTTATTGGCCTAGTATCCTTCCCTTGTGACACAAGCCCTAAGGGAAAACAAAATTTAATTTTTCTTATAAAACACACAATCTCTTTGATATATAAACTATTGTTATCAATAAATAAATTTAAAGAATTTGGATAATATATAAATTTATTTATTTATTTATCTATATGAAACTTTTGAAAATAAATAATAAGAAACTTCTTTTCCTGTTCCCCTTTTATAGTTTTTAACAATAACTTTATGTATTGTAATTCTATTCAAGTTTCCAATAAGAAGGTTGACTTGGTTAAATAGGAAAAAGTTTTAGATTGAAAAGAAAAGGACAAAACGATTTATCGTTGGGTTGAATTTGTAGACTATAACCAACTACTTAACATTTGCAATCAAATTAAGGGATAAATAATTGAAAATTACTTTATAATAATATAATTTAATATATTTATTTTTATTGATAACAGTGGGAAAAAAAATAGGAAGTTTACATAATATTTTACACCTTGCCTCAATATGAAAAAAATACAAATAAAAGAGTGAAAAAATATGAACCATAAAGTATATAATTTCTATCATATTTTAAATTGAAAAATATATAAAATTTTATTTTTTATATTTTATTTCTTAAAAACCAAGTAGGATATTGGGGACAATTTACTACTTGAAACTCTCAAGGATGGATGTAAGACTAGAAACCCACAAGGTCTTTATAATTATAACACAAAAAAAAAAAAAAAAAAAAAAAAACACAATCATTTAAGTCTGCAATCACCTTATAATGTATGCAATTATTTGAAGAAGAAATGTCCAGTTTCAATTACTAGAAAAAATAAATATTCATCAATAATTATTGAATTAATTGATTTGGGAAGAGAAGAGATCCCGATTTACAACTCTAGTTCCTTTAATGTTTGAAATTAAAAAAAAAAATTTAATAAAATGTCATTCAGTATTTAAAATATTCGGATATAATTAATATTGTAAAGAGAAAATTATTTTCAGAAAGAAAAAAAGAAAGAGTTCTTTAACTAAAAGGTTGGTGGGAGACATATTAACTAAAAGTATGAATATTAATAATTAAATGAATACTTACTTTAAATAGGAAATAAAATTAAGAAATTTGACTTAAATGTCGACGATGCCTTTTTCAATCTAATCGGGCCGCACGAGCGTGTGGGGTCGTTGATCGGACCGCGACCACCGCGCTGAACTCGATGGCGCCGGACGTTCTGGCCGCGTAGGATCGCTGCAATGTCATCCTACAAAGACCTCTCCCTCGTAAATCACAGAAGAAGGGGCCTGAGGGCTTCACCCGTGGCCCCGATGCTTAAGCCTTATTCTTTTCGAGAACCGTAGACCGCTTAAGACCAACGTTGCACATGAGCATGCGTATAAGAGTGCGTACCTTTCACCGTTAGGTGGTCATATTTAGTGTAGATCATGCACCGTAGTCAGATAAATGACCAGAATTCTATTCTCATCGGATGGAGGTTTCTTCCTTTATTATGAGTATCCGAGTCCCCAAACTACCCGATTTTAGCAAGAGCAGTTTACGTGGGATAATCTTCTTTCCTTATTGCGGGATGTCCAACTGGCGATGATCTGTTATTATACTTTCTTTCCTTCTCGATGAGGTTTGGATGGATGGAAAATATATCGTTTTGAGAATATTCCCATTTCCTATATCGACGAAGCATATAGGTTGATCGGTCGGGCATGGACCTCTAATTTATCCTGCATCCCGCTTTGGGCCCAGCGAGCCTCGGCCTCCGCTTTAGGGCCGGGGTATGGAGGGGCCCGGGTGTCGTATGCGGAGCCCACCGTCCTCCGGGCCCGGCGAGTGGGATATCGGGCTCGCTTTATCCCCATCGCTAGGCCCCCCCGTACTCGCACGATCGCGCGCAGCTACTGCACTCTTCTACGACGATTGCTATTCCACGTGTCCGTCTGAAACCAGCTTATTAAGGCCTGACACATTACACGTGCTATGTTAATGACGATTGGTTTCAAGCGCTTGTTTTTCATATTCTCCTTAGTTCCCCTCAGTTTCTTTTGCCGACCTCCTCTGTCTTGAGTCCCTTTAGTCCTGCATCCTCCTTTTTATTCCTAGTGAACTCGCATTTCGTTTTCTCCTGGTTCTTCATCTGCCCCCTTTTGTGTAGGATCTTTTTCCGGCGTTTTCCGGGTCGACTTTCCGTCCTTTTCCCGTCCATCAAGCGCTCTCATCTCTTTGTGCTGATTGGTACGACGCAGGCGCTAAATCTCGGGCCTGTCTGGTTTCATTTATCGTTGTTATTTGTATAAACCAGTTTCTCTTTGTCTTGCTGATGATGAGATGACTCTTCCCACAGACGCGCATCAAAACCAGAGCGTCCCCCGGCGCCCCAGCCCGCCCCTGAGCGCCTCCAGAACAAAGCAAGACAAACTGAATGAACATCCAAGAATCTGACACTTCAAATCGCCATCCACAGGCATGAATGTGGGGCCAGTAAAGTCGACCCTTCGTATGGGGCTGGCCTTTGCTGAACGCATCGCCTCCCTAGTATCCGACATGGACCCCGGGCGTTTTGACTTTTGCGCAAATTTCCGTGCCCGGGATGGTTTCGCTTTCGGGGTCGCTTTTGACAATGGTTTTCGCTTCCACTCCGCACCTTCATGAAAGAGGTCTCCAAATATTTCAACATCTCGGCCCTTCCCAAACTTGCTCCCAACCCGCTGGGGTATTGGGTGGGTCTATTGACTTATTTTAGTGATGGGAGACTTCTAGCTGCCTTAGCGTGGCTTTGCTCCTTCATCTTTCATCTGAAAGGAGACTACCGAGAGGGTTTCCTGCTTCTGTGATCTTATTCCTCCGTGATCTCTGATCTTCCTTCTTCACATAGGTCCTGGAAGGGACGTTTTTTCTTTGTCAGCGGTTTCAATTGGGAATACAATCCTTCCGACAAGGAAGACACTTTGGGTGTTCCGACGGCTTAGAACGCCCCTGATAATCTTCGTGAGTATTTGCATCGTTTCTGCAGAGGACATCGCCTGAAGGTGATTGAACCGCTTCGATTTTGTTCTATCTTCATGCTTTTCTGTGTGCTCGCTTGACCTTAGTGCCAAGATAACGCCGTAGCTCGGGCGCTGGCGAATGTCCGCTCGGGCTCTTATGCGTAGTTGATAAGCCTGGCATTCCGGCCCGTCTAATTTAAGGTCTGTACGTTCCACTGCTTTGAGGCCTCCGCCTCCTTCCGCCATGGGGGTTTCTCCCATTGGGCTTACTGCTGCCGCTCCCACCAGGGGAGAAATTTTAGTTCATTTGGGGGCGATGTCTCGGAAGCCCCGGAGTGCGAAAAGGAAAAAACAAGACTCCTCTAAGAAAGATTGGCTGGTTCCGGCCAAGGTTCAAAAATTGGGGGCATCTCCGACTTCTCCTGCCCGAGATCCAGAACGGGCGTCCTTGCCTCTGGCTGAGGCCCCCTTGGTTTTGAACCCGCAACCTCCCTCTGAACTGAATGTGAGGGAAGAGCTCTTGGGTGCGACTGCCGATTGGCTCGCCGACTAAGTTATGCCTGCAACCGATGAATCCGCCTTCCGAGAATACCAAGTCACTTCGAAGGGAGGCGGAGTCAAGAGAAAGAAAACCGGAACCAGCAGAGTTGACGAAAAACAAGGGACTCTTTTGCTCCTAACTAACTCACAGCCCTCATCCATCCTCAAGGATTCTCAATTTCGAGGTCGAAGGTCGCCGCTGATGAGGCTCGCTTTATCCCTTCAGGCTGCCTCTAAATTTTTAATCATATTTCCATGTTGACTCGCGGTTGAACGTTGACTCATGTTCGCCGCGCGGTAGCCACTCATTTGAGCACCGTCAAAGCGCCAAACTAAATGAAAAGCATGTGAAGATCGCACGTATTTATAAGGCAAAGGCGGCTTCTCTCACCTCCGAGCGGGCCGAGCTGCAGGAGAGGGCGCAGAATATGACTGAAGAAGTGGAGCGGCTTAAGTTTGATCTAAAGCATATCTCACTCCATTTCGTGCTCAGCCGAAAAGTAGAGAAGACGAGGTCTCGGAGTAGACCGACGGCGATCAAGGCGAAAGCCAGGAGGTTCGGATGAGCTCCAGTCGCTGGAACAACTGGTTGAGACCCGAAAGGCTAGGGTCCGCCGAATGTGAGCTTCGTATGGTTAGGAGGAGCCTGCCAGCATCCCAAGGAATATGATCTTCGCGGAGTCGCACGCCGCCAATGGCGATTCAGAGATAAGGAAACACAACTGGAGCTGCCCGCCTTGAAGCTTCCGAAGCCAAGATGTCGCGAGACCGTCACGTGAGTCCTCTGCCGTGAATTCATGAGTGATTGGAACAGGAATGTCGAGACCAATGCGGCGACCTTCACCACGAGTTGGTTTGGTCAGCCGAGGATGAGGTTATTAGGCAACCGAGGGACCAAGCCTGGCCACAATCTCCTGCGGCTCGCTTTCACCGCAGCCGCTCGCAGATCCGTGATCCGGACTTCCAACTTGACCTTCCAAGCGGCAAAGAGGCGTAGAATCTCTCTACAAATCCATTCTTGGCAGAGCTCCCGGCACTCTGACCCATTCTTCACCGTCTGTCTCCCGTCGACGCCCGAACTCCCCGCACTCATCTCGCTTTGCCTAATGCCCACTTTTTTTTTTTTTTTTTTTTATGTATATCCGTTGTTTGCCCTGGGCCCGAGACTCCACAGAACTCTCCTTGATAGTCATTCATTTTTTTTTCTTCTTTTAAAGACGGCGTTCCTCACCTGAGATATTTTTATTTTTCTTCTTGTACTGTATGACCTGAATTGAGGGTCTGAGAATTAGCCTCAGCGAAACCAACAATGCTTGAGATTCTATGGCCATTCCCGCCCGAGTCGCCTCGGTTCCTGTCAGACCGCTGGTATAGATGGAGCTCACAACCAAATTCTCCGGGTCTCTCGCTGGCCGCTTTGCAAGGAGCGGACTAGATTCCTTAGGGTCAGACGTCCTACTTGGGCCGAGGCCGACATTGTGGAGAGGTGGGTAGAGCTCGCCTCGCAACTAACGGAAGAGCCTAGAACACCACAAAAGTGGTGGCTCTGCCCCCAATCAAAGAGCCTCGCTGGCGCACAACAAAGTAGGAGCTCGTCTGTACGAATTGTCGGGAAGAGTTCGTCAAAGTGAACTGTTGAATAGAGCTCGTCCACGTGAACTGAGGGAAGAGCTCTTCAATGTGAATACGCGTGAGTCGTCCATGTGGAATCGAGGGAAGAGCCTGCCTGAAAGGAACTCGTTGAATAGCTCGGCCCATGTGGAACTGAGGGAAGAGCTCGCCATTATAAATTCTGAGTAGAGCTCATCATGGTCCAGGGAAGAGCTCGTCATTATAAATTGCTGAGTAGAGAGTCATCCTGTGAACCAGGGAAGAGCCCGCCAGAGCAAGAATGAAGAGCCTCGTCCTCGTGAACCCAGAAAAGAGTTTGCTGTCGAGTGAATAGCTGAGAAGAGCCTGGCCCTCGTGGAACCGAGGGAAGAGCCTCGTCAAGATAATAGCCTGTGAAAGTAGAGCTCGCTCCCAGAACCGAGGGAAGAGCCTCGGAGTGAATAGTCGAGCAGAGTTCGTGACAGACTCCACCCGGACAGCCTTCCAGGGTACCTCTGGTGGTTCTACTTTAGTGGGTCCATTGTACAATCTCTGTGGGAATGCACACAAAGTGGCCCCACCTAAAAGAGAAGTAGCACCTCTATGACTATAATGCCTCAAATATAGATAAGTCCACCAATCGACCTATCCAAGGTAGTATCATGCACTACATCATACATAAAAGGAAACTCAATGAGTTTAATACTACTGAGCATTCTAAGAGTATTTCATAATTTAGGGTTACAACAGACAAATAGATCCAACGTTACATATAGGTGGGATGTAGGATCGCAGCCAGTCGTAGATAAAGCCAAGGACCATGCGTAGGCCCTACTAACTGTCTGGACCTAGGGAACAGATTTAAAACAATAATGCAGAGCACAAATCTCAAAGTGAGGGTATAGCTTATATGAAATTAACATTTTAAATTTCAAAGATTTCTTCTCTCAAACCTTCGCTCACTCTTCTCTTTGTAAAGTTCCCGTTTAAAACATTTTACAAAACCCAACTTTTTTACCTAAGTCCAACATAGCTTATCATTCTCTGGTCAATTAGCTCTACACAATGTTAAAGAAAACATAATCCGAATCGTTCACAACATAAATCCAAGCACAAAACATGTATAGTCATCAAGCAATAAACAACCATGAAATGCACCATAACCATGAGTATAAAAAATAGTTATACCCATATTTAGAAAATCAACAACGCCCATACCATACCCATTTGGCAACCGTTTCAGAAGTCGACCAATGACACCGTGACAAATAATGAACCCGTTGGTTACACCCGCCATCACGCAGCAACTACCAAACCTCCGTGTAGACCCGCCATCACGCGGCAACTAACAAACCCCAGCACCCGGCCATCACGTGGCAACTAACAAACCTCCGTAGACCCGCCATCACGCGGCACTAACAAAACCGGCAAGCCCCGTCATCACTGCGGGCACCCATTAAACCTCCAACTCTTATCATCACGTGGCACCAACAAACCTCCAACCCGCTAACACGTGGCACCTAATGTTCTGAAAGAACCATTCCACCACGTGTCCCTCTAATGAACCTCCGGGTAAACCCACAACACGTGGCAATCCATAAAACCTCCGTAAACCCGCCATCACGTGGCAACCAATATAACCGTTCTCTTCTGAAGATGTACTCTTTCTCCCAACAATGATAGAGTCACCACGAAATCTCACTGATCCACCTTTTAAACAATAGTTTTCAAGATAGTTTACAACTTCAATCTATGTACCCAAAATATCCAAACACCAAATTTACCTATCCATGGAACACAGAAACTTTCAAATAGTTAAAATAAGTTACTAAAATTACATGAAATGATAATTTGCTTTAAATGAAACCGAAAATCATGTCGGAATGCAACCAACATCCGATCAAAACAGATATATGTAAAGTATTTTATCACAATAGATATATCAAATATAATACCTCAAATCATTTAAAGATATAAACCACTCAATACGACTTATAGACGCTCACCCGCCTCCCGCAGATCCTCCTCCCTACCCGCTGGGTGAGCCCAGAATATAGATAAACTCGCTGGTGCCTAATAACCGAAATCCAACAACCTTTAGGATGCCCCTCAAGGCTTTGTGAATAACTGTTAGAACTATGAAACCATCCAAATTGGATCTCGACATCCACTACACGTAGCAGCCCTATAGTCCGATACCCAAAATTGGGCCGCACCGTGGAGCCACTTCTCAAAATTGAACCGGTCCAATAATCTCATAAAAACATCCAATACAACTTCAATTTTGCCAACGGACTAATCGATACTCTATTTCAAATTCCGACTTCAGAATTACCCAACAACCTAAAAAAATGGAAACCCAACCAAACGACAAGTCCAAAATTTACAAACCATATCAATGGAAAGCCCAAGAGACCAGGAACTCATTGGTACCATTACCTGGTCCAAAAGTCGCTGCGGGTGGGCCTGAAACCTGATCTATGCAAAGCCACTGACGCTGAATCTCCAAACTAAGTAGAAATCTGCAAAAAAGGGACCACGATGAGTTCAAGGTCCAAAAATGGTGAAAGGAGCCATGGTGGCCTGAAGTGGCCGGAAAATGGCCGGAAATCACAAACTAAGGTGAAAAAATCTGTACCGTCAGGCCGGGTTCGCTCTGGGCCAGATCCCCGCGCCATCCGGCCGCGGTCAGTCGTAAAATTTACGGCTGGCACTACCAGCAGTGGCGCACCTGGTGGTCCGCGTGCACAAGAATCCCTACCGGTGGTGCCCCGTCTGGTCCGACATTTCTCACGGCGTCATGTGTGGCTCAATTTCCTACCAAAGTAAGTTCCCGCTTGGAGAGTTTTCTCTTAGGGTTTTGGGAGCCATGTTGCTTGGCCAGGGTTTCATTTGGTATCACAAGCTATGTTTATATAGGGTCTAGGGTCAGCTGCAAAAATCCCGGCATTTAACTTGGACAATCGATAAAGCATCAAGAACTCTAATAATGTAACTTTTATCCGTAAGCCTGACGGTGGACGTTCCGCCTGCCTATGAGTCCCCGTATCGACGAGGCCTACGAAATGGTGTATTAGTTAACCTAAAACTATTCCTCCTCGAAAAAGTCAAAATTGGTCAACTTGGTCAAACTCGTCAAACTCAGATTATTTGGCACGGTCAGCATACCGCCCTGTGGAACCGAGGGAAGAGCTCTCGCCGAGTGAATAGCTTGAGAAGAGCTCGTCTCGTGGAATCAAATGTGAGGGAAGAGCCTCACAAGAGGAAGATGAGGATTTGGTCTCGTGTGGAACCGAGGGGAAGAGCTCACAGAGTGAACAAATGAGTAGAGCTCAATGCGCATTAGTTGGGCAGAGCGCCTGTCCCCGTGAACGCTTGGGCGTAGCTCACAATGCGAACAGTTGGGAAGAGCTCGTCAATGCGAGTAGTTGGGAAGAGCCTGCCGCTGTGGAGTTGTTGGAGTGAGCCCCGCCCATGTGGAATCGAGTGGAAAAGCCTCGCCAATGCGTAATTGTTGAATGTAGTCAGCCCATGTGTACCGGTGAGGGAAGAGCTGGCCACCGTGAATCATCAGGAGCTCGCCCATGTGAATCGAGGGAAAGAGCCTGCCATTATAAATTGTTGAGTAGAGCCTCGCCCATGTGAATCGGTGGGAAGAGCTCGCCAATGTGGAATCACGGCTGGAGTCGCCCCATGTGGAACCGCGTAAGAGCTCGCCACGCGAAGGTCGCCCACGGCCTGAGTTGCCCGAGTCGAGTCGACTTAGGGTCGCGCGTGGGCTTCGCGCCGAGCGGATGAACCCATCACCGGAATCGCGTGAGCTCACCATGTGAGCCGAGGGGAAGAGCTCAGCCAATGGAATTGTTGGCGTGAGCTCGCTCCATGTGGAACTCGAGAGGAAGAGCTCGCCAGAGTGAATAGCTTGAGTAGAGCTTGTCATCGCGAAGCCATTTAGCCCCGCGCCGCGCCCAGCTATCCGCTCGCTAGCGCCGCGGGCTCGTGGCCGAAAGTGGATCACCTCGCCGATTGAGAAGCGCGGTTCGCGCTATGGCCTTGGTGGCAAAAGCAGTTCGAGCCGGTCTGTCCTCGAGGCACATGGTCCCGTAGAGTAGATGAGCTTGTTAAATCGAGCGCCGTGGCCCGGCCATGGCCTCGTGGCAATGTACCGAGCTGGTCCGACTCGAGGCGCAGTGGCATTTGCGCAGTAGATGAGCTCGCCAAATTGAGCAAATGGCTCCAGCGCTAGGCCTTGGTGGCTGGCTGTGAGCTGCCCGAGCCGGGTTCGACTCCGCGCGCCAGCAGGCCTGTGCGTAGCGATGGCCTTCGCCAACTGAAAGGGGGCCGCGGGCTCCGCGCCGTGGCCTCGTGGCGAAGTGTAGCCCGAGCCGGCCCCGAATCCTAAGGCGCCGGGCTCGCGCAGGGGATGAGCTCACAACTGGGAGTGCCTTGGCTCCAAGCAGGGCTTTATACAAGATGGGAAGCCTGAAATGGGTCTCGACTGCAATGTGGCCCAGGCGTAGATGAGCTCGTCAGCTTGATGGGCCAGGCTCCGGCGGCCGTGGGCCTCAGGCGACGTATCAGCCGGTTTGACTCTACGCGCCGTGGGCCCGTGCGCAGTAGATGAGCTTGTCAACCGGCAAATGCGGGCCCGGCGCTATGGCCTGTGGCGATGTACTGAAATGGTCCGACTCCCGAGGCGCCGTGGCCGCGGGCAGAGTAGATGAGCTCGCTAAACTGGAGCGCCGTGGCCCGCGCCGCGGGTCTTGGTGGCGATGTGGCCCGAGCTAGTCCGACTCCTCGGTGCAATAAAGGGCCCGTGCGCAGTAGATGAGCCTGCCAAACGGGAGCAACGTGGCCCGGCGCCATGGCCTCGTGGCGGCGGCCCGAGCTCGGTCCACTCTCGAGGCGCTGTGGGCTCGTGCGCAGTGTATGAACCGCCAAATCGAGCAGCCAGGGCCCGGAGCCGGGCCTGCGGGCGATGGGAAGCCCGAGCCGGTCCGACCCGAGGCGCGCAATTGTGTTCTACCACAGTGATACTGGGCCAAGGCTCACAAGCAGGCCGCCTGAAGAAGCCTACCGTTTGACGGCCAATAGGTGGTAGCCTGACTTTCGTATGTCCCGTCTGGCGAAGTGAGACGAACGCAATGATAGCTTCCCTCTCAATGAAGAGATTGATGAAGGCTGATTCTATTAAACCAGCCAAGGTCAATTTTTAGTGTAGTGATAAAGCTCTACAATCGTACAGGGTCTTGATAATTCGTAACTCCATTTGATTTTGTATATTGAGGTGGTCGACGGATCTTTGACTCCATCAAAGCTTCCACTACAGATCACTTTACTGAAGTGATAACAGAACACCTCGATTGTGAAGGGTGATTCAGTTTGTTGTACCAAGGTATCCATGGTGTCTGGTGTGCGTCCTTTAACTACCTCCTTCACACGGCCAAGCTCCTGTTGAAGACTCCTGAACCTCTGCTCCCATGATTACTCTTCCGTCCTTGGTGGGGAATGATGCGGTTCTTCGTTCCCGATATGTCCTCCGAGCATTGCTTCGTTTTCTTCCTCCTCCGCAATCGTCCATGCCCTCCGCTTGACTGACTCCGCCGCTTCAAAGACCACGGGGACGCCGTGATCGTGTCGCCCTTCGTGGGGCGTCGCGACCTTCCCGGTTCGCTGTGACTCCCTGGATGCTGCATTTGTCCCGTAGTCGCTCCAACTCTTCTATCAGGCGCGATTGACGAGGCGGAGTGCTTCCACTTCGCTCGTGATACCGCATTGCTTCTGCATTATCCCAAGAGGCCTATCGTCCGCGACGCTCGGCGGATCCTTCGTGATCCTTGGCTGGGTCAAGGCTGCCCCGCCAGTTCCGAAGCCGATACCATCAAGAATCGGTAGTCGGGCTTATATTTGTACAAGAACCGCTGCTCCTACTGCACGACGCCTAATCGATGATGCCTTTTTCAACCGGAATCGGCACGAGCGTGTGGGGGTCGCTTGATCTTAACAAGACTACTCCGCCGTCAATCGGCGATGCCTGATCGTCGTACTACGCAGAGGATGGCCGCAACGCGACCGCCAGCACTCTCTTACATAAATCGCTAGCAGAAGGGGTCGGAAGTAGGCTTCACCGCGGGTCGCCCGGCGCTTAAGTCGTGATTCTTCGAGAAATCGAGACTCCGCTTAAGACCAACGTTGTACATGAGCATGCGTATATGAGTGCGTGACCTTTCACCGCTAGTATACTGATTTATAGTAGATTATCCACCGAAAGCTGGATAATGACTAGAATTCTATTTCATTGGATGGGTTTCTTCTTATTATCGTGATCTCATTCCACCATGGATTTTAGCAAGAGCGGGAAGACGGGATAATCTTCTTCCTTATTGGGATGTCCAACTGGCGATGATCTGTTATTATACTTTCTTTCCTTCTCGATGAGGTTTGGATGGATGGAAAATATATCGTTTTGAGAATATTCTATTTTCCGTATTGACGAAGTATATAGGTTGATTGGCTGGGTATGGACCTTCCAATTTATCCCAGATCCCGTCAGCCTAGCGAGCCGCCTCCGCTTTGTACGGTACGGAGGCTCGGGTGTCAGATGGATCTAAATCGCTCCTCTAGGCCTCGCGAGGGATGGGCCTGCTTATCCCCATCAATAAGAAAATAGAATAATCATCTTATTTGAAATTTAAGAATTATAGATAAAGAATTTGACATAAATATAGAAATAGAATAACAATTGAATACTTGCTTCAAATAAAAAATAAATTTAAGAATTTGACTCAAATAAGAAAATAGAATAATTATCTTGTTTGAAATTTAAGAAACAACGAAAAAAGAATTTGACATAAATAAGCAAATACGATAACAATACATTACTTTGATTTTCACTAGTAATAATAATAATAATAGTGAATTTGATTCTTTTAAAATTCCTAAAAATAGAAATTCCAATTACTTGGAATGGCTAAATTTTATGTGACTAATTATTTATGGTGGCAAAACTTTTATAATTTTTAATATCAAATAAAAAAGGGAATATTTGTTTGGCAACTAATTTGATTTCTTTTACATTTTTAATTCCAAAGATTTATTTTTTATAAGTTTTAAAATTATATTAATTATCTCTAAAATTCCTAATGGATAATAAAACGAATTCTTTGAATATTTTTTTATAAGTTTCCATTGTTTCCAAATTAGTATTTGATTCTAAAAGAAATTAGAGTATTTTAGAATTGGAAAACTTTCGTGACTTTAAAAAGAGCTTTATAAATATAATTAAAGATGCTCATTTTAAACAAGTATATTGGATTCCCATAAACACAAAGGCTTTGAGAACTTCAATTAAGACTTTGAGAAACTCACCTAAGAGAGTGCATGTATAGACCCCAAAATTTGATCATATATTATTTTTATTATTATTATTAAATTTTACTTTTAATTTTGTTTTTATTATTATTATTATTATTATTATTATTTATTTTATTTTTTTTTTATTTTTTTTTTCAAATCCTCTTATTCTCTTACTTCCTATATCTCTTTCCACTCATCCCTTATGACCATACTCTATCCAACTAACCCCCATCTCTCTCCACTTTTGGGACCCCCTCTCACCCAATGGTCTCCTTTCCTTCCTCTCTTCTACTTATCAATTTTTACTCTTAAAAGAAGCAAATTCAAACAAACATCACAAAAATAAAAGATTTATACCTTCTTTTTATTTATTTATTTTTTTCTTCTCATTTTGTCAACACCCATTACATATTTTTTCTTTAGCATAAAATTCATATATATGTATATTTGTGGGATTAGATTTTTCTTTTATGGGCTATTATGAGATTTATGTATGTGGATATGAAAAATTGTTGTTATTAAAACTTATGTAATTAGCTTGAATCTTGTATTTTTCTCTTACTTTATTGTATTTGGGTTTAATTTTGTGTTGTTTATGTGTAATTATTTTTTTTTTTGTTTTTTAGTTAACTTGAAAAAATTTGCATAGACTTTAGGTTGCCAAATATTAAATTAGATGTTTTTTTAGATGTAATTTAGATTTTAATATGTGAAATTAGTCTTGAATAATGGAAAATTAAATTTCATAATATTTGACTTACCTCATGGTCACTTTGACCACAGAATTAAGATACTTTATTAATTAGGTATAATTGAATGTTATAATTTTATTTTGAATTATGGTTAAATTATTCAATATTCAAATTAGGCACAATCTATTAGTTTAAGCTCATTAGTCTAGGTCCATCAAATTAGGCTCAACCCATTAATTTAAGTCGATTAGTCTAGCACAACATATTTAGGCTAAACTCATTAGTCTAGGCTCAACCCATTGGTTTAAACCCATTAGTATAAGCCCAACATACTTAAACATATCCTATTAGTTTAAACTCATTAGTCTAGGCTCATCAAATTAGGTTCAATCCATTAGTTTAAACTCATTAGTCTAGGCCTAACATACTTAAGCCCATCCCATTAGTTTAAACTCAACTTACTTAGGCTCAACATATTAGACCCAACCTATTAATCTAGGTCTAACATACTTAGACCCATCAAATTAGGCCAAACCCATTAGTTTAAGCCCATTAATCTAGGCCCATCAAATTAGAATCGACCCATTAGTTTAGGCCCAATATACTTAGGTCTAATCTATTACAACCCACTTACTTGCACTCCAACTATTGTTTAACCCATTTGTTTCAACCCCAGTTAGTTTGATCGAATTCTTAAGTCATTCGAATTCAAGCCTCTTTGGCCACGTATTCTGATCAGCTTTTTACCCCTTCAATTTTCCACCCTTAACTTATTCAATTTCTCATTTTCTAAAATTCATTTTTTTTTTCAATTTAATTTTAAAATTCAAATCTTCCAAAAATTCAAGTATAAATTTGCATTCCTCATTGTTTTTTAAATTTAAATATCAAATTTTCAAAAATTCAAATTCAAATTTTCTCATTTTCTAAAATTCAAATTTAAACTCTAAAATCTAGTCCTTAATTTTCAATTCTAATCTTTTTCAAGTTTTCATTTTCCAATTTGCAAAATCTCAATTTCAAAATTTTAAGTGTCATAATTTGTACTCAAAAAGTCTCTACTCTAATTTCAAATTTTAGATTTTCTAATTTAATTTACAATTTCCCAATCCCAAAATTCAAAGTTTCATAATTTAAAATTAAATATTCAATTTCTAATTTAAAATTTTTAAATTTCCAATGTCAAATTTATAAAATTCGTGCTCTTAATTTAAAAATTCAATTTCCGCAATATCTTAATTCAAAATTCTCAAACTTCAAATTCATTTAAAAATTTTAATTTACAAATTTCAAACTTTCACCTTTCAAACCTCACTTCAGTTCGGCTTTCAAAATTATGCTACATGATTAATTTTGTAATTCCTATAAAATAGAATCTTGTGGAGTTAATTTGTGTAACATATAAATGGGCTTGGGTGGGGCCCGACATCTCATGTATCCTTTATTAAATAACCTTGACACAAAATGTACAATTTGTTTTTATAATTCAATCATGAATAATTCCATATTTGTTATTGCACTAACATTGTTTTCTATTGATGACACTTATAATGTGTCGTCAAGGTACATATTTTTTCCTATTTGACTTGTTTATTTTGTTTATTTATTTATTTGTTGATGTTTTGATGTACACTTGTGTAATTATGAGAGATAATTTTTTGTATTTATTAGTTAATCAATTAATGGTCACAACTTCCTTAATCAGATTAGTAGAGACCTGACTTTAGGGACTTAGAGGGGTGCTACGACTCACGACCGTACCTTCCCAATAGGTAACATAACCTCCGAATTTGGACTTGGTTTCATAGACATGTATTTTCTAAACAAGAAGTCGCACTAAGGTTTTTATTTCTTATTTTGTTTTCCCTTTAAAATAAAAGTAAAATAAGTGGTGACTAAAAAAAAAACATTTTTTTAAAATGGTTTTTTCAAAGAAATAAGAAAATAGCGAGTCTCACCAAGTGGGGACATGAAATGCGTGGTCCAAAATGAGATCGACTCCAAGTGGAGAATTCTGAGTGGGCTGTTTTTGAATATACTCATAAAACATAATTGGACATCGATCATACATTCACTTATTTGTGATAATACATATCGAAAGGTTTTTTTTTTTAAATTAATTAATTTGCTTCATCATGATGTATTCTTATTGTATATTTTCTACATTTTGATATAATGATTTTGTATAGATACATGTGTTTCTCATGACTGTTTGTTGTATGATTACCCCTCTCTTGCTTGATTATATGTTGCTTGTCGATGTGGGACACACATTTATCCCCTTATTTGGACTCCTTAGTCTCAGTCGACTTTGTCCCTTTTGTTGTTGTATTTGATGTTTGATTGGAGACTTGTTACTCCTTGTTTGATCTTCAACCGAGATAATGATTAGGAGTAAGGTCCAACAATGGGTTATATTTATGTTTGGGAGCATTCCAGAGGTGGTCGACATATTGATGCTGAGGAGTCCGATCTTTGAAGTATTCTATAGCCTAGAGCTAGATTTCAGGATATTTGTATGGCCGCAGCTCTTCTCAGGTTAGATTTATTAGGTTTTTTTTTTTTATGCACCCACACATTCACTGTACACTTAGTTTAATCCTAAGTGCTGAGAGCAGTGAGAGCCTTTACCATAGGATGCCCCTTGGGATGTCAAGGAAGTGTGTGTGTGGAGTTGATGACCACCTTGCATGGAAGCGCCTCGTCTCTTTGGAGGCATGTAGGAGGTTGTGTACCACTGGAGGGTACAATCGCTCCTACTAGGGACCCCTTTAAAAGACCTACCCTCCTTTGTCTTTTTAGAACCACCATTGATATTCTAGGTTGAGTTTAGATCCTACATATTAGGACTCTCATCCTGGTGCATCCGTGAGCTCAGGCCGCTTTAGTCATGATATGGATCCGCATTCCTCTATTTTGGCTTCGAGGGTATGCGTAGATTGACTAAAGTACTTGAGTTTCAAGTAAGTAGTTTCTTTGCATAGTGATGGATCGCTTATTCCGCCATTATAGCAACATTCTTTTGGTTCAACATGACTCCAATCTTTAGTTTGTTTTGGTTACACTTTCTGTGGATTCACTTTTTAATACGCATCGGGACCATCTTCGTGGGTTAGAGTTGAGGGTAGATTAGTACGTGCATTAGATCAGACAGATATGGATCCACATGTAGTGGTTATTGAGCATATTGCTACGGTTGTCACCGCGCTCCAGGATACAGTACATGGCCTTAGTAAGAGGATTGATAGACATCAAGCCCCACATATTTCAGCACAGGAGGATACTCAGTTTGACGTGGGGGCACCACCTCCACCTCTATCGATGGCTCAGATGGCATCGCCACCTATCCCTCAGGGCACTCCTTTTGTCATCTAGAAGCCTACAGAGGAGATCCTGCCACATGCGATTGTTCCAGTTTAGACTACTGGTGCTTCTGATGATCGCATACAGAGAGTAGAGTAAATGCTTAGGCAATTGAGAGTTGGAAAGGGTATGGATGTGTGGGATGGATTTGATAGTGCACCTATGACCCCACTGTCGCCTAAATTTCCGATGCCTAACATGGAGCGGCATACAGGTAGAGGATGTCTACATACTCATTTGAGGATATATAGTCAGTTGATGAAGGGCATGGGTTTGGATGAGGCTTAATTAATCATGTTGTTCCCTTTGTCACTGAGTAGTGTGGCATAGAGTTGGTTTGCCACCTTAGATGCTTCTCGCAAGCGAACTTAGGAGGATCTTGCCCCATGGTTTATCCACGCTCTCTTCAAAGATCATAGATGTCATTTAGGGAGAGCTTGCGGCTACGAGGCAGAGAGCTCTCGAGACTCAAGTATATCATTCATCTCCCGTCAGGAGAAGGTTATTCAGATGATTGATCGTCCATCATGTAGAGGGCGACAACATGATCATGAGGAGCTTACAACCCGCTATGCTAGACATCTTATGGAAAATTGACATGGATTACAGAGTTTGATAGAGGTATCAGATGGTACTGAGGGATGGTATGGCACACTATTATGGTCTGATTCTTCCTTTTCTAATAGTAAGGGGAAGAAGCTATCCGATCGTGTATAGACCATGGATGTAGGAGCCACTGATCTCGTACATGGGGCACCAAGGCCTCAGTATGCATCTATACGGCCGCACGAGACTTCCTACGCCTAGAGTTCAATTCAGTATAGACCTTCCATACCACCTCAGCCGCTTAGGTTACCAGCTCCATATACTCCACCACACCTAATTTATGGTACACAAGTTGTGGAGAGACCACCTACTGCTCATCTTAGACCTCGAGTACCCACAATTCCTACACAATAGCCTAGACAGCTCAAACACTTTACACCACTAGGCATGCTTTTGGGTGAGGTCTTACAGACATTGATGACTGCTAGATTGCTCAGTCCATTAGCACCGAGGCCATTACCGCAGGTTGTTCACCCTCATTTTCGAATGGACCTACATTGTGCACATCATGAGGCCACGGACATCACTGAGTGGTACTACTTTGAGACTATCTTTGTTTAGGACTTGTGGTGACCCAGCGGTATTGTGCAGTTGGAGACTGACCTAGCATTAGTTAACCCCTTGACTTATTCTACACATGCGATTCCTTCTCTAGTGGGAGGTATTCATTCTATTGATTTTACTGAGTCTGATGATCGCATCCATATGTTGTCATGGGATGATCAAGGGTCGGACCCCATAGTATTTGATGATGGTTATGGCGATGACGGGGTTCATGAGATGTTTTCAAGCTAGTAGATTCATGCACATGTCGTTTCGGCGCCGAGCATCACTCAGTTTGGATCCTTGCACGAGGCCAATGACTTTGTCTTGTTATAGTGTTCAAACTTCTTTTATTCAGACTCCACACCGAGGGACAAATGATACACCATAGACTCAGTATGTTATCAAAGGAGGTAAAGTGGTCAGATAACAGCCTTTAGTTCCATCTCGGCCCATAGACCTTGATATTGCTAGAGATGAGACAGTGAGAGAGGATGATGAGATCCTTAAGCAGCTATAGAGTACACAGACTCGTATCTCTATTTGGAGTTTGTTGGCTTCCTCTACCACCCATAGAGAGACTTCGATTAGGGCTTTGAGGTGGTCGGAGTTGACCTGACCACATGTTAAGGTACCATCTGTATCTGGCTAAGTTGAGCCACTTGCATTGTTTTCTCGGATGACACCTCAGAAGGGGATCGGACCACACTCGACCTTTGCATATATCAGTTGGTTGTTTAGGTCGTCGTGTTCCATCTGTCCTCTTAGACAATGGATTTGCCTAGAAATATCTGTCACTTGCCCTTTACTATTACTCACAGGATATGGGCTACATATTTGAGCCATCTACACAGACAGTGAGAGCTTATGACAATACTTGTAGAGAGGTGATAGGCACTTTGACTCTTGAGCTGATCATTGGGAGAGTCTTTTTTCAGGTTCTTTTTTAGATTTTGAGGATCCTTGTATCCTTTAATCTACTCTCAAGGCGCCCATGGATTTATAGTGTTGACGCTATCCCATCTTCCCTTCATTTGAAGGTGAAGTTCATTCATGATGGTCGAGTGATCACTATTTCATCTACAGGTGGGGCACATTTGACTTCTAAGCTAGTATTGGAGATTAGCCATGGGGGTGATGATTTCCTTATGACCGGATTCTCTTTTGATGAAATTAGGCGGAGTGGAGCCGGGGGATTTTATCGAGAGATTTAGTAATATGTCATTTGATCAACTTCATGACAGGTCATTTTGGACGTGATGAGAAGCATACCATCATGTAGTTTGGGTTTAAGTGTAAATCAACATGGTACGTAGCGAGTTTATCACAGTTTTGGACCATGACCTACCCTTTGGCAGTTTGTACACGTAGGCGGATTTTGATGCATGGCGCCATTGCAGGAGAGGGGTTAGATCTCGACTTCATCACATTCCATTTGACTATCACGATTACCGTCGCCTACAGGTTTGAGGTTGTTATTTATTTGTGAGGCCCAGGCCATTGTGCATCGATGGATGGAGTTGATGAGCCTATTGATATCCAGCATGTTAAGCTGCATCAGCTTTTTTCATAGCTTTAGTTGCGCGGTGGGGCTCCTGACACTTCTACTACCTTAATCGCTCCTCCTTCCTCTGGGCAGTCTAGTGTGCTCACTATATGCTTTTTGGACAAGATAACTAATTATAAGGGTATTGATGGGGTTATGTCGTCTGATGATTATCTTGGCGAGGAGGCTACTCCCGGATGGTTATTAGTCGGCTGAGACGGATCTGCTGCACTTAGTTATTTTCGTGTGCTTGCTTTGAGAGATGATGAGGATGCTCCTCCTATTCTAGATGATGATGTGATTACAGATGATGTTGTTATTGATATTGCATCTCCTGATATTCTAGGACATGTTGTGGGAGAGTCCGATTATGTGGGCCCACCACTTTCTCTTGATATTTTGTCGGGATTTGTCTCACATTCCGATGATGTACTTGCCTTTTCATCTATGGATTTGAACATTATCGAGTATTCGACTGTCTCTTTTATTGATGATATTGATGCATGTGCACCTCATTCACTCACATCACAGATTCATGATATCGATAATGAGCCTTTATAACCTGATTTTGATGACAGCTATTGGTCTGACTCCAATCATAGCTTTATTGATGAGCGAGTTTCACCTCCTTTTGTTGACCTTGAGACAGTTGACCTTAGTAAAACGGACCGCCTACAGAGTTGAGGATCGGTACCACTTTGTCTACGGATGAGAGAGATAGTTTGCTCAGGTTACTCAGATCATCCTTGGATGTTTTTGCGTGGTCATATGAGGACATGCCAGGCCTCGACCCTTCTATAGTTCAACATCATCTACCGCTTGTGCCACATGCTAGACCAGTTAAGCAAAAATTGAGGCGATTACACCCCTGATGGAGTTTGCAGGTGAAGGAGGAGATTCAGAAGCAACTTAGTGTTGGCTTCATATCGATTAGTTCAGGTTCCGCAGTCATTTGGCTAATATTATCTAATCTTAAAAAGGGCTGCGAGGTTAGAGTTTGTGTGGACTTTAGAAATCTCAACAAGGCCAGCCCCAAGGATGATTTTCCTCTCCCACATATTGACGGTTGATAGTACTGCAGGGCATGAGATGTTGTCTTTTATGGATGGATTCTCTGGTTATAACCAG
Source organism: Tetrastigma voinierianum (assembly GCA_016808115.1). Lineage (NCBI taxonomy): Eukaryota > Viridiplantae > Streptophyta > Magnoliopsida > Vitales > Vitaceae > Tetrastigma > Tetrastigma voinierianum. The sequence goes on from JAEQBH010002079.1 coordinate 161,324, forward strand.
ATTATGATGGCTCCCGAGGATAGGGAGAAGACATCTTTTATCATTGAGTGGGGCACCTGTTGTTATAGAGTCATGCCGTTTGGGTTGAAGAACGCATGTGCTACCTATCAAAGAGCAGCTATTGCACTGTTTCATGACATGATGCACATGGATGTTGAGGTCTATGTGGATGGTATGATTGTGAAGTCCCATGATAGGGCGGATCGGCTGGGCGGCTCTAGGCGCTTCCCGGAGGATCGTGGATGCTTTAGATTGAGGCCCCGAATCCCAGATGTGCACTTTTAGTGACTTGTGGGAGCTCTTGGGCTACATGATTAGTGAGAAGGTATTGAGGTGAATCTGGTAGATCGAATCTATCCCTTACTGACATGTCTCCGCTAGGCCCAGAGGGCGAGATATGGGGTTTTCTTGGGTAGGTTGCAATGCTCAGCGGGTTTATTGTTAGGCGTAGATGCTTGTGAGCCTGTCTTCCGACTTTTGAGGAAGAAACAGCCTAAGGTTTAGGATGATCAGTGCTATGGGGTGTTTGGAGTGGATTAAGTATTTTCCTGGCACCACATCTTGTTTTGGTACCTCCTGTAAGACCCGAAAAAATTCTAATTTTCTGAAAAATGGTAAAATGGTAATTTCGATCAAAATTCGAATTTTTTCTATATATCGGATGACAAAACGGACTTCACCATTGGAATCGTCTCGCGAAATCTAGCTACCACGTCGGATGCGAGACCGGTCGAGATTTCACGTTTTAAGAGCAATGGGGTAGTCTCTGCGAGGACACTTGGCACGTTTTGAGTGGCTCGAGGGTGCGGCACGTGTCGCTGTGCGGGAGTAGTCCAACGTGGTGAGTGTGGCGTGGGTGAATAGCGTAGCATGATAATCGGGTTGATGGAAATCCCGAGTAAGGGATAAGTGGATAAAGGAAATCCAGTGACGATGGTGGCTTGACATGGCATGAGAGGATGAGTTCTCTTGACGAAGCTCTCCCAATAGGTTTTGGGGAGAAGGAAAAAGAGAAAGAAAAGAAAATAAATTTTTAGAGAGAAATTGCCTTCTCTCTAGGGAATTCCCCATGATCGGGCCAGTCGAGATCTGGCGAGCGAAACGAGTTGCTCCCAGCTGAGTTACACGTGAGTCTGGGTTTTATGGAGTTTTAAACGACTCGGGAGAGTGAGGGTTTTCTCCTGCCCAGTTTTAATCATATTTAAGAACCTTATTGATGGTTGGAGTGTTTGGGGCGAAATAGGCGGTGGTTTCGGTTCCACTGGAGGGGAAAGATGAAGAAATTTGGAATTTTAGTTTTGGATATTTCATCTGGGATTAAGATGAGGAACTTTTCTACAGATGGGATATATTGTATAATTAATATTATATTGAAATATTCAAATATTTCGGATTATGGCTTATGGCGTTTTAGTCATTAATACATGAAAGAACGCTGTTATGTTGGGTAGTACAATATCATGTGCGACAATATTAACATATATGGATGATCAAGCGGATAATTCACGTGAGTAACATATGTTTGCTGCAAACTAACGGCGTTGTTGTAAATCAGGCGCAATGTTTGACTCAACTACCGAATATTCAGAATAATAGTAATGAGTGCGACGTGGAAGCGTGGTTGTCGAATGATTCGGAAGATTTGCGGAAAGAATTTTCGGAAGGTTAATCGACGATTAATCTCCGGAGGAGACCGACCAGCATTGTTGGAAGATGAAACATTACTCGAAAGTTTATCTGATAGTTACTCATGAAGCCAATTATGTTTCAAACAAATATCATGTTTGAAAGCGTCATTTCACCATAACCAGATAAATGGAAGTGATAAGGAGACCGAGATAGCGGATCAGGTGTATCATTATGTGACGGCACCTGAGCAATTGGTCAAGATATGTTTTGCCAATCTATTTTGAACCAATGTGTTTGTGACATGCTTGATGAGGCTATTTAAGGATCGCGCCATCTTGAGCATTCTTCATTTTTGTCGAAGAAAAATTAAAGCCTGAATTACAGAGTATCATTAGGGAAGAAACAACAGCTCGTTGGAGTTTGGATATGAAGCTGAGGTTGTGGCATGGATTATGTTTTATCATTTATACCTTCTCTCTTGAATGGGGACTAATTTTAATAATATTTTATATTCCATTAAGTGATCATGTTTCAAACTATCTGAAACTATTTTAATGATGATTATATTGTGAGAATACATGGATGGCATGTTAATCATGTGATATTACTCATTATGGATCCTCCATGATATGGGAACTCATAGGTTTCACAGGTTGATGATAGTGAATGGGGACCAGAGATTGGAATAAACGACATCAGACATAGCTTATCAAGTACATGCTGGATTGATGGATCTGGGACTATGTAATGATGGTCATGAGTCTCTCTAGATTTACCTGGGACAATGGATGTAGTGGTTGAATCTATTTCAATAGTGATGTGAGATGATTGTTGATTCTGTATTTATCATGAATGCGCTGTGTGAATACTGGAAATGTTGAACATTGAAATTGATATAACCCCTAAGTTTGAGATTTAAGGTTTGTTTGAGGAATTATAGTAGAATAATTAAGAAGATAATAGAAAAATTGGGATTCGATTTTATAAATCAGAGTATAACTAAGAGAAAAGCGAGTGGAATTTTTGGAAGGAATTTATTAATTTTATTTGAGGGAAAAGGATTATAATTAAACTCTTAAAATTTTTGAATTATATAATAGAAGTATTTGACTAAATCTTGGAATGAGGATATTGGAGAATAAAAAAATTATAAACCTAGTTATGAATATATAAATAGAATAATAATAATAATAATAAAATAATAATAATATGTATATCAAACAACAATAATGAATAATAATGTTTTACAGATTAGTGTTGCAAGAAAAAAATTGCTCAGTTTATCAGTGATTGTGATAGAGAAAAATGGGGAAATTCAGATCATTCTTGCTTTTCATTCTGAAGCTCTGTCGTTTCATAACCTATAATCTGTTGATGACATAATACTCGCGGGCGTGATAACTTTTGTGGTGAGATAAATTCGTGTATGACATCAAGTTACCTATGTATGGCGACAAAATCTTTTTAAATCTTTTTGTGACAGATTGATTGTCGTTGCACTTTGACTAAATCTGAGACGATTTTCATTAGGAATTATTATGGATTAACAATTCATGGATGTGATGTAGAATATATTCTGATAAAAATACAAAAATAGATACGTTTAATGTGATTCTTAATCTGTGGGATCATTTTATCTGTATTCTGAATAATGTGTTGGCGTGAATGCTTTTATTATCGTGAAATAGTATCTTGAAGTACTATTATGTATAGAATAACTTTCATTAAACTCAGTGTATCAAATTGACGCTGTGTGGATATTCAAATCGCGGAGGAGCATGAAGGAGGACCAGTGTGAGGATGATAGGCTTATGTTTATGACCAAACCTGACCTTTGAAGGTAAGTAGGATTAGATGAAACCATTATTGCCATGATGTGCTGATAGTGACAAGAGGGGTAAATCAGAGCCTCTGGTTTAGAAATACAATCATCTCAAGTGATCAGGGAGGGTAGATGAGCCTCTTGGGAGCATCAGATATGGATGTTTGATCTAGATGGAAGAATCATCTTCTGTTTGGGCGGGAAAGAAGCGGGGAGAACTTATGTTAAATGGAGTTTGGACAGGCGTGAAACACCAAAGGTGAGGCAGAGACAGTGTGAGTGGAGACAGCCGCTTGAGACTCTTGCTGGTGGGAGGAGGTGAATCACTTCCAGTGTCATGGCGAGTGAATCAAGATTATAGGCGGAGTTATCCAGTATCCCAGAATCTGAACGAGAGTTGCTAAATCAGGCCGAAAGGCGGACATGTTGCCAGCGCCGATCGCGGACGTATCGAGATATACTAAAGCGAGAAGTCCCGGATGGGGACATCTGATTGATCAGATGACGAACATCTTGCATTGGTGGGGACTTCTGACGAATAAGGCGAGATCTTGCATCTTTGCTGACCATGCGTTCAGCTGAATCTGAGAGATGGGACATCTGAAACAGGATCAGTAGCTCACGCATCTGACTTGATTAATCTGGTATCAGATGCGTTAAAAAATCTCTGCAGAATATCAGTTTTAAATCATGATGCATTCTTAATATTATGTATGTTTATCTAATATGGAAAGTTTGAAGCGAGGTGAAAACATAAGAAAGCGAGTGTGCATCGAATTATACTAAAGACTGGCAGCAATGGGCGACTCTTATCCGTGACCGCGTTTTCAGAATCTAAATTCTTTGCTCGAGTGATTTGGATCATGGTTTGTATAAATTGAAACGTATGCCCAGGAAGGGCGAGTTGAAAACTCTGAAGTGATATTGATTATGACATCGGATTTTATACATAGCATTACTCTTATTGTTTAAGAGATAACGATAATCATTTTGCCTGACGTTATCAGAATCCGATGTCGTGGATGATTCGTGGTTATTTCTTTTGACATATACATGGAGGTGAAGTGGGCGGACTTGATATCCTGAGTAATAGTAGAAGAATGAGATCGTATTTTACGGATGACTACTACGGGATTGCCTCGCGGAAGGGTTGTATTTCTTACTGGGTTCATACTGTATAATAGCCAATCTGTGACACCGGATAAATGATTAAAGGTGGCAGAACAAGTGGCTAAAAGTTCAATGACGGGATATTAGGCCGACGCTATAATAAATTGCTTTCGGTTCTATTCCGAAGGGACCGGACCCGCCGATGCGCCGTGACTGGCGATTCGAACGGGATTCCGATGAAATGATGCGATATGCCGAGATTACCGATGGCGCGAGCCGACGGTTGGGAGGAGTGATCTGCCTCGACGACATACGCTGGTGCCATCGAGCTTCAGGTTGGAAAACAAATATCACTAAAACGGCATTGGACGATTGCGAGCGCTGAGTTCGATGGTAACGCGCTGGATGTGATCACGCGTGGCATTCGGATCTGCTACCGCGGGTATTGACTTCGCCGATCGAGTTTGTCGCGGAAGTCGCGTGGATGGCATTTGCGATATACTCGGTCGAATAAGGATGGCAAGATTCGCGGGCGTTCGGCGGTGAAACGCCGTTTGTAAGCGGTAACGATGCGGTGCAGCGGTGAGTTCATACGTGACCGTATCAGTATCGACTGAAGTATGATGACTCGAAAGGTGAAGGTGGCGATAAAGTTCTGGAAGACAAACAGTCTGCCGAAATCATCGTTTTCTTGGATTGGAATGACCGAAGACCATTGAATTTCTCTGCACGATTAAACTCTGATGTTTTGGATAAACTTGGAAGAGATTAGTTGGTTGGACAGCAAATCAGAAGGAAGCATTCAGGGGTGAGGAAACGCCAGCTCTATATCTGGCGTGTCCTGCCGAAAGAACGAAGGTGCGATATATTTGTGACCACATAGAGCGAGATTGGATATCGTTGATAAATTAAGGAGAGTGGTGGCTTATAGTTCCGTCGATTAAAGATCATAAGCGAATACCACGCACGATGTAGTTAATGGTAACAATCTTGCTGCCACGGGTTTTCAGTGCCCTTCTCTGCGGCGATTTGAGAATTACTGGAATAAAGATTGATCTATTTTATTTAACCAGATATAATATAGAGACGCAAATCGTGATGGGTTCTGGGGATGCAACTTCACTTTGCATTGTTGTCGACAAAACCAATGTGATTATCTTCTGATTGGGAAGTCATCAGGGAGCGTTGGCGATATCAAACTAAGTGCCTGATACCAGAACCATCAGATGAGTTTGAGAATTCGATCTGGGCTCAACCAGACTCTGGAACCGCGTGGAGTTGGTTCTTGCCGCAGTCTCTCGTGACGAGTGATCGAATCCTTGGGACGAACGCGGGAATCAAATATATCAGGTTCGGGTGCGTCGGGATCGCAGGTGGCAGAAGCTGAATCTTGCACCTGGATGACGTCTGCATTATGAAGTGGACAGTAATTCTGATTCAGCAAATTGAGATCTCAGGCGATTCTCTTGCTCCAGTTCGATAATCGGTGGAAGGTAGATGGAGGATCATCTGGATAAATCGACCTCTTGGAAGCGAGATCTGAAGACAATGAAAGGGATGACGGCGGGATCTCTCGATGTGGTGGATTAAGGCGAAGCACCAAACTGTGCTGGGCTCTTTGACTGACCAGGAGGTGGATTAAGTGATTGGAACGCGTCCGCGGTGATATTTCGAGCCGTACCGCGACCGCGAGGGGCGAGTGGGTGATGGTGGGCGACTCATTGGATCGACCGTTCTGCAGCGTGGATGACACTGCTCAGGAGGAAACCATGGTTGGCATATTTCGAAGATGATAAGGCGCCAACAGATGCGATTATCCGCCGATGTGTGGACAGACCGAGTTCGAGTTGCTGGAAGTTTCGGAAAGAGTATGGGCGCACCGCGACGACCGTTAACAACTTCTGCCGCAGACCAGATGGTGGTGCGAAGTATCATGGGATGGGAAGGACACGTGAGCGTAAATCTGAATCATAAAGGATGGCTGAAGAAACGCACTTAAGTGAGTGCTCCGGCTGGACCTTTGCAGGCGTACCAACTGTGTATTTCATGGGCGTTGCGCGTACCGGGAGACCATCTGAATCCCAAATATCATTCTGGTGGGGTGGGGAGAAATAACTCTTGTTCTTTGTTTACGATCAGAGGCACTAGGAAGAGATGAAGCTGGGGCTCCGACAGGCGATCTTCTCATTTCTTAAGCCAACGAAGGAAACCATCACTCAATGACATCTGACTCATGAGTTTGAGGATTTGGAGATCATCATTCCTTGAAGGGTGATGCTAAGGGAGGGATGATCAGATTCAGAAGCAGCATGGAGCTGTAGTGGACTAGTGGGTACTTTAGAATCTTGAAGGGTAGGCGTGCTGCATCACAGATTGCACTAAATGGCATATTGGATATCAGTGAGGTATTCCGCGTCTCTTCACAGAGTACTTTCAGAATATCGATCATATTCATTAGTTGAGGAAGATTAGATTGGCAGAATAGACCTTAGGGAAGGAGGACAATAGCGCAATATATATGGATCAATCAGGGGATGGATTTTTATGATAAAGATGTTTGGAGCTGAAATAGAAACTGTGTAACTTTAGTATATAGTGAGTAAATAAAGGCGACATGGAGGGCAGACATAATGAACACTATACTCATCTGACTTTTAGGATAATAGAGAGAGAATACAGTGATTAAATGAATTCATCTTAAGTAACAGTTTGTATATATAGTGCATTAACATATCACATGTGGAATTTATTATGGATCTCATAATTTGGGACAGACTAACACTGAAAAATATAAAGGCAGAAAATTATTTTTGAAAGATAAAACCAGTTGATCAAAATCAGACATGCATCTGAATAGCAAAGCAGAACTCTTATTAGATGTGTATGAAATCCTCTACCAATCTGATGGGGCGATTGGGATTTCCGTTTTCAGAACCAGCGGGGGTAGTCACGGACCTTGGCTTTTTGTTCAGTGAGCAAGGTGCAGTATCTCACTCGAAGTGGTAACGACTCAGTGGGGCGCGGATGGACATTTGTCAATAATTCTCGTTGATGGGAGGATCAAATCAAGGGCTGGCGGATAAGTGGCGATAATGATGACGACGTGTGGCATGAGAGGACGGATGCTCGGATGTTTGCTCAAGCTCGGCGGTTTTGGGAGAGGAAGAGGATAATAAAACTCAAATTTGGGAGAGGAGGGATCTGTTTGCCATCTCGCAGGATTCGATGATGGACAGTCAGAATCTGCGACCTGAGGAACAGTTGCTACTGCTTGGGGGCTACGTGTGGTGCAGGTTTTTGTGAGAGTTGTTTGGCATGCTGTAGAATGGAGGGTTTTCTCTCGCCGATTCATTCCATTGAGAACATATTGTTAGTTTAGATCTTTTGGTAAATAGCGTGAGGTTCAGTTCTCAGAGGATGAAGATGGATTTTAAACGATTAACAACCAGGTGCGATTAAATTTGCTGATCTTCATTACATTATATTCTTTGATCAACTGGATCCAAATGAACATTGGTTTTATTATTTATATGATGATTTTGTCCGTTAATACCATGAAGACATAAACAGCTCTCATTGTTTTATTCAGTCATATGTAAACGATCATGTCACTTCTCTGGAAGAATGGATAAAATTAAATTAATAATATTATTAATAATATATTAATGATTCATAAAATAAACATCTGTGTTTCATCATGTTCAGGGATCTTAAAATAATGGGTGTGATCCCAGATGTAAACGTGTTGCTAAATGGTTCAGAAAGGAAGTTTCCAGATAGTGTATGAGAGAATTGTCAGACAGTTCAATATAGAAGGGGTCATGAAGCTGTTTTGCGTTTTGTAATTCTTTCGGAGTTTATCAGTGAATTTGCAGAATATGTTATCTTGTTTTGAGAACAAAACCTGTAACAGAAAGCAATGTTTTCTCATGACTTGAACATCAGCATTGAAGTGATCAAGAGATTAGAATCATTGAGGATGATTTATCACATTATCTCAATCTATGGCATATCATTATTGGTGGGGACTTCATATCATTTGCTTAAAATATTTTGATGTGCCATTATGACATATGGTGAGACCATATGAGGATCTATCTTTAATTTGCTGTGCTGTGGGAGAAAATTGTTTTGATATGGGGAGTGTTGGGAGGGCAGAAAATATGAGTGGATGTGAATGGAAGTGCATTGGTTGTAGACAGATTCTGTATTGTCATACTGTATATTAGACATTAGTTAATATGTTTTAACAGGTGATGTAGAAAGAAGAGAGAAGAAAGAGAAAGAAAATAATGATAATATTTGACTATAAGGTCGTTATAATTTGCGTGATATGGATATGATGATATTATTACTCAAAGTAACAGGTCTCATCAAATATGAACTCATAGGGTTCATAGGACAAACGAGTAATCATGGACCACCAGAATCCAGGAAATATTTGCACTTCCTTTTTGGATGATTCTCTGTAATTACTATTGTTGAGTTGGATATCTTTGAGGTGCATGAGCTAAACTCAATGATTAAACGAAGGACTTGAGACCTCCCATTAGGCAGAATATTGAGATCATCAGAGCAGGACTTACATATCTCTCTTCTGTATTAGGCAGAAGAGGATGGTGGATATAAGTGGCAGAATCACTTTATATATATCTTCAGTTTATTAGTGAGCCTTATTTTAAATATTCAATCTTATATTTTGAATATTCTATCAGACATATCAGTAGAGTGTTAAGTATCTTTGTCACATCTTGTTACCGACCCATTGCCGCCTTTAATTCCATATTAAATTTTATTGTTTAAACGAGTAAGCTGTAAGGTGGACTTCTACCCTCGTGTGGCCCGTGATGAGGATGGAATAATATATATGGATGCCATGGAGTCACTATTGACTTATGCTGCAACGATGAGGAGCAGATCATGATTATGACATTAGATTGATCCATTTTTGTTATAACATAACACCTGCAAAATTTCATCTCTCTTGTGGTTTTGATGAGAGGATCTTGGAGATGCTGCAGATGCATTATAGACATAGCTGATTTTGTATCACTATTCTTGTTCATTATTCATACTTCTTGCTCATGAACAGCATGCATAAATGTTTTCCTCATTATTAGAGATAGAAGGGCTTTTGCCATCATTCTCATTCACATGGGACTGTCTTCTGGGCAGATGATGGTGTGATGATAAATGCAGAGATGTGATGCAATCTGAAATAGCGATATCGCCCATGCGAAGCGGCGTGGCTGTACATTGAAGTCGTGTTTGATCGAGCATTATTGAAATGGCGACGCTGGCGGGTGTTGACGTTGGAGATTTTTCGACTAGATTAAACGTTCAGTTAATGAACTGGCATGCGTTCATATTCTTGTTGACTGTTCGCGTTTAACGACACGTTATCGTGGTGAAACGTGTTTGCGTATTCGCCCGGTTGGGACGGTGCCGGGGCGGTGCCGCCTCAAATCTTGCTGTTTATTCGTTCTTTTTGTTCACCATGGATCACTCGTTAATCGGTCGATGATTGGATAATGGAAGTTGGCGCAACGGACATCTGGTGTGCTGGCTGTGACGTGCTCGTTTGACGATTGGAAGAAAATCGAAGAGTCAGACACTGGTTTCGCCTGGCGAACTCGCTTCGACATATCTACGGCGTGCATCTGCTATAAGAAACCAGGTGTTTGATAAATCTGAATATTCAGTTGACATTTCATAAGAATTCAACCAGACCAGCCACGATCAAATGTGAATTTAGGCTCAAACCCTTGAACTCATCTTATGCCAACCAACAGCACTTCTAATAGGTTTTCTCATAACTTACTAGAAAGAGTTTCCCTTATAAATCCATACACATATGGTTTCAACTGATTATTTTGAGGATTCAAACTTTAGTTTTATTATAACATATAACACCTTTGTGTTTTTATCATTGCTGCTATTTATTCTATTACTCCTTCCTCACATAATAATTTTCAAACTTCTTAAATCTGATGTTTGAATATATTCTCTCTAGGCCGTCATTTGGCCATATATCTTTGTTTGAGTTGTTATATTTTTCTTATTAAGGTACATACAACACCTCTTTCTGTTGTTTATAGTTAAATATGGGTTCTGACTGGCATATGAGATCTGTATTAAATCATGACGCGCCAGTCTGGTTAAACAAATGCACTCAGCGCATGACTTCTTGGTTAATCTGGTTTTTATCATTTTCTATGCTGCATTCAATTAAGAAAACTCAATTTTTGTATAATATATATAATATGTCAACTACCGGTTTCGTTGAGTTTTATTGTCGCAGTTGATGTTTGCTTTAGTTCAGACCTCGAAGTGATTTTGGCTGGGCCCTTTAATCAATGTTATGTTGATCTTGAATCATTTGACATGGTTTTATTGAATGACTTATAGATAACATAATTTGTAACAAGGTTGATATTTGTATTATCTTAAAAACTATGAAAGGAACATGTTGCGAATCAGCAGCCTCGCCGGAGTTAACGATGGCTGAAGTGGACAATGATGACACCTGGATGTAGAGAGATCATGAGGTAATGGGGTGTCTGGTGGACATGCTGAAGATGGCAACATTTGGATCTAAGGATCGCGACATTTACGTGCGTTTCTGCATGATCTTCTCGAAAGATGGACGGTTTTTCTTTTGCGTAGTTCGCTCATTTGCGAACAACGACTGTTGATGAATTTGTCGCGGGTTGAAGAACTGGCTTTGGGATTGAAGGACGCGCCTGTTGGTGTTCTAATTTTGACGATTGGGCGATCTGGTGGTTGAAGGCTGGGATATGAAGCCGGTTTATATCATACTGGCTGAGTTTATAATGAAGATTGATGACAACCACTCTTTGCGCTAACAAAAATCAATTACTGATACTTCCTGGCCGCTTTTGAAACTTATGATTGGCATTCTAGATGTGATTGCCCCTGGTTAAGAACCAAGTGTTCTGCTGTTGTAGTGATGATCGGATTTTGTGATGATCTGTGGTATCTTGATATTATCAGTTTTGATCTGTTTGTACCGCTGAGGCGCGACGGCATTAAAGATGAAAGAATTGAACAGATCAACTATAACTGCTGGTTGTGGAGAAGACAACCATATCACATCTTCAGTGATGGGGTATCATTAATGACGTAACGAATGAAATTGATGGCGGCGATGAAGGAGGATCGTGCCGGAGTTTGACTGCCCATGGAGGATTTACTATAACAAACTAATAGATATGAGGTGGCATCTTGGATGGAACTCACTGAGACAGTGGCGTCACTTTGTTGGAGATCATCTGAAGTGTCGGATGCGGATCCTGACACAGTTCCACAGTGGTGTAAATGACGCCACATGGCATTCGTTATAAAACGATGTTATGGAAGATTTTGGATCTTGGACGTTAACGACAGGTTCAATAAATGCATTGTCGATTGTTTGGAAGAAGTGGGTGAGGCTGCTTCTTGCCGCAAACTAAAATCGACGAAGATGGCGATTATGAATAACATCATCGCGGAAATATGGATTTTCCTATGCTGAGACCAGAATTAACATTTAGGTGAGGTGTACCAGAGAGATGAGCATCAACACTCGGATCAGTTTTGCCTCTGGAGCTTATGAACCAATCAAGTGTGATGAGTACATAGATAAGAACTCTAAAGGATCTGTAATCGTGAACGTTTTTCATCCTCTTGGAGCTGCCTCGTATAATCTCAACAACTAAGATAAATTACATTAATCTTGTTTATTCTTATGAATGAATTAAACTTAGTTATAGTTATAATAACTGGAAAAAAACCTGATATACTCTCTTAACTTTTTCCATATAAGTGGGAAGATCTTGCTAATTCAGTGATATCAGAAACTGGGTTTAGTTGTAAAATAAGGTACAAAGCGGCCAAATAGTATCTCTGATGAAACATGTTGTAGCTATTGTTGATGTGGATATCTTTGTGTTTTGTATAGATGGATCAGTCCTGATTTAGCAGCTGGGCTGGAATTAACAACGGGGAAATCGAGGGATTTACTTTGTTGCCCGATCAACTAATCAACCGTAGTGAGAATCGTACCGGCGGAACTAAGTGAACCATAATGAAGATATGTAGGTTGTAGCTCGGATGTGGAGATTGGCATTAGAGGAACTGATGATATGTTGAGACATCGAGTCGATAGGATCGATTTTGGGATTGGAAGAACTATAAAATAAATGGAAGGTGAGATCTTATAAGATCAAGTGACATGTGAATTTCTCCTTATGAGAGTAGTATATGTTGATGAAGAGGTAGTATTTTGAGTTGAAGCTTTGGATCTGTATTTCATGGATTTCTAAGTCAGAGTTACAGGACAAATCATGACCTCTGATATCATACAGACAATCAGAGGTGACAGTTCTGATAGAAACAGACTTACTCAGCAGTGAATATAGAAGATCAATAACTCTTAGTAATGTTTGAATGGAGATATTTCTGTCAGGAATTCCGATATAGGCGATTTGAGAATGGACTATGAGTCCATAAAAAAGATATATAGTGCTTGTGATATAGTACTCCAGCGAAAGTAAATTTCCTCAGTTGGTTCGCGAAGCGATAAATGAGAAATCTTGAGACAGAAAACGGTAAGAAAGATTGGAAGGAAAGTGACTTCTGAAGGGCTTTCCTGTGAGTAAAGAAGTAGAAGTCACTGAGCGGGTGGTGTATACTTGGGGAGAAGGCCAAAAATCAGTGATACCACTAGAACTAGGCGAGGTGCTGATGAACAGAAATCAGAGTTCCTGTTATATCAAACAGCATTTAGTTTGGATGTTGAGAGATTACTTTGATGTGGAAGTATTTGGGCTGTTATGGAAGAACAATGCAAAGTGAGAATGATGGATCTGGATAATGACAGGAGTCGTGGCGCGTCGTAAGAATAGATGAGAACCAGATGACCGGAAGCGACATAAAGACGAAGTAACAATGTTAAGGCGTTATCCTTTCGCCTTCGTATGCAGCGTAATATCGAAGGCTGTGACGAGATTTGAAATCTTAATTGATATCATTCTATTTTCATGATTATAAATTGACCTGTTAATAAACTCTTCGATTATTCATTCATAACATGCATTGGTATGTGTTCAATTAGATGTTTAACAATCGGGCGATATCGCATGATCTTATTGATGGATATAAGGTGATTTGCTCATATTAGGGACAGTACGTTCTGAAGTCGTTTGCTAAAGTGAATCCTTTCAGTGGTGGTGAAACTGTTGCTTATGAAACCCAATATGAAGCATTGAACCAAAACGTATCATACATTGAACGGAGATCTGACTGAGAAACAAGCCTCATTTGATGTTGATCAATGGGATCCAAGTTTGGTTCACATAACACGCAAGCGAAGATTATATCTAGATCAGCTTGCGTTTACGATTTTTGGTTACTCAATTACAGTGATATTAATGAGTTCTGACCAAGAAACAAGCATGGTTTCGAGAACGCATCACCGGCTTGCTGTTTACTCTACCCAGTACCATACCAGCGGGTTCACAACCAAACAAGCAACGTTCAAACAAAGGTTCACTTTGAAAGAACATTGACATAAAACAAATATCTGCATTGTTTGAATCCGCCTGCAGGTTAACGTGTTTGTTGCTTTTTGGCTTTCAACCATGACATTCTGCCTGTTTATTATTCTCGCGTACTTCACTCTTCTCCCATATCACATTTTTATCGAAGGCCAAAATGAGATTTTGCTAAAATCCATGATCTTTACATTTTATCTAACATTGACCGGTGTGTTTTGCAATAATGCTGGGCTGTTGTTTTCTGATTCAAACATCTTAAATCTTTATAGTATGATCTTTGCTGTTATGTTACAGATCACTGAGTGAGGATACCCAATTGTATGTTTTTTCTTAATTTGGTTTTAACTATTTTATTTTATATTATTTTGTTCAAAAATATGCACCACTTAAATATCTATAATGTTACAAAGGACTGTGGACATAATTTGAGGTGTTCTGACTCTCCCCACCCCAAAGAATTTTGTCCTCGAAATTCATATCTAATTCAAAGAGTTGCGGATATTGTGCTCTCATAGTTGCTTCTATCTCCCAAGTAGCTTCTTTTCTGCCATGGTGTTGCCAAAGCATTTTCGCTAACGGTACTTGTTTGTTTCGCAACTGTTTCACCTCTCTAGCCAGAATAGCCTTTGGCTCCTCATCATATGACAAATCCTCTTATACTTATATCTCTTGCACTAGTAGTATGTGCGACTCATCGGAACGGTATTTCCGAAGCATGGACACATGGAACACATCATGCAACTTGGCTAACTACGGAGGAGTGCCAGCGATGCATGCCCAGTGCGATTTTCTCCAACACTTCATATAAGCTAATTAACCTCGGACTCAGCTTCCCTTTCTTCCCAAATCCAAGCACCTTCCTTAATGGAGATACCTTTAAGTACACTTTATCACCCACTTCATATTCAATGTCCTTCCTTTTCAAATCAGCATATGACTTTTGATCCTTTGCGACCTTTAACCTTTCTTAGGAATAACTGAACTTTGCTTGTATCTTTTACTATGTTGAGGACCAATCACTTTATGCTCATTCAATTATGTCCGACACCACGGGGAGTTATACATCTCCCAGGCCATACAAAGCCTCATATGGTGTCATGCCAATGCTTGATTGATCACTGTTGTTATAGGCAAATTCTATCAATAGAATATACCTATCCCAACTTCCAGTGAATTTCATTACACATCCTCGAAGCATATCTTCGAGCACTTGAATCAACCTCTCGAACTGTCCATCTATCTGCGGATGGAATGCTATATTGAAATTCAGCCTAGTACCTAAGGATGACTGTAGTTCCTTCTAGAATCTCGAGGTAAATCACGGATCTCTATCTAACAAAATAGACAACGGCACACCTTGCAATCGCACAATCTCATCCACATATAACTCAGCTAGTCGATCCATAGAATAGTCAATCCAGATTGGTATAAAATGGGCCGAATTTGTGAGCTTATCAACAATCACCCAGACAGAGTCATGTTTTTGTTGCGTGAGGGGAAAACCCGACACAAAATCCATGGTAATGTTATCCCACTTCCATTGAGGAATTGGAAGGGGATTCAACAGACCTGTTGGAAGTTGGTGTTCAGCTTTGACTTGTTGACACGTCAAACATTTAGACACGTACTCTGTCACATCTTTTTTCATTCCTTTCCACCAATAATGTTGTTTCAAATCATAATACATCTTATTACCTCCAGGATGCATGGTAAATACCGTATTATGAGCTTCAAATAGTAACTTTTTCTTTAACTCTTTATCATCTGGCACACATAATCTGTTCTAGAAATATAAACGTTCAGCTTCTTTTACTGAAAAATCAGTCTTATCACCATCTCTGACCATCTATACCTTTTTCTACATCTTTTCATCATTTTTCTGAGCATTTATAATCATTTGCTTTAAAACAGGCTGCGCTTTTAATTGAGCTAATATAGCTCCATCAGATACTATTCTCCATTCACTGTTTTGTATTAACAAAGTGTCATTACCTTTCTACTTAAGGCATCTGCTATCACATTAGCTTTTCAAGGGTAGTAATCTATTATACAATCATAATCTTTAAATAGCTCTAACCACCTCTGTTGTCTCAAATTTAATTCGTTTTGAGTGTGCAGGTACTTGAGACTCTTGTGATCTGTGTAAATTCTACACTTTTCCCCATATAAGTAGTGTCGCCATATTTTTCAAAGCAAACACTATTGTGGCTAACTCTAGGTCATGAGTGGGATAATTTTGTTCATGTGGCTTCAACTGCCTGGATGCATATGCCACAACTTTACCATGTTGTATTAAAACACAACCCAGACCAATTCTTGAAGCATCACTATACAAAGTATACTCTTTACTCGAGGTAGACTGCATCAATACTGGTGCTTCAACCAAAATTTCCTTCAACTGCTCAAAACTATCTTGACATTTATTTGTCCCTCTACTTTACTCGTTTCACGAGTAATTTAGTGAGTGGAAAGCATAGAGAATCCCTTCTAAATCTTCTATAATATCCTTCTAGGCTCGAAACTTCTCAGCCCGGTAACACTTGGGCGGTTCCAATTCACACAACTTCAATCTTAGTAGATTCGACTCTTATACCCTCAACAAACCTGATATGGCTTATGAATGAACTTATTTATTGAAAATCACATTGCTAAGCAGCACACAACTTTCTCTCTCAAAGTGCGTAGAACCTGATATGCAAATGTTGCTCATGCTCCTCCTCATCTCTAGAATATACCAATATATCATCAATAAAGACCACAACAAATTGATCTAAATAGAGTCGAAACACCATATTCATCAAATCCATGAATGTTGTCGATGCATTAGTCAACCCAAATGGCATTACCAAGAACTCATAATGGTCATATTGAGTTCTGAATGCTATCTTCGACACATCAACATCTTTCACTCTTAGATGATAGGACCCTGATTGCAGGTTTATCTTTGAGAAGACACCCGCACCTTTTAACTAATAAAAGAGATCTTCAATTCTCGGCAATGGACATTTGTTTTTCACTGTCACCTTATTGATTTGTCGATAATCAATGCACATTCGTAGGGTGCCATCTTTCTTTTTCAAGAACAAAACAGGTGCACCCCAGGGAGAAACACTAGGTCGGATATTTATCCAGAAGCTCTTGTAGTTGAATCTTTAGCTCTTTCAACTCAGTTGCAGCCATCCTGTATGGTTCCCTATAAGTAGTTGTTGTTCCCGATAAAATCTTAATAGATAAATCCACTTCTCTTATAGGTGGAATACCAGGTAACTCTTTGGAGAACACATTCGAAAAATCTTTCACAACCAGAATATTTTCCAATTCTATTTGACCTCTTTTAGAGTCAAGCACCAAAGCTATAAAGGCCTCACATTCTTTTCTCAACAGTATCGAGCATAGCTGAAATCACGTGGACATTGGGCAGGCCAGAAACACCATGTACTATCGCCAAGGCGGTCGAACATCTAAACCACTCTTATCTTTTATCTGATGAAATTATAGCCCGGTGTTTAGACAACGATCCATTCCCAAATCAAATCAAATTCATGAAATGGTAGACGATCAAATTATGAAAATTCACGATCATGAATAATTATAGGGCAATTCTTATACACTCTATTCACATTGACACTATGCCCTAAAGGACTGGTTACATGCATATCATATGATAGTTGCTCCATTGTTGTCATCTTATCGAACACATGTTCAATGCACACATATGAATGAGTATATCCAGGGTCTATTAATGCATGCATTTCAATACCATAAAGAGAAATTATACCAGCAATTACTTATGGTGCATCCTGGTCCCCACAAGCTTTCATAGCATATGCTGTTGCTTAGCGTGAAGCGTAGGACGATCTTGTCTCCTAACACTATGCCTCGTCCTTTATCTTTGCTCGGCCCCTCGACCTCTACTACCTCTATCTGGTGACGGTGGTGCCACGGACCTCCCTTTAGCATTACTCACAGGATTCTATTGTCCCACGACTCTTTGGAGACGATTTTTCCATCTAAAATGTTCATTGCTTCCACATCTAAAGCACCCTCCTGTCAACAATATGCAAACTCTCAAATGTCGTCGATGGCAATGAGGGCACTCTAGAGTTTCTCCTAGTCATTGAAGTACCTCTCTTAGGTCTTAGGTACTCTTATCATTTCATGTCTTCTTCCCACTTTTATGGCATAACTATGTCTTGACTGGGTTTGGGACTCTCTGGCTCTTTTGCAGGAAGAAGAAGATCCTTTAAGCTTCATCTTGAAATCTTTCTCCTCTTGCTTACCTCATATTTCCACTTTCATTCTGCTTGAACCAATGATAGAAATTTACTTTGTGGAGCATGCCCGCGAGGCGCCGTATATCTTTATGGACTCATTTGGTCGTCCTCAAGCTACTACACTTGAAATGCCTCAATGAGGGACCGACTGGTGCGTATAAGATGACCAGATTCTTTCTCATATTCTTCATTGATAAGTTCCTTTGCTTGAGATTCAGCTACTTCCACAGTTTCTATCTGCTCAGGTCATATTTGGCCTTGGAGATCTTGACGAAAACTCCCGTGGTATGGGATGCGGAAGCCTCGGACTCCTCATTACTAGCTTCCACGATCAAGCACTACCTTGTAATAGAAACTACATGTCACTCTTTGATCGGAGGCATCCCACCTCTCACACTATCTGTACGCGGCTTTTCCATAATTCTGACTTTGGACTCTTATGTTTGAACATGGAATTCCCTCATCTGTCTTCTTACCATATCTTCGGGGCTTTCGGGTTGTCGATCTTTCGATACTCAGGCCATGTGCAGGTATATCTCAGCAGAGACTGTTTGGCTCGGTGGGGCATAACTCTCATACGGCCAGTTCGAGGGATCAAGCCCAGGCTGACCAGCAGTCTGCAGTTCAACACTCTACGGCTGCACTTCCTGGTGGATTTGGAGGAATGATCCATCTATAAAACCTGAGGACATCCTCAATTCTGGCATATCACTAAAAACATGTTTTTCGATCATATCTATATTGGAAACTCAATGGCACCAGAGCTTCCTATTTGGAAGCAAGTGCCACTAAATTGTAACGCCTGACTCGGCACCGGTGTCGACGAGGGGTGTCATTTTTTTACTGGAAACTTATAACCTTTAGCTTGTTCATTCATATAATGTTCAAAGCACTTAACTTGTACTATATATATAACAGCAGCAGTTATAAAAAATATACAAACTCACATATATAAATGTTTCTTATATCTTTATTACCCAAACAAAGCCACATATACACCACCAGTGATCCTTCAGTGGTGACACTTAATGATGTGTTGACTTTGGCTGCGGTAGTGTCACATCCTCTGGTTTCCTCTTATCACCTGGGATGAAACGCCCATGCTAAACACTAGCTTAGTGGAATTAACCATGGAAGACCTCTAATCAAAGTCATCACACTTGAAACCAATTGCATATAACTTTAACATTCATTTATCTTATACATGCTTATTTAATGTTTTGAACATATCATTTATAGATAATAACCTACATATATCATACTTATTCATCTTATCCATGTTTCATTCATATCATCTTTTGTTCGTTTTTGTTCTTATACTTATCATTTGTTTATGTATAGTAGGATATGATATTGTACTTCTCATATCATAATATACCATTTACATATCCTTGTCATTTATCTTGTACTTAATGCATGCAAATGCATAAGAAATTAGTTCACAAAGAAAAATTGTATGTACCACACAGAAAGACACTATCATTAGCCTGGGACAATGATTTCTATGCGCTGACTCAAATGGGGCATTATGATCGAAGCGGGATGCATGTCATTATTTCATGGGGCCTCTCGATGTCACAGCTAAGCCAGGTAATACTTTCTGATAAGCGTATTTATATAGCGTGCCTATCTATCCAACTACGGTGTAAGCGGACAATCAGTATTATTATGTTTTCTAGCAATCTTTCGAATTATCGAGAAAAGATATCTCATATGCATGAATAAACTATCCATGTGTTTACTATGAGATATTCATTATCAATAATCTCTTATAAACATTTAGCGTACTTTACTTTTTAGTATAACACAATTATCGTGTATTCTCTGCAACTTTCATATAACAATATTTATATAACCTTTATACAATTTAGGTTCCATAACCAGTGCACTTTGAGCAGTTCACAAGCGACTCGAGTCCATTTTGAATTTACAATTTCCCGACCACATGTGAGATTGTTGAAAGTAATCCCCAACTTCAAATATACCCCTATATCTTAAGTTTCTTATGGTTCAAACATCATGTCCTTTGGACTTTAATTTGGTAGATATGGTCTAAACATTCCGAACTGCTCCTAGACAATGTCCAGGAACAAAATCTGGAATTGTGTCCTATATTTGAAAATTTTATGGGAATATTAGAGACATAATTTGACCATAATTTCTTCATGAAAATTGTTATCCCAGATATCTAGTTTGTACAGAAATTTGAATCACCTCATTTGGACCAGTATAACTCAAGTTATGATTTAAACAATAAGTACTCGAGTTTAGGGAGTTGTTATGAGGCAGTTTCGGGGACACAATTGTTCTTGCTTTGTGGAGAATTTTCTGGAGTCTAATGGGGTCCAAATTTGAATATACTTATTTCAGGGATATTTGTTCTACCAGAAGTATAGTTTACCCAAAAATTTGAATAACTCAATTTGGATGAGTGAAACTCAACTTATGGCCTAAATACCAAAGCGTTAAACCAAAGTGTATCATAAATGAACCCGAGAATTGACCGAGAAAGCAGGCCTCATTTTGGCGAATTTTAAGGTCCCGATGAAATTTAAATTTGGATACACTTATTTCATGGACATTTGTTCTTCTAGATGTTTAGTTTACCCAGAAATTTTGAATCACTCAATTTAGATGAGTGATAGCGAGTTATGTGAAAACATGAAAACATGGGTTTAAAAGCGGATAGCATCTCCCTGGAAACCAAGCGTTTTCTCACATACTGAAATTTCGCTCCATTGAGCACTCTATTGATAAAATAACATTCCAAATAAAGTTCTACACAAAAGAAATTATTCCAAACCCCCCAAATGAAGTATACATACAAAATTCATACCAAAAAATCCATACAAAATGTACAAAAGTTATGAGTTAAATACCTTTGGCTTTTCTTTTTCCTTCCTTCTTCGCTATACTCTTCTCTTAACTGCCTCCTTCTTAACTTCTTCTTCTTCTTCTCTTTTCTCTTCTCTTACCACTTATCCAATTTGTCTATCCAAAGTAAAAAATGAGATTTCTTTAAAGCCATGTTTGGCTTTATCCTAACATTTGACTTAAATTGTGCTTTTTGCAACTTAGTCTTTTAATTTTCTTTTATTTGCAATTCCACTTATCCTAATCCTATATTAGCAAACAATTTTCTTCAATTATGACCCTTGGGTCCTGAAATAGGCAATTTACCAATTTACCCTTGACTTTTATATTAATTCCGAATTTTGCTTATTTTATTTTTAGTATTATTTTATTCCGAAAATTTATAGTTTTACTTTTATTATCTATAACGTATTATAAAATTTACATCGAGGTATAATTTGAGGTGTTCACGATTAATTCAAGATGAGGAAAGTAGTAGCTTATCAAATCAGGAACTGATTGAAGCCACATGAACAAAATTATCCCACTCATGACCAAAGAGTTGGCTCACAGTCGCTACATTTGCTTTGAAAATATGGCGACACTATTTTATATGGGGAAAAGTGTAAATTTACACATATCATAAGAGTCTAGTATTTGTTGAAGGAGCTTAATTTGAGACAACGGAGGTGGTTAGAGTTGTTGAATTATATTTGCGTAATAGATTACGCCCCAGAAAATTTATGTAGTGCTTGGATGCCTTAAGTAGAAAGGCAACGCAGCTTTGTTAATATAGCGCAGTGAATGGAGAATAATATCTAATGGAGCTATATTAGCTCGATTAAAAGCGTAGCCTGTTTTAAAGCAAATAATTATAGTTGCTCAGAAAAACAATGAAAAGATGCAGAAAAAGGTACAGATGGTCAGAGATGGTGATAAGACTGATTTTTCAGTAAAAGAAACTAGAAGTTTGTATTTCAGGCAGTTATGTGTGCGGATGATAAAGAGCTAAAAGAAAAAGTTCTTATTTGAAGCTCATAACGGTATTTACCATGCATCCTGGAGGTAATAAGATATATCAGGATTTGAAACAGCATTATTGGTGGAAAGGAATGAAAAGAGATGTGACAGAGTACGTGTCTAAATGTTTGACGTGTCAGCAAGTCAAAGTTGAACACTAAGTTCCAACAGGTTTATTGAATCCTTCGATTCCTCTCGATGGAGTGGGATGATAGCATTACCATGGATTTTGTGTCGGGTTTTCTCCTCACGCAACAAAAACATGACTATGTCTAGGTGATTGTTGATAGGCTCACAAAGTCGGCCCATTTTATACCAGTCAGGATTGATTATTCTATGGATTGAATAGATGAGTTATATGTGGATGAGATTATGTGATTGCATGGTGTGTCATTGTCTATTGTTTCGGATAGAGATCCGCGATTTACATCGAGATTTTGGAATGAATTACAGTTAGCCTTGGGAACTTGGCTTAATTCGGTCTGACGTCCACCGCGAATAGATGGAGCGATTCGAGAAGGTTGATTCAAGTGCTCGAAGATATGCTTCGGGGATGTGTAATGGAATTCACTGGAAGTTGGGATAGTATATTCCATTGATAGAATTTGCCTATAACAACAATTATCAATTAAGCATTGGCGTAGCACCATATGAGGCTTTGTATGGCCGAAGATATAGAACTCCTATGTGTTGGACATAATTGAATGCGCATAAAGTGATTGGTCCAGACATAGTAAAAGATACAGAAGCAAAAGTTCAGGTTATTCGGCAAAGGTTAAAGATCTTAATGATCGTGAAAGTCATATCAGGTTGAAAAAGAAGGACATTGAATATGAAGTGGGTGATAAAGTGTTCTGAAAGGTATCTCCATGGAGAAAGGTGCTTAGATTTGGGAAGAAAGGGAAGCTGAGTCCGAGGTTCATTGGCCCGTATGAAGTTTTGGAGAGAATCGGATCAGTGGCGTATCGGTTGGC
The DNA here is from genome assembly GCA_016808115.1 of Tetrastigma voinierianum. Taxonomy (NCBI): domain Eukaryota; kingdom Viridiplantae; phylum Streptophyta; class Magnoliopsida; order Vitales; family Vitaceae; genus Tetrastigma; species Tetrastigma voinierianum. The sequence goes on from JAEQBH010002079.1 coordinate 184,563, forward strand.
ACTCCCTCCAGAGTTAGTCAAGTTGCATGATGTGTTTCATGTGTATATGTTTACGGAATCTTGGATTCGATGGGTCGCACATACTCTGGTCTGAAGTACAAGTCTGGGCGGATTTTCATATGATGAGGCGAAGGTTATTACGGCAGCGGTGAAACAATTGTGGAATAAACAGAGTAAGAGTCAGGTGAAAGTGCTGCAGCAGCACCATGGCGAGGGGAAGAAGCTACTATGGAGCGAGTAACTATAAGCGTGAGTACACTTAGGCTTCTTCGATTCAAGTATGAATTTCGAGGACGAAATTCTTTTTAAGGGGGGGGAGAGTTGTAACACCTCAAATTATACTCTGACAGTTTTATAACATATTTAAGGTATAATAAAAGTAAATGTATATTTTTCCAGAATAAAAATAATGCTAAAAATAAAATAAGCCTGACCGGAATTATCTGAAGTCAAGGGTAAATTGGTAGGAGAATTACCCAATTAAGGACCAGCGTGTATAAGAATATGTTAAAGTAGGAAATTGAATAAGTTAGAATGGAAAATAGATGATAAAGGGAGGACGAATACTTAAAAATGGAATTTGATGTAAAAAATTGGATAAAGGTCAGTATAGCCTTCTCTTAAGACCCAAAATATCCCATTTTGGAAGGGCTTTTACGTAGAGGAAGAGAGAAGATGAGAAGAGAGAAAGAGAGAAGATGAGAATAGAGAAAGAGAGAAGAGAAGAAGAAGGGAAGAAGAAGGGAAGAAGAGAAGTTCAAGGAGAAGAAGAAATCAGGTATGGATATGTAAGGACTTTTGGTATGAATTTGTGTATGGAATTTTAGTTTGGAACTTTTGTATGGAATAATTTGTTGGAATTGTTTAGAACATGTATGGAATTCATGTTTGGGTTAGGAATTTTTTCAACCAAATTCTTTGTCTATATGTAGGTAAGGAAAAACCCTAACTTATAAATGTGTTATATGGTTGTTTGGTTTGGTTGTAATCCTCAATGAAGGAAAATTTTGTATAGAGAAAATGTTGGGTTTTAGGGGAGATGCTATCTTTTTTTTTTAAACCCATGTTTTTGTTTTGGCCATCACTCATCTAAATTGAGTGATTCAAAATTCTGGATAAACTAAACATCTAGAAGAACAAATGTCCATGAAATAAGTGTATCCAAATTTGGACCACATTGAACCAGAGAAAATTAAGTAAAGTGAGGCTCACATTTCGGTCGGTCCCCGGTTCATTTATGATAAATTTTGGGTTTGAACCGGTTTGGTATTTAGGTCATAAATTGAGTTTCATATCAAATTGAGTGATTCAAAATTTTGGAGTATTAGACTTACAGTATAACAAATATTCTGAAATAAGTATATTCAAATTTAGATACATTAGTCTGAAAATTCATCAAAGTAAGGAACGATTATGTCCACTGAAATGCGACCTTATATGAGTCCCACTGAAGCTGGAGTAATTTGGTTATTTAAATCGTAACTTGAGTTATCTTGGTCCAAAATGAGATGATTCAAATTTCTATACAAACTAGATATGCGGGAGAACAACTTTTCATGAAATTTATGGTCAAATTATGTCTCTAATATTCCTATAAATTTTCAAATATAGGACGCGAATTCAATTTTGTTCTGGAAATTGTCTAGGAATAGTTCGAATATTTAGACCGTATCTCGAATTAAAGTCAAGGGCCTTGATGTTTGAACATAAGAAACTTAAGACATAGGGGTATATTGAGTTAGAATATCACTTTCTCCTTCTTTCAATCTCGTTCTAGAGTCGAGGTGGCAGTCGAAAATGAAACCGAGAACTACCTCGGCTGTTCGACGAGGAATTGGTTATGGAAGTGGGGTGTATAAAGCTATATAAATGTATTGTTATATGAAATAATGCATCATAGTAAGTTGATCATGATAACATGTGTTATGAAAGTTAAAGAGAATACACGTGTAATTTTGTTATATGAAAAAGTATAGTTAAATGCTTATAAGAGATTATTTGATAATGAATACCGTTAGTATACGTGATATCAATAGTTATTCATGTATATGAGAATATCTTTCTAATACCTAAAAAGATTGTTAAGAAAACATAATAAATTAAGTTAATATACATATGGCTTAGGATAGTTGGATAGATAGACATCTTTACAGGCGAGGGAACCATCGGTTTCGGTCGATATATATTTGAAAAGTAGGTTTTAATTGCGACTACTTAGGAAGAAGCGGAGGAAAAGTACATTCAGGAGGAAAATCGAGAAAATCGAGTAAAATCAGATTTTTCGTGAAAAATCGGAAAAACCGATTTTCACTTAAAAATCTGACACGTGGAACCCTTTTTTTTTTTTTTTTTTTTTTTCTGCACTTAATGCGGGAATTTACGAAAAAATATCAGAGGTAAAATATCTCGGTGTCTCCCGGTAAAATATCGGTAAATATCATTAATCACTATTTTGACTCCAAAATTTTTTATAAATAAATACCCATAAAATCACAGCACTCCATAAACTCATCCATACACATCCAAGCTCCATTTAACTCTCAAATTATTTTTTCTTTGTGATTTATCTCAATATTTTGAAAATCTTATTATGTATGTATTTTGATAAATTACATACAATCTTCATTTTGATTTTAAATTACTATTGTAATGTAATTTCTCGATAAATTATAATGAATATTATTTTCAATAAGTGTATATTTGCTTATTTATGTCTTTTATAAAGTTCAACAAAGTATTTCCATGAATTTCAAAGTATTTTTATTAATTTTCGCTTTACCGATATTTTTGTCAAAATATCCACCGATATTTCCGATATAAACATAAAATTCAAGTACCGATATATCCGTAATTACCGATATTTTGTTCCGCTGCGTGGACAGAAGGCTTACAAGATATAGTTTATGATATCAAGATCCTATTTAGGGTCGATGACATAGATCCTATTTGATCATTAGAAAATCTCTCATTGGGGTTCATATGTCGTAGATCACTCGCATGTTGATAGTACCTTCTGCACATACAGCTTCTTTCCCATATCCACTTCTAGTTTATGCAGGAACATAAAAAAGCAAATGACAAGTATACGCAAAATGAGAGCATATACATATACGACATGATATGGCATAAAGAATTGCAGGGATGATAGTATACGATTACAAGAACAATAAGTAAAGTGTAAGATGACACGAAAAGTGTATGAAATATGATAAGAAATGAAACATGTTAAAAAAAGTAGATATGAGAAATTGATAAGTATATGTAAATGTTATATTTGTCCTAAGTATATGCATGTATCCAAAGTGAGATGATCCTTATTAGGTCAGCTCCACTTATATTATTCTCACTAAGCCTATAAGCTTAAAGACAAGTGCTGCTTCATCCACGAGACAAAAGAGGAAACTAAAAGATACATAATACCCCATCAGAACCAAAGTCAACACATCACTAGGTGCCCACTCGAAGACCATTTGGTATAATGTATATGTATTTTTGTTTCTTTTGTAAGCAATGTAAATATTGTAAATGTTGAACACTTCCATATATGGAGCTTGTATATATTTTGTAATTCGATGTTACAGAATATAACACAAGTTAAATGTTTAACATTATATGAATGAACAAGCTTAAAGTTTATAAGTTTATAAGAAATAGAAAAAAATGACACCGGCCGCTTTGACACTAGGTGCCGAGTCGAGGCCGCTACCTAGATACAACCCATATACACCTTAAGTACAAGAGCTCTGGAAAGTATTGAAATTTGTTTTCCCTTTCGTTTTATGTACAAATGTTTGAATATCCATGTTTATTTTTTAATAGTAATAATAATTTTGATTAGGTGTTAGGGAATTGAGGTGTTGGACAATTGCTATGACACCTAGGAAGAATATGGTCACATGTTGATGATATGGTCGCATGTATCATGAATCATATGGTCTCGTGTTGTGAAAGCAAAACTCTTATTCTACCATATAAGTGCATTATGACTAGAGTATTCAAAGCATTTGGTATTGACTTGACCCTTAAGGATGAAGTTGAGGAGCCTTCACCTTATGACACATATAATGGGATGTCCATGGGACAGATGAAGTTTGAGAAAATCGTTGATGGTTCATGGGTTCATCCCGTGGAGTTTGGAGCCGAAGACGGTCATCAACAAGTTGATGATGATAGTGATCCAGAACGTGATATGACTAATATTGAATTAAACAAACCCCCACTTCAATTATCCAATCAACTTCTAGGCATGAGACAAGTTTAGCTTCCCAAATTAAGTAGTTACAATTGAGGATTGATCTGTTTGAGAATAGGGTATCCTTAGATATTGCACAATTATCCAATCAAATCAATGAAATGTCAACTCAGCATTTGGAGCTAATTGCCTTGATTCGCTCTGTTTGTCCTCCACCACCGCCAAAGGTTTGAGTCCCTCGAGAAGAGTTTTCAAGCATGATGTTGGACTTGTTAGTGTTATTTTGTTTATGCCAATTTTGTGTAATATCGTTGGAAATGGGTATTTTGTATTACGATTGCCCATTTTGACAGATTAATATACTAACTTACATTATGTTTCTTGTGTATTTCTATATTTTGTGTAATAATTAGTGTGGTACGGTAAGTATGTAAATTGGGAATGATTGCAGATTGTATTTCATTAACATATGTATCGACTTGGCTGAAAGTAAGAGAGGTCGATTGATCGACCTGTAATATCTTGCAGATATAGAATAGACAAGGGAGTCAACCGGTTGAGTAGTCTATATTCAATCGGTCGACCTGTAAGAACACACTCTTCAACAAATAACATGGTAGGTCGATCGGTTGCAACCGAAATTTTGCACTATTTTGTTTTTTTTTTTTTTAGTTAAAACAAACCTGATTTTTACATGTCCAATTATGCATGAATGCACTTCGTACAAACAAACATTATATGATCAAAAAGTAATATATATTGAACGTAAAATGTATCTCTGGTGCATATATAATTCATCGCACATTAATCAACAATCCAAAAATACATAATATTATCCCAAGTACACAACGCAACTTCGTGAACGTATTTACTGCACAAACTTGTCCCTTTGTTTGTTATGTGAATCCAATACAAGTTTGACTAAAAGTTGCAATCTACATAGGGAGATTTTATGCTATTAACAAAAATAGAACAAATAACAATCAATACTAATAAAGTATATCATGATTATCTATATTAAACCTTATGACAAAAATTGTTGATAGAGTATGATGGGGCTTACGGGAGCAATTGATTCTACAGGTTGCCACACTATCTCCACGATCGCATTTTATCATAAGATGTCATAAGCCAACAAACTAATTGTTTAGCTGACAACCTTAGGAAACACATGGAGGAATAGTGAGTATAAGTTCAAAACCGGGCCAGGACTTACTCAGACCTTTATGTTCATTTGTGGTTGCACTGTAAAATCGTAAAATTTGAATTTTTCTAGAAAAATGGCAAAACGGTAAATTGTCACTAATGTACAAGTTACAAAACTGGAAATTTTCTAGATCTTTACTTAATAAACTGACTCACCGTTTGATTCATCTTAAAATCTAATTACTAAACAAATTTCATAAGAATTCGAGACACCCTGATTTTCACAATTTTATATCGGGTTTCGATGAACTCCCAAAAACGAGATTTTGAGAAAAAATACGGAAGCGAAAAATAAATTAAGAAATTTCATTTAAAATAAATCGAACTTGAAACTGTGATCGAAATAAATTGTTTCGGTGTAGAAACGAACCCTAATGAGTAATGGACACATGGCGCGATGTGGGTCATGTCTCCAAACTTAAGAATTAAGTTAGACAAAATGATTTTTTGGGGGAAAATGTCACATTTTCCTGTTGTTAAACCGTAGAGAGAAGAAAAGAGAGAGTAGAGAGAGAAGCTCCAACTTCTCTTTACGATCTACGGAGCTCGGTTGCTCAGTTTTATTCGGGCCAAGAACAAAAGTCCCATTCGCATTTGTTTAAAAGATGTGGGGGAACTAAAACAAAGGACAATAAGATTCAAGCCAAGAGTTCAGAGATCGTAGTTTCAAGCTCCTGGGCAAGACTTATGAAAGCTTCTGGGGTTTCGCTCCAAGAGGTAGGGATTCTTCCTACTTTAGTTTATTTTCCATTCTAGGGGTTGTTTGGCCGTTTTTTCCCTAAGGGGCTGTTTGGCAAAATAATGGGTTATGAGAATAATGCCCTGTTTTGACCCTATATGATGTCCAATTTTTTGGGTTAATTTTTTGTTATAAAAAGGGGGAATTTAGAGTATGATCCTTCAAGGAAATTGTATCTGTATCTGAGAACTTGATGTTAGGCTTTTGAATCACCCAAATTGGACCTCTATAACCCAAGTTATGGTTCGTTTTCCGGGATTGCCACAAGCTGCCCTATTTTAGCCGAACCTACTGTCTAGATTTTTGGGACTGATTTTTGATTGCGAAAAGTGAGAATTTGGACTAGTATCCTTCAAGGAAATTGTAGCTCTATATGAAAACTTGATGTTAGGCTTTTGAATCACCCAAATTGGACCTCTATAACCCAAGTTATGGTCCGTTTTCTAGGACTGCCACAAGCTACCCTGTTTTGGCCGAACCTACTGTCCAAATTTTTGGGACTAATTTTTTGTTGGGAAAATGTGAGAATTTAAACTAGTATCCTTCAATGAAATTGTACCTCTATTTGAGAACCGATGTTAGGCTTTTGAATCACCAAAATCGGACCTCTATAACTCAAGTTATTGTCCATTTTTTAGGACTACTACAACTTAAGCATGCTTAATTGCTTCACATTCGTATTTTTGGGCTTTTCAAACGAGTTCAACTATCCTGGGTCGAGATATACTTGTTGTGTGCCATGTTTTGTGGGCATCTCTATACACAATTATCTTGAGGGATAGGTTGTCATTGCTTAAGTTTGGATGACATGCTTGGTAGTAATTGATTGATGTCAATATGTGTGTCCTAATGTATCGAAGAATGTGATGAATGGTGTGTGTATAGACATGTATTATTACATGGCATGTCAGAGCTATTTTGTGACATGTTATGTCATAATTTAGCCTAGAGGATAAAGTGTGTCGCTGTTTGACTAAGTAATGATTTGATTGCGGATATCGATATATGCTCGTATGATATAATCGACATGACGAAATCTTCGCAGACACACACGCTTGATATAATCGGTCTGGCGATGCATGGGTGATATGAATAAGTAGAATTGTCCATATAACATTCACTGCATGTGATGGTATAGGCATGGAAATGGCACATCGCATAGCATATGCACAGGGACATTGCATGAAATGGGTGTGAGTGCATTGTTATAATCAACACTGTGTTTAATGTTTGATTGGGTGGGCTTGGTACGGTGAGACAACATCCAACAAGGTCGCACGGTCAAAATGGAAACAAAAAATGAAAATAGTTGTCGGGTATTAGCAAGTAAGGATAGACACCCCCTCGGGTGAAAACCCCGTTAGTTTTGGTCGTACATATGTGTCCAACAATGAAAGCCCTTGAAAGTGTAAGAAGGCTTGCGAAACCTGCTGTGAGACCCAGAAAATTTGCTACCCATAAAAAGACACATGATTTTGAATATAAATGATCATTGAGGTGTAACATCCAAAAAGCTTTTGGTTTGAAAAACAAATGAAATTTGTTTTGTAAAATGATCATCGGATGTAATCCAAGAATGATAGATTTTATCACACATGGCTTTCGGCATTGTGTGATAGGAGTCGGTTGGTACTCGGGTTTGATAGAGTCGGTGAGGAATCGGTACATGGGATATGGTGAGTCGCATTTCATTCATGACATGTAGAATTTCATTCTAGGTTTGCATAATCTTGATTGGAATGTGTTTTTTTTTTTTTTTTTTTTTTTTTGTGACATGACCATTAGATGTACTGAGTGTGGGAGTAGCCTCTATGAGTTTATTCTATCTTATCGTCACCCTATTATGGGACCCCATTTCAGGTGCAAGGAGTGTGCAGGGAGACGATGCTCACTCGAGGTCACCATTGTGAAGAAAGCCAAGTTATGGCTTTGGTTCTTACTTTTGTAAAATATATTAAAACAAACTGTTTTGATATATGTTTTTGTGTAAAGAGTATTGTAATTAAACTCTTATGGAATATGATATTATAGCCTTGTTCATTATGTTTGAATATTGATAAATGAACCCTATGTGGTCATTTTTATTCATAGATGGACCCGGAGAGGTCATGATGTGATAATCAACCCCATATGAGTCATGCTATTATCCGTCAGATAAGTTGTATTTTCGTGCTCTCTCATACAAAGCGAGAGACTAGTCCGATTTTTGCTAAATTCATGGGTCCCGGTAGCGGGGATCGTATTAAGGGGCGGTCTCGAGTTACTCGACATCCACAAGTTTTCCGCAGGTTGACAGTTGATCAACGGACTCCCTGGCTTAAAGCCTACAAGACTCAATACAGAATGAGTTTCACTAAATGTTTATATCGACTGCACTAAGTTCTAAGATTTGTAGTTAATAGAAAAAGAAAATTAACAGAGCATATAACAAAAGAAAACATCAATTTTCCAGCAAAATGCTTTTCCAACAAAAAAAAAATCAATTTTTAGAAAGGGGTTTTGCAAAAAATGAGAAACACAAACATTTAGTACAACTTTTTTTTGCATAATCACTATATACCCACAATAAATGATTCAATATTTAAGTTGAGACAATGAAATTGAAGTGAATCAAACTGTAATTCGCTTCTAATCATCAAATGGGTTAAGGGAAAACTCTTTCTTTAAACAAGAGGGAGAAAGAGAGAGAAAGAGAGAGAGAGAGAGAGAGAGAGAGAGAGAGAGAGAGAGAGAGAGATGTTTTAGGGAATAAAACTAACCATGAAGATAATTCAATTTTTCAGAAAAATGAAACATCAATTTTCCAGCAAAAAAAATCAATTTCTAGAAAGGGGGTTTGCAAGAAATGAGAAACACAAATATTGAATACAATTTTTTTTTTTTTTTTTTTTTTGCATAATCACCATAAACTCACAACAAATGATTCAATGTTTAAGTTGAGACAATGAAATGGAAGCAAATGAAACTGTAATCTGCCTTTAATTATCAAATAGGTTGAGGGAAAACTCTTTCTTAGAAAATGAGGGAGAAAGAGATATAGAGAGAGAGAGACGTTTTGTAGAATAAAACTATCCATTGAGATGCTTTTATCGATCAAACCTCCTCCTCACAGCAAAACCTCCTTGTTGAATCTGAGTTTTATGCAAATGACGCTTGGAGAAGAAAGCGATCTCTTAAGGCTTTGATTTTTAATTGAGACTTTTTGATTTGGGAATTAAAAGGATATTTAGGGAATGTTTTATGGTTGCAACATGTGCCTTGCACATGGGAAATTCTTTATCAAATAAAATATCTAGATAAATAATCTTTAAAGTGGTGGGTTATGGCTTAAATAAAATGTAAGAATCTAAATTAAGACTCAGCAGCACAGTTTTCCTAAATAAATATTCATCAATAGTCATTGAATTGATTGATTAAAAGGGAGAAAGAAAATAAATCCCAATTTATAACTCTAGTTTCTTTTATTTTTGAAAATTTTAAAAATAATTGATTTTAAATAAATATGTGTTTCAAAATTTAGATAATTAAGATACAATTAAAATTTCTAAAGGAAAAATTATTTTCTGAAGAAAAAAAATTTTAGACAAGCTAGGCCTGTGCAAAAGTTGTCCTCCCAGGTAAAAATTGCCATTTAGACTCTGCATCGGAATGACATACAATTGAGTAACAACTTTACATTCACGTTATTATCAACAATAAATTTTGAAAGGGCCCATTCTTTCTAGCACCTTTTCTTTAAGTAAAGAAAGGTGGTTTTTTTATATTATTTTTTATTTAGTAAACACGTTTATGTTTTAGTATACTTTTCTTTCACAAATCATTCTTCCACAGCATCTGAGTTTAATTGCTTTCCTAGCAGCTTAACGCCGCCTACACTGATATCAAGGCCACTTAGAAACAGCCTTTCTTTGGCTACAGCGACAAGTGACAAGCTTTCGTTGCATTAATGACTAAACACAAAGCAGAGATTCAACATTACTATATACATCAAATCAAACTACACACACATTATACCAGACCATTTATATTTTGGCCATCATAAACTATCAAACATAGAAAGACAAGCTTCCATTTATCTGCTATTAATCTGTGGACATATTATCCTTTTATAAGAGTTCTATTACATTATTTTATTAACCTGGATATTACGACATATTTTATAGTTTTTAATGAATCTGATCATGTGTTTTTATCGAATATATTGTTAATTTGAATCAATAATTTATTTATTTTTTAAATGTTAAAAGCTCAGTCAAGCTGAGGGGAGAGGTGTAAATTTGTGAAATATATTATAAAGTGAATAGATGTAAAATAAATAAAAAAATAAAATATAAAATATAAAAATATAAAAAATAAAAGAAAAAAGAAGAGGTATGAAAGAGTGCATCTTCAAATAGAAGATGTGATAATTCAGTCCTGGCAAATAATTAGTCTTTAAAAGGAGGAGCTGTGAATTGTGACGGGCTCAAGTGTGTACTTGCGTTTTCTTCCGTATTCATCCCCAGCGTTTCTTATTCTCGAATCCAGTTTTCTTCTCTCATCAATGGAGTCGCTATGCCTTACCACCACATTCCCCCCAGTCCGACGCGTCAAACACTTACCCATTGCTACCACCCGCAAGCCATTGATCATCAGAGCCATAGACGTCTGCAAGACTACAACCCTGCGGCTAAGACGTTGATCAGCTCCGACCCCATGACCGTCACTTACAGCGAAACCTCATCGCCGCCGCAGAGAATGGTGTCACCTGATTATCTGCAGTAGGAGGACGGTTACCTCGGCGCCGTCTCTGCGCGCCAGGCTGATTTGAGCAGAGAGGGTATAGTGAAAGCAATGCGATACTTGACCAACATCCTGTCTTCCAAGGTGTATGATATCAGCACTGACTCGCCATTGCAGCTGGCGCCGAACCTTTCCCGCCGGCTCGGGTTTCAACTCTAGCTCAAGAGTGAGGATATATCACCCGTAATTTTTTCTCTCATCAACGTATTCTTACTTGACCATTTTTCATGGCTGTTTGTTTCTTGAAGTATTTGGTTAAATAACCTCTCAAATACCGAACGTATTTTAAATTTAACATTTTTCTTGTTTTTTTTTATAAATGATAAGGATGAAAATGTCATTTCTAATTTTATATGTTTACATATTATTATTTTTTTTTATAGAGAAAGGGTTATTTTTAAAAGGTAATAGTAAGGGTGTTTTTGTCAAATTGATATCAAAAATTGTTTTTTAACAATTAAATATTTTATTATAATATAATAAAATATCTTGATCGGACTAGGGCCCTTCCCTTCTTAAATGTATGAACAGAATATTAAAAATTGTTTGTCTTTTCCTATTTTTAGTCTTAGAGAATGTTCTCTTATTCAAAATCAAGTATAGACATGAGAGATGATTAAGTGGAGGGCAAGGATGATTTTAGTAGCTTGGTCTTAGGGTATAAAAGGGATAGTATTTTTATGGTGTATCTTTGAAGTTAATATTCTCTTTATACTAGTTCCTATTAATTACTTTAATTATTAATAAATATAAAAAAAAAAAACTGCTTATTAGATTCATCATTGTTAGTATATTATTTAACAATCATGAATAATTTTGTAAGATCCGTCTTTATTAAAATATGGTTTTATTATTCTCCCATGTTGGGTTCACTATTGTTGTATATAATTTTGCTATGAGATTTTCAGCTTCATTAAAATATGATTTGCTTAGTGTCTCCCATACTCGGTTTATCATTGTCGTGAATATCAATTATTTTTTTTTTTTTTTGTTTATCTTGCCTTTTTATGGAGATTGTATATTGTTGACTGAGTTTTGCTGATGCCCGAAATTTACTTAATTCAGAATTTGAACCGACCCAATAAGTTATTTGATTAAACCCTTTGACCAATCCACTAGGCACATTCACTCAAGCCCCATAATCTCCTAGGTCCTTCGTAAAACCATCAGGTCCTTTGACCATGTTCTTTGATCAGACCATTAAGTCTTTGATTATAACCTTTAACTAATCCATTGACTTTAGCCCAAATCAAACTCCAACCCACTAACTTTTAAGCTCATATTTGGGTTCAATCCATTCAGTGAAGCTCAATCATCACCCCCACACACTCTCATGCACTCTTACACATATTATCACTTTCCATTCATCCAGACACTCATTCACACTCTTTGATGCTTGATGCTTGATGCTTGATGCTTGATGCTTGAAGCTTGAACCCTAACCTTTAATGTGAGAGTAAGCAACCCCACAACTATGCTAGCTTCTCTATTATATTTTTTTTATTTATTTATTTTCCAAATTTCTTAAATCAAAATAAAGTTTTCGAAATTTTTTACCTATATAAAAAAGAATTCTTTCCAAAATTCAAATTTCCAATTCAAAAATTCAAGTGTCCTAATTTCAACAACCGAGTCCCTAAATTTTCAATTTCAAAATTATCAATTCCCAATTTCAAGATAAAAGTCCCCATATTTCCAATTTTATGGCTAAGTTTCCAAATTTCAAGATACTAATCGCGACACCCTATCCTTGGGTCCCGCTGATAACCCATTAACTTAATGGGAATCGATGTATGTCGATAATCCATGCCGCTACATCATTATAATATTCGCATTATCGGGATCTTAATATATTACAAAGAAAAATCGGAATTAGAGAAGGAAATTAGAGACGAACACTTATCCGTCTCTAAATAAAGATGGATTAGAGATGGATTAGAGATGGATTAGAGATGGATTGCATACAAATTAATTAGAGACGGAATTTCCGTCTCAGATTTGAGACGGAAATCATTCTGTCTCTATTTAGAGACGAAAATTCTTTTGTCTCTAATCAGAGACGAAATAAAATCTGTCTCTGATTAGAGACGAAAAGTTCCGTCTCTGTTTTGTGCTTGTTAGTGGCTTGTGTTTTTTACGAAAATCGATACTCTGTCAATCTTGTGTTTTTTCTGAATGTCTTCTCTTATGAAAATCGACACTCTGTAGATCGTGTTGTCGCTTCCATCTTTGATGGGAATTGACGCCTTGTAGACCACACCGTCGCTATCATCTCCAACTCTCGCCTCGCCGCTGATCACTATCACGTGAAGCCCGATATTAGCCGCTGTCCTTGCCAAGAAACCCTGTCAATCTTTCGTCGAACTCCAAACGTCGTTGCACCTGCCGGAATTGTTGGGTCTTCTACCTCCAACGTCATCACGCCTTTCGTCGCCATCGTTGCTTCTCCCGTCGAATCACCACCACCGTTGTCGTTGTGGTTTGAATCGATAGGTAATCCATCGGCCTTGTACCTTTCCCGACAAGTATTTTTAATGCCTTTTGCAAATTCTTCAAGAACATTCCTTCAAAACTTTTCCTAATTATAGATTTTCAAAAAATATTTTTGAAAAACCCAAATTGTTGTCAAAGTGAAATGAGGAAAAGATAAGGACTTAAGTTGCCATGGAGGACAAGAGCAGACTCCACACTCGTCTTAGTTAACCACAGTTCTTGGAACTCGGTGTTTGCTATGTAAGTGAAGTGGGAATTAACTAACCTAAACTCCCTCAAGGTTGCTTTATGATTATGATTCAAAAAGTTCGTGAATATGGTATGATGAAATGGTCTTAATCGAATGTTTACTACTATGTGATTCATAGTTAAATGTAATTGCTAGCAACGTACCTTACCTACAGATCAAACAGAACAATGATAGGACCCGACCCTATACTCCCTCCTGTGGTTCTCCTCAGATCCGCCAAACGTTCCAATCAGATAACCCTGTAGACCATCTAATCCGAACCCCACTTTAAGAAGAAAATAAGACATGCAAGCACAATATAATAATCAAATATATATAAAAGATCCACAACCGCTCAACTCCACAACCAACCTATATTACTGCAGGTCATAACCACAAACACACATAATAAGGACTCAGAGTTCAATACTAAAATCGTATATTCTAAGAGTGCATGACTCAGTGGCATAAAACGAAACACATGTTCAACAAAATAAAGGCAGATAATGATAATACCAAAGAATCACGCAAAAACTAGTGATGAGAAGTTTGGCGCGAGTGTAGTCTCTACGAATTGCCTGGGTCCTAGGAACATTTAAACAATAAAACGTGAGATATTAACCAGGCTGGGTTTCATATTTATATGGAAATACATTATTTTCAGATCTTCTCTCAAGACTGCCACCACTCTTTGCAAAGTTCCCCGTTTAAAAATCATTCCACAAACCAACTTATACCAAGTCAACAATATGAAATCCACGCCAAATTTAACCAAATTATATAATCCCACTTATCATTAATATAAAAATCGGAAAGATACTGTATAAACCTCATGTCGTACAAATAATCATGAAAACATAATAACCATAATTATTGAAATGATTATAGCTTACTCATACCCCACAATGTATCGTACAATATACCCTTCATATACCATACCATATACTCATCATAAACCATACCATATACCCATCATATACCGTACCATATACCCATCATATATACCGCACTACACTCATCATAAATCGTAATTCATATACTCCATCATATACCGTATCATATACTCATCATATATCAGATTATACTTCATCATAAAAACTATACTATATACTCATCATAAACCGTACTATATGCCTATCATATACCGTAATTGCTACAGCACTCACTATAAATGGCACTATGCCCATCATAGTTTATGCATCTATATAACGTAGCATCATATACCATACCATATACTCATCATAAACCGTACCATATACCCATCATATATTGTACCATATACTCATCATATACCGTACCATATACTCATCATAAACCGTATCATATGCCCATCATATACCGTACCATATACTCATCATAAATCGTACCATATGCCCATCATATAACGTACCATATACCCATCATATACCATACCATATACTCATCATACACCGTACCACATACTCATCATAAACCGTACCATATGCCCATCATATACCATACCATATACTTATCATAAATCGTACCATATGCCCATCATATACCGTACCATATACCCATCATATACCATACCATATACTCATCATATACCGTACCATATATGTAACACCCCAAAATATACCCTAGTAGTTTTCAGACTTGTTTAGGGTATATTATAAGCTAAATAAAAATTTTCGAGAAATAAAACGATAGACCCGGAATTAATCATAAAGCCAAGGGTAAATTAGTCATTTACCACTTGAGGATATGAAAGGCATAAAACCATAAGTTTATATGCTAATATGGAATTTGAGAAAGATGAAATAGAAATTTGAATGAATGGAGGACCTTATTGCAATAAAAGGAAAGATTTAGTATAAAAGTAGGTGAGACCAAAAATATCTCTTACTGGGTCTCACATTCAGAGAAGCTCCACGGGCGCCAAGAAGAGAAAGAGGGGGCGAGGGGCAAGCATATAAGGCATGATGAGTGAGTAAAAGCAAAGGTGACGGAAATTCTAAAGCTCAGACATGCCAGTACTGATCTTTACGATTTTTGTGACGATCACTGGATTCGCTTGGGCGGGTCGTGGGTTGTAAGAAACCCAACCCCTAGAATGAAAATTCTCAGACATCTCAAGTACTTAATTCTACGATTTTTGTGCATTTGCCTTTATACTAAAGAAACTTATTGGCTTTATATTGATTCTTAGGGATTTTTATGAGTTCCAAACTAGAAGGAAGGGAAAATTGATCCTAACTTTAGGTTTGAATGAAATTGAGTTGAAAAACTCTAGCTTGGTTAATATAAGTATGGAATTCCCCACTATATGTTTATAAGAACGTGAATTCTTGCATGGGTTCTTGATTTTACCTAGGTTTAGTATGTGAATTTTTAAACCACCACTACAAGATGAATACTTGTTGTTTGATGTCATTGAGATGAGGATTAGTAACGAGGGAAAGGTAGAAACAGATTTGGAATTTCTTTTGTATACTGGTATAGGCTCTGTTTATTTCTCGACTGGTCAGATTTTAGCCATAACTTGCTCATTTCTTTATCTGATTTGAGATTCAAGTTTGCGGTTAAATGTATCTTCAATGAGAACCAAACATCCCTCAAATAGTACCCAGGAAATGGTGCTCTATGGTAATTAAAGTAAATCACCAAAGTGGGACATATGCAAGCCACCCCGTCGGGCTTTGATCATAGAACCAGAAATTCACTCAAAGTCCGGGTTGTTTCGACGAATCTCAGTTTCGTGTTCCGATTTGGGTGTTTCCAGCAGAGAGAACCTTGAATCCTTAGGCTTTTAAAGGAGCAAAGAACCGTTGTCAAATAAGTGAGACTAGTAATCGGAAAATGAATATTACAAACTCGTCCCTGCAAATTCCAGAAACCGACTAGTTGGGATATGAAAATGTCATAACTTTAGTTTGGTTGTTTCAATTGGAATGATTCCAATTTCTGAGTAAAGTAGATTCATAAAGGAATAAGAATATATGAATGATGTGTGAATATATAGACATCATAATGACAAGTATATGAAATCTATATGGAATAGACATGAAATATGAACATGAACACAAATGTGATAAGTAGAACTTGTAATGATCTGAGTTCGGTATGGATTCTTGTATGGAATTTGTAAGGATCCTTGGTTTTATATAGAATATAGCGGAGTTATAGATTTGCATTGCATAGGTTCTTCCCTTCAATTGTGGTTTTGGTTTTGAGTATGAAATTAAGAAAATATGTATGGATAAGGAAGTTTGGTTTATTCCTCCTTTTGGGGTGAATTGGGATTGAATGTAGGATGGTTTTGGTGCCGTGTTTGTGGCATATCATGTGGTCTAAATTGGGAGGATATTTTCGCCGGTGGACAAAGGTTGTTCCGGGATGGTTCGGGTCGAAAACGAGCGTGTACTGAAGCTGCCAAGGCATCCTCCGCCCGGGAGGTGGAAGCCACGCCGCATGGCCAGGGTACCTCTCCGCACGCCGGGCGGGAATCCTATCACGCCGTAGCGTGGCTGGATCTTTCGGGTACGCGATAGCAAGGATTCCACGCCATAGCGTAGCCCCGTACAATGTCAACCTCCAACTCGAACGCGCATAACTTCTTCGCTGGGTCCGAACCCGCTTGGTGTTCTGACTCTGGCAAAGCTACTGTAATCCATACATATATAGATCAGATACAATATCGATCTTATAATAAGTCCGAAACGACAAAAAGAGTAGTATTGTCACGCTACTACGTTGCAAGTTGTCGATTTTCTTCTGGCCATGCAATGTGCATATAATTTGTCCGAACTCCGTGCAGCGTTTCAGACTTACAAAGCTCATTAAGTCTAGAATCTAACCATATGCTATTTAATGACATTTGGTACCCACATCTTATCTGAAAATTGAAGTGTTGTACCAAGTGTACTAATTGTTCGGTTAAAGTTAATTGGAATACGTGATAAGAAAAGAGATAAATATGACCAAGAAATAGCAATATATGTATATTTGATATGAAAAGGAGTATAGAAGAAAAGAATAAAATGATAAGCTCAGAGAACACGTATAATCGTAGGAATGCCTAAGACCAGGTATGAAATGACATGACACGTTCTAAAGAAGGTTACTGTGACTGCTTTAATTAAGGTTATTACAAGACTCGACAGACGGGTAATTCCTCGATTAGGTGCAACGGCACTCCTGTTTCGATTAGTGCTTCGCACTCCCGCTTTGCGCCACGGCACCTCAAAAAGATCGTACCGACCTTCTCGGCACTTATCGCAGTCGCCTACTCGTTCAGACACGTCTACAGTAATCCAACAATTATATGATAAGCCTCCGAATAAAATAATAAGAGTAAAGAATGAATATGGTAAAGATCCGAATGTACCTAATACGGTACCTCTCGTAGACTGCTCTTTAGTACCTACGGGCACTCAGACTGCTCAGAAGTGACTTACGAGTATTTTTTGTACAAGTAAAATCTCAGAGTACCTCCAGTACTCTCAGACAAAGAAAATAAGTATAAGTTCTGTAATACACGTATAAGATTTGAAATACAAGTATAAGATCTGAAATACAAGTATAAGTTCCATAAGACAAGAATATGCTATGTAGTATAAGTATAAGATACAAAGTATCTCTATCTAAGTATAAGTTCTGTAGTACCTACTTCGTACTTCAGATCTGACACTTATGTAGTAATTTCCACGGTACTTCAGACTGATTAATCTGTAATACCAATTTAGTATCTCCGTATAAGCTCAGATAAGGATAAACTTAAGAGGGGTACTCACGGTACTCTGATGAGAGCAAGTTAGTAGTACCTACTTCGTACTTTTAATTAAATATATTAGTTTGATATAAACACAAATATGTCTCTTTTGGGACATTTGAACAAGTAGTACTTACGGGTACTTCCGTATATGAGGGTTCCGCAATACCAAGATACACGCTCAGAATATCTCCCGTAGCATCTACGTACCTCCAAACAAGTATAATCTTCGTAGTATAAGAAGAAGCCCTATAGTATAAGTATAATTTTTGTAGTACCTAAGGGTACCTCGGTATAAGCCTAAGTTCTGTAAACTCCTATGGGAGATCTGAGATAGATATAAGTACCAAGACGCATAAGTATCTCCAGATAAGTGTAAGATCCGAGGTTATAAGGAGCAGAATGTGGCATAAGTCTCGAATAAGAATAAGTTCCTCAGAATCCCATCGGGAGATTCAACACATATAAGCTCATATAAGTATAAGTAAAAGTTCAGTCCCGCATACGAGAGATGTGAACAAGCATAAGTTGTTATAAGGATAAGTATGTATGCAAAATTATTATATGATAACAAGTATATGTATTAGTCTGTTATATGAATTCCTAAAGATTTCGATATTTGTTACTGTTTTATGTTATTTATGAATCAGTATAAATGCACGTTGCTTCTCAGATAAAGATATTGCTTTCTCCCACTAAGTCAGAAAGCTCTTGAAGACGGGTTTTAACCGCGTAGCATACGGTAAGACATTTGAAAACTTCCGCATACAAATTCGGGCAAGACACTAGTAGGGGTTCATCACAAAGAGGGTTCCATGGTTCGATTTGGAATGTAAAAAGTACGCTTTGAACATGTAAATGGACCTGGGATGTGTATGATTTATGGACACCACCCTATGATAGTTCTTTTGTATATGTATATTTATACGCTGATTCTCATTTATAAAACGTGGGGTCATACCTACAGGTACAAGTTCGGCTTAAAAAAAAAAAAAAAAAAAAAAGTCCCAGTTCGGTCTCGCGCCTCGAAACCCGATTCGGATCCGCCAATCGGGTCGGATCAGGAATCAGGGTGTGACAATATACTTATCATAAACCGTACCATATGCCCACCATATACTCATCATAAACCGTGGAACACCCACCTCACAACCCTCAACATCGAAAGGTGTCGTGGTAATAATAATGACGACGAACCGCTGCAGAAACTCCACCTCACGGTCGCGTGGAAATAATATATAACCGCTGGATGAAACCAACCTCACGTCAACGCGGGCAAAACCAATGTAATAAACTCCGCTTCACAAACCCGACCTCACGACAATCGCGGGCAACCATCAAACCTCCGGCAAACCCGGCCATCACGCAAGAACTAATAAAACCTCCGAAGAACCCGCCACGTGGCAACTAATAAACCTTCAGGTAAACCGACCATCACGTGGCAACTAATAAACCTCCGGGTAAACCCGACCATCACGTGGCAACTAATAAACCTCCGGGTAATCCCGGTCATCACGCCAACTAATATATAATCGCCTCCCACTCATGTACTTTCCCAACATTACCGTATATTTATAATCATTCACAAAATCTCAAAAAAATCCATCTCTTAAACAATAATTTTCAAGGTGGTTTAAAACCCTCAACCCACGCACTCCAAATTATCTAAATTACGACTCATCCACGTAACTCAAGAAACTTCCAACATTTAAAATGTTGACAAAATTCACATGAAATGATAACTTGTTTGTATGAAAACAGATCATTCTATTTATGCATAACCAACCAATCGATCAAATGATATATTTATTAAATAATTAACCATAATTATATACCAATATAATGCCCCAAACAATTTAAAACATATAAACCACTCACTGATTATAAATGTTCAGTTCTGCTCCCCTGCAAGATCGTCTCCAGGCTCAGCGTGAGTGCCTGTAATTTAATAAAATACCATTTAGGCTCCAATAACTAAACCAAAGACATTGGGATGCCCCAAATGTCTGAATAATTTCTAGACTATAGAAAACTATCTAAATCGACTCGACAGTCCAATTATGCAAGCAGCCCTATAGCCCAATACCCAAAATTGCAATTTTCACCTCGAGCTAATTTCGAAATTGAATAGTCCAATAATTCATAAAAACATCCAATTTCACTAATCCATTCTAATTTTTCCAAACTTGACTAATCGGGTACTCGATTTCATCCCACTTTCCTGTGAATTACCCTAAATGACCCAAAATGGAAAAAACTAACCAAACGACATCCAAAATTCACAAACCACATATCAATGGAAAGCCCAAGAGACTCAGAACACATCAATACCCTTACCTTATCCAAAGAAAGCTGTCAGAGGGCCAAAAACCCGATCCAACACACCACTGGTTTTTGGCGATCTTCAAACGGTGATGAATCTGGAGAAAATGACCACGGAAATGAGTTTATATGGTCCAAAAATGGCCAGAAAGAGGTATGGGTCGGCCTAGAATGGCCGGAAAATGACAATATCCTACGACCGTGGCGCTGTCGCCGTGTTCACGTACCGATCCGGGCGCGCTCGAGGCTACCGGGTCGTGAAATTTCACTACGACGGGTCGCCCGGTGGTGGCACTCCTCCTGGCGTTCCGCGGTACAAAGAGTGGTGGCCGAATCGCTCGACGATCGGTAACCCGACGGGCCTCAAACGGGTTAAACGACCTGGCCGGGGGCCGCGTTTGATGCTTTCTGGCTTTGGGTTGGATCTTCTACGTGAAACCCCAAAAACAGTTTATATAGAGCCTAGGGTCGCTTTCCGTAAAACTCCGGCCGACTTGAAAACTGATACCATGACCATAACTTCTTATCCGTAAGTCGAGATTTTAACGCTCAAATTGGCCCACAGGAACTCAGACGAGAGGCCCCACGAAATGGTGTCTTAGTCAACTCAAAATTATTCATCCTTGAAAAGTCAACTTGGCCCCACCTACATTATTGGTCAAACTTTGTTCACAACATGTTGCAACCAGATTATTTGCACGGGTCAGCATAAACAATATCAGGCATATAAATTGAAATAATGCGGAGATCCTATGTTCTCTTTGTTTTGTTGTTCGGACTCATTATTCTCGTGCCTTTTCTTTCTTACCACAACATGAGATGTAATTTGAGCGTGCCACCTTCGATCGACGAGACGGACTCGCCATCTTTAGAAACAAACTGATCACTTTCATTTATTATAGTGAAGATTCTCTGTTTATGCTTACACATACCGGCACTGGGGGTCAGTGAGCCGTTGAGTGTTTCACTATTTAGCATTATTGTGACTTGAGAGTACTTCTTGGGGCCTGATTTATATTTCATCTTTTTCACGACCCTTTGATACTCAATCATTGCCACACACCTTGATCTTGGGACCTTAGGTACTGCTCCTGCTCAAACACGTTTTCTTTTTCATCATAGACACGTTATTATAGGCATATGGACTCGAAGTATGTTCACTTTGTCTTCATTTCTTTTCTATGATAAATATTTTTGGTTTTTTTATGGCAAAGCTGAATGGTTAGATAGCAAATCAGAGCTTGCATGAATAGCATTTAGAACACCACATCCAAGGTCAACACATAGTCAATACAATTGCATTTTTCTTTTGCCTTGTGGGTGGTTTCGTTAAGGAGTGGACTACCACATAATTGGTTAGTACTACTGCGTTTTTCTTTTTAGTTATTGGAGTTAAAGTTGCATGAGTAATAATTTGATGAAAAAAGTTGTGCATATCTAATGTATCCACATGTATATACTTTTACACATGTACATGCTTTTATAGAAACGTACTTATCAAAAGAAAAAAAAACTTTTACAGAAATGCAAACTTGTAATAGTATTGTTGAATTATATGTTGAAACAGTTATTAATTAGTAAAATACTGGAGGCTGTTAGTTATAAAAAATGGATTGAAGTTTTGTTCCTTTAAAATACCCAAAGCAGTAGAGGTCATTCCTTGGTTTATAAAATCATAATTGCTTAGGAGGCAACTTTCCCTTTTAAACAGTACTTCAAATGTTCAGAATCTTATGATACAAAAAGTTGGCTTCAGTTCTAGAATAATGCCTTGCTTAGTTGAGTGGTATGTATGGGAATGAAATGTTATTAAAAATAAAAATGCTCACAAGGTGCTCCAAATGCAAAAACTGCGGGTTGATGATTTTGTTTTGTTTTGTTTCTCATTCTCCTTCCTACGTAATTGTTTTCTCATTTGTTGTGTCATACCTAATTATTATATTCCATTATGTCTTATATGGTGGGGTCTAACTCAATGCACTTTCATTTCAAAAGCAAATCTTATATGTATTCTTGTGTTGTTGGCTTTACTCCAAAGCTCAATTAAACTCATAAGGGAGTTTTGAACATGAATAGTGTATTTAGAAAAAAAAATCCAAAATATGTTTCCAGTTTCAAAATTACGCCGTAAAAACTAATGTTTCAGAATTAAGCCAGACATTACCAGAATGCGAACGACAACTTTAAGAAATTTAAAGGCACTACAACACCGGTTATTGAATTTTAAAATTTTTCAAAGGCCGGCGACGGCCATTGAGCATCATACCTTGCCATAATTGACTCTGTACTGGTGCAGGAACACTCTGGGATCAGCAAGAACGAGAAAAAGGAAATATGCAGGCTGATGGACTGCAAGAAACTATCACCAGAAGCTTGCATGCACGCTGTACAAAACGAGCGGCTCCCCTTGCGAGTAGTTGTGCAGGTCCTGTTCTTTGAGCAGGTTAGGACGGCAATGAATTGAATGATGGTCCTAAAAGCAATGCCGAAAATGTTGCTGCCAGTAAAGTGAAAGGTTTGCTCATGTCAAAGAAGATTTTTTCAAAACTGTGGTTGAGCAAAGAAAAACTAGGCGAAAACAGCAGTTCTGATACATCAGAAAGCCCCGGTTCGGCCAATGCAGAGGAAACAAAATCAACTCCATCCAGAAGTAGGAGGCATTCTGTATCTTAGCAACTACAGCATGGGGGAAACTCGAGGGTTAGTTGGGCCATTGGTGCAGAATTGTATCAATCTAACATTAGAAGAACAACACTCAGCTTCCAGAAAACCTTGGGATGAAAAGAAGAGACAGAGCAAAAGACATATGCTTGTATTGCTTTATGTCATTCTGTCATTCACCAAAAAATGTGGAGGGTCTGTCTTTCCCTTTCTGGGTTTCTATGTTTTATATATGGGTTTTAACAATGACCCAGTTTTGCTATACTGTAAGCAAAAAGAGGAATGCTAAGAGTTTCTGGTTCTTGATTTGTCGGTAATGATTTTTTTTTTCTTTTAAATAACTTCCATAAGGTCCTAAAGCGAATGGTCTCTGATAAAAATCAACAGAATAATGCTAGATTTAACTGGCATTGGAGCCAAGATTGAAGAAGAGGACCACACCATCATTCTCCTCATTTCTTTGCCTAAGATTTATGAAAATTTTGTAGATACTATGTTGTTTGGGAAACAAACTTTGACTATGGCAGAAGTAAAGGCTGCCTTGAACTCAAAGGAACTCCAAAGAAAGGCCGAGATGAAATGAAAAACTGAGGGAGAGAGGGACTCGTTGTTGGAAAGAACTCCAATCTTAGTTTCATCGCGCCATATCCTCATAACCGCTAAAACTAAGACCCCAAAAGACAAAAATCAGTTCAATTAGAGCAAGATCAGCGCCAAAATGCCATTCAGTATTGTAAAGTATGATATCTATGAACTTTCAAGAGTAATTAGAGGTTGTAAATATGTCGCGGCTACTATACCTCAACGGTTATATTTCATCCCATATTCGGGATGTTTAATTATATTTTTTAATAAGAAACATTGAATTATAAATGGCAATCTACTTACACCTACCATCGGTGCCCAAACACTATCTGCCAGTGCAAGCAAAACACTGCTCGTAGTCAGAATCTAAGATTTTAAGACTTATTTTTAACAACTCCCATCGAGTCGCTTCTTAGTGGGGAGAAATCAAGAGATGCATATTTCTTTTCTCGTTTTGTTGATCCTGTGGTGTTCCCTGCACTAAAGACAGAGTCAATTATGGCAACAGATGACGCTTTCAATTACTGCCGCTGCTAATCCATTTTGGTTTTTTTTCAATACCGTCGCTCATAACGCCGACCTTTCAAAATTTTAAAATTTAATAGCCAAGGTTAGGGAATGCCATTTTTAAATTTATACAGCGCCGCTGCTCACAACGACAACCATCGGGCTAACCCATTCCCAAACGCACTAGTTTTGACATAATTTTGAAACTAGGTTTATATTTCGATTTTTTCTAGTTTGACTATTCACGTCTAAAACCCGTAGGTGGTCCCTTTTCCCTCAGCCGCATCAAATAAAATAATGTCTTGCTTATAAAAGAAAAACCAAATGATTTTTCTTCTTTTTTAGTTTGAACTCCACATCCAAGGATTTAGAACCTCAGGCGTTGTGTTGATGGAGAGCGATCTTGATGTGTGATTCTATAGGAGCACTCTCTCTTTTTCTTGCTTTTAGTGTTTGACCAAAGGACTTAGCCACCCCAAAATAACTACTGTTATAGAAATATTTCTCCTCCAATTGTAATTAATTTGCTTGCACCCACGGATAATACTTAGGTTCCATATATAAGTGTACTAATTAATCATAATTATGAGTCAACAATTTCTTATAATTGCTTTAATATTAATAAATGCTTTTGATTAATTATAGATAAACAACTTTAGTTTCATGGCTAGCATTTCACTACTTTTTTATTAAAAATAAAATAAGCTTTAAATTCATTCAGAATTTCTACATTATAAATGAATTAACAAGAGAAGAATTTTCATCACAAAAATCATACCCCATGAAGAATGTTCATAGAAAAGTCACCAAGATTTTTAAGGAGTGACTTCACAAGGACGAGTATATCTTTCCGAAGAACGTTCGATATGGCACCAAGAATTTGTAGTTGTTTGATTAATAGCTGGTATATATCAGATTTAGTACATTTGACATTAATATTACTATTTTGTTATCTAGATGTACTACTGATTTTATAATTAATGAAAAATATAGTGGGTCAACTTATTTAATGACATCATTTAATTTAATTCTTAAATCTAGAACTTTATGATTACATATAATTGAAATCTTCAGTCATAATAGGTTCAATTGGTAATAAAAGCTAAAATCTGCACGTCGAAAATTAACTCCAGTATGTCTCTAATTAGATTAGGGACGGAAAAATTCCATCTCTAATTAGAGACGGAAAATTTTTGTCTTTGATCCGTCTCTGATCAAAGACGGATTTGATTCCATCTCACTGTATACCTAAAAATTCCTCATCTTCAAAGAGATAGAATAATTCTTTGTCTCTAATCAAAGACTCAAATTTTTCCGTTTCTATCTGAGACGGAACTGAGACTAGACACAATTAGGATATCAACGCTTAAAGACCGAAATTCCGCCCCTAACTCGTGAATCTGCTTCCGAAACCCGATTGTAGACCGAATCGTCATTCTAATTTCTATTTTCTCAGAGTGTTAACAAAACCCGGCAAAGTTTCCTCTGTACGGAAAACTTTATCCAAAATACAACCTGTATAACAATACATCACATGATCCATCCGAGCTCAATATACCACACCGAGTCATTCATGAGTCATAACGACCACTCAGCCCCATTCAACCATTACCTGAATACTATACATGCAACTATGTATTAATATGTTTACAAGAATTCAATTATACACTCTTATACAAAATGCTATATTAAAACTGATTGTTCTAATATACATATACAAAATATGGTCCAAAGCCATATCCGAAGGTTTCTTCAGATGTGTGCGGGTCCCGACAAAGGGTCACTACCAGACTGACCAGACCAGTAGGGTCCCAGACGTGTGGGTGAGCAAAGCCGAGTAGTGATAATCTCCTACAAGGGTTACTCCCCACCTAAGTGCTCATACAATGATCAAATCGCCAACCCATACAGCATCCTAAGCCGAAAATGTCTATATTAATACGTCATATATCATGCATGGAATGTCTTCATGCCCATATCCCGAGTCACTCACCGACTCCCTCACACATGCTTATGCCAAGTGTGAGAACCGTTACTAGTAGTACCATTGACACATATATACCAAGCCCTTATCGGCTAATTAGTACCCAATGCAAGTGCCAATGAGCAACTAATCTCGAGTCAATCCCGACTCCTATCACACAACTCGTTTCATTATACTACAGTGTCTTATTTTCAGTAACAGATCTTTTCGTCACACCGCTGGTCTCTTACACCCAATGTTCCATAGCTGAATACGACCGCGCGCCTTCTTTAAAAGAATTAACTTTTCAGATCACACCACCTTTGCTCTTACACCTATCAAGTTTCTAAGCTTTTCATTGGAAGGGATTAACGACCCCCTTTTTACTCGGCCCAACACACATTAATCATATTTCACTTTATCCTTTGAACCGTGAGTCATTTATTGGACGTCGTCCAAAGTACGAGCTCATACCCATTCATCAACACTCATGATGGATGACCATACCCATTCACACACACCCAATATGCCGATGTCCCTGTGCATATACAATGCGAATGTCACGCAATTTCACGTTATACGATGATGACACTACATGAAACGATTCTATTAGTTGTATCAAGGCTACACTACTATGCAAACATATATATCGCAAGCATGTAAGTTCCATATATTTCATGTCAATACATATATAGATATCGTATCAAGCATATTAGCATCCATTAATCCATAACTAAACAAATAATATCACACAACCTTCCTTAGGCTAACTCATGGAAATTCCTACCCAATACAATAGCCTATAACATGCCATGCAATGGTCATGTCAAAACCCGGCTATTAACATCGACACAACCAAGCAACCTGCACACTTGGTGCAAAACATAGATTTCAAAAAAGTTATGATCACCCACTATCCTCCACAGACATATGGCTGGAATCTTGACTCAATGGGCTTTCCATAGAGTCTAAGAACACCCGAAACGGAGTTCGAACGAAGAGGTTATGGTCGTCCGAAGTTGGAGGCCACCAATCAGAAAAATGACAATTGTGTCCCACCCAAGACTTCTACCGCACACCACATGTAAAGGCTACGCTCCACTTCAACGAATTTCTAAGTTCAGCATGTCAATTGATATACCTATTTCAAGGAGATATGTTCTCCTCTATAAGTATAGTTTACCTTAAATTTAAATCAATTAATTCGAATGAGTTGATTTAATTAAACATGACCAAAACAAAGCCTGGGTCGAACTAAAATCGACAACATCTCCTGATATATGCACACACACATGCCTGACATAAATTAAACTGGTAGAGAAAACCCCACCTCAATAATATGATGATTAACGCATTTTCGTCAAGAAATCCGAACCATGGACCTTGACGAAATCTTGTGATTACGATACCCACACGTAGCTCTCGTCAGTGTAGAGTACCTTAACTCTCGACCGCTAGGTTCCACGAAAAACCTCCGTGAAATCACCCTGGGAGGTTGCTTGCTTTTTTTTTTCTCCTCCTCTTCCTCTCTCTCACGTTTTGGCTTCCAGACCAAATTGTGAGATATTTTATTTCGAGTATTTTCTCGAGCATTTATACATTTGAGACATGCGACTCACATCGCGCCACGTACAGCGCTTTCCCGACATCCGCTACTGGAACAATTTATTTTGTCGCGCTTAAATTTCATCTATCTTAGTTTGGTTATATTCTTTAAAGCCTGGCATTTTTCGATTTTTCTAAAATCATGTTTTAGCCCACTCGACGCCCCCTCCTCGAATTGAAAAAATCCGACGATCTCGGAATGCAAAGAAATTTGTCTAGATGACTAGATTTCAAGAGACAATTTCATAATCATAAGTCATTGTTTATCCGACATCTAAAATTCAGTTTTGTCTTTTCCTATTTCGATAAAATTACCATTTTGCCCTTCCTAACTAAATTTAAAATTTTTAGTTTTTTCCCGGGTCTTACACCAATTCCAAAATTCAAAATTTCAAGTCTCTTAATTCCCAATTTCAAATTTTAAAATTCTCAATTTCTAAACGTCAAGTCCCAATTCAAAATTCTCAAATTTCAAATTCATTTCAAAATTCTCAATTTTCAAACTTCAATTTCAAACTTCTAATTTTTAAAATTTCAGTTTTAATTGGTTTTCAAACATTCAAAACACATGATTAATTCTTCAGTTCCTATAAAATAAAATCTTGTGGAATTAATTAATGTAATAGATAAATGAGCTTTGGTGGGGCCCGATATTCCATATATAATTTTATTAAATAATTTGACATTCGACGATACACTACACTCTTATCAATGTTCATATTTTCAGATTTCGCTATTATATCAACATCGCTTCCTAATCGACGACGCTGACGGTCGCCCGTGCACACATTTTTCTCATCTAACTTCGCTTATTTATTTATTTATCTGTTTATTCATTTATATATATATGGTGTTCTATTTTATTGTTATCATTGGCCTTTAATATCCATCGATCGACAACCAAAAACGTATTTTCTTGGGCCATTTAAGAAAGACTCCAACTTCGCACGCTTTATCATACCTTTCAATAAAGAACTAATCAACCTATAACTCCGCTTTTTTCAGCACTGTATTTTCTTATCATGAATACATTTGGCGTTTTTTTTTTCTTTTTTAAAATAAAATAAAAATAAATTACGATTCCAAACTATTTTCTAAAAATAATTTTTTTAAATACGAAATGAGTCTCACCTTTTAAGTGAAAAACACATAATAGTAAAAAATGCGAGTTCCACGGTTATATTTCCAAAATTTGGTTTTGAACTGATTTTTTAATTAAATCACCTTGTTTCTTTGGATGTTTCCTTTCTGCATATTCTATGACTTTCTTGATTTTTAATCATAAAAATATTTAAAAAAAATCAAAATAATTAAGATTAGACGTAAAGTTTTATTATTCTTCATTTGTGTGCGCCTGTCTTTTTTTACTTTTTCCTCGAACAGAAAAGTATGAGTTAAATTGTTTTCATTAATCTATGGGCCTAAATAGCCCAAAATCCAATTAGCTAATGGGAAGGCGAAGCTTATATGCTAGTCTGGTGTGACTACTGAGTATCGTGATACACGAACCAGCGAGTCGATCAACATTCAACACAATATTTATTAGTATTTACGTCCAAATTTCGCATTTATCTCTTTTCCATATAACAATCGGAAAGTGAAATTTGACTGGTTCATAATGATAATATCTTTAAATTATTGACATAATATCCAAATTAATAATAAAAATAAATTTATATGTTTAATAAATTTATATGTGTGAGAAAGGAAATTTAAATTTAATAAATTATTTTAAGTGTTTTTTGTTTTTTTGTAAATTTTAATTATATATATATTTTTTTAATTATTACGACAAAATAAAATACAAGAAAACTATTTTTTGTAAGTATTTTTTATTTTCTTAATAGTTTTCAACGACCAAAGTAGTTTGAAAGAGAAATTGGTAACTATATTCTCGAATAGTTCCAAAAGGAGTCAGTGTTTTAGTACAATTTCGCATGCTCTTCTTGTTCATGTTTTTAGTATTTTAAATGCCACATGAATTATGGGTGTAGGAAAAGGAAAAAAAAGTAGGTGATGGGAGTTGCCGGGGATTGATGAATTAAAAAAATGTGATCCACATCGAATGAAAAGTGACCACCATCACCATGTTTGGTTCATTTTCTTTAGTCAAAGTCCTGTTCTTGTAAACACCCTTTCCTTTCAATTGTTTTAGACCCTTTATATAATTTTAGCTATGATGAAATATTAAAAATATTCACAATAATAACTTTTTCCAAATTTGCAAGGACCTTGGAATTGGAAGTATTCTACAATCTTGTGTGGTGGGTGACACCTCACTCATCCCATTGCATTTAGGACAATTAATGGGTGTTCAAGAAATATTATTAATAGTTTCTTATTTCTTAAAAATAATAAGTTTACTTTGCCCATTTTTGGATGAATAATGTACCATGGGTATGTTTATTCAAAAAAAAAATTAAACTTGGGCAAGGTTACACCAAACCCTATTTTCATATTACGATCATATTTCTCACTCTAAACTCGAAAAGACTAAAGTGCGAAAGACACAATTTTTCAGAATCTAATGATGCTTAATCTCTCCTACCAAATTCATGTTCAAACTAATGCGCAACTTTCTAAATTCATCAATTCTCAATTCCAAGATTGCATTAATAAAAAAAAAATTAAATCTCAATATTCAAGTATCAATTAACACAATCCGAAAATCAAACAATCCGAATGAACATAAACTTATTAACTAAACAAAGTCTATAACGAATTTCAAAATCAAATCCTAAAGATGACAAATTTCATCCTAGCTAAAACTAAGGGTGCCTGAAAAATTAACGAATTGGATTAGCTTCACAAATCTAGTGTTAAATACTATAACAACATGTGATCAAAAGCATTTCAATCACAAACAAATAATGGGGACAAGCCACCAAACTTTCTATTCAAAATAAGTTTGAAACATTAAAAATTTTCCTTCAAAACATTCAATCCATTTCATATCAAACGCGATCCAAACAATTTCCTCTCATATCAAATTTCGATTCAACACTTCATATCAAAGTTCAAAATCAAATACATTTCAAATATATTTTCTCTAGTCACCATCAACATCAACATTCAAATTCCATAAACTTTTCAAATCACTTCATTAGCCGCAAATCACTCTGGGCGCGACCTAACCAAACACTATTAAGATTCACTAACCTCTAACCAAAACCTTAGAGGTCAGCTCAATCAATTACATTCAATTTCCAAGTGACAAAATGTCAACTATTGCTTTCATTAAGAAAATGAATAGCCACAACTATTATCTCCGATTGGATATGAATGCTACAACTAAACAAAATCAAATATTTCATTCAAAAAATTCAAATCACAAAACAACATATCTTCACATTTTCTTTCATAATTAAAACAAATCTCAAAGATTATCATACAAACAACAGTTGAGTGTTAAATCTGATAATCAAATAAATAAAAAATAAAACTTTTCATAAACTAATATTATATATTTAATTCAGTTTAAAAATTTTCATCATCAAAATTACGTAAAAACAAACAATTATCTTTTTTAAAATCTGCATTAATATCTCTTACACTTACATATATATATAAAAATAATTTTTCAAAAACGATAGAATTCTTTACCAATAAGTAATTTGAAACTTGAAGGAACCAACATTTATCCAAGGGAAAATATCTCAATCCAATATAATAAGGAAAAATATCATTAATACTTACATACATAAAGGTTATAGGTTTAGGAATCCTAAAACTTTCTAATTATTAATATTCTAATATTAATATTAATATTATTATTATTATTCAAATCCATTCCATAATAGTAAAAGTAAAAAATTTATAAATTTTTATAAAGTTGTATTCTTTCCAAAATTCATTCTCAATATTTTTAATTATTATTATCATTTACAAATTCCTTTCAAGTCATATCTCAATAATTTATTTGACTTATATTTTTACTTTGAATTAAATTTCCTAATATAAATTATTATTATTATTATTTTCAAATATGGTCCCCTACTTTTTTTTTTAATTTCTCATACTTAAAGCTAGTGATCCCTTACTTAAAAAAAAAAAAAAATTTAATTTCAAGACTCAATATCCAACACTTTCAAAATTTCAAATTACACCTAAGACACATATAATATCTCACCATCTCAACAATTCTCCTTTTTCTTTTCATCCAAACATGACTTTACCTTTAAAGACTTATTTTTATTTATTTACTTCACTTTTTCAATATGAGATTTTGTTCAAATCTATCTATTCTATTTTTTTTTCTTCAAAGGTCAATAATCTCTCTACACAAATCTCAAAACTTTTATTTTATTTTATTTTTTGCTAAAAGTTCTTGTCATTTTCACCATAAGAATCCAATTTACAAATTTATTTTCATCATTTTTTTTTTGGAATAAAATTTAATAAAATTCTAACTTTTTCAAAGTTGATCAAAACCTAAAGAAAATCAAACAAACTATAAAAAAAAATCTATAAAAATAAATTGGGAAAAGATCTTACATTTCGAATTAATTATTGGAACCCTAAATCTGTTCCATTAGATTTTCTCACAATTCTACGAGTCAAAAAACAACTCATTAGGGAAGAACGAAAATACTATTTTTTTTCCTATTTTCTTTAATCAAATTTAGGAAAATCTTACATCTTGTAATCCATGCTTCATTAATTCAATTAATGAAATTATTTTTATTTCATATTTTACCCATAACGGAAAATCAAAGGCGTCATAAGGCATGTTTAGTAAAATTGTTATTTAAAATAGTTTTTGAAAATATAATTTTATTGTTTTTTGAAAACTATTATTATTATTTAAATTTAATGTTTAATATATTTTTTAGAAAAAAAAAATCAAACATGTTTTTCACGTTTTTTTTTCTTTTTTTTAAAACAAAAATAATTTAAAAAATAGTAAACAAGCATGGCCTAATATGGTATTTTAAAAATCGTGTGACTTAGAATTTTGTAAAACTAAATTTTGGAAGTGAATATATATATATATATATATATATATATATATATATATATATATATAAATATTTTGAAATCAAACTCGGGACCACGTGGCAACTCCTGTTTTATTCGATGCGATGCAGAAGACCGTGGGATATTCTAATCTCATTAATTTCACTACCAAATTCCCAATAATACCCAGCAGGCAGCAGCTGAGCAGCCCAAACATTTCCTGCTGTTCACGAGCACATATTTCCATGCGATTCAGAACGTGGCACATATGGATTGGGTTACCTAATGACTGACGGGTGAGAGTATCATATTCAATCTCAATCGGAACGCAAAACCCTCCTATAAGTACAACAGGCACCGGCTAACTTGAGCCCGCCCGCCCTCCCTCCCTCACTGGGACGCAATCGAAGCACGCAGCCACCTTTCCTCCTCTCGAGTCTCATCAATGGAATCAATATGCTTCTCCAACAACCATTTCTCTCTCCTCCGACCGACACTTCAGAATCCCCTCCGAGTTACGCTTCCCAACTTCATTTCGCCCATCAGACTTGTGCCCAATGGGTCCGCCGCCAAGTCGTTCATCAGAGCCACAATCTCCAAACCTGCGGCGGAGATCTCCGGTATCTCTTCCACGACCGTTACTTCCAGCCAAACCTCATTGCAGCCCTCCCTAGTGATTCCCCTCAGGAAAGTCTCGTCCGATTCTCTGCAATACCAGCCCGGTTACGTAGGCGCTGTACCTGATCGTACGATTCATGGTGACGGGAATGGTGTTGTGGGGGCAATGGAATACTTGACCAACATACTGTCTTCCAAGGTGTATGATGTTGCCATTGAGTCGCCGTTGCAGTTAGCGCCTAAGCTCTCCGAGAGGCTGGGCGCTCAAGTCTGGCTCAAGAGAGAGGATTTACAGCCCGTAATTATTTTTCTTAATTTATTTTCATTTCTATATCCAAATTATTATTATTTTTTATAATTTTTTTGTTTGAATTTTGGGGTTGATTTTTCGCAAATTTAATTGTACAATTTCTTTTCTTCCAAACTCCCACATTTGTTGGTTTTGTAGTGGAAATTGGTATATTTATTTTTATTTTTCGATTTCAGTTAGGTTGGGTATGTAAATTTCTGAGTTTATTTGTTTTATTAATTTCGCTGAAAGGGTGAATTCGAATTTGTATGGAAGTTTGAAGGTTTTGAATCACTCGTGACTCCTTTACTGAAATGTAGTAACTTATTTAGGTTTCTTGTTAAGTTTAGTGGTTGACATTTAAGCATGTTGTGGATAATGCAAAATGAAACTTTTTTTTTTTTTTTAATAATGTTTACCAAGGAATGGAAGTGTTAGAATCATTTGTCATTTGTCATTGTTCTAATTCAATTTATTCAAATATTGCTCATGTAATTATTCATTTTTTTGAGTTCGTGCTTATCAATTTTTCTATATAACTATTCATTTTTCTGAATGTGAGTTGTCATTGTGGATGATTTACTGGAAAAAAACAGATGCAAGTTTCATTTTGGAGTTCTGTTTTGAAGTTCATTCAACCTTTTGGTTTTTTGCCTAATTACAATTTGATTCAGCTTTAAAATGTGGCTACTTATTAGTTTTGAATTGAATATAATGCACAAGTTTCCTTTTTGGTTGGTTTAGAAGAGTTTGAATTGGAAATTGGTTTCCTAGGTCAGCTTATTCTTTATCATTATGATGGATTTTGGTCTGTAGGTATTTTCCTTCAAGCTCCGTGGTGCTTATAATATGATGGCAAAACTTCAAAAAGAACAGTTGGAAAGAGGGGTTATCTGCTCTTCAGCAGGAAATCATGCACAAGGGGTTGCGTTGGCTGCAAAGCGACTTGGTTGCAATGCTGTGATTGCTATGCCTGTTACCACACCTGAAATCAAGGTTATGTCTTCTTTGATGTTGCTTGTTTTTACTTACGATTGTTTCTTCTCAATTTTGATTTTGAACTTCTGCACTTTTTATGCGTTCAGTGGAAGTCTGTTGAGAGATTAGGCGCTACAGTTGTTCTCCTGGGGGATTCATACGATGAAGCACAGGCTTATGCTAAACAACGGGGTGAAGAGGAGGGTCGTACATTCATACCTCCTTTTGATCATCCAGATGTCATCATGGGGCAGGGAACGGTCGGAATGGAGATTGTGCGCCAGATGAAAGGCCCATTAGATGCCATTTTCGTACCTGTGGGTGGTGGAGGGTTAATCGCTGGTATTGCTGCTTATGTGAAGAGGGTTTCTCCAGAGGTATGTGTGTGTAAGAATTATGTTACTTCAAAAGCTATTTGTGCATAGCTTTTTAAATTATCCTTCCCATGCTGGGAAAACAGAATTCTCCTAAGGTTGCAGCTTGACAATGTCCTCGGGGCTAAGAACATTTGTGTTCTCCAATTATCATGCTGCTTTATTTGTCTCTATAGTTCTAATATTTGAATCGTGCCAAGAGGAAATGAGACAATTTCCGATAGTGTTATCTATACTTTTTGTCCTCCTATTTCTTTAAGCCCTCATCAAAAACCTACAGGCCACACTGCCAAATTCTGTATTTTTAGATTTTTGAGCTGTAAGAAACTTGCCTAGACACTGGGTTCTGTTTATTTTTTCAGTCATGCACCAAGTCACTTTAATCACTTACTGTAGGTCACAATGTTCTCTTCCTTAAAGTATATAAAATGATACCAAGAGAGCTGCATGGTGTATGGAGGCTCCAGAATTTATGAATAAAGTTATTTCCTTTCTATTTTGTCCCTTTTGTGACTGAGGATTTGGTTTACCTATTTCTTTTTATGTCATATGGGAGGGTGAGGCTGGAATCTAAACTGTTTCGTTACAAACACTAATCTTGATATCTTTCTTACAGGTAAAAATTATTGGAGTGGAGCCCTGTGATGCAAATGCAATGGCATTGTCGTTACATCACGGTCAGAGAGTCACCCTAGACCAGGTGGGAGGTTTTGCAGATGGTGTTGCTGTGAAAGTGGTTGGTGAAGAAACATTCCGCTTATGCAAGGAACTAATAGATGGGATAGTTCTTGTAAGCCGTGATGCTATATGCGCCTCAATAAAGGTGGGTTTGTTTCTCTTTTACCTTGTCTTTCATTTTTCTTAAGAAAAAAGGAAGTTTCATGGCTTGCATGTGGATGATTCTCTTTTACTAATGGTGCACTGAAAGCAAAAATTAGTATTATAAGTTGGTGCAATTCTGTTTATTTATTAACTCTAACTATATGTTGGATGATGTGTGATGTGAAACCCTTGTTTCTTTATTTTCTTGAAACACTTGTTCTGTTACCTAATTTGCCTCAATGTATTATGGACCTCTCTTTTGTTAGACTACTTTTATACAGATTTTATGGCTATGCCTAGGTGTTCTCTTTTTGTTGGGGACGGTTTGGCTCTCTTTCCTCTTTTGTTTCTCCCCTCTTCTGGCCTTTTGGGCCCCCTTGTATACTCCCTGTATACGGTTTTTGTTAAATGAATGGCTATTCTCTTTTGCCTATAAAAAAAAATGTGGGATTCAGGGTGACAACTGAATGGAAAGAGGTGAGTTGGGGAAGTGAGAGGTTCCAAGAAGAGTCTCCAATTGGGAAAAAAATAAAAAATAAAACATAAATAATATTTGTGGTTTGAAAATATCAGGTTTACACATCAATGGTCAACAGTTAAGGTTCTGGACATTTTGTGCCAGTAGTTTCCTATGGAATGAGAAAAATTGAACGATTACCAATTTTCTTACTCAATTAAGTTGTCAGTTTTGCAATTTCCTCTTTTATTTGGATTTTAGGTTACTTTATGAATGCTAGAAGCAGATCTTGATGGATCATGTTTTCCCTGTTCATTTGTTTCAAGAAGAGTTCCATCTGTATTCAAAATAAAAAAGAATTCCATCTTTCACTTGAACTTATGCTATTATTATTTTATATAGCTCATCTAGGTTGGCTTTGAGACTCTCTTTTTTGTTACTCATCTTAGATTTGTTTGGTTTATGCATTCATTGAGCCCTAAGGTGTTATAAAGATAGCTACTCTCATGATCCTTGATGGACTGAAAGCGAATTTTACATGGAATTTAATTAGGTAGTTTTGATTATATCTTAATTGTTGTGCTCAATCTTTTGGTACCTTCCCCATCAAATATATCTACTTGTTATGCTATGGTTCCTTGGATATCTGTTTCTACTTTCTACCCTACATTTATGCATAGTTGTTAAATCGAGTTCAAATCAGATTGAAATGTAGGTCAGTGATTAAGATGAGAATCGAATCGAATCATAAGATTTGTTTACATTTTTATAATAGTTAAAAATGTATTTTATGTAATTTTAATTTGTAAGCTATTTAAATATTTGTTTAAATGATAAACATAATATTTTAAAATAAACCATACCAAGTTACGACTCACGAAGTCAAAAGATGTCAAATACTAGTCTAGTGGTTGAATATACTAATGCTAATAGAATCATTTCATATAATAATTAACTACTAATAAAATTAAACTAAGCCATCATCTCCAAGTTTAAGGTTGTCATCATCATCAGTCTCTCTTTTTCCAACCATAGCCAAGTCCTCTTGTTGTCCTTCTTCTTCCCTGTAAATTTTTGGTCTTCTTCTCCCTTTTTCGTTTCTTCTCGTATTACCAAAGGTTGGAGTTGTTTCTTCCACGTTAATCAATTCCTACACCTGGCTAAGTTTTTTAGGTATTTCATTCTTTTATTTTATTTAATTTCTTGGTATGTTGAGAATTGGTATTAAATCGATTCATGTGAATCGATTCGCGATTTGGTGATTCTGTCTTCGATTCAGGCATATTTTCGATTCTTTAAAAGAGTCGGATCGTTCACCTATCGAATCGTGAATCGATTCGTGAATCGAATCGTGAATCGTACGATTTTGATAACAGTGGCCCTATGTGATTCATACTCAGTAATATTAGTTTCTTTTCGGAATTTGTCACATTGATATGTTATAAATATTATGCATAAAGAAGAATTGTTTCATCGTGTTAAGAAGCATGATATTCATATTAAACCCAAATCCAACAAGCTTGAGCTTTTAGGAGAGTTGGTTGTTTAACATGGTATTAGAGTTTGGTTTGACAGGAGGTCTTGGGTTCGAGCCACTTCTATGCAATTTGAATCCCCATTTGTTTATTTGGATGTCCATGAAGAACTCCGTTTGATTTGTTTGACTCTCCACATATGGGTATGGGGCCGTACGTGAGAGCAAGGTTTTCAAAGGCGTTTTCGGGCGCGCCTCGGGCGGCGCATAACGCCTCGAAGTCGGAAAAAACCCGACACACGATAAGTCACGTTTTGATCAGCGTCTTGGCGGCTTTGTCCGCGCCTTTCACGCCTTTGGGGAGCGTGCGCTTGGGAGGCCTTGAGGATAAACAAAAACCTAATTGCTCCGAAAAAAAAGAAAAAGCAAAGCATTTTGCAGAGGTCGGGGCTTGGAACCACTACCTCAGCTGGCGACTACTCGATCATCTTGAAGCTGTCTCCTCGGCTTCATCTCGGTATGTCACGTTTTACGCTCCTCTGCCTCTCTTTACATCCCATCTCTCTTTGATCTCTCCCTCTCTTCATTTCTCCATCTCCAGGGCCTTTTCTTTTCCCTTTCCCATCTCTGCTTCATCTCTCACCGAAAACAACCCTGCTCCTCCTCTTTCTTTGTTTAATTTTTTCTCTTCATCTCTCATTGAAAGCAACCCTGCTCCTCCTCTTCTCGGTAGAAATGACAACCCACAACTCCTCCTCTTAGCTTTTTAATTTTTTTCTCTTCATCTCTTACCAGTCACGCTCAACTCTGCCCTGCCCTCCTCTTTGCTTTTTATTTTTATTTTATTTAAGTCGAAGGGGAGGAGAATCCTTACCTTACCTTACATCCTTCATACGTCCACCCAGAGACCAACCCTCTCCTCTTTGATTTTTGATTTTTGATTTTTTATTTAATTGAAAGGGAGAAGTTGTGCTACTCTATTTTACGCATCAAATTTTTTTGTAAATCAAGCGGCCACTCTTCTAAAAAAATATTGGTTTTACTAAAATTCATCCAATTAAGTCGAATTTCATTTCTTAATTTCCTCTTAAAAATATTGGCTTTTTAAATTTAAACCAATTAAATTACGAATTTCATTTTTAAATTCCCTTTTAATTATGTCTTGTTATTATTTTTTAATTAAATTATATTGTTATAGTAATGATGTATTATTGGTGTTTTTAGAATGAGTTCCTCCACGATTCGAAAAATTGAAAAGATTTTGTGTGGAAATATGTTATTGAAAGTTTAGGGGCTTGATATTTGAGATGTAAATTTTGCAATCAAAAGATGCGCGGGGAGGGGTGAATAGACTCAAGCATCACTTAATGGAACTCATCATGGTATGACCATGCCCCGAGTTAGTGAAGATGTTAGGTTGGAATGCAAGATGCATTGGCCAATTTTAAGGATCAAAATCAAGAAATGAATTGCTCCAAGAAATTGGTATGGGTCCAACTTCACGTATGAGAGTGCCTTTATCCAAAACACCTAAGGCCTTCCTAGTGGAGGAGGGAGGGAGGGGAGTGGGGAACCTATTCCTGTGGGACCTATGGATAAATCTCTACCACTTCACAACCTCATCAAAGTACTTGAATTCAAGGTGAAGCAAGAAGAAAGGAAGGAAGTGTGTAGAAAAATCGGTAGGTTTATGTATTCAAAGGTCTCCCATTCAACACCGCGGAATTGACCTATCGATT
Organism: Tetrastigma voinierianum; assembly: GCA_016808115.1. Lineage (NCBI taxonomy): Eukaryota > Viridiplantae > Streptophyta > Magnoliopsida > Vitales > Vitaceae > Tetrastigma > Tetrastigma voinierianum. The sequence continues at coordinate 224,286 of JAEQBH010002079.1, forward strand.
CCTGCGATGGATGCCGCGGTGTAATTTCCTGCCCCCTTGCTTGCTCTTCCATCTATACCTAATTCGAGACATGATTCTAAAGAAGAGGTGCATGACCTAAGTATCATTATAAGATCACAAAAGCCTTGAAACAATATGGATGTTCAATTATGTCGATGGTTGACAGATGGAAAGAGTAGGTGTCTATAAATTTTAGTGAATAAATTCCGTCGCACTTGGTTTACGAAATCAATCGATGCTTCGATACAATAAAATGGGGAATTGATAATATATCTTTGATGACGTGGTTGAAGAAATTGGGGAGGAGAATGTTGTGCAAGTCATCACTGATAATGCCTCTAATTATGTGAATGCTGGAATGAGGCTTATGGAAAAAAGGAGAAGATTGTGGTGGACCCTCAGGTCGCATTAATGTATTGATTTGATGCTGAGGATATCGAAAGGTAAATGCTCACATAATACACTTCAAGCCTCAAGCCAGGCAAGGCAGCTAAGTTCATATATGGCCATACTGCTCTAGCTTAATGAGAACATTTACAAAAAATCACGAACTTCTTCATTCAAAGAATTACACCTGCTTGTTATCATTTACCTAAAGCCTTTATACAAAAAAGCAAGCCTTATAAAGAACGCTCTCCTCGTAAAATCTGCTCAAAGAAATGGGCTAAAAAGGTGTATGTGTGAAAGCTCGGCACGTTATTGTTCGACCCAAATTTTGCCTACGTTGAGCCAGATAAAAAGCACCACTGCCTCCATTAGTTAGTGGGTTCTGAGAGAGGTTGATCTGCAGGAAAGACCACCTAATGGGTTATATTTATGAGTCGACGATTCAAGCATGAGAAGATTGCATTAATCGTGGGGGCGTGAGAGAAAAATGGGCCCAATTTGGAGAAAATTGATGCAAGATGGACTCCCAACCTCACTCGACCTTTACATGCGCCAGTTACTATCTTAATCCTCACCATTGCGTATGGGGACAAGTTCCTCTAATGTTGATGAGGCGAGGAAGGGATTATTTGAATGCATGGATAGGATGTTGGATTATCAAGAACGTTTAAAAGTCGACATTCGCGACCTGTCAATTCAAGCAATGGGTGAATTTTTGGAGTCGTATTGCAATTGATTTCCGAACATTAAGAAGTCCTACTGCTTATACGCGTTGGGGGGGTTCAACACCGAGTTGCAAAAGTTCGCTATTCGAGTCCTTAGCCTTACTTCAGTGCTTCGGGATGTGAAAGAAATCGAGCACATTTGAATCTAATATTTCTATTTTCAGAAATTTTTATACATATATTTCTATTTCCAACGTTGTAGTAACTTTAACACATAAATTTCTTTATTTTTAATATTCAGAGATACATACAAAAAAAAGAAATAGACTTGAACATCAAGGTTGAATGCTCTAGTATGTAAGGTACAACACTAGATTGAGAGAACTAAGTCTACAAAGGAAACAAAAATGTTGATCCCGATTTGATAGAGGAGATTGATCTGATGATGAGTGATCATGAGAAAGAAGATCCCCTCCTCCCTTGATTCATGCTCTGCGATTTGACGTAGCTTATTCAATGTTGATGCATAGAGTTGTGTCATCCAACCCCGCACTCCATCATCTGATCACATGATTTCCACATTCCTACAAAAGGAAACATAATGAAGTACCAAGTAAGTACACAAAATTGAAGTCATAAATTTGATTAAATTTAATAAAAAATTATAATATTTACACCTAATTAATAATTTATACTAGGTACAAGGATATAAAGAAAAGAGAAGGAGTTCACTTGACACTAATCGATGAAGATGAAAGATTTAAGATTTACATGAAATGGGGATACATGATAGTGGACATTTTCTCTACTTCGATACATTGGATGAGGATGATTTATTCCTGAAGACGAAAGATTTCATATTGAAACAATTTACTTTAGTTCTTATTTCATGCACTTGGCAGGATTTTGTTAAAGTTTAAAACTATTAGTATAGCTTGAATCTATTTTCTATTTTATGACTTTGTTATGGTTTTATGTAAAGTAAGTGAACTAGTATGCTTTTTTTAATAATTCTAATGGAACAGTTTCATGTTTTTATTTATGCTATTTTATTTTTATATATTTTAAAATATTAATTAATTATATATTGTGTCAGCTTCAAAAGCTTACGCTAATCCGCCGAGGCTTACGCCGCCACAAACACAAAAACACCTCGCCTTACGCTTTCGCCTTTTAAAACTTTGCGTGAGAGAGGGTGTTAGAGCATCTCCAACCATTCTCTATTTTTGACTCTATCTCCATATTTGGAGATTTGGACCCAAAAAATGTACTCCAACCATCCTCCATTTCCATTTCCATATTTGGAGATGTGAATAGTGCATCTCCAAATATAGAGATTCACTATTCACATCTCCAAATTTGGAGATATGAATAGTGATTACTATTCGATCCATTCGAGCGAATATTTCGGCGTGAAAAACAGACATTTAAAATCGCACTGTGAATCCCAAAGAAAGTGAATCAAGTGGCCATAATGATGGTAATTTTAATGAACTTGATGGTGGAAATTATGGAGATGATATACCAACATATTAGTTTTATATATATATTTTTATCATTTGGTTAATGTAATTTTTTTTAATGTTGTTTTCTTTTCTAATGTAATATGATGCTCTATAATATAATATTTATTAGCTTAAAATGCATTTTTAGGTTTTTAATATATTTTTATTTATTAGAATTTTATTTATTTAATATAATTTCATATTTATGTTTTAAAAAAATAAAAATATTTTATATATCATATTCCTAAAAATATTCTAATTTTATAAAATAAAGATTTGAAGAAGAATAGTAATTTGGAGTTAAAAATGGAGATTGTTGGTTGGAGCTGGAACTCCAAAAAGTGGGCCCCCATCATCTCCAAATATGAAGAAGATGCCAATTTGGAGTTGGAAATGGAGATTTATGGTTGGAGATGCTCTTAAGAAGCATGATATTCATATTAAACCCAAATTCTACAAGCTTGAGGTTTTAGGAGAGTTGGTTGTTTAATACATTGAAGAAGTGATAGCTTAGTTGCAACTTAATATTTGGGAGTTGAGGTCTTTGGAGTCAAATTTTGGTACTGATGTTGCAGAACATGTTTGAAGAGAAAAGGAGCATTTTGGAACCTGCTGGTGCACTTGCTCTAGCTGGAGCTGAAGCATACTGCAAATATTATGGCATCAAGGGTGGAAACATTGTAGCAATTACCAGTGGGGCAAACATGAACTTCGACAGACTGAGGCTAGTAACTGAACTTGCTGATGTTGGTCGGCAACGGGAGGCTGTGCTGGCAACAATGCTACCAGAGGAGCCTGGAAGTTTTAAACAGTTTGCTGAGATGGTATGTTGTTAGAGCTTTAATGAAATTAGTATAGTATGGCTTGATCATTTTGTGAAGCTGAACTGAATTATGTGGATTCGCAGGTAGGACCTATGAATATCACGGAGTTCAAATACAGATATAATCCTCAGAAAGAAAAGGCTCTTGTACTATACAGGTAAACACTTTTAACTCTGTATCAATAATAAGAAGATGCTAAAAGTTTCTGTGGAACTTGTTTCTTTGAAATATATTCTATGTGATTTTTGTATTTCTTTATGGTCTGAATATAGATTTACCTTTTGTAATTAAATGTCAATTTTATTTACTATTTTAGCTTGGAATTTCAGAAATTGTCATCCAGCAACTTTTAATATATATACAGGTGACATCTTATTTACTCATTTACATATCGTCTGCAGTGTTGGCCTTCATACAGTGCTTGAACTCAGTGTGATGGTGGAAAGGATGGAATCCTCTCAGCTCACAACCTTCAATCTCACAAATGACGACTTGGTTAAAGATCATTTAAGACATTTGGTAACCATATTTTCTCTGTAGATTTCCTTCTTGTTTTTAATTTGCTGAATGCTTAAATTTGTTTGACAGTGAACCATTTGATGCATGGTTACATGGTAGATTTGTGAAGGAGTGTGCATTTCCTGGTTCTAGACTTACTTTAGCTTATTAACACAAACTAAATTGGTTTTTTTTTTTTTTTTGCTTAATTCTAAATAGAACTTCAAAATAGTGCGTAATAGTATTAGTTATTAAGTTGTTTGTTTTTCTAACATGTGATTTCTATTATGTATTAAAAGGTAAAAAATGAACATTTTACCTTTAACATTCAGAAAAATCCAAATATTTTTATTTTTTTATTTAGTAAAAACATTTAAGACTAAGTAATATATGTTAATAAAAAAAAAAATCAAACTATATGAAATCTGAAAGCAAGTTACTTTGAGCAAAAAATTAAAGAAACAACCCGAGTCAGATTCTGATGTAAATTTTATTTCCTGATTTATCAAAACCTCAAACAATAACATTTTGCATTCCCCATTTTTGCCCTGTCTATAAGCTGGAGATTGTAAGATTGCATGGTATATTTTCTTGTTCTTGACAGTACACAGTCACATTGAACATGAAAAGAGCTTGCTACCTACAGTTTTACGGCTCTCTCTCTCTCTCTCTCTATATATATATATATATATATATATATATATTTCCCTCTCTTTTTATCTTTCCATCTTTTGTTCTTTCTTTATTTTTTTTATGTTTTCTTTTTGGGCTATAAATAAAAAATCATCATTAAAAGATAAATGCAGGAATTATAGGTCTGTTTGAAAATGGTTATTGGATTTGCATTCTCTAAATTGTAGTTTTGCAAGCATGTTTAATAAACTTTTGACAGAAAACCAAAATTAGGTCGTTTTTGAAAATTTTGAGGTGTTTTGAGTGGTTTTTGAAGTATAATTGGTCCATTAACAAAAAAAGATGGAGAATGCTTTGGGAACTTTTACATACTATACAAGAAAATAATGTTTTCATGGAGAATAAGTAGAGAAAACTATTTTCATAGTTGAGTTCTCAAACAGAATTTTGTTCGAAATGTTTTTAGCTAACGTTCTCAAAAACTGTTTTTTGAGTAATTTTTTTTGGAAATGGTGCCCAATGAGCCGCATGTTTTTTTTAATGCTGGGCCAACAATAGATGGGTAAATTTTATGATAACCGTCTCCACTTGCCTGTGCAAATTCCAAACTGGAGCATTCATTTGTAAAACAAATAGACCTGCCTGCCTTCCCTCTCTTTTTTTCTTAAAGCGCTTCTAATGAATCTATTTCTTTCCTTTGGAGTATTCATGAATCTATTTTTTTTTTCTCCTGCTGCCATGTTCATGAGTTCCCACATCTCCAGTTTCAAATACTGCTCTATTTATTTGGCACATCTTCAATCTAAGTTTACTTTTGTCTTTTTTCCATCTTTTTTTCAGATGGGGGGCCGATCAAATGTTGAAAATGAATTACTTTGTCGGTTTGTTTTCCCAGAGAGGCCAGGTGCTCTGATGAAGTTTTTGGATACTTTTAGTCCACGCTGGAATATTAGCTTGTTCCATTACCGTGGGCAGGTAGGGTTTTTAAAACCATAAAACCATAAAACCTTCTTGCTCTGACTTTCAAAATTTATCACACAGGTGAGTTTCATTCCTAATATTTTTTTGGTCCCCACATCCTACAGGGTGAAACTGGTGCAAATGTATTGGTTGGAATTCAAGTCCCAGAAACTGAGATGGCCGAGTTCAAAAGACGTGCTGATGCTCTTGGATATGAATATGCAGTAGAGACCAGTAATAAGGCTTACATGCTTTTGATGCATTGATCAGAGAGCTAGCCATTGATTTCAGTTGAAAAGATTATATTAAGTTTGGCACTCGGAACCCTTGGCTGGCCAAAAAGCATGAAGGGGGCGCTGTGCCGGGACATCTTTTCATCTGATGGAGAAGTAGTAGGAATGGAGTAGTGAGAGGCTTTCTTTCTATATGCTTGGCTGTTTTCCCCTCCCTTTTGTATTTTTATTTTTATTTTTATTTTTTGTAATCTATTTATTTATGATGAATGTCGATATGAACAACAGAAGTTTTATCATAAGAGGGGAACTGTGACTTCTGTTTCATCGACTGTGTAATGTGTTTATCCCATGATAGTTTTTCGGTTTTCCACTCCCTACATAACAAAAGTTCTGGAGCTAGCTAACTTGTTTAGGTTTTTGATTTACTCGGATTGGGATGAAAATGCTTGTATTATATAACAAATAGAGTAGTTGCAGTTTGTTGGATCACTAACTTCAGATGATTCATTCAGCCTAGTTGCATTGCAATTTGTTGGATCATTAACTTCAGATGATTCATTCAGCCTGGTTGCATTTTGTTGGATCACAAACTTCAGCTGATTCATTCAGCCTATTTGCATTGCAGTTTGTTGGATCACTAACTTCAGATGAGTCATTCAGCCTAGTTGTAGTTTGTTGGATCACTGACTTCAGATGATTCATTCAGCCTAGTAACATGTTTCGTACCGTTGCTAATCGGAAAAATATGGAAATATTCTAAAATACTCTCTGTTAGCAGCATCAGATCATTTGAGACAGTAATACAACATTTACGTCTTTGAGAATTGTCCCAAAAAATCAATTTGGACAAATCCATCCGGGAATATTCCTGTTCTCACTTATTAGCTGCCATTGATTTTTATTTATCAGTTTTTATTATTATTATTTTTTCCTAATTTTAAATTTTATTTTATTTTATTTTTGGGTTCCCGCCTTATGGAGGCTGATATCTGGAAATTGAAAGTGATATTTAGATGTGGTCAGAGAAAAGAATTGAGAGGGAGAGAGTTGGGGTTTATGTGGTTGCATGGTGGGGTTGGGTGTTGACAGGAGGAGGCCCTGAGAAGAGAAAGAGAAGAGAGGCACACAATACAACCCTTTAGCGACAAAGCTCAATTGAATTAACCTCACTTCCTGCACCAACAGTAACTGGTGCTTGCAGAGCCACATTAAACACACACCCCCCTCCTCCCATCCCACCACACCACGATAACACAGGGAGAGTTTCTTCATAAATTTTTGTTGGTTGCCCATCTTACAAAAAAAGAAACCTTTAGGCACCAGATGACGTCCATCTCATCCATATCACCTGTATTTACTATTCATACTAGAGGGGGGGCTGATGCAACTTTAACCTAGATAAGACAGTTGTCACACTTAGTACCAAAGAGGCAATTCTACCACTTCCATCCATCCCCATCCTGCCATGAGAATCCCTAGGTATTGAGTAATTACTCTCCATCTGCAATCTATATATAAATATATGTGAAGAAATCTAGCAAATTCATAGATACGGTAAAACTTTTTGTCAATGAGCTGTGATTTGACCAAATGATATACAATTAAATACCTCTATTTCACAAGCTATGATGATAGATAGAATTCAACGCAAGGCATTAGATAAAGCCATGGTCATGTACTAGTACTACAACCTTCATGTTTTAAAACAAAACCCAGCCATCATTTCCAGCATTTTGCTATTACTTATGGATTCAGGCAAAAGCATAGCTTAGATTTTGCCATTTCTCTCTCTCTCTCTCTCTCTACGCACTCGGCACTACCGCTTAGATAGTGATACAAGGGCTACTAAAGCTAAAATCCACAGCCAGCCCCTGTTTTTGCTTGAGATAAGGTAGAAATGGTTGGAGAACAATTTGATCAAGACACGCCACTAGTAGCATACATTGTGCATGGTGTGAATTAGAATAGAAAGAAGCAACTTTTTTCCTGAGACTTCTCTTAAAGTATGGAAAAACTTTAACCAAGTCTTTTGGCACCTCCTCCGGAAACCTCATCAAACAAGGACCAGGACAAGCCGAGACTACTTTTGGTTAGCCTAATGTAAACATACATGAGTAATGGAAGGGACAAACATCACAAGCTCTAAGAGGTGTTAAACATGCCTCCCTACCTAAAAATCAGCAGCTTTATTGGGAGTATACTTTCTCAGACAGTTATTTCACTTTTGACCCCTCACTCATGATACTGCCCTCCTTAAATTCTCCCCACCTGCCCCCCCTCACCTTCATTCACTGTCTCCTCCTCTTCACTCTATTTTCTCTCCACTGCTTGGGACGATAAGGAAAACAAAATGGGGTTTACAAGAAATGCCTTGGGAGCCTCTCTTCTCCTTGTTTTGATCTTGTCAGTAGCTCATGGGGACCCCCTTGTTCCTGCACTCTGCATCTTTGGGGACTCCGTAGTTGATGCAGGCAACAACAACAACCTTGCCACCGTTGTCAAGGCAAACTTCCCTCCTTATGGAAGGGACTTTGTCACCCATAGACCAACGGGAAGGTTCTGCAATGGAAAGCTAGCCACAGACTTCACTGGTAACATTTCTCAGAGCACCCATTTCTCCCCTCTCATCTTATTATCCTCTCTTGCATCTATCTCTCAATATGTTTCATTTTATTGGCTTCATACACAGCCGAATACCTCGGGTTCACTTCATACCCGCCACCTTACCTTAGCCAGGAGGCACAAGGGAAGAACCTATTGCAAGGAGCCAACTTTGCCTCAGCTGCTTCTGGTTACTATGACAGGACAGCACAGTTATATGTAAAATAATGAGATCATATCAAGCTCTGTCTTCCTCCCTGCTACTGCCTATTAGTCATATTCACATTTGATGTGCTCAAATTTGTTTGTTTTGTGTAGCGTGCGGTTTCATTGACCCAGCAGGTACAATACTACAAGGAATACCAAACAAAAGTTGCAAGGCTGGTAGGAAAAGCTAGAGCTCATGACATATTCTCTGGCGGAATCCACCTTCTAAGTGCAGGAAGTAGTGATTTCATTCAGAACTACTATATCAATCCCCTTCTCAACAGGGCCTACACCACCGACCAGTTCTCAGATATTCTGATGAAATCCTATGTCACTTTTGTTCAGGTTTGTATCCACAGTCCATTTTTCAATTTGACGCATGCTGTTATTTCTGTGTAATACTTTTTCTCCAGGCCTAAAATAAAACAACTGTAAATTTAAGGGAACAGAGAGACTAGTTTGGGAGAATCAAGAATCCAGCTTGGAAAAGTAGTAGCACATGCTCACAAAAGACACTAAAACCCAGTTTAGAGCCAGCCAATGTCTAACTAGGAGCCTAGGACATGGAGCTGAATCTTGTCTATGTGTTTAATGTCAAACTGGATTCAGGATGCCAAGTTGTTAGCCCGCCGCCCATTTAAATGCGGAAGATCAAAACTGAACTGAGGGATCCTGTTGATATAACATAGTGTCTTGTTCCATTTACAATCTATAACACAATAACAATTCTAAATTGCACAAACAATCCGTAAGTTTCTATAGACAAGCTTAATTATAAGTTTAATATGGATCAGAAATCAGACTTTTTGTATTTTAACATTAACAGCATTGCTTTGTGATGTGACAGAATCTGTACGGTTTAGGGGTAAGGAGGATTGGAGTGACAACCTTACCGCCGACTGGCTGTTTGCCGGCTGCTATCACCGTCTTTGGTGGGGGGTCCAACCAGTGTGTTGCAAGGTTAAATCAAGACGCCGTTAACTTCAACAGTAAGCTAAACATCACATCTCAGGTTTTGCAAGACAAGCTTCCTGGTCTTAAACTTGTGGTCTTTGACATCTATCAACCACTCCTGAATTTGATCACAAAGCCCACTGATAGTGGTAAAGTTCCTGCTCCTCTGCAAAAAGTAGTCTTATGCATCAGTAATCTATATATTTACTCACAAGAAAAATAATTTTTTTTAGATTTCCATATAAATTTCTACTTCGTAGCAAGCTAGCAGTTCTTTTTTGTAATTTAACTTTCCTTTAAGGTGCGTCAGGGAGATTTGTCTAAGAATCTATATTGTGATGATCTTTGAAATGCATTGCTTAGTAGCGTATCAAATTCTAGTGTCTAAAATGGTACAGGATCCCTTTTTTCTCCCCTCCCAGAAAGTTAGCTTCCAATGTCACTCAATTTCTTCAGCAATTTACATGATGATTTCCACTGAATTTTAGATGTTATCGTGTGCATTTTATTTAACAGGATTCTTTGAGGCAAGGAAGGCTTGCTGTGGCACAGGTACAATAGAAACCGCCCTGCTTTGCAACGCTAGGTCTGTTGGAACCTGCTTCAATGCTACACAGTATGTGTTTTGGGACGGGTTCCATCCCTCTGAAGCAGCTAACCAGATATTGGCTGGTGCCTTACTTGAGCAGGGAATCAACCTCATCACTTAAAGCTATACTCTTAGCACAGTTAAAACTTAAAACTCTACTATTCCACTTATGTAATCTTCTTGCATAAATATAGATGAGTAGAGATATTTATGTGGATCTGGCAGTTTTATTTTGAGTGTTTGGTTTTCTAATAGTGTGATACTTCTCATTTCTATTATGGAAAATTGTTTTCTATCATGGAAATTTGTTCGTGTCAATAAGATTATTATAGTTCCATTATTTGTTATCTCATCTCTATACTCTAGTTGTGTCTAAAGTTTCTGAACAGAACAAGTCATTATGATCCAACATACTAGTGAACATGCAAACTGACACGATTTCACTTATTTTATTATTTTTTGATCACAAGCAAGAGATGTATTGTTATGAATAAAGAGTTCATACAAAGGATGGGTGTTGGAAGTCCCACATCAGCTTGATAGGGTCCAATTGAAGTCCATATATATGGAGGAACTTTCCTCCTGCTACAAGGCCTTTTAGTGAGAGGTGAAAGGGGTTCTAAAATATTAACATGGTATCAAAGCTTGGTTTAGTAGGAGGTGTTGGGTTCGAACTCTCTCCTTGCAAATTTGACTATTTGATCCCCATTTGTTGATTTGAAAGTCCATAATGGATTCTGACTCTCCACGTGAGCGTGTATGGGGCCGCATGCATGTGAGGGAGGGTGTGAAGCATGATATTCATATTAAACCCAAATCCTACAAACTTGAGCTTTTAGGAGAGTTGATCGTTTAGCTTGGTATCAAAGTTGGTTAGGTGTCTAGATCATGGTGGAGGAGGCTCCACACTTATCATCCTTTTGAAGGACTAGAAAAAGAAAAGAAAAAACTCAGCTTCCATGTGAGGGAGGAGTGTTGGAAGTCCCACGTCGGCTGGACACAGCCAATTGAAGTCCATATATATGGAGGAACCTTCCTCATGTTACAAGGTCTTTTAGTGGGAGGTGAAAGGGTTCTAAAAATATTAACAATGGGTAATCCCCTTTGTGATTACAAAAACTCAATTAAGACATAATCAACTCCTCCATTGCAAAAGTAGATCTACTTAAAGTGGGATAGACAACAAAAGAATGTACAAAGATATTAGGCCCTTGAACTTAAGCTAAACTCCTCTCGTTGCTGATCCTTTTGGCCTATACGCTGAATACCAATTGGGCTGAATGATTTTGAGAGGAATGCATTTAAATTTTTTTGGTACAAGAGGTCCAAAAAAGGGAATAGAAAAGTAAATCCCCCAACCTTTCTGATGGATCCCACAACATTCTTTATGGAGCTCTCCCGAAGCCTGTTTATGAAATTATCATCATGTCGCTTAAATTTCTAGGCTGAACCTAATACATTCTGGCCTATCTAATAATTGTGTCCTAGCTCCAAAGTTATCAGACAATGAAAAAAGAGCTTGTTAATCATCCCTCCAGTCCTCATGTATAAGACACATCAACCAAGGGAGCTTTGAAAGGTAGGGCTTTTCAATTTTAACATGCTTTTAGTATTTAACTTCTTGTGCATCACTAAACAAACATCTTAATTTTAGATGAGACATTATATTTCCATAAAAATTTGATTATATGGAAAGGAACTAGATTTGATATAACAGACAGTGAATAAGTAAGATTTTATTTTATTTTTTTATGGATAAAGAGAGAATTATATTAAAAGATGGATGTGCCAAAAAAACGCTTCGAAATACACAAGAAAGAAGAAAGAGTTTATTGAGAATAAGCCTAAAGAGGAGATGAAGAGATCTTTAACAGAGACAACTCTATAAAGACTTAGAAATTGTGAACACATGTTGATTCCTTCATCACAAATCTTCCCAAAAACAAATTCTTCCCCATCAACACATAGTGAGTCCACATAGAAAAAAAATTGGAGTACCTGTTTAATGACCTTCAAAGGCCATTGATATGACCATCAAGCTATATTACTGAGATCTTGAGGATGTGTCCCATACATGCTCAAACCTAATACCTAGAGGTATATTTTTCTCTAGAGAACTTCCAAAGCCACTAGAGTAATAAAGCATGATTCCTCAGAGAAATCTTCCCAAACACCAAGCCTTTAGGCTCCTCAGGTCTAAACTCTATAACCATAATTCCCAAACTGTGACAATATATAAGCATTGTAAAAAATCTTCCAAAATTTTCAAGTCTTAAATTTATTCAATTATTCCATTAGGCACATTTAACCAAATTCTGTAACCATAATTCAACAATTCATTATCATTACAAATTAGTTGCAGAACTCTGTAATTTATCAAATAATCAAGAGGGCATCATCATGCGCTGTGGGTGAATGTGTGTATTAACTTGTAATCTCAGATTTGGTCTTTCATTATCCATATTCATCCTTGAGGTCCTGATTTTCAAAACCATTTATGATGCCTTAACCATGTTAAAGTTATACCATTGTGTGACGATGTTTTCAAAGTGAGATGAACAAGAAAAAATGCCATTCAGATTATTTATGACAAAAAAAATATATATATATATATATATATATATATATATTTTGCCTACCAAAAGAAAAAAAATCATTGAATTGCATTAAGATGCATTTTAATTACAGCATATATCAAGAGAACGCTGTCACTGATATGGTACAGTAATAAGGACTCAGACGAATCACCTTGAACATAAATTACGCAGAGATCCCTAAGAAAGTTCAAACCCTGCGTTAGAATTGATTGCATACAGAAGCTTTGCTCTCAAAGTGCTAGGGCGCTTGTATGTTGGAAGCTGCAACCACAAAATAATAAGGAAAAAAAACAAGATAACATGCACGGAAATAAAGACAGATATGAGATTACAGTAGAGTCTGATACATCAAATTGGATGTTCCAAGCTCTGTGCCTTTGCTATAAAAATTGATAGTGTAGACTAGGAAATGTACCTTGAGCGTGTTGTAGCAAGTGGATGCTGAGGGAAGTCGCTCTACATCATGTCCCCCAATTGTTGCCCAAAGAGGCACGTCACATGCAACCTATAGAAGGGAAAATCTAAACTCAGTTCTCATTTCCTGCTAGGATCAATATTCATTTTATCCTTTTTTATTGTGGGGGGATTGAAAAGAGATGCAGGGTGAAAATGAGAACTCAATAAAGAACTGAAGGAAGAGAGAGGAGAACAATGGAAAAACAATCAATACAGGCATCAAAAAGCAGCTTGTTTTCCAAAATCAAATTATTGGTGAAAGCTCTCTTTGATTGTTTTCACACATGGATGGCCTTAAAATCTGATGGATCCAGCAGATTCTTCTGTTGTGGTTTTCATTTTTTTTTTTTCTTTTTTGATAGGTAAATGCACAGAATATGCATCCATCCACACTTCTTGATTTCTTTTACTTTCAAGGTGCAATGGGTACCCATATGTCTGCAAATTACTCATATAGTTAGGTATTATATACATTCCTAGTGATCAGAACTCCATATATGCTATGTGATAGTGTGGATGATCCTTATCACATCTAATTTGTCAAAGAGCAACTGCTCAGGATTGAAGAATCCTAGATGTTTTCAACAAGTATCTTAACTCAGTAGGTTGCCCTCATTCTTCAGAGCATGGAATAAAAATAAGTAGTTGAAGAATCCAAGATGTCTTTGATACATATCGTAAGTGAGAAGGTTTCCCACATTCTTCGGAGCATAGAATAACAAATACTGATCAATGTCTCACTGAGCAGACAAATATGTAACCTTTACCACCATTGAACTTCATAATAAGGCACATATGCTGCTTTATAATCTGGTGTTTCATCCAATTCACTATTTTCTCAATTGACAAATTTTCTACACTTATTCGTGAATCAGCATTATATCCAATAACAAAGATATCTTAATATATTATATCCAATGGGATATGTTACCGTACTTGTATTTGTTTTGTTAAAAGAAAGGAATTAAAAACATATTTTTAATGTTTGATATTTGTTTAAAATAAATATTATATTGTGCCCAATATTTGTTGCTGAAAAGGTAAGAGATCTCTTTCATGTTGAGCATTATTTGAAAATCGTTCTACAAATTATAATTTAGTTAGTAATTATTTATTAATGACATTCATGATAAAAATATTTAAAATTTATAAGTAAAAAAAGTGTTATCATGTTATTCAATATATAAAAATAATTTGTATATACTAAATATTATATTAAATAATACATATATTAGTATAATTTTGCAGTATGTCTTATATAAATCTTTTTAGGTTCTTTTAAACTACAAATTTAAGTTTTTTTAAATCAAATATTTTCTTTTGCAAAATAAGTAATAGAAAAAAATGAAGAAATATGATATGAAGAATAAATTTACTATCCATAAAAAATGTATATTTTGTATCCCATTTTAGAATTAAAGAATTCTATTAATAGAAGATATAAAATACAAGATTGGATAAATATAACTCATTACTTATGTATCTCGTGTTTGGTTGAACATAAATAATTGGATGACTAATCATATCTTATCATGAAGCAAATATAAGATTAGATATATTGTCATCTTTTATTCTATCGCATGTAACATCTAACTAGCAAGACATGAACTTAATCACTTAACTTTGATGATAATTGGACTGGGGTAGGCCTTGCATCCTTCTTGAAGATTGACTAGGGATTAAAATTTTGACTTACATTGGCTGAAATGTTGGTCATTGGTTAATCCTAAAAGGAAACATTGCATGGATACAAGGTTTCACAGAAAATCATCCATTTTCTACAGTTGCTGACTGGCGCATCTGGTGTGGCTGGCAGGAGTATGAAGCCATATGTATGGGCTTTAAAAATTGAACTTCGCACTTCATGGCGGGTAAGCAACCTTACACCATTGTTGGTTACATCTTCTTGCTGTAAATCATAAATTTTCATACTCTTCCTTGCTCCAAAACCATTGCCATAACATATGAAAATAGAATATTAAAATAAAATCTTAATAAATAAATTAATTTTAATGATTTTATTTTCAATTTTTTAACTGATCATTAAAAATACAAAAAACAACATAAAATCTTATTAACAAGTTTTTTAACCTTATATATAGAAATTAAATAAAAATATTAGACATTTTCTTTATTGAATTTATTCAAACTAATGATATTCTTTGCTCTTAAATGTATTTTAACATTTTGCTGATTATTGTCCGTATGATACATATTTTATTATAAATAACTTCAATATGTATATTATCGCTTATTTATCCTGTAGTTTTCAATATTTTTTATGGTGATCATTTTCATCTCTTGTTTTTATTCAGTGTGTTGCCTAATATTTCATGAAGTTCAACCACCAATACTTTTTGCAATTTATAATATTTAAATCATGGATGAGGTAACCAAAAATCTGTAGCAAAAGATGTACCATTTAATTTTTAAACAGTTTGATGAATCGCCCATTAGGTGTAATGTTTTTTATATATATTCATTAATGTAATGATAAATAATGCTGATCAGATGCTAATATTAGTTTGATCTCTAATCCAGCTGAGGATTCTTTTCCTTCTCTTTTAGTCTCTAATTAGACTCTAACTCTGTTTCCTTTCCATAGCACTAGAGTATAAATATGTATATTTCTCCTTTTGTAATTAATAAAGATAAATATATTCCTTTTTCTCAGCGTGGTATCCAGTCGTAAAAGAGTTTGAGAATAGGGGTTAGGTTTCGCCGTGTAGTGGTCAGACAACTGTCAGGCATGTGCAATCAGTTGTGTCTGGATCTTACAAGAGCCTCACGGAAGCCAAACCACCATTAGGAGAACCTTTACGTGACGGCTTTTTGCCGGCGAAGATTTTCGATGACTCGCGATGAAGAGCACGCCCGACAAAGGCGCCTTCCTCAGTCTACCTTCCGGTGGAAGCCTGCGAAGAATAATACGGCGCTCACCGCAGCGCCGATTCAAGTCGGCGTGTGAATTCATGCGCCGGCGTGGTGTGCCATCATATTTATGGTTTTCGCCGCTCTCGAGTCGCGTCTGCGATGAACAACTCATCCATCCGCGCGCCCGCGTCAGCGAAAAAGCCCATGGCACCGGTTTTCTGCTCGACCACTTGTTACGGCGTTTTCCTGTCACGGAATCTCCATTACGTGCGGAGCTCTCGACATTTTCAAGACCTTGGGAGTTGTATATGTTGATTCCTACGATTTCTCATCTCTATGGTGAAAAAGAACTCTGGCCTTGGATAAACTCGAGGTAAGAAAATTATCGATCCTTAACGGACTCGATGGACCTTTGGTTTTATTGGTAATGGATGTGAGATCAGTCTTTATTAGTTACAGTATTCTACAAGTCAGCACATATCGTGGGCGCTTGATCTTTGCTGCAATATTCTTATTAATCTATTGATGCCAAGACTCCCATAAATAACATTGAGCTATAAAACTTGCTACACTCTGCGGGACGGGTAAAGAAAGCGTGCCACTAACGATATTCAGCGTCTCTACCGAGTAATATCCTCCATCGCCAATTTGAAGCGAGCATTGTGGATGTCTCTTAGCATGATGGGCGAAGATATGCGCATAGAGATGAACTTATCTATTTTGCAGAAGTCTACTATCTTTGAGACTACATCCAAGATGGATCGGTCACTGGCAGTCATTCTTTTGTAACCACCGGGCGGATTTGAGAATATTTGAGAGCGGATCCTCATTGGAGGCGGTTAATTCCGGACTTGATGAGTTGCTCGGTTACTTTGCCACACTCCTTTGCTTTACTCAATCAAATGCGATCTGAGATTACCGACACTTGTGATGGTTTCTCAATCTCTTTCTTGAGGTGATTCCAAAAAAAGGTGGGCGGTAACAACGAGGAGGTAGAGGGTGTGTAATTCCCTCTTACCATAAACTTGAGACACAGTGATGATGCTACTCAGTTATAGGCCTCACCATCTTGCTCATTTAGCTCGATCTTGATCATTCAGTATGTTGAGATTACATACCAGAGAACCAATCCACCTTAAGGGGTCATTCTTACACCGGAGTGAATGTAAGAGGAACACAGCCGTTTCACTCGGCGAAAATCTTCCTCCATTGCGTTGCCAAGCGGTAATGTCTCTACCTGCTTTACATTCATCGACACTTGGATCATGTATAAGATAAGACCTCTGGTCATATCTCGGTAATAAAGACTTTTCTTCTTTTGCTTTGTCTCCTTTACTGCAATTACCGCTTTAGCTAATGGTTCTCAAACCATAGTGAAGGCATGTGTCTTTCGGTTGTCCCCTCACATAGTTACCCCTGCCTTTGTACTTTGTTCCTCATTTCCTTTTCAATCTTATTTCATTAGTAAGTTGACTCATCTTCATTGTGAGCCTTACTTTTTCCTAACTGCAACCTTGCGGGACAGTCTGGGAAGCAGTTGCGCCAGACATGAGTCACAAGGAGCCTCTTTCATAAGCTGCCTCTTTGTTCCCGCTTGCACCCACGAGCTCCTCTCCTCCTTCCGATTACGTACGGTCATCAGAACTCATAAGTTTGAAGCTAGTTCTTTTTCTAGTTTATCTTTGCTTGAGTGTGAGTCCTGTTAGGTTGGGAAACATACTCGTGTCTTGTTCCCAAAGCGTTTAGATCCTTGGACAAAGTCTCCTTTTGAGCTTGTTCACACTGATGTTTGGGGTCCTTCTCGGTCTACCTCTACTTTGCAGTTCGTTGTTACTTTTATAGATGATTGTCTCGATGTCTTGGATTTATTTTAATGAAACCAGGGTGGGTTATTTCTACTATCTTCTCCAAAATTTCATGCTAAAGTCATACTTGATTAAATACTTATTCGTATTCTAAGAAGTGATAATGCGAAAAGAATATTTCTCTATGCCATTCTCTTCTTTTATAACCTTCCCGCGGGTTGCCACCAGATATCTTGTGCTTACACTCACCTCGACATAATGGGGTTGAAAAATAGGTGTATTTAGTTGAGAATGACTGCTTTTCTCCTCCATCATAAGGTTCCTCAACATTTCTAGGAGGATGCTATCTTAGCTACTTGTTATTTGATTAATCATTATGCCTCCTCTTTGTTTTGCATGATTAGATCCCTCGTTTTATCTTACTACCTACTCAACCTCTGTTTTTATCTCTCCTCGTGTCTCTTTGGTTTGTGTTGTTGTTACCATCCTCACTCTGGCGAGTCAAACTCTGCATGGCCACAGTGTATCTTCTGGGTTGTCTGCAGCCGGAGAGGGGTTATCGTTGTTATTCTCCCGATACTAGTGCTACTTTATCATAAGGTATCACCTTCTTTGAAGATTCTCTTCTCTCTGCCCGGTATGTCTTTCTGCTCCAGATGTCTTATCTATTCCTCTTGTTTTACCCTCTCCCGATTTCCCTTCCCCACCTCCAGATGTCGACTCACCCGCTTCAGGTCTATACTCGTCGTCCTCATCCTCCTACAGGGCCTTGTGTTGACTCATCTCTTATCAGCGATTCTTCTGCTCTAGTTCATAATAGATCGATGATCTACAGGTGTTTGAAGAAAGTTACCATCTTGACACATCACATTTGTATCATTTTCTTAGCTTTTCATCATTTTATCTTTACCTACTTTACCTTGTTTCACACTTGTCTTCTATCTACCCTAAAAGCACTAGTGAGGCTCTCTCTGTGGGGTTGAAGGCTTGTGTGTGATAATTTGCAAAATGGATGCTCTTTCTCGATGACACATGGGAACTTGTGGCTCTTCCTCTTTGACAAGTCTCTGTGGTTTGTGATTGGGTTTATCTGAGTGGGACGATGGTTAGATTGATCGGCTTAAGGCCCGTTTGGTTTGCAAAAATTTTATAGCAATATGGCTCGGAACTATTATGATACATTTTCTGGGGTGGCTTGGTGCCTCTCTATTAAACACTTCTTTTTTATGCATTTGCTATGCCTTCAGCCTCTTTTTAGTTGGATATCAAAGAATGTCTTTTCTTGTGTAGTGATACTTGAGAGTTTGTGGACGACCACAGTTTTTTGTTGCTCGAAGTGCGGTTTGGCCTAGTCAGTATTCTTTGCTGGTGAAAGCGTTCGCCGAGCAGTTTAGTTGGTTTAGCTCAATTGGTTCAAGAAGTTTAGGCATGAACCAAAGCGGCCGGAGCCGTTAGTTTTTATCATTATTCATCTTTGAAAGTGTATTTGCCAGTTGTTTGTAGCCGATTATATTGTCATTCTGAGCGTATGGACCGGGGATGGTATTGACTCAAATGGCACCTCTTTACGTACTTTTAGACAAAGGCTTAGGAAAACTCATAAGTATTTTTCAAATTCAGGCCATTTGATCGTCCAAGTAGTTATTTACCGGAAGAAGTATCGGATATATTGCCAGTTGCTTGGCATGTTGTTTGTAGCTGTAGACGCTCCTATGAATCCAGAATGTCGAAACTTGTCTGTCGGGGGGAGAACACGCAGGTAAAAGTATATAAAGCGACGCGATGGCGAACTATCTCACCTCACTCTTGCCCGACATCTGTTCTGTGGCGTAGTTAACGGTTCTACAATCACCTTGTGATAGCGTTTGGGATGTTGCGGTTTGTATTCTCCGGATATATCAAAGGAACACCGGTCGAGGGGTCATACCGGAGTTGTTGGATCTGATGATCTGTTTGGCGAGGCTCACCTGAATGGTCCCATGGAGTGTGTTAAGTGGGTAGCATATCGCGGAAGAGTAAGAAACAAAATGCGCGTGGCAGGATCCGGTGCTAAAAATTAGTCACAGTGCTATGGCCTTAACAACAATAAATGAACTCATATGGTTGAAGCATCTTATAAAGGCTAGATTTGGGAAGGAGGAACAAATGGAAACATGTGATAATCAAACCGCCTTGCATATTTCATAACGATTTCATAGAGGACCAAACACATGAAGTGGATTACCACTTTGCTCGGAAGAAAGATTGCATCGGGATCGCGTATCATAGTTTGTCGACTCGTGACCGATAACGAGATGTTTTCACTAAGTCTAGATTAAAGTGGATGAAGTATATGTGACAAACTTGGTGCTTTTGAGCTGTGCTCCGGCAGAAGTGTTAAGGTTTGGAGTGTCTACAGTCATATAGATTGTTTTTATATATACCAGTCTCTAATTGAAATACAACTCATTTCTTTTTTCACTGTATAGGTGTACTATGTGTTTTCCTCATTTTCAAATTAATGAGAGGTATTATGTTCCTTTTCTCTCAACAGCTAGTAGTATATTTCATGAGCTGAAAATTTCAATTACTTCAACTCACTATCTTTTCCCATTTATAAAATATAGAATGATTATCATTTAAGGCTGGGTTAAATTCATAATAATCAGTTCATTACTTTTCTATCATAGGACAGCTTGAATATTGTGCTAAGTAACAAAAAGTACATTTCCTTCCCTCTGATGCCCAACATTATTACATTCTAAGATCAGTTATACAAGTAACATGACTTAATATTTTGTATAAAATGATCTTGTTAAAGCGGAAGATATAAACAGAAACACAAATACTAACATGATAATGACTATGAATAGTAGGTTGATAAAGTTCTTTAATATATCGCTCAATTCCACATGATCATAGACCTAGACCATACCATAGATCAATGAATTAAACGTTGTTTAATCAGTAATGAACCACAAATTTGAGAAGACATGAAGGCTTGCTTGGTTCAAATCTGCAATGACCTGTGACATAATAATCAGAACAAGTTTAAATCAAAACATAAAATATATTACACTGACCAATTTTAGAAGGTTTCCTCAATCATGATAGACGGTTAAGAAGGAGAATACGTGACTTCAAGAGTTGATGAATAGATGACAGAACTCCACAGCTTTAATAGGGTGGAAACAATCCAACTTCAAAGGAAAAAAATGTCTCAAATTCTAAGAGGTGGCCAATACCAAATTTAGAAATAAGTTCTATCCGGACATGGAGACAGCAATTGAAGGAAGCATACCAAGCAATGCTAGTTGTGAGCTTCCACTGTCTTCCAAGTGAAAATGTACAGTCATAATTTCCAAATGAAAATGGAAGCAACAAAAATGTAACACTAAGAATTAGAGGGATGCAATTTTCACAAATGAGCAACAGAGTCCAAATAGATCTAATATCATGGGGATGTTACATTAATCTGGGATAGGTAGTGGCTCCCATCAGAACAAAGCCAGAAGACAAAAACCCAAGTAAAAGAATAAATAGGTCATTCTTTTTCTATTGGGGCATCATTACCTCCCAAAAGAGTTTTACAGTACGGCTGCCCTCTGTATAACCGCCCGTGTACCGTGTGTTATTTCTTAAATCGGTAATGTCAATATCATGGTTTCCACCTGAAAGCAACTGCAATTAGTAAATAGGAATCAGATTTTGACTGATTGTGAGTGAACCCAAGCAACTAGGTATTCAAACAAAGTCTGCATAAACAAGCTATATACCGCAACCTGAAACATGAGGAATCATGATCCTTGAAACATCCTAATTACTATTAAAAGTATGAATAGAAACTGCTGTTTTAAGGAAAGTATATAGAAGAGATCAAAAAGTTTGATTTCTCATTTAAATATTTCCAATACAAGTTCCTGAACCCTATGTATTAGCCAAAGAAAAGAAATACATTTAAGCATTGCCTAAACAAAATGTGGAGTGGAGCTCAAGTACACAATACACTAAGGGTACTATAGAAAGTACCTAAAATTGGACCAAGCACCAAACAAGAAACCAAAGAAACAAAGAAGTATATGATCTAGCTCAATCTGATCTTCAATGAAAGCCCATAGAGGTCAAAATCCCCAAGGAGTCCTAGGTAATGAAAAAACCATCTTTAAGAAAAACAACTCTTAGAATCACTATATATAGTCATACAATCTTCCACTTCTAGAATTTTGAAAATTCTCATTTTTCTATAAACCATTCACTTTTTCTCCAACAACAATTGACCTAAGGCCCTTGAAAGTGCACAATTCTTTGAAAAAACTTTTAACACAGTAGAACTTGAAATGACCAAATGGGACTCATCATGACAAGGCCATTTGATACATCAAAGGCCAATTATTTTATTTTATTTATTTTTTATCGATACATCAAAGGCCAATTAGAAAAAGACTATTAGGCTAAATGGCAAAACCAGGCTCCTTATTCAGATTGTGGGTACCAATCCTCATTTATTTCATTTGAACTCCCAATGGCAGTTTATACAACAGAAATGCTGAATGATTGTGGATTTTAGTAGATTTTGCAATCATAAAATGAATATTTCCATTTCAGTTCAGGTATTAGTCTCCCCACAGCTGCGCCCCATTGTTTCAAGCAGTTTAGGCCTGTGTCAGTTAAGGTATTAGTTTTTGTTTTCTTCCAATGGTAGGTATTTCAGTTAAGATTAGTTGATCTTAATCAGTTGGAGAACTCTTATCCACCCATCAAGTATTAATCAGTTCTACTCGGGTATTGAGCTATCAAGGTTAGGAACGACAACATGATTGATTTTTATAGCAACTGCATAAGGAAACAAGGGGAAAAAACCGAAGAGCAAAAGGGTAACACAACTAAAATCAACATATGTAGGAAAAACAATATATCCACCCATCAAGTAGTAGTCAGTTCTACTTGGGAATCGAACTGTCAAGGTTAGGGACCACAATATGATTGATTTTTATAGCAACTGAATAAGGAAACAAGGGGGAAAAACAAAAGAGCAAAAGGGTAACACAACTAAAATCAACATATGTAGAAAATACAATATATCCACACTAAAAGTAAAGGATGATGCTTGATTTTCTTTTTTTTTTTTTTTTTTTTTTTTTTTTTGATAACCATGGATGTCCGAGCTAGCTTGTGCGCACCTCGACTAATCCCCCAAGCCCTGAAGTTTATACGACCGGATAAACCTCTAGTAGCCCTGTGGGGACTCAAACTAGTGACCATTGAGTTAAACCCCAAGGCCTTAGACCAACTAAGCTACCCCTTAGGGTTATGATGCTGGCTTTTCATTATATGTTTGAAGATAAAAGAAAGTAAATTTAAGAATATGCCTTTTGGTTTCATCATTCAAGCTAAAATACTGCTTTTATCCACCTCCACATAAGGTCCATTAATGTTAAGACCAATTGCACCACAATCCCCTGATATTAAACGAATAAAGTGGGAGAAAACCATTTGAGTTCACTTGGTATTAAACATCTGGATTTTCAAAGTTACCATACTTGTCAGAATCAGTGGATTGAATCTAAGAACAAAATGCAGAATTTTACCACCGTCAGATTATTTACAGGACAATAATTGACTAACTGCACAATGAAAAGAAAACAAACCTGATTGAATTCACTCGCATTAAACAACTTCAACCAAGAAGGTGAAATAAGATCAGTCAACCCTCTGTAGAAAGCATTTGATAAAGGCAGCATCTGCAATTCAAACATTGATAGCATAAGCCAAATTTAGAATGGAAGCAGATAAATTTACAAAGTGAGCCACCAGAACTAAATAAAAACCCATTGGCTAAGTTCAATCGAATATTGACAACAAAGTAAATCTGTTATAAAATAGATTGGTCCACAGAATTTCCAAATTGTGCACTACACCTGCCGGTTGAGTTTATAGTCTGCCATAGCATGAACATACTGCAACTTGTTCTCATTTGTCACAATGGCATCCTTGCCACCAGGTTTGAGCTCAATAATGTGTCGTTTGCCTAATGATTCCTCAGTAACTGTGAAATCCAGAGAGAGTTCCTTCACATCCCCATCATAATTCTGTAGAAACAAAACATGAGAAACTTCACAAATTTGGGGAAACAAATATTACTATGCACATACAGCTGAACTTAAATACTAATTACAAGCCAATAAGACCTAGCTCAAGTGGTTAAGAGCTTAGGCAAGAATAGGAAGGGGAGGGATCCAGGGTTCAAGTCCCAATGAGGACGTATTTGTGAGGAACAAAATTCTATATTGTAATGCAAAGTGAATAGATGTCAAAAAAAAAAAAAAAAAAAACTAATTACAAATATCCAAGAGGTTGAAGAAATCAAAGACTATGCAGCAATTATAATAAAATCGATCAAGCAATCAGCTGTGCATTGTCCCAAAAATTAAGATCAACAGTGGGTTTCTATAAATTAAATAAAAAAAAGAGAGAAAATTTCCAATGAAAAGTAGGTTTTTTTAGCACAAAATTAGAGAGGAAAAGAGAGGGATTCCCAAAAATCCAAAACAAACCTAGGATATGCTCCCATTATGAACATTGCCACGAATGTGTGAGGTCTTTTAGCATTTTATACACTAATTATCAGTGTCTCAGTAAGGACTCAACATCAAAGCAGCAGGGAAAAACACAATTACATGTTTTAAATTCCAAAATTCCTATATGTTTCCTGAGATTTTAAAAAAAATCCTATTTTTTTTTATCAAGAGGGTTTACCTTAACATACATAAGATTCCTGTAGAGCTCTAGATCGAGAGTTGATAGTTCATCAAGAAAGCTATATCTCCCTAATAGCTTTTGTATAAAAACATGTGAAAAAGAATAATCTAATAATATTCCTTCGTAGAGTGCTTTGCCAACAACTTTTCCAAGGAACTCAATCATCTGAGTACCGTTCTCCAAAAATCTTGCAGCTGTGTTAGGGATTAGGAGTCTGTCTGAAGTTGAGGTCTGAGAGAATAACCCGTACCTAAGACAAAAATACAAATAAATAACTGTTATCCTAAAGCACATATAACTGTATAAGAAATTAATAGAATTGCAATCCTAAACTTACTCAGGAGCAAAGGCTGCTTTTGCTATATCAGTTAAGAACTCTTTGAATAAGCCACCATAATCCAGGCCAGCCTCTGGAAGGCCACATTCGCTAACAAATGAAACGTGGATGCATGACTTTAACCTTGAACCAAGGTAATTCAATTGCTGAAAACCATCTTCAACAATGTGACCTCGACGAATAACTACTTCAATTGATCGTGAACCAGGTCCAGCCACTTCACCAGCCATTTTGCGAGAGAATTTGTCCATCTTGATGAACTCTCTGAACATCTGAACTCTGCCAAGGGAACTTATTGATGAGCATATTCTCCTAGGTGTATTGCCAAATAGATAACAAGAAGTGTAGAAACTAAGAGAAGAAGAGTTAGAGGAATGAATTCCTTGTATTTTCCATTGAGTATACATATATATACAAGAAGGTTAGGCTATGCAATAGGTAAGATGATCTACTCTTTCTAAATGGTTACAACCCTATAAGTAAAGTATCCTAATAAGATACAAACCAATATGTTAACGTATAATACATACTATAACACTCCCCCTCAAGTTGGAACATAGATGTTAATCATGCCCAACTTGTTACATAGGTAACTAACCTGGTCTCCACTTAGGGCCTTTGTGAAGATATCACCCAACTGTTCTCGCCTTCACGCATTCTATGAAATCAAACCGAGTTGTATTTTTCTCTTAATTTAAAATGACAATTTATCTCTATGTGTTTAGTTCGTTAATGGAAAACAGGATTAGAGGCAATATGAAGGGCAAACTGGTTGTCACACCAAAGCTTTGTTGGGACTGAGGTTTTAATAGCGACTTCCGCCAAAAGTTGATGGAGCCACATAATCTCGCATGTAGATTGTGTCATTGCTCTATACTCAGATTTTGCATTAGATCGAAAGACAACGTTCTGTTTCTTACTCTTCCATAAAACTAGATTCCCTCCAACAAACATACAGTAACTTGAAGTGGACCTTATGTCTTTCTTAGATCCTGCCTAAACTGCATCCATGAAGTCTATTATGCCCATGATTACTGTATAAAATACCACATCCCGAAGCTCCTTTCAAGTAGCATAGAATTTGTTTTACAGACGCCCAATGATCAATCACGGAGAAGCATATATCAAGCACACCACTAACAAAGTAGTATGCACATCAGGTGTGTTATCAGAAAGAGTTCCAACTTCCCAACCAACCTTTTATATCTCTCAGGGTCTTCAAACAATTCGCCTTCTCTAGTAAGATGTAGGCTTTGTGTCATAGGGAATTGACATGGCTTTGCTGCCAATTTTCTAGTTTCAAACAATAGATCCAGAACATATTTCCTTTGAGATAAGAAGATTCCACGTTTGCTCCTCATAACTTCAACACCTAAGAAGTATTTCAGTATTCCTAAGTCCTTTGTGTGAAATTGGCCATGAAGAAAGGACTTGAGTGAAGATATACCTGCCATATCATTCTCGGTAATATCATCATAATATCATAATATCATCAACATACACAACTAACAAGATGATACCTGCTTGACAATTTCTACAAAAGACATAATGATTTGACGGTTTCTTCGCATGCCAACTTTCTCAATCACTTCACTAAACTTGCCAAACCATGCATGGGGACTTTGTTTTAAGCCATATAATGATTTTCGGAGACGACAAACTCTACCAATCTCCCCTTGAGTAACAAACCCGGGAGGTTGCTCCATATAAACCTCTTCTGCAAGATCCCCACGAAGAAAGGCGTTCTTAATGTCAAGTTAATGGAGGTCCTAACCATGAGTGCCTGCCAGAGATATAAACAGTCGAATTGAGGTCAACTTGGCAACCAGGGAAAAGGTATCAGAATAATCCACCCCATAAGTCTAGGCATACCCTTTAGCAACAAGACAAGCCTTCAGCCTAGCAATGGATACATCGG
Source organism: Tetrastigma voinierianum (assembly GCA_016808115.1). Lineage (NCBI taxonomy): Eukaryota > Viridiplantae > Streptophyta > Magnoliopsida > Vitales > Vitaceae > Tetrastigma > Tetrastigma voinierianum. The sequence continues at coordinate 251,070 of JAEQBH010002079.1, forward strand.
GATTAACCTTCACTATAAACAACCATCGACAACCAATGGCTTTCTTCCCAACAGGTAAACGCACTAAGTCCCAAGTACCATTATCACTCAAGACATCCATCTCCTCTATCATAGCAACTACGCCAACTAGGATGAGCTAAGGCTTTAGAAACTTTGGTAGGCAATGAAATAGAGTCCAAGGATGCAATAAATGAACAAGAATGGGATGACAAATGGTTATAAGAACAAAAGGAGGAGATTGGATGAGTACACTAACGTTTACCTTTATGGAAAGTAATAGGAAGGTCATCACTTCATGACGGATCGGGATGTCATAGCGCGGAGGCTCGAGACCTGAGGGTGCAGCGCCGAGCATGCACTTCCGAGTGACAGGAGGCCGGTCGAGGTGGAACAAAAGCGTGGAGCCGGGCGAGGCAAGGGTACAAACGAGTAAATCATCATCCTCCCCCTGACTACTGTGGATCGAGTTGGGAGAAAATGCGGTATTCTCAAGAAAGGTGACATTAGCAAAAACCAGGTACCTCCGAAGACTAGGACAATAACATCTATACCCCTTCTGAACTCGAGAGTAACCAAGAAAGATATACTTCAATGACTTAGGTTCGAGTTTAGACACATGCGGATGAACATCCCGAACATAACAAGTACACCCAAATACCCGAGGCTTAATGGGAAACAAAGATTTATGGGGAAAGATGGTTTGAAACGGAGTGGCCCAATCCAAGACAAAGGAAGGCATCCGATTAATTAAAAAACAGGCAGTGGAAACAACATCGGCCCAGAAATGCTTAGGTACATGCATTTGAAATAATAGAGCCCAAGCGGTTTCAAGGTGTCTATTTTTTCTTTCAGCAACTCCATTCTAAGAAGGAGTATCGACACAAGATGTCTGATGAAGGATGTCATTTTGAAGCATGAATGACTGAAATTGTTCAGATAGATATTCTTTGGCATTATCACTTCTCAAATTTTGAAAAGAAGTATGAAATTGAGTCTTAATTTCAGCATAAAAGGCATAAAAGTGAGAAAATAACTCCGAGCGGTTTTTCATTAAATATAACCAAGTTGTTTGAGAATAATCATTGACAAACGTAACAAAATAACAAAACCCAGTTGGGGACACAATTGAACATGGACCCCACACATCCGAATGGACTCACTCAAAAGGAGCACCAACTTGTTTATGGACTCTAGGATGAGAACTAAGACGATGATGTTTTGCAAATTGATAGGACTCACAATCTAAGGACGACAAACTCAAAAATCGGGGACACAATTTCTTCAATAGTTGAAGAGAGGAGTCGCCTAATCTGCAATGAGTCTCAAATGGTGGTAGTAACTCTTAATTGTGCGATAGGTCTCATCGCAGATCAAGAATGTAGAGACTTTAATCACGTCCTTCGTCAATAATTGCTTGCCTGGAAGAGACAATAATCGTGAAAGAATGAGACATAATATTTAAGAGTCTGCACTTACTACGTATACCTAAATTAAAAGAAAAATTAGTTAAACTCAAGACAGATGATAGGGGAATAGAAGGAGTGGGAAAAATGGTGCTTGAACCAATAACAAAGGACTATGACCCATTTGCCAAAGTAACAGTGGAAGGTGAAGATTGGCAGAAAGATGAAAATAGTTAGGAGTACGTCAGTGATTTGTGGCTCTAAGTCAATGACCCATTCGGAGGGCGAAGAAGAGACTAAGCATGTGTTTTAAGATTTTGTCTGACGATAGCTATACGCAGAAATAGATGCGTTGCTTGATAGTTTCTAGTGTGAATCAAACTAAGCGAGTTCGAGTATCACGGAGAATTGGGTATTGATCAAATGCCTCAGTAGAGGAGGCTACATGGGCGGATAGAATCTACAGTTTCTTACAATCTCGTATCACATGTCTAGACTTATGGCAGTAATAACACACAACCCCTCCAGAATTAGGCCCTCTAGTGTTACCTCCTGGGCCACTATTTTTGTATTGTGGGTTTCTGGCCGACCAGCATTTTCGACCCGACAAGAGCATTGCTCATACACGGGTAAATCGTGACGGCGGGATATATGCGGTGTCGGTGAGCCGTTTCTTGTAAAGAACAAACTTCAGGACCGGACAGAATCTGCGTCTTAACAAAATCATACTAAAAGGAGGCCCATTTGAGAGCCCACGTCTTTGTCATCTTTCAGTGATCTTCTTTGGACCTTAACATTTGGACTAAAGGGTAAGAGCACATTCAGTTTCTCATAGCGATAAAAGGCTCGACACACATCGAAGATGTGAGAAATATTTCCCTTTCCAGAATACACAAATTCCAAATAATCCATTAGCTCCTTGACAAACTCACAATGATTAATGAGAGTAACTACTTTACCATTAATGGAATTACAGATTTGGAGAAAGAGACGAGCATCATCCTCTAACCATCGGTCCTTCGAATCATCAGTAGGAGGGTCCTTAGTAAGGTGATTGGCCATACAAATACTCCTCAAGTAGAGGCGGACTGTTTTACTCCAATATAAGTAATTGGGACCAGTTAGTTTGTCCTCGGTGATCTTGGACATCATCGGGACTACTTCGGGTGCCAAAACAAGCTTCTTATCTGCTAAATCACTCATTAGGAAGCCAAGGAAAGTAGATCAGGGCCAAAAAGTACCTTCTGAAGGCAGAGATTCAAAAAATCTTGCAAAAACCCTAGGCACAATGGGCTGTTGGACACAAAAATCACCAAAAACAGCAAATCCAGGTACCAAACAGAGAAACCAAGTAAACCAGAGGTCTTGTCGGCACCGGACGACATCGGAGGTGGAAGTCGGAGCCGGAACAGTCCCCCACGCGCCCACATGCTCAGCGTGTGTGGATCTGGCTCGAAACAATGTGGCAGCGTATGTGGATCTGGCTCGAAACAGTGTGGCAGCGCGTGGAGCTCAATCGAGTAGTTTCCGGCTGCCGGATTTTTCTGGCAGGCTTGTCAACGGTCGGTGAAGCATCTCAGGCTGGCAATGAGATTTCACTCTCCCTCGAAATAGGTGTTTCAAAAAACACCCTTCATAACTCTCTTGAGCACTCCGAAAAACTGCCTAAAAGCAGTCGAAAACTTGCCCAATCTAAGCCGTAGGATCTGATACCATGTAGAAACTAAGAGAAGAAGAGTTGGAGGAATGAATTCCTTGTATTTTCCGTTACAAGTCGTAAATACACATATATATCTGAGAAGGTTGAGAATTTATCTGATAGGTGAGATGATCTACTCTTCCTAAATGGTTACAACCCTATAAGTAAAGTATCTTAATAAGATACAAACCAATATGTTAACGTATGATACATACTATAACAAGAAGTATAACTGATAACAGAAAACTACAAACATAACTTAATCATGACAATGATGCAATAAAATAAAAAATAATAACAATAATAATAATAATAATAGTAACAATAATACAATTCTAAAGTATGTATGTATGACAATGATGCAATAAAATAAAAAATAATAACAATAATAATAATAATAATAGTAACAATAATACAATTCTAAAGTATGTATGTATAGAAACATCAAACTACTACCTGAATAATGAATATAGAAAAAGAAACTATTAGTGAAATTAGGAGAGGCACCGACTTATCAGAAAAAAAAGGAGAGGCACTGATTTTGAAAACTATTAGTGGTACTTCAGGAAACATTGAAACAAGCAGTACAGTACAAAAAAGACCAATAATATTGCATAAGAAATTGGTAAAAACAAGTTGCATGTGGATGAGTGTTTGTAATGCATCTACAGGTAGAACACAACTCTTAATTTGCTAATAATATATGAATATTATTTTACCACAGTACTCAATCCTGCACCTGGGTTCCCAAAAGGCTGAAATAAACCTTGTCTTCACAAATCATATTATAGAGCATGTTGACCGTGTTTCTTATTGGAGACATTGCATTCCATTGATTACCACTATTTATGGCAACCTAACGCCACATGTAAACTTGGAACAGAGAGCAGAAATTCACCATGATTGAGAGGAAAACTTGAAACCCATTTCCCAGCTTTTGTTCTATCAAACCAGGGATGCTTTTTTAACATTTACTTTCTCATGCTAGGAAATTTGAAAATCTAGAATCTATACTTATTCTAAGTCATATGATGGCACTCTCTATAAATGGAGCTTTGTAGTGGACTTTTTATGTGCTACAGAAAGGTGTAGTAGGAATCCATGGAGCTAATGTTTTGCCTGCCACTGAACTCTTCACAAAGTTGGAAATCGGGGCTTCATATTCCTTTTGAAGGTCGATTTCTTTGCAAGAAAAGAAAAGTTGAAGAAGAGGAAGAAGAGGGGAAGGTGTCAAAGCCTATAACTTAGATGGGTTTAGTGGAGCTTTTCTTCTAAAGAAAGTCCCAGGAAGAAGCAGAAGAGAATAGAGCGTAAAAAATGTGGATGAGTGGCAAATACTGAAGCCCTATGTTTTCACAAATCAAGATTTCTTTCTCTGGTTGTAGGAGTAGGAAGCAGAGAAAGTAAACTAGGACAATACAGAGGCACGCAGCTGTAAAATGTGTATCATCCTTTAAGCTTAGACAATGCTATACCTACCTTTCTTCAAATGGGAATACGTGTGTAGTAGTAATAACAGAAGCCATGCTTGGAATGGTCAAAGCATCATCTGCTTTAGCTGACAAAACTTCATGAGTTCGGGCAGCTTCTGCAATTGGGGGCCGATTATTTCTAGCAGGTGAAAGCCACAAGCCAGGAGGGCAAAACTGATGCCTGCAGTCCCTTTCATACAACAAATGTAGGCATCTTACTGCAGCATCCATGAGGGGTCGATTCTGCTCGCCACCACTACCATGGGATGAACCATTATACACTAGTGTATTGAGCATTGATGCAATTCTTCGCTGCTGCTCCAGTGTGAAAGGAACCTAATGCATGCCATCAATGTTAAAATAAATACCAATAGCAATTCCCAATGGTGAAAGAAAATCTAAATAATTTACCTGCTTTTCATAGAACTCAATGTCATCAAGAACTAATAGCAGATGCGAATACGTTGCACAGAACAGATGAAGAAGACATGATATATCTTTTGAAATACCCTGCGGACCACACCTTAAAGGCTCTACATCCCATACATCAAAGGTGTCCTCTTTAACCTGGCTAGTTCTAGCTTGACCAGAAACCAAATCTACATCCATCTGTGACTTACCTGTGATCTTCTGAAGCATAGTTACCCATTTATTACCTCCATCCTTAGAGGTCTGCTTTTGCTTTTTCTCGCAAGCCCCATCATTTTTGTTTGTACAAATTTTGCTTTTGCAATGATCATTGTCTTCAGAAAATTTAACATCTCCAGGAAAAATGTAACTTTCCAGTGCCTCCCATAGATTGACAAGAAATCCAGGAGTAAAAGCTAGCATGTTAAGAACAGGCAAAGGCCCAACTGCAGGATTCAAAACTGAAAATATCCTAAGCATGTAGGAATACAAATATGCAATATCAAGTAGTTCCAGCTTCCTTGTGTATTCCAGATTGTTTGGTACCGAACTGTTACACTTAATAATTTCGGCAACATTCTTCATGTTTGTCAAAAGCTTCATAAGATGCCACTGCTGACAAACAGGACGGAAAAGGTCCATGTATGACATCTTCATTGAACCAAAGGTTGTATCAGTACTGCATGCAAGGTCTATTGGATTAGCACTGGTTTCAATATTTTCCTGGATTTCTTGGTTATCCTTTCTTATCCATCCAACATTCTCGAGCCAATCCAACAAGTTCTCTGCAAGGATGTTTACAACATGGACATACAACATGTGGTTTAGGCCTTGAGTGAACTGTCCCTGATCCATACAATCATTCTCACTTTCAGTTGCTAGGCATATAACATTTGCAAGAGCCCAACTACCCTGTGGCAATACCTTGGAACAATGAGGTATCAGAAATGGATGCATCTCTGCCATCTCCTTTAATATTTTCTTTCTCAAGATCTGTCATCACCTGCCATAGTTTGATCAGACCCCACATGCTTTGGATTTTACTAAGGTTCAAAAAGGAACAAAGAATAACAAATAGGAATCATTTACAACAAGATATATTAAAATTAAAGATAAAATGCAAACAGATACTCAGAAAATACCCGTGCACCTAATATGGATCAGCACACACATGAAAAGATAATGATGAAGGCACTGTAATGCATAAATTCATGCATACGGACACACATAAGCAAAGATCTGCCAAGAATTTAAGGCAATGGACTGAAAAATAGTCTTGCACAACAATCAGGAAAACAACTCTAACTAGATTTAGTCCATCCAAAACAGATTGGAGCTTCTATTTCTACCCCAAGGAACAGATCAGAGTACCAAAAAGCAGTACCACTAGAGCAGCCTTTATCTTGCATCTAGCATCCTTTCACTTACTCACTTGAAACTTCATTTTTCTTGCTCATGAGCACTTTGAATATCCATATGCAGTTTATAAAGCCAAAAGCTTGTTTAATTCTGATCACAATTTCAAGCATATTATGTCATAAAAATAAAAGTACGGAATAGGTTTTCCCTTGAGACCTGGGTTGAGAGGCAAGTGGTTTGGAGGGACAGGAAAGTTCCAAGTTTGGTCCAATGTAAAAGCAAGAAACAAAAGGAAAAACAAACAAACAAACATCAGATAAAGAGAGGAGAGAGAGGTATCTTATTCGGATTAAATGAGCCTTACCAGTAGTGCCTGCAAGCAAGGTGATAGAATAGACATGTGCTTCATTGCAGGTAACAGAACCGCAGGTAGACGTTGAGCAAGCCAAGGAATTGTAAGTATATGCACACAATACTGTTCAGCAGCATATTGCACATTCAGAGGGCCAGGCTCAGTAAAATCTAAGTTGGCAGTCTGAAATGGCCGTAAAGCTAATGTTATTGCACTTGCAGTTATCAAGAATCTTTCATCCGGCTGGACAACACTGTTCTTTAGGGAAGAACAAGGAGCATCCAATTTACTAAAATATTTTCTGATACAAGGGTAAAGACCACCTTTTCTGCTTCCCATAAACCTTACTAAATTCTTTACCACTCTATCAGCATCCTGAAAGTTATCAACTGTAATGCTCTTCCACCCTTTTGTATCAGTTAAGACAATAATAAGACGCATTGCCATGGAAGAAAGGACAACAGTATCTTGACCCCCTGAATGGGTATCACACTCCGAGAGAATAAATAAGCATATAGAAATCAGTTTCTGTGCTTCGTAAGCCCATATTCTTCTTTCTTCAGGTGTACCTGTTGCTAGGGAGCAAAAGTTCATATTTGAATCTGCACATCAAGGACTATCAGAGATCAGCAGATCATCACAAGGATAAAATAAAATAACAAATGAAGTGATGATAAGGGCTATACAATATAGAGCAGATATGTATAAGTTTAGAACAACAAGAATATAAGTGAGAGGATGGATGAAAGAAAGGGCAGGTAGAAGACAATCAAGCTGTACACTCACATGACCTCTTTGTTGCTTGATTCTTTCTTTGTGCAAGAATCTATCACATCACAAAAATTAATATGATTGCATAAAACTAATATAATTTATGTTCTTCCAGTTTTCTAAGCCAAACCTGAGCAATAAGAGGTCAATAATAGTCATGGCACAGGGGCCCTTAGGCCCATCCATCCATGACTATCCAATTGACATATAAGGAGTCAAACTTGTGATGGATGAGAATGATTAAATGTTTGCAAGTTTCTACTTCGAGGGTAAAAGTATGGATGCGGAAAAGACAAAAAATTTCTTTCTTTTCCCCTCTTTTCAATAAAAGCAAGATGCATATAACGGTTTCCACACTCACTAAAAGACATGGAGTTTTCAAAAACTAGAGAGTTATAATTTGTGAGCTAAGGTGGCATGGGAGGTTTCAGGGACTGGCAATTGCAATTAGTACATACAAAAACTATACATGAAGGTAATTAAATGGATGAAGAATTCAAAAGGAAAATCTTAAAATTTTGAATGCTATTGATGGATTTGTTTTTAATTTTTCAACCATTTGACCTAGGGAAATGGGGTCCAGACTGATCCCAAGAAAGCAAATCATGTTTGGAAAAATTGTTGTTGATTGTTTATTAATGTTAAATTATACAGGGTTCAGTTTTGAGTCTGAAGACATTAAAGAACTAACAGAGACATGTAAGAAGTGGCGAAGAATAAAGACATTATGCTAAACAGCAGGTTTCCAAAAAAAAAATCCCATTGAGCTAGAGATTTATGCTCTCTAAGAATTGATAAACCATAATAAACTTGAGTATAGGTTCATGCCAAGGAAGGGAGAAGATTATTATACTCGTAAAACCCAGGTCACATGTCGACCACCTTAGTGGTATGACGAACTGATATTAGATGACATATAAAACTGTGAACATTGTAACTCTAAAGTGGTCAAAAAAACCAAGAAAACAATGCGCAATTGGCTTGATTACTATGCGATAAACAGAACCATCAAGCAGACATCTTAAAGCCTAGCATGTAAGAGCCTCAAAGTTCATCAGACTACCAAGGCTTGGACTAGACTGATGAAAGAGTGCACAACACATAAACCAGCTTTTCATGATGATTGATGGACAGGTCAGACATGCCCAAAGCCCAACAACCATGAACATTTTCATCCAGATGCAATTGGAATCATAAAAAAATTGAATTATATGCAGAGAACAATAATGAACAAGCAAACTGACAGGAAAGCATACAGACATATGAACCGAAATATTAAGTAAAAAACCAAATATTAAAAGTAGAAAAATGGTGTACCAGTTGAGTTTATGCTTTCCAATAGAATTTTGAAGCAATGCCGAATACAGCTTACATCCCTGGTAGAAATACTCTGATGTCGAATTGATAGATATGTAATAAAGAAAAGGAAGGGTCTCAATAAACTACTGGAAATCCATGTTCTTGTCATCACCACAGAATGATGATTCACCAAGGTTTCCCATTCTTCTTGAAGTTGCACAGCCACCATCTTAATCACATTGTAGCGTCTCCAGACTCTCTGGAAGCAATAAGAAACAAGTTTGTTTCCCATCTTTTACTAAAGCAAAACATTATTCAGAGTATTGCCACATGATTTCCATTAACATGAAACATCAATAGAATTGATAACCAACAAAAATAAATTTATGGAACAAGTAGCACAACTAGAAAATAGATTATATTTTTCGCTCAAAAAAGAAAATAGATTATATTTCACAGAATAGCATAGTCAACCAGTGCCCTATCTTGGCACTGGGTAATCCCAAAAGACAACAAGCCCAAACGTCATAACCATTAAAAGGACGAGAGATAGCAGAGTATACTATCTATGTGGGAGTAGATAAGAATTTTTCTCTAATGTACTTGCTTTTTTTGTCTTTTATTATTCTTTTATAGGTATATAAAAATTGTATAAAATGCAGCCAAGAAAAGGGTGAAACCAAAGCATATAAAAAACAGGGTGGCCTATAAATTCATTTGCCAACTTCTTCAGTAAATCCTGAACATTGTAAACAGATCCAAATGTTTGTCCATGAAACTGTCTACTTGCTTTTAAATGCTATTTATCCATCCCTCTCTATCAGGAAAAGAACAAAGCCAATATTTTCCCCATCCTTCAATTTGAGGCCTTCTAAAGCCATGAAAGACTATTTTTCTCCATCATATTCTATATATTAATGATGCAAAATGATTACCCCCGCATGATTTCACTCATCAATGAATATATCAAATTTAGGATGGGTAGTTTTCCTCATTTTTCCCTTTTGGTAACCACCAATAGATGATTTCACTCATCAATGAATATATCAAATTTAGGACTGGTAATTTTCCTCATTTTTCTTCCTCAAAAAGAAGGAATAGGGCATGCGACGAGCATCATAGGTAGGAATTAAACAATATCAACAACTTTGAAGAGCCAATGCACATCACATTGACAAGATTTCCATGCGATGTAAGAAAAACAGCCGACCGAAGTAATTAAAGAAATAAACCTGGATGAAAATTGCGGCCGCCGTGGCGCGCCTCGTATAATTGCGGAGCTCTCTTTCTTGAGAAACCTTCTCCAAAAGGGCATCCCTGGTAATCTCTCTGGCGCTAGCTCCCCTCAACGAGACCTGATCGATCCAAACAATAAAATATAATAGAATAAAACAAAAACAAATCTTGGATTAAAAAAAAAAAAGTAGCCCTCCGTTTCCAAAGAAAACGAATGAAAAAAGAACTACATCATAAAAATTAGCCATCAGGATCTAGCAATTCCTGTCATTCTTTTAAGTTCTGAACAAGTAAATCTCAATTCAAAGAAAGTAAAAGTTAGTAATAGTAACAGTTCAGAGGATTCTTTCTCCGATTCTTTTCTTTTCTTTTCTTTTCTTTTCTTTTATCTAAAAATGAAGTTCATTTGTGTTCCTCCTACAAACTTACGAGAAACCAAACCATCGGTCAGTGAAACAAAAATAATTAAGGGAGAAAAAGAAAACCTGATGCTTGCGATGATCATCCATTGAAGAACAGGAGGATCTTCCAAGACTCCAACAACTATACTGTCTGTGTACCTGGTGTTTGGACTCTCAAGAAAGAGATCGCCACTCTCATCCACTGGGCCTTACCGATTACAGATCTACTAAAAGCATGGGCTTCAAGTTTAAAAAGTTAGGGTTTGGATTGGGCCTCTGCCAACTTCGACCATCTCGTAGGAGTCGGCCTCGTTTATACAGGGGGCCTCGGAAAAATTATGGAAAATATTAAAAAAAAAAAACGTATAAAGAGGAAAAATAAGGAAAAGTAACATTTTTTTTAATAAAAAAAATTATAAATGAAAAAGTAAACAACTGAAAATTAATGTTTAGCAACGTTGATAATTTTATAATATGAGTTGGTTATTTCGTTTTATTGGCGAAAAGAAAACCTTAAAATCGATTGGATGACAGTTAAACAGTGGGCTTTCTAGACCTTAAGTGTAAAAAAAAAAAAAAAAATTCTTGAAATAATATAGGTTTATAAATATTTCTAAATTTAATGTAATTTTTATCACGTGAAATGGAGATATATTTTCTAAAAGTGTTTTTTCAAAAGACACTTTAAAAAATTTTGAAAATTTTTACATCAAAAATGTCTTTTGAATAGACATTTCAAAATTTAATTTAAAATTAAATTTATCTTTTAAATAAATACATTTTAAAAAATCATAAAATGAAGAGACACTTTTTAAAATTGTTGAAATATTATACTAAAAATGCTAAAAAAGCATTTCGTAATTTTTGAAAGTTTAGTGCTGTGATAAGTGTCTTTTAGAAGAGACATTTTATATAATTTAAATTTTTTTAAATTTAAGCTGAAAGTGTTTATTCAAAATACACTTTTAGTTTTTATAATTTTTAAAAAGTCTCTTGAAGAAATACTTTTAGCTTAAACTCGAAAAACTGAAAATGTCTCTTTAAGATACACTTTATAAATTGTTAAAATGTTATAATCAATGTGTCTTTTGAAAAAGTTCATAAGTTTTAAAGTTTTAAATTAATACTGAAAGTTTATTTTGAAAAGACAATTTCTATAGTTTTTAACTTTTTGTATTTAAGTTGAAAGTATATCTTGGAGAGACATTACATTTTCTAAATCGTTGAAATGTTACGTTGAAGTATGGTTTGAAAATATATTTTTTATAATTTTAAAATTTTTGTATTTAAGCTGAAAGTAAAGATACTTTCTAAATTGTTGAAATTTTATATTGAAAGTGTTGTTTGAAAAGACATTTTATATTTTAAAATTTATGTATTTAAGCTTTTTTAAATTATTAAAATGTTATATCGAGTGTTGTTTGAGAAAATATATTTTATATTTTAAAATTTTTTAATTTAAGATGAAAATGTCTCTTTTAAAAATTTAAAAAATTAAAAATGACTCTTAAAAAGACACTTTGTCAAAACCCAAAGCCTCACTTTTTGAAGCTTCAATGTTAGAGTTTTGTATGGAAATACATCATTTTAAAAAAAATAAAATAAAATTAATGTTTGTTCGAAAATATTTCCTAAACTAGATCATAATGCCGTAATGGGAGCGGCGGTGATTGAGATAGAGCGAGAAGCGGCAACATATGGCTGTTTGGGTTTAAGTTAATTGTCGTCGTTCGCATGCGGCGTTGGCCCAATTAAATCTTAATCGTTATCGCCGGCGGTGAGCCCAATTAGCCGTCGTTAGAACGGCAGTGGAAGGATTAAATTGCTCAAGTCTAGGGCTTTTCTCCCCATTTTCCTCTTCCGATTGCCTTCTCCTCCTCTTGCCTTCCTCCTTTTTCCCCTTCTTTGCTCCGTTGCTCAGATCCTCGCGGTGGTAGCCGCCTTCTTCTTGTCCAGACCAGTAGCAGCATTTTGCTGCTCCTCTCTTCGTTTTAATGGGTGCCCCTTTCTTACCGTACTGTTGCAATATTTTGTTTTATTGATCTATGATGCAGTTTACTGGTTGAAGAGACAGATGTTGGAGATGCGAAATTACAGCAGGTGGTCAATGGCCTTGCTAAGTGTTGTAGTCTAGAGGACTTGACGGTATGTATAGTACCAGAGTCAGTTAGGAAAGTTCTGCGCACTTGGTGTGATCCTCTTATTATTTTACGAAGATTTTCTAAGATGGGTCTTCGATGTTGGTTCTGATGTTTAGAACGCGTGTTGTGCTAATCACCAATGTTAAACACAGGAAAGCTTTCAGTGATGTGATGTCGGAAGAATTTGAAGCAATTATTTTTCCCTTTTATCATGGTCATTGGACTTTCTTGATAATACACTTCATCAGTCAACTAAATATGCATGTCATGTTATGGCCAGTTTAATAATGAAATTATTGCAAAACTTGAAATGCTTACAATCAAATACTTGTTCCTTAGTTTTCCAACTTTTGATTATCATGTAAGACAGTATATATAACAGAAACTGCACTTCGCCTATTTTCTTGGAATTATAGGCATTGTAAGTCATAATGCTACTTATTTACACAATAGGATGAATAGAGATATCAACCCCCTCTCCTGTACATTAAGTAATTCAGAAATTCAAACAAGGCATGGTTCCTAACTTTTTTGGAATTGGCTTGTATTAGATCTCACATTGGTTAGTGGAAGTGGTTTTATTTTTATATATAGTGAGCTTTCTCTTGTATAGATGTACTTCTAAGGTCATGAGGGCTTTATACCTAAAACAACGCGTATCCCGTGGGGTGAGCAAGTTATTTACAAATGGTATTAAATTAAGTCCACTGAATCGGCACGAGTGTTGTGGTAGTCTGACAAGTTAAGCATTTATGATGTTAAAGTAATGCCATGAGCTGAAATTGTTACTATCATTTAAGCTATTAAACATGAGCTTGCTTGCTCTTTTCCAACCTAAGTAATTTCATAAACATTTTCATTTTTTATTTATAAGCATAAACATTTTCATTTTGTTTTCACATTTCACATGTTGTGCTGATACAGAATGCCATTTCATTTCTATAGATGTTGTACGTTGGTTTTACCTTTTATTATTATAGAGAATTTTGAAGTTCCTTTTGTATAGAAGCCAAATGCATGTTAATGTCTACTGGAAGACATCTTAGGGTTTGGTAGAGTTGCAATTTTCTTGTGACAAGACAAATATATGATGTGATGTGTTTGGCCATGAACAAATGCCACATTAGTCGACGATAAATGGGACATATTGGGTGGCATATGCTTTGAAATAAGGGTATTTAGTGGTGTTTTGGTGTGTTTAGATCAAATTTTGGTGTAGTATGAAAATAATATTATTAATTCCTGGGCAGTTTGTTATGTCTATGATAATTTTTAGATGTGCTTGTTGGTTGGTTGGTTGTTGCTTTACAATTTTTGAATAATATGGGAAAGATGTATGTTCATTTGGGTATCTCTACTATCCTCCTTTCAAAGAGTGTTTTATCTAACATAGTGGGTATCTCTACAACTCATGAGACTTGAAATGCTCTATTTCAATAATGTATGCATTGAACTTGAATGATAGTTTGCTCCATGGGCAGTAATGGCTTCTCATTGGCATTATATTTGCTCCATGGGCCTGGCGCTTTACACCGTTAAGATATTGCAAATTAATGACTCGAATTCAAGGCCTCTAGTTATGAAATAAAATCAAATACTATATTAAATTAGAAATCATTTTAATCGTGTTAAAAATGATTGAAATGGAAGGCTACTATAATTGTTTTCTTTATGATAAAGTTGATTTGATATCGGCTAATGACCTCTCATATTATTTAATTCATGTGACACCATTATGTACAGGTCAAATATGTCTGTTTCAACAATTTCATTATGTTACTATAATGGACAAATAGTGAGGACTAAAGCGGATGTCGAAATATGAGGAGCGAAACTTGTATTACGCCTGCGAAGATCTGCAGGTGAATGCCGCGTTTCAACAATTGATTGATATGATATACTCAAGACAACCATTGACAAGCGAAGGTTTCAAATTAGTACTCATTTGTAAGTATCCTCTTAAATAAAATAAGTTCCAACCTTTTCGATGCGGGATAATGATAGTAATTATTACTTACGAAATGTTGGATCTAGTTAACACAACAACCATTGAGAATTGAGCGTACATTAAAGTTGTTCGTGTCAAGGTACCAATTGAACCAATCTGTAGGTGGCCATGAAGATTTATTGACCATTACAATGTTGCACAATGCATTTACGGTTGTGGGCCTAATGCGGTGCGGAAGCTGGATCTGAGGACTTAGGATGGAATGATGATGACATTCTAGATGAAGAAGGTAATGATCAAGATGTGTATTAGTGTCTTTGGAGATGATGGCGATGTTGGCGTTGATGAAATGCATCCTCCTTTCGAACTTTTAACCAAGTTTTGGAGAGATGAACAAGGGATATATGTCTCAGCGCCGCACCGTCTTGTGATGTATCAAATCCTTTAGATGATACATTGGATGAGGCATCCCCTGGTAATTATTACTTACCACCAACGCCTCAATTTGAACATGTAGAGAACATGGAGAATGCTGTTGCAAGTTGTTGGACTCCATGGGTGCAGCGTAGTACCGGTTGTTCGAGCGGAGAATTCGTTATTGGCCAAGTTTTTAATTCGAAATCTGATTTGCAAGAGGCGGCAAAGATTTACTCAATTACAGCACACCAAGTATCGTTTGTTGCATCCTTAAAATTGCTCGTTTTAAGATGTAAGAAGGCGGGAGAATGTCAACGTCCATGGAAGCCGTGCAATGGTTGTGAAAGATGCCGTTATTTGTTATCAACAAATATCCTGGGCCGCATTCTTGTGTCAATCCTTGTTTGAACCGGGACCATCACCAACTAGACTCGAAATTGGTCGCTAGTCATATAAAGGCATTAATTAAGGCACAATTCACATTGTCTACGGCTGCTATTCAAGCAAGTGTGATGGAGAAATGGGGATATCAAATATCATACAAAAAGGCATTGGATGGAAAGCATAAAGCAATTAGACAGTTGTTTGGTGATTTATTTCAGTCATATACAGAGTTGCCCCGTTTGTTCTTGGCCATAGAGCAATCAAATCCTGGAAGTATTGTGATTTGGAAAACACTTGAAATTAATATGCCAAACACTGAGATATTACAACGTGTTACGGTCATTCAAGCCATCTATTGAAGGGTTCCACCATTGTCGTCCCGTAATTAGTATTGATGGTACACATTTATATGGGAAGTATAAAGGGAAGTTATTGATTGCTATGGGGTGTGACGGAAATAATCAGTTGTTTCCATTGGCATTTGCAATTACAGAAGGCGAGAATACTGATAGTTGGGGATGGTTCTTGGCATGCATAAGAAATACAGTGACTCAACGGATGGGAATTTGCGTTATATCGTCGTCATCGGGTATCATAGCGGCGATGTTTTGATCACTCTCTTGGTTGAAGGTACGCCTTAGTATTATCACGGGATATGCATCGTCATTTGCAAAAACACGAATTTCATGACCGGTTCAAAACTGACATTTTGAAATTTTGGTATGCGGCTTGACTTTAAGCGAGTCTGACGCAAATTGATAAGCACGTAGATCTGATTAGGAGAATTAATCCTAAAGCTTAACGCAATGGGTGGAGAATTTGTCCTCGATTATGGGCTCTTTCCTGGCGGTCGAAGATATGGGCTAATGACAACCTGACATTTCGGTATTTAACGGCGTCTAAAGGAGCTAAGTAACTACCGATAGCGCACCGTGCGTTGACATTCTTAGTCTCAACGGTTACTTTGTTGCAAGAAGGGAACTAGGTGCTAATAGATTGACATCGATGAGCGGTTCTGGTATGTTGATCTTGCGAGATCAGTCGTGTTATGAGCGGGTTCGATGGAAATTGTGCTTCGACCCGTAAAGGGCTTATTACCATGTCAAGTCAAAGGAAATTCGAACTCCTTCGCTACGAACTACGTGAAAAAAATTGCACGTGTGGAAAGACACTGATATATGGGTTCCCATGTAGCCATATGATAGCAGCATGTCAGCATCGATGCGTTGATTTTCGTTTGTTTGTGGAGGGCTACTACACTACTCAGTCCTACTATGACACATGGGCAAGCCTTTTCCGCAGTATTGTGAAGATGTAGTGGCTTCTTTATAAGTGGTCCGACGATTGTACCACTTGATTCACTTTACCCAGCGCACGGGAAGTGGGCGTCCTAGTCGGCAGGTTGCATATGTGAGATGGACGTTAGGGAGGAAAACCACGATCACATGTGGTTTATTGCAAACAAGCTGGTCACAATCGTCGTTCTTGTAGGAACAGAAATCAAGTTTAGTAAATTAATTTGTCTGAATATCTGAGAATGTAGATTCCCACATTGGCTATGATTTGGTCCTCATTGCTGCGTACAACACCTGCATTAAGTTAAAATGTTAAACAGAAATCTGTGTTTTTATGTTGTTTTGGTTTTTAGATGCTGGCAATCTTTGTTTAATCGGGCGAAGTATGAACCCAACTAAATAGTCCCATGGAAATAATATTATATCTTAATTCTATTCGACTCTCTTTAAAGTTCAATGATTAGTACATTATCTATTACTGTCATGTTATGGAACTAATAAGGGGTTTTGATTAGTACATTATCTATTTTATCTGAAACTGTTTTCAGCTACGTTAGTTGTTTCCGCTTCATTACGAGGTAACTTACACTTGATTGACTCAAATGGGCTATGAGCATTTACAGTTATTTCCCCTTATTTTCCATTCTTGCTTTCCTAACAATTTCCTTTTCGGTTGTTGTATAATAAAATATACTACTTTTTATACATCGATTTCATACGCATCCCGATTTCTCCTGCTTCTTTGCTCTTCCCGGGCATTGCATGATGATGCCATTGTGGCATGCCATTTTGAGGAACCACAACAACACCATGATAGATTGATCCATGATCTAACTTGGCTTATGTTTATGGTATTTTTTACAATTATGTCAACTTGAAACTGCTCTATTCATTTTTTGTTACTTCATCTTTGGTTACTGCTTACTTTTCTGAACCAAGTTTTGGGCTTTGTTTGTTTAGGTACTGTATATGATACTGACATGTGAGTATGAAAAAAACAGGTTCAGATTATGATGGCTTTGGAGGAGAAGTTTGGAGTGGCAATTGGAGAAGAAGGAGCACAGAACATCCGTTTAATATTAGCAGTGAGGGAAAGCTTAAAAATGGAATGGGTCAATGCATATTCTGGTTTCCTTATAGGTGGATAAAAGTTTTGAAATTGTAGATGACCTAGAAGTCAATATTAAGAATAAGAATACATTTGTTTATATTCATTACCTCATCCAACGTGGTGTCTTGTACACAAAATCATATTAAATTCTAAAAGTGGATACCCATCTAATATTGATCTATATAAATGGATTCAGGTGAATGAGCTCCACGGACGGTTTTTTTGTTGGGTTCATGGGTTTCTTTTGAAGTTTGAGTATTGATGACTTATAAAACATGTGATATTTAAAGGGGATCATTGCCCTCTTTGAAGTAGGTTTGACGAGGAATCTACTTTTATGGTGATTTTTTGGAATGCACCACCACATTGGAAAATTAGTATAAAATGTCTAAAGCCACAGTTGCCACAAAACCACGAAACCACTTAAACATGTTTTTATGGTATTTTTACAATTCTCATTAATAATGGTTTGAAAACCCGAATTCATCCCAATTTTTACGAATTCTTTGTTTCACTTTTTCTTTTACAATAATAATAAAGACATGTTTGATTCATGTTTTTTTAAAGTTGTTTTAAAGAAAACTGATGAACTTTCAGTCCACATTATGTAATATAGACGCAAATTTTATTCCATATTATAATGTCCCACGTACCTAAATCTGCAAATATGGAGCAGATAGCATTCATGAACCATAAATACAAAACCCTATGATGCTGAAATACCATAAAACCTTAATCGATGACACCCAAAAATCTAAGATGCACATGTATAAAAAAAAATCATATATAAATATAAAATCATTTGTCAATGAGTCCCACAAGAAGGCGCCCTAATAGTTCTCTTAGAACGGCGCCTAGAATATACAGACTGTAGGGCAACAGTATCCTGTGCGGTGTGAGGCGGCGCCGAGGGAGATGATGGAACCAAGGGAGGCGTGGAGCGAGAGGCAAGTGGTGGATGAAGTGGTCGATGCACACGTCGGTCGAAGTCGCCACACGGAAGTCTGCCCCACTTTCAATTAAAGTGCTAGTATGGTGTCATCGTGTGGGGGGATGGATGGTGATGTGTCAATGAGTGGGGGTATGGAAGGTGACGGGTCAATGTGTGTGGATACGGAATGTGGTGCAGGTGGCGAATTGATGTGTGGGTGCGAGATGTGGTGTGGAAGGTGACACGTCAATGTGTGGGGGTACGAAATGGGGTGTGGATGGTGAGGGGTAAGTATGAGAGGGTAACAAAGTAGTGAAACTCGCATCAAGTGTGCATGTACCGCTGCGACTGTCTACGCCATGACCTGCCGCACCATCTCCAGCACGACCTCGGCGCTCAACTCCCCCTCTGCCTCTCCTCGCCTCACCTCACAATGGGCTGCATCGTGGTCGATGACCTTGGAGGCTATGATGGTGCATGTGATGGATGCCTCACGAGGCGTGCCCTGCGGCGCGTGTTCTTCTCCGATCTGGCGTAGCATGAGATGGGCAATATGGTATGTCGCACATCGCACGGCCGTGCAAGAGACCCGATCGACTATATCGACCATGGCGCGTCTGCGTGATCCCAAATAAATAATTATAATCACATACTCTATTGATTAAAATTAGGTAAAATATTATATAAAAGCGTAAGTCAGAGCGTGCAAGCATTCATACTACCGATGGCGTGTGAAACCTCATATCATCTCTATGCAACTAGTGGTGTCATAAAGCCGCCGTGTAATCACGACGATACCCTTGCGTGTATGGATCTGGAAGTCGTCATACCCCGCCGAAAGGGGTGAATGTATGACCCTACGCCCGATCGTGTCTCCAGTAGTGCTATGTACGGAACATGATATGTCCTTGTTCAGCGGCGAGTGTCGCCGCGTGCATCGACTCTATGTAGGCGATGGTCGTAAGAGCAAAGGCTACAGGTATCTGTCGTGGCGGCCTTGATACGCGCTCAGGACGATGCCACTCAGCGGATTATCGAAACATATGAGTGGTGACATGTGTGCGGATCTCTGATCGGCTAAGCATATATCGGGGCGAAATTGACCACCTCTCAGAGGCGTACGAACGCCATAAGACCTACACATTAACCATTGATGTCAAATACTTTTATGTCAACAAGATTGAAATTTGTATATGAACCATATACTTGTGTACCACATAATTACGACCTTATCACGTTAACATATATAATTACAATTAAGAGTACGTGCGTCTAGCTGATCTCGGTATAGGAGGAGGAAACCGGATGGGTTAGATACCGCGTCTGAAATTTGCTCTCCACCAGCTAGCGGAAGAGTGCGACTCACTGGCGTACCTCGGCCTGCTCGAAATTTGAACGCCGGGCTCGGTAGTAATCCATCGTCCATTACCCTCGGCTCACGACACCATCGTCATCGTCATCATGTAAGGCATGCGCCCGTGGTGGTGTACGTATATGGTGCGGAGATCTCCCAAAATCGGATCGGCCACATTGACCTCTCCCGAGACCATAGAGGCGGAGTATACAATCAAAATAAATTAACGATCTAATTTCATAGATGAGGATTTATGAACTTCTGATAAAAAATATATACATACACAGATAGGTGTAATACAACAATACTAATACGCATCTATGGTCAAGGCGGCAAGACATAACCTCGATATGTGTGTGCAAATGCTATACCCGAGTTATAGGTCGATAATACGCGTCCGATCGCAGAATAGTAGGAAAGAGCATAGGTGAACATGGACCCCCTTCTTGTCAGGAGCAAGAAGGATCTATCGATGCTAATAAGAACCGCAGCGCACTCCGCTTTCACGGCGACCTCGTCGACGTAGATCTGGTGTCGATAGCGCTAACATAACGCGATGGGTATTGCGATCCTGCGAGAGCATCGGCGGGTGGGGTGACTCGGCGACTCAGCGTAACTACGCTGCATCGGCGTACATGTCCCGATCACGGCGGGTCCTTGATACGGAGGCTGGGGATGTCATGACATCTTTTGTAGCGTGATCGTCATCTGTGGGACATGGGATGTGTGGGTCTCGGGCCGCCATCTCTCGGCGAGACAAATGTCGTGACGATCTAATGGTGTGGCCCTGTCGGTATATACCGTAAGATCTGCGCGGATCACGTATGGGCGAGAATGCACAGCGGATCCGTCCTCCGTAAACTAAGGAAGGCTCTCATCTGCTTGGCGGTCGGAGAACTTCTGTAACTATAATTCTTGAAATAACCATGTTTAAATTCATATATATATAAATATAGAGAGTAAAGCTTGGAATGTTAATTCATGAATAATAAGTACAAACGATCGGTCTCAATGAGAAGTGGGACACGGCGTATGCATCTTGCGATAAGCAAGTGAGATGGATCCAATGGATCCAACGTCGTAATGGCCCTGCGAGCGCCGTATATATCACCGGATATCGAAATACACTATACATATTAGTAAAACACATTGTGGAAAGAGTATCCATGATAATTAAGCGAGAAAACTGGGAGTTTGGAAAAAAAAGGCCTTAAGGTGATACCCGACAAAGACCCTCCACTTCCTCTCCCCATTGTAATGATAAAATAGTTCACAATGTGAAATAAAAGCTAGGCAAAGCTACTATTTATGAATAAACCAACCTTTACCTCTACGATTAATATAAACACAATGTCAAACTTACTTAGAGTAGTAAGAGTTCTAACAGGGAACTCCTTACTTCAAAATATATGGTTGTTATCCCATTGGAAAACATCAAGAAAAAATCGATTAAACCACTGGTTTGCTTGATGGAAATCTTATCGACCTTATAAGGTTATATGCATTCTATCAATTGAGTGAAAGCAAAGATTACACCAAAATACGATATATTTATGTTATTATTAAAGAAACTGAAACGAGAATCAAACTCCACCTCCATCATTCGGCTAAAAAAAGTTCATAAATAGTGGCGAATGGAGAGCGAGAGGGCCGAAGTCAATAAATTCATGAATCATCCAAGGTTTGTATTACGGATAATCCCTGCCATGTTGGAAACTGACCCACGAACCTCAACACCCGTCAGCGAGTTCGTAGTCATTATAAAATTTCCATGAGTTTTGGAATTCTCGATAACTCGACCTTTCTCCATTAGATATGTTTGAAGTCGAAATCATCCCGGAGTTATATTTGATTGAGCCATTTGATTGTCTTGTTAGCATACCACTGTCAACACGATTCAAAAGTCAAGGTAAGGGCCGGTTATTATATTTTCATAGAATGATCCTTCAATTCTTTTTACCCTTTCGATCATAATCCAGATAAGATCAGGGCCAAACCCAACTAGGTAAAAGGTCTGTAGAAGTAGAACTTTAGACACCCACTTACCCAAATAGCAACCAAACATAAAAAACACATTTGTAGCAGTTTTAGTGGCATGTGACAGGAGGTATCACATCTCCTACGCACCCCAAACCCAAAACCCTCAAAGACCATATTTTGTCACCAAATTCAAAAGGAACCCATAAAGAGATCCCGTAGATTATCACCATGACGATTGCAATTATGAACAATGAAAATTAACACCCAAAAAAAAAATAATAGTCATACTGTAACTAGATAACTCCATTGCCTCATACCATAACTTCGAACATCAAAAAATCCACCATCAAAGCAGTAAATGGAAATTAATGAAAAATAGTCAAAATACACCTGAAATGCTTTATGACATAAGCTAGGAGCGAATGAGAGCGGCCAACTCAAGCTCAAATCGTCTGACCCAACAACGCATTTTACAAAAACAAAGGAACGGAGGCGAGGGAAGAGCTTTACGAGTGGGGGCCGAGAAGGAGGGGCGACCAGAGGAGGAAGAGCTCGGCGCGAGGACCGCGTAATCGGACCGGATTTGCCTTGATCGGGCAGAGGGGGAGAAGGGAGAGAAGCGAGTAGAGGGGGGAGAATGGGAAAAGCCTAGATGCGAGAACTTATGAAACAGTACGTAGTTTGGAGTATGACGACTTGGTGGATTCGATTCTTAGGTGTTGAGAAACGATGACATTTGAATTAGTTAATCTGGGTGACGGTAATGATTGACCGCCACAAATCTTCTTAGTTACCGGCGAAGACAATAACAAGCCGAATCTGTAGTTGGTGTTCTTAGAACACTGCTGGTGTCAGCCGCCGTTAAAATTCATAGGCATTATGATCTAGTTTAGGAAATATTTTTGAACCAACATTAATTTAATTTAATTTTTTTTAAAATGATGTATTTCCGTTCAAAACTCTCAATGTTACATATATGTGGAGAAAACTTCGTTAAATTTAGGATTATTTTTCAAACTAAATTTTTTTAAGATTTTTTTTTTCTTTATTATTTTTCGGAATGTTCCGTTAAACGGTGGAGGCGGGTGGTTGTGTTTGGCGCCTTTCTGACATGGCTCTTCTCTCTGTTGGTTTTTTCCAAACCCTATTTCCTTCCTGCTTCTCAAGGCTTACTTCATCATCACAGTCGCTGAATTATCTTTCTCTCTCTAAAACCCCTGTTTCTTTCTTTAGGTCCAAACCCCATGCCCATCTAATATCCCACCCTCCTCTTACAGACCAACCATCTCCTCTGTCCCATTTTCCCTCTGTTTCTAATGACGCCGTCAACGACTGCTACCATTTGCTCGACTTATCGGCCCTGTACGGCGATGTTGAGCTCATCAAGGCTGTCCATGCCTCAATTTTCAAGCTTGCAGAAGACATTCATTTGGCCAATGCTCTTATCGTGACTATCTCAGAGCTAGGTCTCGCTCACAACGCCCTGGTTTTGTGGGACTTTCGTGCCCGAATGTGGTGTCTTATACTGCCATCATTTCGGGTTTCGCCAAGTCTAATCGAGAACGCGAAGCTGTGCAGATTTTTTGTAGGATGAGAAGTTCAGGTATTGAGCCTAATGAATTCAGTTTTGTGGCGATATTAACCGTATGCATTCGCTGTTTGCGCTTTAAATTGGGTTTCAACTTCATGCTATTACATGGCGAATTAAAATGGGCTTTTTGGATTGCACTTTTGTTTCCAACGCACTGATGGGCTTGTACGGTAAGTGTGGGTATTTGGATACTGTGCTTCAGTTATTTGATGAAATGCCTCAGAGAGATATTGCGTCATGGAATACTGTGATTTCGAGTGTAGTGAAGGAGTTGATGTATGAGAGAGCATTTGAATTGTTCCGTGAGATGCGGAGAATTGATGGGTTTAGAATTGACCATTTCACGCTTTCAACCATTCTGGTGGCTGCCACTGAAGGGTTAGCTCAATCGACCAGGGCAGAATCCACTTATGAGTATCAAAATTGGGCTTGAGTCCAACCTAAGTGTGATCAATGCTCTAATTAGGTTTTACACAAAGTGTGGGACCATGAAACATGTGGTGGCTTTGTTCGAGAAGATGCATGCTAGAGATGTGATTACTTGGACAGAGATGATCGCAGCTTACATGGAATTTGGGTTTCCAGATTTGGCTTTAGAGGTCTTTGAGAAGATGCCTGAGAGGAATTCCATTTCTTATAATGCCGTTTTGGCTGGATTTTGTCAAAATGGAGAAGGGTCGAATGCTCTGGCTTTTTTTTGCAGAATGGTGGAGGAAGGAGTGGATTTAACAGATTTCACTTTGACTAGCATTCTTAATGCTTGTGGGCTGCTTATGGAGGCCAAAATTAGCAAGCAAATTCATGGGTTTATCTTGAAGGTTGGTTTTGGGTCAAATGCTTGTATTGAAGCTGCATTGCTTGATATGTGCACAAGGTGTGGAAGGATGGCTGATGCTCAGAAGATGTTCTGTCAAGGGCCTTTCAGTGAGAGCAGTTCGATAATTTGGACTTCAATGATATGTGGCTATGCTCGAAATGCACAGCCAGAAGAGGCGATATCTCTTTTTTCACAGAGCCAGTTAGAGGGAGCTATGGTTGTTGACAAAGTTGCATCAACTTACCTTACTTAGATCTGTGGAACTTTAGGGGTTTGGTTTCATGGGGTGAAGCAAATTCACTGCCATGCTCTTAAATCTGGATTTTTATCTGATTTAGGAGTGGGGAATGCCATAATGACTATGTATTCTAAGTGCAATAACATTGATGATGCAATTAAGCTTTTCAATGTTATGAGTGCACATGATATAGTTTCTTGGAACAGTTTAATTTCTGGACATCTTCTTCATAGGCAGGGTGATGAGGCTTTGTCTATCTGGTATAAGATGGAGAAGGCGGGTATAAAGCCAGATACAGTTACCTTTGTTTTGATAATTTCAGCTTACAAACATACTAAAGCAAATTTGGTTGATCATTGTCAAAGATTGTTTCTCTCCATGAAAGCCATTTATCATATTGATCCCACTGTAGAACATTATACCTCCTTGGTTGGGGTTTTAGGTTACTGGGGACTCCTAGAGGAAGCAGAGGAAATGATCAATAAGATGCCTATCCAGCCAGAGGCTTCAGTTTGGCGAGCTCTGCTTGATGCTTGTAGAATTCATTCTAATAATAAGATTGGAAAACAAGCTGCAAAGCATATACTTGCCACGAAGCCACAGGATCCATCTACTTACATACTTGTATCAAACCTGTATTCTGCATGTGGGAGATGGCATTGCTCTGATATGATTAGAGAGGAGATGAGGGCAAAGGGATTTCAGAAACATCCAGGCCGAAGTTGGATCATTCATGAAAATAAGATTCATACGTTTTATGCAAGGGATAAATCCCATCCCCTAGCTAAAGACATATACAGTGGACTGGAGTTAGTAATCAAGGAATGTCTAAAGGCTGGATATGTGCCTGACACGAGTTTTGTCCGTCATGAAGTAGAAGAATATCAGAAGAAGGATTTTCTGTTCTATCACAGTGCAAAAATAGCTCTGACATACGGGCTTCTGATGAACAGGCCTGGAAGACCCATTCGGATAGTGAAGAACATTCTTTTGTGTGGTGACTGTCATACATTCTTGAAGTATGTTTCAATTGTTACTGGGAGAGAGATTTTTCTGAGGGATGCTTCAGGGCACCATTATATCCTGAATGGTCAATGCTCATGCAAGGATTACTGGTGATGCGTGGAATACAATCAACTTGAATGTTCTGGAACTTTGTAAGTCATCTTTTTTTTTTTTTTTTAACTCAATTATTTGGCTGATTTAGAAGTTCTAAGCCACTGTACCATAAATGTATTTATATTTGTAATTCTTCAAAGACGATAAATTACATTAATTTTCAGTGAAAACATACTGTTTTGGCTAGGATGTGAACATTATTGATAACAACATAAACTCCGATGTCCTAACAGATAGCTTCAACTGCCAGTCTCCTTGTGTCCACAGCACAACCAGTAGGTCCAAGAATCTGTTCAGAGACATCAATGGAACAACTGTATTTCCCCACGCATAACTGCCATCCACAAAGCAAACAAATAAAAAAAACAAAGCAAAGAAACAGGTCTAAAAGGCTAAACCTCATCAGGTGATAAAATATATTAGAACAGTGGACTAAACCATTACCTCTTGGATGATGGATAATGCCCCAGCAGCCTCGCAGGTGCCCTTCTTAAAGGATTGACTACCTGCTGTGGAAAATGGGTATTCACAAGTGCCTTTAGGATCACCAAAGCTAGCAAATTTAATGTTTGAAATAGCTCTCTGCCCTTGGCATGACAATTCTAAGGTGTACCCTTCACGAGCATTGGCACAAATGCTCCCAACAGCCACAGTTTGGAAGGTGACCAAGAATGGGTTGCCTCCAAACTCCTCAAACAAAACCAATCTGTTATCCGTGTTCGCTAGGAAAGACCGAGGCACATGATACCTAAAAAGATCTCTCAAGATCATAAAACAAGAACAATTGCCGAACACAAATTTAATATGATCTAAACATATATATGTTTACCATCTTTGAGAAGGATTCCCACAGTTAGTTCTGCATTTTTCGGGCTTGTATGGTCCTCTATAGTCGCATTCAGCACTGCAGCCTTCTCCAGGGGCGCTATAAGATGGCCAGTACCGGCCAAGGCTGTGGCCATTCACCCAAGCATGTCCCTTCCCCAAACCCATTAAGTCCACCACAACTGGGTCCGTTCCAGGGGGAGCATCAAAAGTAGTCTAAACACACATATGCATTCAGATTAATTTTAAGTTTCATCTCTACTAACTTTTCAACTGGTGAGTTGGAATGTATAGGATCAAAGAAATGCAAAAGATTAATACCTTATACCAAACAAACGGCTTGTTTACAGGAAGATTGTCGGATTTCCACTGGTTATAGCGAGCGCGCCCATTGCAGATTTTCTTGTCTTCACCATGCAACCCAACTTTGTACACCCACTGGTTATTAGACAAGTCCTTGATAACATCTGCACTGCCGTTGCTGCTGGCAATGATTTGAACTGGACCATGGATTCCCTGATTCATGTCGAAGTTGGGCCCATAATTCTAGTCCCGAGTCAACACAAGACCAACATCTTTAGTATTCAATGGAAAAAACATCCAAAATCTTGCTGAGAATCAAACTTAAAACAAAAGTATATACGCTTAAGTACATCCAATCCGACAGTGGCGCTAAGCAAAGTTATTTCATTATTCCCGGGCTGCAGTGTAATGCTTTGGTGGAACTGGAATTCAAACTCTCCAAGGTATGCATGTATGTATCCTGCAATTAAAAAAGCTCATTGCAATGAAAAAGATGTAATGACTCGTACTCAATCATGTAGATATCGTCCGTTTTGGATTTAATAAATTCTTACAGCTTTAAAACATATTTTCTAGATTAAAAGAAACTCATACTTATATAATGTTACTAACTTTCCCCCTTAAAAGACTTAAGAAAAACTTGAACAAAAACAATATCGATAATTACCTATATGCTCTCTATTCACAAAAGCATGAACTACGTGGCCAGTAGTGTTTACGCTTAGGGTCAAGTCCTTGCCCAAAATGGGATCATCATTAGTACTTATGTTCACACTGAAAATAAAAAAGAAAAAGAAAAAAATCAGTAGAAGAAACATAAAATAATAGAAAAGCAAGAGGGAAAGAAGCATCCATACTTGGTCATGTAATACAAATAATCACTAGTATCTTCTACTAAACTCTTTTGGTCTAAGAGCTCTGGAGCAGTGAACTGCCCCGGTTTAATACGCTCAATGGTCTCGTCTCTCCATGTCCACTTCAAGGATGGCTTGGCCTCAGCCTCGTTGCCCTTCTTCACAAACGTGGAGTACTGACTGTTAACCTAGAAAAACAATACTTTATATTACTTTAACACCACAAACATAAAAGACATTATTATTATTATTTTTTTAACTTAAAATCTCCGATAAACCCGTCTCACCTTTTTATCATCTGAACTAAACTTTAAGAGCAACATAAAAGGCATTCGTAAAATGTATAATATGGAATTGTTTCTTACCTTGGCGGTGTTATAAACTTCCTTGGAGCAATCAGGAAGTATGCTAACTGACCATGCAGGTATAGTGTAGTTAATTCCTCTGTAGTTGGTTGTTACATCCCTATCCGTATATGAATTCCCAAAGAAACAACTCGATTTCCCTTCATAACTGTAGATTGTTACCTAAAATTACAGCGTTATAATGTTATTTTTCAATGTTTGAATTTCTATTTGAAATATTAAAAGAAGTGGGAAAATAGGTACCGAAATGCTATCATAAGCAAGATTTTTCACGTCACCATAAGTAAGAGCCTTCTCCATTGACAAGAGGAGGAGATGAAGATCTCTGAGATGTCCCCACTTGGGCTGATTCTTGTTACCTGTAAAGGATCATGGATTATATCAAATTAATTAGTATCTAATAATGTAAAAAATTCTCTTGTGTTTTCTTTTATATTACCATATTCATCCAATGGTGCATCGTAATCATATGATGTGGTGATGTATGGACCGCCTGCTACGAGGCCGAAATTGGTGCCACCATGGTACTACAGGCATGGAAGTCGAATTAATATGAAAAAAATTGCAAAAAAGAAAGTATATCTATGAACAATGTGATGGGTTCCATTTCAATTTATTTGAAAATAAAAACTAAAATACCTGAAATCAATATTGTCAAGCCTCAAATATTTGATAAAAATGATAAATTATTTTATAAAAGGTCCAATATATTTTAGATATAACTTTATTAAACTTTAAGTATTACTAATGGCGATCCCATTAATGATTACTTGTAAGGATGTGGAACCAAACACAAGTTCAATGTCATACCCATTGAAAGGGGCATGAGCATGAGCTTGGGCATGATTAGTTTTAGGAGAAACATTTGGTCAGAGAGGTAAGATAGTTTTCTTTTAAGTGTTCAAACTTCAAACTTTAATAAAAACATTTTTTTTTTCAAAATTTCAAAACACTATGTGGCTCCACCATGGCTATACCACTAGGCTACATAGCCATGTTTGGTACCTCATGTTATAGCCATGTTATAAGGTTTATTTTACTATTTATCATATTTTTATCAAATATTTTTTAAATTAATGACCTAACATTTGTTTCAAGTCTTTTAATCATAATTTCTCAAATAAATTAAAATAGAGAATAAAAACCTCCTAACATAATTTTTCCTTTCAATATTAATATATCATGGTACTAACTACTAACCATATAGTAGTTTTGGAAAGTGCCACCCGATTGATAAAAGCGAGCAACGGCGAAGGCTAGATCCTCTGGGGATCTATGTGGATCTGAACCACCCCAGTTCTTGAACCTGGGTTAATTTGTACGAAAATTATTTTTCAATATAAAAAATTGAAGGTTAAATAGAAAAAATTAATAATAAATAAATACAACCCACCAGCCACTCCAGTTCTCAGTCCACATCTTAGGACTGTTGGGATTATTAGGGGTGAATTCGTCACAGTAAAAGCCATTACAAGTGTTAATCTGCTTTCATAAATATAAATATGAATAAATCAACAATAATAATATGAGAATTATAAAAAAAAAACATTATAACATAAATAACCATGAACTATTTATATACCATTGGCTGTGGAGCATTGTCTTGTTGGCACATGATCCATGGGACGCCGGTATCTAAAGCAGCAGCCATATTTGCACACCAATTCATGTATTGTACCCCAGCCTCATGGTATGCCGCCACCACATTTCCATACTCATTCTCGATCTTTAGGAACATATAAAAAGAACTAATATTAGTAATAATTACAATAATTTAAAATTAAATCAAATATCGAGAAAACAACACTGAAATATTAACCTGGGAGATGATTATGGGACCTCCTTGTGAGGCAAAAAGGTTCTCTTGTTTCATCATGTCCACTATCAATGTTGTGAAGGTTTGCATTTCGTTCTAGTTTTAGATGCATCACAACAAAAATAAATAAATTACGATATTAATAATAATAATGGACAGTAAAACCTTAACTCGTTTAATAAATATATGAATGGTTACCATATAGACAGTATTGTTTGTCCTCAACTGGATGCCTGGCTGGTTGTGAAGCCACACAGGAAAGCCCCTGCAATTTTTATTTATTTATTTTTACGTTTTATTCTTTTTTCAAATTACATTGTAGTACATTACAAGGATACAATCATTTTTAATTTAGGAAATATAATAAACTAAATTCCAAGATAATTACCCATAAGTCCATTCTGCACAGACGTATGGTCCAATTCGAAGAACTGCATAAAGCCCATGAGCTTGGATGGTTTTAATAAACCTGACGAGGTCTTTGTTCCTTGTAAAATCATACTGATAGCAAAAGAAATAGAGTTAAGACATTGTTTAGATTGAAAAAAAAAAAGAGAGACATAATAAAAATAAAAAATAAAAAAATAACAACAACAACAACTATTACAACCTGACGGCGTTTAGGCTCATGCAGATCCCAGAAAACATAGGTTTCAATAGTGTTGAGACCTCCATCCTTGGATTTCTGAATCAAATCTGGCCACATCTGAAATGAAATAATTAATTCAAGAAATATTTAATTAAAAGACATTCAAAATTTGTAAATCTAATATTTCATATATTTTTTTCTTGAAAAATAATTTATTATAGATAAAAATACTCTTTATCCTCTAGGTATTTACATATATCATATAAAGGAAGAGTTGTTTTAACGATAAAACAATTGATGAAGAGTTAGATTTCTAAAATTGCCACTATATAAAAGAAAAATAATTTATTATAGATAAAAATCTTGATACTACATAAAAACTAAAATTGCCATTTTGTCCTAATTTTATGTATATTTATTTTTACTTTTTTAATATGAATAAAAGTCAAATAAAATTTTATAAATGCTTGTCCTAATTTTGGACAAGTTCCTAGACTGCATGTTCTTAACTTTTTACTTTTTCTTTGTTGCCTTAAGATTGTATTTTATTATAATATGTTTTTCTTGACAATATATATATATATATATATATATATATATATATATATATATATATATATATATATATATATATATATATATATATATATATATATATATATATATATATATAATTCTAATCAAATAAAGAAAAAAATTTCTATCACTATACTTTGTGACTCATAGTTTTATAAGAATCAAATTCTTACATGTATGATAAATTAATTTCAGAAATTTATTAGCATTATAATATTCTAAATAACTCTAAAATGATTTTCAAAAAGATGATTTTTAAAATATTTTTCACACAAATTAGGGATAGATTTTAGGGATTTAGATTTTATTGACTATGATATTCATTAAATAATAGTGGAAATTTAACCTTTTTTACTTTATACTTTCCAAGAATTTTTACTAATTTAAATATATTACGATATATATATATATATATATACACTTATGCCTGCTGCTGTATATATATATATATATATATACTATAAAACCCTAATAGGAAATAGATGATTAAATGTTTGTATATAGAGGTTATATATGATTTTTAATGATTATTTTAAAATTATATATTATTTGTTTAATTTTATTATTTAGTAAAAAACTATAGAAATTCATTATTAAAAAAGAAGTAAAATTTACTTTATGTGATAAGGTATTATTGTCAATTTTTATCTTTTTCATTCAAATTTTTAGTATTATAAAACAATAGGATGAAAACAAACAATCATTTTCATATATGATTCTTAAACTAATAAAGAATGAAATCAAATTAGAGAAATAAGAATGAAAATTGATTCTTTATTCTCATTTCTCATTCTAATATACCAAACATAACCTCAACATATTTGAAAATATAATATGATCGTTCAAATTTCCAAATTCGCAAAACCCTTACCTCAAGTTGCTACGAGGATATTGAATATCCAACCAATTACTATCTCTCAACATATTTGAAAATATAATATCAAATTTTCAAATTCTCAAAACCTGTACCTCGGGAGTGCTACGAGGATAATGAATGGAGCCGGAGATAAGAATTTTCCTTTCTCCATTGATCTTAATACCTCTTGCGTCGTATGTGATTTCATCAGCATTACAGATCGAGAAAAAACATAATACAAACAAACTCAAAAACAGAAATCTAGACGAGGAATCCATCGTCGACATCATGCATGGGAAAAGCTAAAAACAAGTGATCAATTATAAGTAATATATATAGGAGTTAGTAGCAGTGTTTCTATTTATACAGAGAAGTTGGAAGATAAGGATGAATTTCCTCTGGCCTAGATCTGTATGATTAATCGCCGTAAACCGTCCAACATTATAGGAAAGTATACGTGGAATCCTTTGAATCTTGATAAAATTGACTTTAAGTGTGTTAATTTGTTTCTTCAAATGTAATGTTCATTACCATTTCTCTATTACGAGACACGATAAGAGACCAGCCTTGACCTCTTAAAATGTAAATAATAATAACAAAACAAATCGCTTCTATCCACTATTTTATTTAATCTTCCATATTTATTATATATTGAGATCACTTTTTTTGTTCATACTATATAGATTCATTGAATATTGTTGGAGATATTTATTATTATAATCTTAAGTAAAATTATGCTACATGTTTCAATCGTCTGATTAAAGCTATAAGGGGGGTGTAATATGAGGTGTCTAAGGTTGGTGCATAAGTTGATAAATCAAGCTGGATGACAAGACTTATCATTTTAGAAAAATCCAATTCTAAAGAGAATATTCTAAAAATCGGGAGCTGATATTCTCAAGGACGAATAAGGAAGACCAAAGGGGATATTATGCGGATCAAATCTTCCAAATTTGATCATATTTGATGATTTTCTATGGAAGGCAAATATTTCACTCAATGGTGAATATGAGAGGAAATTAACTGGCTTGATTGATGAGATTTCTATGGAAGGAAATCAACTGGCTTGATTGATGAGATTTATATGACAGACAAATATTTAACTAGCTTGATTGAGCCAAAATAGGAAACATGTGATTCATAGTATCATGGTTTGATTCCCTTAGAGGATGATAAATTGGGGACATGTTTTGATGTAAATATACCATAAAAATGTAGAAGCACATGCAAAGAAGGTGGTTGTAGGAGTTGAATACCTGTCGTAGGTATTGCCCAATTTCTCTCATACAGAGAAGTTGAGACGAAATCGATGGGCAAGGAGAGTGTCCAATGGCTAAGAAGATAAGGATGAATTTCCTCTGGCCTAGATCTGTATGATTAATCGCCGTAAACCCTCCAACATTATAGGAAAGTATACGTGGAATCCTTTGAATTAACCTTGATAAAATTGACTTTAAGTGTGTTAATTTGTTTCTTCAAATGTAATGTTCATTACCATTTCTCTATTACGAGACACGATAAGATACCAACCTTGACCTCTTAAAATGTAAATAATAATAATAAAAAAAATCGCTTCTATCCACTATCCTATTTAATCTTTCATATTTATTATATATTGAGTTTTTAGTTCATACTATATAAATTCATTGAATATTGTTAGAGATATTTATTATTATAATCTTAAGCAAAATTGTGATGCATGTTTCAATCGTTTGATTAAAGTTATAAGGAGGTGTAATATGAGCTGTCTCAAGGTTGGTGCACAAGTTGGTAGACCAAGCTGGATGACAAAACTTACCATATTTAGAAAAATCTGATTATTGAGAGAATATTCTAAAGATAAAGACCAAAGGGAGATATTATGCAGATCAAATCTTCCAAATTCAATCATATTTGATGATTTTTTATGGAAGGAAAATATTCCTCACTGGTGAATATGAAAAGAAATTTGTTAGCTTGATTGATGAGATTTATATGGAAGGAAATCAACTGACTTGATTGATGAGATTTATATGGCAAACAAATATTCAACTAGTTTGATTGAGCAAAAATAGAAAACATGTGAGATTCCCTTAGAGGATGATAAATTGGGGAAGATGTAAATATACCACAAAAATGTAGAACCTGTCGTAGGTATTGCTCAATTTCTCTCATTGTTGAGAGGTTTTTAGCTTGATTGAGCCAAAATATGAAACATGCGATCCATAGTATCATGGTTTGATTCCCTTAGAGGATGATAAATTGGGGACGATGTAAATAAACCACAAAAATGTAGAACCTGTCATAGGTATTGCCCATTTTCTCTCATTGTTTGGAGGTTTTTTATACATTTTGTTGAAGGATGTTGTTAGGGCTTGAGGGAGTTTAAATGATGTTTGGGGAATGAGAGGATTTCATTCTATGTTTCAACTGTTATCTAATTTATATATAGTGAAATCCTTCTCATTTGGGCTTAGCCTCGCGGACGTAGATTAAGTCGAACCGCTACTACTACAAAAACTAAAGTTAATGACTCTTTATTTCATGACGCATTTAAGAAGCATCATTATTGAATATAATATTCATTCTTCCATGACACTGATTTTAACACGTCATTGTTTTGCATCTGTTTGGGTACATAATGACGCTTCTTATTGAAACATCTTTTAATAGAATATAAATGTACCCCGATCTCTCGCCCCTGCAATTTCCCCCATTTCAAAACCCACAAATGCTATCGTGAACCCTAGTGTTTTCAAGAGTGTCAACGAGGTACTTGATTCGAAAAGTTAGGACGTAGATGGTGAGTCTAGAAGGATTGGGAGGAAAAATGGGAATGGTGCTAAGGCGGAGATGGAGGAACCAAGTTGTAGATGGAGACGATGTTAGAGGAGATTCAGATCTTGACTCGACCGTCAATGGTAGCCTCGAAAGACTCCAACTCGAGAAAGATTTGGATTTCCTTAGGGCGCATCTCTCATCTATTCTCATTCTAATAAGAGTTCTCACATTCTTGATCCGCCTATTCTCCATAACTAATTAGATCTTCTACGTTTTTCCTATTTTATAGATCTAATGCGGAAAATGTTGTTGTACAACAATAGATGTTGTGGGCTTATTTTGTGAATTCGGACTTATATCGGACTTGGTTGCTTTGCAGGTTATAAAGTACAAGAGTGTTATTCATGAGTTCAGTCCTTATTTCAATTACTGAGTCACTTGGGTAAGATTTTTCTTGTTTTTTTTTAATCTCCTATATATATATCAGTAGTCCATTGGGTTATGAGACAAATATGAGAAGAAAAGGAAATGAAAATTTCAGTTCTAATAAAGGCATGGCTTATGATGGGTGGGAAAAAAAAGTTATTCACTTTGGAGATTTGAAGCCTTTTTTTCTTCTTGTAATCTGTTTTCCCCATAAACCAAAGGGAGAGGAAATGGAGATGCTATTCATTCCTTTTGAATTATGATAGAAGTGCCAGGGTTAAAGACGACTTGAGTCTTGAGTTGGTTGGGTTTCCATCCTTTCATGCTTAGAGGCGCCTAAATTGAGGGCTAAAGGAAGGAGTTTGCTTCTCCTTTTTTTGTGTATTATCTAATGTATAGTAAGACTTAGAGTGAATGATGTTTTGTTCTCTAAGAATTTGAGTTTAAAGACCAACCACTTCCATAAATAAATAAATAGAGGCTCTCATCTCAGCCTTTATTCTTTTAAGATTTTGTGGTCTTTCCCTTCTTGCTTTCTCATCACTCACTCCATTTGAAAATCCCATGTGCAGGATGATGGTTAGTTCCATTCAAACAACTAAATTGTATGGCTGTGTTTGGTATCATGAAGTTAATCATAACATTTTCAGTCTTTTAATCAACTTCATACTTACATTTCCCCTTGTTTCTTAATATTGATGTTGATTAAGTTGACAAAAATTTCCAAACAAAAGATTAGAACTATATTTTGGTAAATCGCTTTTCTTTTCACTAATATGTCAGGGACAATACACCTAAAGTTCACTTCTTGTGATGTTTATAATATTTTCACCTCAATCTTCCTCTATTGTTCATTAATTGACAATGATTTCAACATACCCAAAAGCTAGGAAGAGGTTTTATTACCTCAAAATGCATGCTTCTGTCTGACATTTTTGTGTCTCCATTCTTGAACCCTTGTCCTTACTCAAACTTGGGATGATTTGATTCTCAATATTGATGGACACGTATGGTAACATGGTTGCCACCCGTCTCCATGCATGTCCTCTCAACCACACTTCCATCTCCTTTCTCTCCATCTTTCCTCCCCTTCTACATACCAACCCCATCTTTTAACCCATTTCTAACCAAGTTCTCTATGCTAAAAATGGTGATCAACAATGCTAATTTTCCTTCACCCTTCACGGGTAGTATTTTCAGGCAGCTCTCTCTAGATGCGTCAATTTTGACAATTCTTCAGGATTTCACAGCATATAAGAAAAAAGGTGTTATTAGTTGCTACATTTATCCATTATACCCTTTCGAGAACCTTGGAATATATATCTTTTTTTGTGTTCTATTGTACGGAGATGAGTGTTTCTATCTTCACTACAAGAAATTCACAGTTTACCGACAAAAATTACCGACGGATTAAATTATGTTGGTAATTACCGACGGAATATCGACGGAACAAAGCATATTATTTTTTCCACATTTTCGCTACCATTTACCGACAATGGGGACATTTACTTTAAAATTACTGAATAAGTGTTCAGAAGTAATTTTCGCGCTATATGTAGGCGCCAACTTTTAGGTACCATTTACCGACAGAATACCTACGGAAAATTACCGACGGAAGTGTTCCGTAGGTAATTTTCGCGCTATATATAGGCGCCAACTTTTAGGTACCATTTACCGACAGAATACCTACGGAAAATTACCGACGGAAGTGTTCCGTAGGTAAATTTTATCTTTGATACTTTTTTGAAATATTTATCTTTAATACTTGATATTATTAAATATATGTAATTATAATAATATTTTAAATTTTATAAAATGAAATAATTTTTTAATGTTTAAACCTAATATATCCAAAAGAATTAAAATTAATTATTTTATTCTAAATCCAATATATATATATATATATATATATATATATATATATATATATATATATGCTTGAGTTTGCAATTAATATAACAAGTTGATGAATGATATATATAATATTTTCAATTTATCTAACATTAGTCATCATGCTAGCCGATCCTCCATGTTTTCCCAAGTTCAAGGTCTGGAGTTCAAAACCCCTTGAATGCATATTTTTCTTGATTTTGGTAAACTAAAAAAATACCGACGGATTTTCCGTAGGTAAATTACCTACGGAATTTTGTTGGTATTTCGTCCCCATTTTGTAGATTTTCCTCAACTTTACCTACCACTTTCACAATTTGCATCGACGAATTTCCGTAGGTAATTTACCTACTTGGACAATTGGCTTCTGGCACTGGGTTTACCTACGCCACAACAACCTACGAAATATAGTTGTCGGTATTCCGTAGGTAAATTTAATTACCGACGGAATTGTTTATATTACCTACAGAATTTTCCGTAGGTAAATTGTCAATTTGTTGTAGTGCTTGTATATGTCGGGTCGCTTTTTGAGTGGTCATTCAAAATATATACCCTTATTTACTTATTAAAAAAAAGAAGAAGAGTTTGTGGCATGGTGACTCTTTCATGATTTGGGAACTTTCTGCCTCTGAATAATTCTTAATTCAAGTGTTGGTTGGGAATGTCTTGAATAATCAAGGAAAAAAATCCTTGAACAAATGAAATAAAAAGGTAGAAAGCAACATACACGCACAAAAAAAAAAATAAAGGGATGAAGTGTGACAAAGTTAGTAATTATGAATTTTGATTGTAATTTTAGATTTCTTAATTGTGCTTTTGAAATCCATGAATAAATTGGGAGTTATGAATTTTATGAGTGAAATGATTTATTTTAAATAACGTTTTGGGATTTTCAAAGATATTGTTTGTTAAATTTTTCTAAGAAAAGTGAGCTGTATTTAATGAGGTTGTTTCAGGAATGTTTCAAGAATGTTGTTGTTGTATTTATGTAATCTTGAGAACAAGTGAAAATAAATAAATGATATTGGAGAAGTATTAATATTATTTATTTATTTTCATTTGCTTTCAGGACTACATGTAAAATCTTATAAAAAATTAAGTTTCATTGTTCTAAATTTCTTGTCTTCCTTCATGTGTCAAGCATTTTGATGTTATGCGGTTCATTTATTCAGTGCCTAAATGATATTGGAGAGGTATTAATATTATTTATTTATTTTCATTTGTTTTCAGGACTATTTGTAAAAAGCTTAAAAAAAAAAATATAGTTTCATTGTTACAAATTTCTCGTCCATCTTCTTGTGTCAAACATTTTGATGTTATGCGGCTCATCTATTCAGTGCCTAATGATCTCATATTTCTTATTTTCTATTTAGGATGTATGGACTGAATTAGGTTAACACTACAACAAATTGACAATTTACCTACGGAAAATTCTGTAGGTAATATAAACAATTCCGTCGGTAATTAAATTTACCTACGGAATACCGACAACTATATTTCGTAGGTTGTTGTGGCGTAGGTAACAAATTACTAAACGGAAAATCAATCAGAGGTAAATTACTCACGGAAATCTGGCCGTAAATTGTGCAAAAGTGGCAGAAAAGCCGATAAAATCTACAAACGACGAAATACCAAAACAAAATTCCGTGAGTGTAATCATTTCAGAATTTACCTAGTGGAAAGTCCGTCGGCATTTTTAAATTTACTCAAAATCACTAGGTACATGATTCAAGGGGTTTTGAACTCCGCACTAACTCGAGAAACACTGGCGATCCACTAAACAACAATAACTAACGTTGTATAAATCAAAATATTATATATATCATTCATCAACTTGTTATATTAATTGCAAATAAGGATATATACATATATATATATATATATATATATATATATATATATATATATATATATATATATATATATATATTGGTTAGAATAAAATAATTAATTTTAATTCTTTTGGATATATTAGGTTTAAACATTAAAATTATTTCCTCTATTTTATAAAATTTAAAATATTATTATAATTACACTTATATTTAATAATATCAAGCACAAAGATAAATATTTCAAAAAAAGTATCAAAGATAATTTACCTACGGAACACTCGTCGGTAATGTTCCGTAGGTATTCCGCTGGTAAATAGAAATTACCTACTTTAACACTTCCGCCTGTGAATTTTCCGTAGTATTCTCGTCGGTAACGTGGAAAATTACCTACAAAACACTTCCGTCTGCACTCTTCCTCGTGATATTCCTCGTCTCTGGGCAAATGGTACCCCAAAAGTTGACGCTTATAGCGGGAAAATTAATTTACGAACACTTTCACGGTAATTTTCTCGTATGATTGGGCTTTCCAGAATGAAAGAAAATGTGGAAAAATAATATGCTTTGTTTCGGGCCGATATTCCTGCTTGCAGAATTACCAACAAAATTTAACTGGGCTTGCAATTTATGCTCAGAACTAGGAATTTCTTGTAGTGGTTGTCCTTGTGGAATACATCAAAAGAAGGTATTGCTGAATTTTTGTAAGAGTGATGATGGCATGTCACACATCCTAGACAAGTTTTTAATTTTTTAAATCATTGAGTCTAGGATTCTCTAGTCATTCAAACTTCTTGAGATGCTTTTCCTCTTTATATGATTAGTCCAATTCCTTCATAGTATGTATTGTATATATTATTATTTATTGATGGTATTGATGAAGGGTGATTGTGCTTATTACGGGATGACAAGGGACATTCTTTATTTGACTTTATCTTGAATGGTCCATTTTCTCAACCAAACACATAGTTTTAGTCAAATAGTTTAAAATTTCCAAAATGATTCATAAGGACTTCATAAATAGATCATTTTTCCCCTACTTCTAGAATTATTTTTTTTGTTTTAAGATTTGATTATCATTATCTGAATTTTTTCAACAATTTCTATATTAGGATTGGATAAATTCCTTCTTATTTAGTGATGAGTATATTTTATACTCATTTTATCCCTATCATCCATCATAGCCTCCAACTAATGATTAGCCATGACCAGACTCAGGGAAGTCTCCTAACCCCTTTTACTTTCATACTTATCATTCACATGGAAGATAATGTTCATACTAAGTTTGGGGGGAGGATTTATCTTTTGTTGATCTGCTTTAGTGTGTTTGCTTGTCTTTGCATGAGTGTGTTGTCTTCGGGTCATATGAGTGAGCTTGTGCCTTGTTTAGATTTGTTTTATTTCATTTTATTTGACATCGAGGATGACATCGTGTCTCTCCAGATATAGTAGTAATACAAGCTCAATCACACATTGGCAAATATTTGTCAGCAACTCGTTCGAGACAAGTCGCATAAGATGCCTACAGATACAAAGATGGGTTGAGATTTTAGGAACAATAGAAGGTGTGTGAGAGAAATGATAAAAATTTTGGATAAAAATATGATGATATGCTTAGTCACAAGTTGTCTCAGAATATCTGATGTCAAAACAAAGATTTATCATTTTATTTGCCTAGCATTTGTTTATATATTAAATGTTTGTGTGTTTGATTGTATTCTTAGTATATAAAGACCAAACAAGCAATTTATGTCAAAATTTATCCGGGATGAGACATGCCCACAAGCCACTTATTCAATAACAAAAGGGGAAAATTATTGGTGTCTACAGTAGAATTATGCAAGTTGAGGAGAGAGACTAGCAGGATGATATATGCATAGCCGCCCTAAAAAGTTGAGGATAAGAATTGGATGATGATAATGGCAATGAGGATAATTGTGGATCATTAGGATTGTGTAACAAGGACGTGGAAAATGTGAGTTTTTGATATGTATTTGGTGATCAGGGAAGGGACCCAAATAAATAAATTGCCTTGGATGTAAAGAAAATATACATAGCAGTTGAGAGGTCACCATATTCCAAGGTCATCTATATTCAACTAGGTAGACTTGTGTACACCAGGTAGTCATTTTGTCATAAGAGAATCTCTATAACACGCATCCAGAGCCCATACTTCCTTCTAGTTCTTGGTATAATGCCCTAAAAACCAGTTTTCTACACTCTTTCTCTCTATAACAAGGACATTGGCAGAGATGTAAATGTCTAACACTAGTATGTGGTGGTGTCCAACATGGCAGTCATAAGACAAAGCTCAACTGTGGCCATGGCTATGAAAGCCTGAGATGTGTTCAAACTTCAATGCTTGAATTCAAGTATCGGATTTTTCCTATTCAAAAGTCGAAATCAAGTAAAAGGAAAGGAGCATAGCGGTCCCTTAACCCTAAAACAGTTCCCGTAGGATAAGCAAAATATGATTTAGATGGATGAGAAAGTGCCCCTGAGCCGGGTTACACTTCTCCACAACATGTGGATAAGCTTCTTTGCTCTTTCCTTATCTTCAGAATAGTAGTTTGAAAGCTTAATATGTGTCAATTTCTTCAATACACTATCCATCCCTTTCCTTACGAGTTTACTTAGGGCCAAGCATCTAGGTCCTCACAATTGCGGTCCAATCCCGAACCCGGGTTCACGTGAATCAAAAGCTTTTGGTTTATTTCGTTGTCCACTGATCCTACTCATCCAACCAAAAATTTTGTCATTACATCCGACAGTTATAAAAATTTAAAGTATGAAAAGTTGCAGATTCCTCAAGAATATGTCTCATGTGGTCCTTTGTCATTGTATGCCCTTCTCCATGAAGTCATTCCAGTGACAATCTGACAATACATACATAAAGGGGTGTAAGAAACCATTATTTCAGATAATGTATTATAATTAGGAATTAAATTTTACCCTAACACGCCCCCCATAGCCTATAGGATCTTCGTAAATTTGGGATCAGCTTATGGACAATAAATTAAGGATTGAAGAAATCCATTGAAAAAATCAGCGCTAGATTTACTAGATAGAATAGCATGATGATATTTTGTCATGAATTGTTATTCCCTGAAATGATCTGACGCTTAAAGGTGTGGTGGTTTTAGCTTATTCTATCATAAAAAATGGATACTGTCAACCTCTAGGTTTACATAGACATGTGATGGTGGAATTTTGGTCCCTTGGTGGGCATATAGGTCTTGTCTTTCAGACTTCCCTGCATGTAAGACTCATCAAACTCGTCTATAATAACAGAGAAGTGAGTTGGGTGGCCCTCATATTGCATAACTATGCCCCATAATCTTCCATTTATGAACAGGAAGTCTAGACTTAAAGATGCCCTACTACTATAACAACCTAATTTATGCAACCAACCCCAAAAGTAGTTGGGATTAGGATGAAGACTAGAAAGTTTGGAAGCCATGGGTATGCCGATTAGTAAATCTCTACTTCTATTCTCTATAGGAAACATGTGAGACTATCAAAATAAACATATGAGGTCCTTTTGGAAAGCATCCAAAAATTTTTTACACCTCATTGATAGTTATAGGCAGTAAAGAAGACACATTTGTTTGTTCAAATGTCACTATTCCTAAAAAGGGCTCATCAAACACGACAACCTATATGTTGTCAGGTAGAAAATTTCAGAGATATAGATAGTTCAGGATGGTGGGCACCTATTTTTACAAATATCATATATTTGGTCCTACAACTTGTCTCTCACCTTAGTAGTTATATTATATAATGTTTATGTTTTATCCAGAAAATGCTTCTTCTACGCCTTCGACAACTCAGGACAAACTTTTATGTTTCTCCCGCCTCATCTTATGTGATAACAACATCAAGGAACCTAGAGATGTGTCGATTCTTAGTCACACACCACATATTTTTCGTCTCTCCGCTTGCAAGGCAAGATCTTGGTGGAAGTTGCTGCTGGTGGTGGATTATCCGCTCCGAAGTTTCAATTTTGTCCTGCAGTCTCAAACATAATGGGAATTTTGGAGTCTTCAGCCTTGATTCGTGCAAGTATAGATTCAACTTGAACTTTGAAAGTGGCCACCAACTCTGAAACGTAATCTTAGAAATTTAAATGTTTGTTCAACTATAAAGTCATGGTTGCATGTGGCATATTCCATCTTGATCGGTCCAAGGTTCCATAATTGAAATTTGATTTCTAACTCCTACTCTTTTCTCTAGGATGTTTAAAACAAATACATGGTTGTCCTACCATAAGAAAACTCCTTATTTGGTAGTTAATCTCCTCATGACTGAAAGCTAGAGAATCTTGTGTGCTTATATCTATTAATCTATGCATTTCTTCTATGGAAAAGCGACGAATTACAAAAAAGAATCATAAACTAAGCTATATCTCGCAGGGCCATTTTATGTCTAAGTTCTGCTTAGCCATTTATTCTCTTAGGCCCTCGTTTAGTAGGGTAGAAAATTCCATGTTTATTCAAACTTTTCGAAACAAGGAAAACGCGTTTAGTTAGCATGTAGAATAAGACGAAACAAATTTTGGAAAACAAAAAAAAATGAATTCAATATTAACATTTTATATATGAATCGAAAACAGTAAAAGTCAAGCCTTTGTTTTCGAATTAAATTCAACCAAATTCAACTAAATGGGGTTGAAAATGAAAACGTATTTCAACTAAATCTGCACGAAACGTATTTTCTGAAAATGAAAACTATAGATTAGAATACATTGAAAATTTTCATATTCTGAATTTTGGATAGAGTTGAAATTTTTCGTGAACTAAACGGGGCCTTAAATTTCCATTTTTACTTTCTGGGTTTTAGACTATGGAAACGCTATTTCTAGTGGTCCAATCCCTCATGTTAAGACAAGTTATTGCCTAGTCTTGTTAGTGTATTACATTTATTTATATGCATACTACACTGCTAGTCATTTTATTATTATGCTTCATAATCTTGGAAAAGGGTGCTGTAAATTTTTTAATAATTACATAAAATCTTCTAATTGTCAAAAATATTATTTTTTCTATTATGAAAAATATAAATTAGTTGTTTATAGAAAAATAATAGTTATTAAATAATTAGTTTTAATAAAATAATACTAGTATGAAAAATAAAATTAAAAAAACTTATAAATATAACTAA
Organism: Tetrastigma voinierianum; assembly: GCA_016808115.1. Lineage (NCBI taxonomy): Eukaryota > Viridiplantae > Streptophyta > Magnoliopsida > Vitales > Vitaceae > Tetrastigma > Tetrastigma voinierianum. The sequence goes on from JAEQBH010002079.1 coordinate 295,042, forward strand.
AATAATTTATTTTATATAATCTTGTAAGAACATAAGAATAAATTATACATAACAATTGGTTGATTGCTTACTACTCCTTTTTATGCATATTTTGAATCTCCTTTCCCTCATGACAAAAATAGAGAAATTAAAATAGTGATTGGAGTTGACTTATTTATGGTACTATCCTTGCCTATTTTAGATCAATTCATTACCTCTTTTAAGTTTATTATCTTATTATAATTGCTTTCAAGATGCACGAATGTTATTTTGGGAAGCTGAAAAATCACGTTATGGTAGAATCAGTAATCGGTGTTTTTTGGATTGATACTAAGCGTATGTAAGATATCTCCTTTTCATTGAGCATTGGAAACTTTATGTTTTTCGATTGCCTGTTGGTTCTTAAGATTTGTTGTTTACATTCATGTGTTTTATTAGATTATTTTATAAGTATATAGCTTAGGATTTCCTTTATGCTACTAATATTAATCCATTTTTTGTATATTTTTTATTTGAAATTTCAATTCTATTGAAACCTTTTAGAATAAATTGAATTTCACTTTCTAGTTAAGAATGTTATACCCAAGTATATGGTTATATATTCTATGATTCTTGTTATTATGAATCAATTTGTTATTTTTCATATATTAAGAATGTACATAATGCCAGCCAACTCTTTGTTTTAGTGTCATTCTTTTTTTCTACAGTCGCTTTCATCAAAAATGATTTGCATCTTACAAGTTATCATTGGTGGAGTTATTTTCCGATAAGGTATTATTCTAATTTGAGTTCAATGTTCATTTAATACCTTGAAAATTACCACACTAGCACTCATCAAATTAATAAATCAATGTCTTAGTTTAGTTGGTACTCTACAAAGTTTTTTGCTTTGTTTTTTATATCTAAAACTTAATTTCCACATTCGAATAAGTGAATGTACGGACTTATGCAGGATTTTGATGGGCTTACCACTCTCCCATAGAAAGATCCTCCACTACCAACAAATTAAAGAACATTTTGTACTCCTACCCATAGAATCTATGAAACTTGTTGGAAATATTGTTGTAATTTTGGATCAATGTATATATCGATAGCTTTGTAGCTTTATCCATTTGACTTTGATATTTTTTTTCTTCTCTATATTACTTTCATATTATGTGTATATTTTCAATAATTATATTGTTATATCAGAATTTATAGCCAATGAAATTAATGAAAATAAGATTTTTAATGTAATAAAAATGATGACACTTTAATGAGTGTCATGATTCTAAAATAAAAACATATAAAAATCAATGATACTCAAATAAGTGTCACAGTTAAGTTATTAGATTGAAATATTACGAGTAGAAAATGACGCTTCAAATGAATGTCATAGTTTTGCTTCACAAAGATGACATTCAAAATAAGCGTCATTGTGTGTAAAATTTTACAATGACAGGCGAGACCATGACGCTTTAGGAAAGCGTCATTGTAACTCTTTAATGACGCATTAAACGTATTATCATTAACTTTTTCTCAGGACAAGGGCATAAATCCAATTTCTTGTGTCCATACATATATATTGATTTATTTCATTCTACAAATGTCCATAACTTGATGCATCAATCGATGTGCCAACAAAAGCGTAACATACCCATGATTGCGTAGACTTGAACCCTCTCCTCCCCATATCCAGCCTTTAAATATTGAAATATAATCATTTTTAAACCTCTTAATTAAATTATTTTTTAATCTAATAAAACTACCATGTTACTCATTATATCTTTTAAATTTATCCATTATTTTTAATATTATCTCATCCATTAATGTAAATTGATCTTATAGATAAAGTGAGTCATCGTTGTAATCTCTATCAATTTTTTACTATATTTGCTATCATAATATATATATATATATATATATATATATATATATATATATATATATATATATATATATATACGGTAATCAAATTTTATCAAACACAAAATCAATACAAACGATATAAATTTATGGATTTATGTTAGCAATATATCCGAATAGAAACACAAAATTAAAAGTGCTAAAAATTTAGAGGATGACGCAAAACAGAAGATGACGCAACATCCAAGTTAATAGAGAAAATGATCGACTAAAAGCCTACACATTTGATAATCCAAAAATATCTAGAATACTTAAGATTCTAGATTTGCAGCATACTGATGGACATGATTTGATCTGATAACTCTGTTAAATCAAACTTTATCATTTGAACTGTCAATGCAAAAACCCACAAATAAGTTAATCGGCGATGACACAACTACCCTCCGTAACAAGTCGACGATAAAATAAGTCGCAATAGGTCGAAGACAAAAACACGAAAAAACAAAGGCAAACCTAGATCGATGTTGAAGAAACCACTTTATTGGGAAAAAAAACCAAATATAGGGAGAAAAACGATGGAGTATGTGATTTCAGGCCAAAAATGACAAAAAAATCACCTCTCCTCTCTAACGAACAAGGGAAAGGCCTGAAAGAGAGAACAGAGAGAGACAACTAGGGTTTGAGAGAGAAGTTACAGGTTTTTCATGTTTAGTGATAAAAAAAAGTAACACTAATGAATTAAATACACTATATAATACAAATATTCATAAAAAAATACGTTTTTACACGCTCACATAAAAATAATTACAAAATAAGAATTCTCATAAAATAATTGAACTTTTATACATTAATATGTTAAATATGGTATAGGATGTTTTTTTTTACACCAATTCACTTTGCATTATATTGTTATTGTAGTATTGTTCTTTTAAAGATTCGAGCCTGGAACCTCTCGTATACCTACACCCCTTTACCACTTGAGCCATACCTCAAGGGCTTATATAGGATGGTTAATGGAAAGCTTGTTTCAAATTAGGGTTTCTTTGATTTTACTTGCGGGAAGATACAAAAAGTTTTTTGCCTTTTACAGTTATTGAGTTAACCTTTATGCTGCTTTTACATGTATTGCCTACTCATTCGATGTCAGAATATGTGGTAGTAGAGGAGTGTAGTAGTGCACATTATACTATTGTTGCCATGCCGCGTGTTAAGGGAATCTTCAAGCTTTTGGGCCAATTTTTGTCCTCTTGTAACATAGTGTAGTGAAAGTTTGCATGCTCTACTGAGTCCTCGACTGCTAATTTGTCTCGACTTTACAACACTCAGGAGTCTTGTGTCCAGCTTTTGAGTCCCAAGTCCATCTCGGATTGACTTCTGGGCATGTGAGCCCATTCCAGTTAAGAGTAGTATTTAAATGTAATTTTGATTTATACAATTACTTGAAATTTGTCTTTTATAAACTTAGGTTTATATTTTGTTATTTTTCATATTGTATCTTGTAATGTGCATATATATATATATGATTATGCATTCCATATAATATCTACAAAAAAGATATATTATTTCAAAGTTTATAACATTCATTTATAATAAACTAATTATAATATTTATAATTTATAAAAAGATTAATTTGTTTCCCTATTTTCAAATAAAGAATGTGGAGGAGATTTTAACATTTTAAGTTTCATTTTGTTTAAATTGGTTAAGAATGTCTTGATTTGTAAGCAATTGAATTTCAACTTTATTCTAATTCCTTAACTTGTTTATTATATTTTTTTGAAAGGAGAAAATACATTTTTAAAATTTAGTTATAAAGGTCATCTTTGGCACCTAGCGGATAGCTGATAATTGTTAGTTGCCGCATTAGCTGTTTGTTGTTAACTAATTCTATTAGTTGATTCGATCAACTGATTCTATTAGCTATTTATATAAATATGTTTGGTAAAATTTGATAGCTAAATAGCTACTTAATTATGTAAAATGACCAATAAGGATATTGACACAATTTATTGTTAAATATTTTTTTTTGTTAATAATTTAGATTTTTAAGGTGAGTTTATTGAAAATAAGGTATACCAATATTAAAGAATTAAAACATTATTTACAAAAAGAAAATTAGTCATTTTAAAATTTTAAAATATACAAATTTCTTAAGTTGCTAATTTGCAAAAATATTAACCTAGTGTAAATAGATAAATAATACTATTAGTTTGTCAATAGAGTTGTGAACAAATTTTTTTATGTAAATTAGTGATAAATATGTCATATTCTTAATATGTTAATTGGCTAGTGAGCTCTTGTTGGGTTTTGTGAAAATCTTAGGGTAAAAGCAATAATTATTGATAACTTTGGGATAAACTTGTCTTTTCAACTCCATATATATAATCATCTATTTAGAAAATGCTGCTGGGAGCAACGTTTTTAAAATTAGCGAATTGAATCCAATCCACTATTCCAATCCGCTCTTCACTGAAACATGCACACGAGTCATATCGTTCAAAATAACAAACTCCATTTTATCTTCCGCAAAATTTTCCAAAATAATAAAGAAACATTTATCATTATTCATTTGTTATTATATTATAATATTTACAAAGTTAGAACACCCTCAATCTTATTGTTTCAAACGTTTAATCAAGTCTCCAAAAACTGAAGTTTCAAGATAGTTTCTGAAGATAACTGAACAACGAAAGAATATTGGTCAACAGATTATTATTTTATCACATATGCATGAGTTGTAGGTGAGTATAAGAGTCTGATTGAGGTACCTAGAAATCATGCCTCATAGAACATACTTAAGATGAGAAATATGTCTATACAATAAGCCCAGAGTGATCAAAGAACTGGAAAAATGAGCAATAAAATGAGGCAATAAATGAATACTAAACACTTAATAACACACACTGAATGAGAAATATATATCAGAGGGCACTTATTATCCATCTGATCCGAAATTGAAAGATGCTTGAGATAAATTCCCGGCACAATGGAGATTCTTGAAACCAATTGATTAGAACTCATAAAACAATCTGGCATTAATGATCGTGACGATACCAGAACGCAAACGTGCCCGAGTTGAACAAGAGAGGCAAAGAACGATTATTTGCAGAAATGTTATCGATTAACATAAGAAACATTAATATCAAATATAGTCGAACTTAATCTAAGTTATCTGATAACAACTATGAAGAATGAGATAAAGCCTTTTTTAAAATAATCAGAAACGTCCATAACATGGTCTTACAAAGTCGGTCATCAACTGGCAAGAAAGAAAGGTCTGACATCGATCTCATTTGTTTCAGACCAGAATGAAACTGATCAATATTGATTCTGAGTTTGAAAGATCCAATGAATGATATACTGAAACCACATGCCATATCGATACAGCATGTCAATGCAACAGTAACGGTACACGAAGATTTGTCAATACAAGATTCTGTCCAATATATAAACATGTACTCAAAAGAATGGCATCGTTCAACGATCCGGGGCTGATAGGTTATAATTTTTCAAAAACTGAATTGTTAACTGGGATAAGATCCGCCTCGAATATTTAAAGATATGAGTCGAACGACTTAGCGTTTTGGTTTATTAACGTTCAAGAAGATATAACGAGTTCTCAACAGAAAACGATACTGAAACACTCGATAACAATCGAATGCGGTGTTACAAAGGCATTCAGTTGACGGTTTCATCCATATTCGTGCATCGCGAACGGCGGAATGAACGCCGGCGCTGATCTTATTTGAAAATACAGGTGGTTTGTCAGCAGCAGATTAGAGTGTCAGTACCACGTTATCGACGCTTTCGCCGCACGCCATCTCATCCAAGACGCGGTAACCAATCACCCTTATTACTTCGCTCAGCGCTGGCGCCCACAACGGAGTACTCTCGGTGAAAGAAAACAGCGCGCCTGATTTGTAGAACCAGTCGTTCGCCCGGCGAATCAGGCGCCGGCAGAGCTCGCACAGAACTCAGTTAGCGCGATGAAAACCGGTCATTTCGAGAGCGTATTTCCTATCGCGCTGACAGCCAAGTCAGCAGAACCATTAAAACCACGGTCAAAAGACAGATACAAATGAAATACTATTATCTGAGTTACTCATGATATTTAACATTTGAATGATATAATATAAAACGCAGAAATGACTTCCTTATCCAAAAGATTATGTTATCAACTTTTATTATATAAACAATATTAATGATTTCAGTAATTCTTTCTGATAACTGATCATTCTGTTTATTTCATCAATGAAATATTTATACAAATAACAGAACAACTTTATAGATATATCCGAAGAAAGATAATCGGTTAATGAATCCAGAAAGTCCACTGTATACGTTTCATTTTATATAAAAGATTATTGATTTCCACCTTCTTATTTTACCAGCCAATTCAACATATGCATCAGTCCGCAGCGCTATTGTCATCATGTTTTACACTTGCAGTATCTTGTAATCCATTCGAGATCCCCACACGAGTTTATCACGCAAACAAGGTTTCATTATTGACAAACACGTCAGGCGCTTCACGCACCGCACAGTAAAAACGAGCAACGATCAAAAAGGGTAAGACTTAGGAAATTAGGAAAGAGACAGCAGCATCCACCTCGGCCTCCCGCTGATGAAGTAAATGAGAGGCGGCGGCGACCACGAGAGCCCAGCCCTTCACTCTCCAGTTCACCCATAATTAGAACTGTTTATATTCTTCCAATTTCTGAAACCGAATATACCAAAATGCCCCTCTATTCGGACGTTTCTTTATTTCCTCTCACGTGCTCCCCCCACTTGTTCATGCGGTACGCACTCTCCTTCTACATTTCAAGGGTATTTTAGTAACTCCGTTTCCCAAGTTGAGGAATGCTCAAATGCTAATAAATCCACTCTATTTGCCTCTTGACTTAAATAATTTATGTTTGTTTCATAGGAGATAATATAACTATTATCTGCCTTATAAAAAACAATGATTCAATAGTTTAGATTATAGTATTTAGTAGTTAAATTTTCTTTAAAATGTTATAAATATTAGTTTTAATAGATTATTATAGTTTTTTTTCCAACCATCTTTTAAGGTTTTTTTCTTCAATAATCTTCTTGCATAAAAAAAAAAAAAATCCACTCTATTAAGTGATAAAAACTAAAAAGCCTAACACTTGCCACTTGAAAAAAACACGTGTAAATAGCTGGTCAGACACGTGCAAGTCACGAGAACGAGTAGAGTGAGTTAAAATGACCCACAGCCAAATCAGCCGGCCGGTAATTAAAAAGTGGCCGGTGGAGAGGAAGGGTAGAAATGGAAATAAGAAAAATTGCATGGAGAGCTCGAATATAGAGTCAAAGAAGCCGACGCTTGGCGTTGTGGTGCACCCATTCATTACCAAATGTTGAGCTTCTGCTCTCCCACTTTGCTCAGACAGAAGAAGAGAGAGATAAAGAGACTGCTCCAATCTCAACAGCTTTTACAGATAGGGGAATCAAAAGAAGAAGCTTTCTAGAGAGAGAAACTTAAGGCCGGGGGTAGATGGCGAGTGGGAACGACGGTCTGCTTTCCTGCTCTTCATCGTCATCATTGAAGCTTCTGTTGTTCATGATCCCTCTCTTAGTCATATCCGGTTGTGTTTCTGTGCTTGGTTCAAGGAACTCCGGTTGGGGGTTCATCTCTCGCTATCCATGGCTGCCGAGCCCTGCAACCGCCGCCGCCTCCGCCGCCATGACACGTGTCAAGCCCGTTCAAGTTCCGCCTACGAAAGAGAAAGAACGCCTCCTTGATTTGCATGCGACTGTGGTGGGTGTTCACCGTAGAGAAGAAGCTGTCTCAGAGGATTCTGTCCTCAATCGCTCTTCTTCGCCGCCGCTTGATGTAGAGGTCGCGCAACCACCCCCCGTCGCCGCTGTAAGACTCCACCTTCCTCTTTGGATTTATTCTATTCTGTTTTACTTTTTCTGTGTGTTCATTTCTTGCTTGATTACAGCTATCATAACTGATTTATATCCATATGTTTTCGTTTCTTAAATCTGTGATATCTTACAGGCTTTAATCGTTACCATTCATATATAGAACATCATTTTATTATACATTATCATTATTTTTGGTATTACCGGCTATATATTATTTATTGCCTCCAGGAAAATCCAAAAAGGATGGTCGCACATTTCCACGTGTTAGACCAGAAAAGCGACACCCAAAATTATCTCGATCTCCTTCATTTTTTCTCAAAATATTCTGAGTTTTTATTAAAAAAAAAAATTGCGGCAATGTTTGGAAAGATACAATGGCCAATGGGTACCACAAACAACTGTTGTCGTATTTCTCTCAAAATTCCCAACATGGCCCACGTATCAAGCAGGCTGTCTATGTGCAACCATGCCTGTGGCTGTGGATTCCAAATTCCTAACCTTGAGTTAACTCATCTCTAAACCCTGAAAGCGAATGAAAAAAAATATGGCATGTTACTGTTGACTTGTTTTCCATCTGTATGTTCTGTAAATTATTTAATAGTTAAAGTTTATTCAGTATGTGTAACCAAATTTATTAGCTCAACAGAATGCGACAGAGAAAGTTAGCTTGAACATCTCTAAGAGGGCTGGACCGCTATTTGCTGCTTCCCTCAATGAAACTCATGCTCTTCCTGTGACTTCGAGACAACGACGACGAAGACAATACACGACCCTAGAGAAGCTGGAAGCTGGCCTAAGAAGAGCTCGATCCGCAATAAGGGAAGCTAAAACTGGGAATCGAACAACAGATCCTGACTACATTCCAAACGGTCCCATCTATTGGAATGACAAAGCCTTCCACAGGAGCTACCTGGAAATGGAAAAGCAATTGAACGTATTCGTATACAATGAAGGCGAGCCGCCCTTGTTTCATAATGGTCCCTGCAAGAGCATATACTCCATGGAAGGGAATTTCATTCACAGGATGGAGACGGACAGCCATTTCCGAACCAAAGATCCCGAAAAGGCGCACCTTTTTTTCCTCCCCTTCAGTGTGGCAATGCTGGTTAGGTTTGTGTACGTTCGTGACTCCCATGATTTTGGTCCCATAAAACAAACCGTCATAGATTATGTCAATGTTGTTTCCACCAAATATCCTTATTGGAATCGAAGCCTCGGTGCTGACCATTTCATGCTTGCTTGCCATGATTGGGTAATTCCTTTTCTTTTCTTTTTTCTCATCTAAGCCAGCAATTTTACATTTGACATTTCTTTCTAAGTGTATGAGATATATGTGACAGGGGCCTGAAACTTCCTTCTCCGTTCCTTACCTGCATAAGAACTCTATCAGAGTTTTATGCAATGCGAATACCTCAGAAGGGTTCAACCCGTCCAAGGACGTATCATTCCCTGAAATCAATCTTCTAACTGGTTCAACGGAAGGCTTCATCGGCGGGCCATCTCCGTCCCACCGGCCCCAATTGGCCTTCTTTGCCGGCGGTCTTCACGGCCCCATCAGGCCTATACTTCTGGAGCACTGGGAAAACAAGGATGAGGATGTAAAAGTCCACAAGTACCTTCCGAAGGGTGTGTCTTACTATGATATGATGAGAAAGAGCAGGTATTGTCTCTGCCCGAGCGGTTATGAAGTTGCGAGCCCAAGAGTTGTGGAAGCACTATACACAGGGTGTGTTCCGGTGCTGATTTCTGACCATTATGTGCCGCCCTTCAGCGATGTCCTGAATTGGAAGTCTTTTTCTGTGGAGGTTCCGGTCGGGGAAATTCCGAACTTGAAGAGAATACTGATGAACATATCTCCAAGGCAGTATATAAAAATGCAGAGAAGAGGGGTTCAAGCAAGGAGGCACTTCGAGGTTAATTCTCCTCCCAAGAGATACGATGTCTTCAACATGATCCTCCATTCTCTCTGGCTTAGAAGACTCAACGTGAGGGTCAACCACCATGGAATGGGGAAATGACCTACTATGCGCAGGTCAAAAGGTTCTTAATTTAGGAAATGGAATTGTGAAAATTTGTTTAATTTTCTTTGATTTCATGAAATAAAACTAAGGAATTGCCAATGTAGCAATTTATGTATTTTGCTCCTTTGGGGAGATGACAAGGCAATTTCTGTTCTTCCATTATAATTCATTGTGCATATTGAGTGATGGGGATCTTGTAGTGGTGGTGCTTTGATCCCAAGTTTCAAGAGGTAAATCATTGGGGAATATTTGATATTTCTGAGTTCACATCTGAACCTTATACCTAGTGGGAATTGTTGGGTTGTGCGCAAAGTAAAATATTCGAGGCTTTGGGTAGAGGCCAGAGAAATTGGTGTAAAAGGGACTGTAAAATTAGTAAAAGTAATCTTAAAAATGTTTTATTTTGAACAAAATATTCCAAAAAATGTAAAGATAAATTCCTTATATAATATTCTTCTAAAAAAAAAAAAATCCCTTATATAATTATTAAATTCCTATGGGCATTTCCCTTATATAATAATTAAATTTTTATGGGCATTTTGTCCATGTTCCATATTATTATTAAATTTTTAATGGTATTTTTGTTCAAAGAAGCTTTTTTTGTACTTTTTAAGTCCAAAGTGGAAAATACTATATCATACTATATCAACTTCTCTAAATGAATAATAGCACTTAACTTCTCTAAATGAATAATAACACTTAACTTCTCTAAGTGGATACATCATATCAACTTCTCTAAATGGATAAAAGCACTCAACTTCTCTAAGTGGATAATACCACATAAGTTTTCTAACAGTATTATGTCATATCGACTTCTCTAAGTGGATAATATAATAAGAGGGACATAAGTTTTCTAACATGAATGGGAATGGAATAAATGGATTAAGGTTTATAAGCCTAAACCTGACGGGTTTTAATAAGTCAATATCTCCCATAGCCAAACAGAAAGTTCATGTTTTCCTTTGGATCGGAGTTTGGTATTGATTTGATACCATTTATATCGTGGCGTGTATCATGAAACCACTGTGATAATTGGTTTAGAGGAGGTGCCACTCAAAGCTCACTAGACATCGGTTCCAATAATTTCCACTGATTCTGGACTAGAAATGAGTCCTGAGTGCAAATCATTGGAGCTTTAAGTGGGTAATTAAGTACAAGAAATCAATCGTTTAACCCACTTGCTTCATATTATTATCTGGCATAATCAAAATCAACCTTCACCTGATACTGTGTTAGGTTGAAGCCTTCTGCCCCCACTTGATGTGATATTTTACTGCTCTTGTTGATATCTATATTTCCCAATTTGGAAGACGATTCACTGTTGTGTTTACCGAGACACCGACTCATTTTCGAATGTCATCCCGCATTGGTTCTTAAATATTTGGGATTGAAAAAAAATAGATTGAAATTATTTGTCTATGCTGAACTTTATTCTAATTATTTTAATTTTTATATAAAAAGTAAAAAATATATAAAATTTGAATTAATTTAACTATATTTGATTTGTTTACTTTTTTTAATAATTTTTCTTGTCTTTGTTTTCCTTTATTGCTTCTTGGGATTAAATTTATATTAAAGTTATCTTTGGTTATTGAAAATTATATGAAAAAAGTTTTAAGATAAACATAGTTTTTCTACCGCATACTTCTAATTATATTGTAGTAAGTTATCCCTATTAAACCTCTCCTGATTTTCCAGCACAGCTAGTGTGGTCATTTAACATTTTGATATTTAAGTTTATTCAGTTGTCGTTTTCTGCTTCTTGTCTTTCTTTTCTATTCCTTTTTATTTTACTTTTTATCTTTCCTCTAGTGGCTCTTAAACACATCGTTTTGTAGCATTAGTCCTTTTTATACAAAGGGTTGGTTGAAGAGAGAAATCAATAGAATATTTTTGCTTTCCTTTTCAGATTCAATTTCCTGGCTTTCCCTTTTTTTTTTCTAGGATTTTCTCAGGTGAAGGTTCCAAAGACCTTTCCCAGCTGGGTTTGCCAACAAAATCAACACGAGCCTTTAGCTAGTGATGGCCCAACTCGGAATCGATGATCGGGGCCAGCAGAGGAAACCACCTCCTACTCCGGTTCGGTGAGAAGGGATCCATACACCACCTGATATCAAAAAACTTTATTTCCTCAATCTCTTAAGAAATCCTTAGGAAAGTAAGATAAAAACAATCTTTGGATTGATTAAACTTTTTACTTTTCTACTTAAGATTTTAAAAGAAGAAAAATCACTCTTACATAAAACACTCTTAGAGTTAAAAATTTGATTACAAAGAGAAGAAGACTTCTTGTCTTTCTTAACCTTTTGAGATTACAACATCTTAAAACATAAATATATGTTTAATTCACACATTAAACATATATTTAAGCTCAAATGTCACAAACTTATGATCTTCATCAACATCATAAGTTTTGTAACAATCCAATACTTTATTCATATGTTAATTTAATGCTCACATTAAACATGCTTTACTCTTAAATGTTACAAACTCATCCTCAACCTATAAGTTTTGTAACATTTCATAGGTTTAATCTACTCATTAAACATGATTTATTCTAAAATGTTACAATCTTAATTTACCATTGAATGTGGAACTCTTTTACACATTAGATGCTTAAAAATATAACTCTTCTTACACTTAAAATATCATCATAAGTATAACTCTTTTTTCATTTAAAATATCATAAAAAGTATATTTCTTTTTATACTTATTTTTAACCAACAATATGAAAATATATAACACCACCACCCCCACCGTGTCAAGAGCCCCATACTCGAAGGGTCGTGAATGTAGGAATGGATCACGAAGACTTTTACCCAGAGGGAATCGACCCCTATCCCAAAGTGCAACCCTTTGTCTTTATTTTGATACCTAAGATAGTATCAACTTATCCAAGATCTTTCATCTTGAAAGTTGAGAATATAAACTTCTTTGTTTCTATTATTCCTTTCATGTCATCACTTAAAATTAACATGTCATCAACATATAAGCACACTATAACCAAATAGTCTCCACAAGTCTTAGAATATAAGCATTTGTCTGCATTGTTGTGTCTAAATCCATTTGAAAGAATAACATAATCAAAATTTTCATGCCATTGTTTGGGAGTTTGTTTTAAACCATATAATGATTTAACAAGCTTGCACACTTTGTTATCTTTCCCCTTTAGAACATAACCTTTTGGTTATTCCATATAGATCTCCTCATTGAGATCTCCATTCAAGAATGATGTGTTTACATCCATTTGATGAACAAATAGATTATGAATTGATGCCAAAGCAAACAATATCCTAATCGATGTTATTCTTGCCACTGGTGCATATGTATCAAAATAACCAACACCTTTTCTTTGTTTAAACCCTTTAACTATTAATCTAGCTTTACAGGTTTGAAATTAGTGTGATATTTCCTTCGAAATACCCACTTGGACCCAATTGGTTTAGACGCTAGTGGAAGGTTTACCGATTCCCATTTTTGGTTGGACATAATTGAATCAATTTCATCATTGATAGACTCTTTCCAAAAATTAGAATCTCTAGAAGTCATAGCTTCTTTGTATGTTTTGGGGTCTTCCTGTATTTGAAGTACTATAGGAATTTTCCTTATAATATATTCTCTATTTCCTTCTACTAAGTAAAAGGAAATTCTTTAAGAATCAATCTCATCCAATCCCAACACTTTTTCTTTTTTAACCCTTTAACTTTTCCGAGGCACAATGGGTTGCTCAACAACCTTTGGCGGAGTCTCCTCTTGGGACTCTCCAACACTAGTATGTACTTGAGAATTGTTATTAGTCAACAAATTCTCAAAGATCTCCACCTCTCTTGATTCAATTATCACATTAGACTCCAAGCCCAATAGTCTATAAGCTTTGCTATTTGAGGCATAGCCTACAAATGCACACTTAGTGGCCCTTAGACCCAATTTTGTTTTATTTGGATATGTTTTCTTGTAAGCAAGACACCCACTACAAGAAATTGACAATTTACCAAAAACAATTCCGTAGGTAATATAAAAAATTTTGTCGGTCATTAAATTTACCTATGGAATACTGACAACTATATTTCATCGGTTGTTGTGGTGTAGGAAAATAAATTATCGACGGAAAATCAATCCGTAGGTAAATTATCTATGGAAATTCCGTTAGTAAATTGTGGAAAAGTGGTAGGTAAAGTTGAGGGAGATCTACAAAGTAGGGACGAAATACCAATAAAATTCCATAGGTAATATGTCGGTAATTTACCTATGGAAATTTCGTCGGTATTTTGTTGGTGAGTTTGTAGGTAATACATCGGTAATTGGCGACCACTTTCATAGGCATTCCATTGGTAATTTGCTACGAATATACTTCGTAGGTATTTTGTTGGTGATTTTGTTGGTAATCCGTCGGTAATCGATGACCACTTTTGTAGGTATTATGTCGGTAATTTAGCTACGGAAGTCCTTCGTCGGTATTTAGTCGATGATTTTGTAGGTAATTCGTCGATAATTGATATTTATTATTCACCACTTCAATAGGTATTTCGTTGGTAAATTGATATTTCGTTGCAGATATCTAATCATTAAATCCTGATCATTAATCTTGTGTTGTAGCTGCTGAATTTCCTTCACATTTTGTTGAGAAACATCAAATGCTAATGTGGAAGAAGAGGTAGAGCCAAACTCATAATATTGTGTAGCTTGTGAGCCAAGCCCATAAACCCGACCTTTTTGTTGTCCACTCATAACATCTAGAAACATATTATTTTCATCTATTGTTTCATTGTTTTGTGTCATTTTCTCTCGCTTAGCCTCAATAGTATCCTGCAAATACATAAACATATTCAATTGTAGGAATCAACTAAATGAAAGATAAGACATAATATGTCAAGTGATAGAATAATTTACATTAACATCTTTGGACTTTTGGTTAATGAAAGTCTTACCATCGCCATTTTTGTATGTGTGCGAACAAACAACTCCAGAGCAGTGGGTGGTCGACTTAGTTTTCTAGCGTACACATGTAGAGACAATTCAATTAAATTAAGAACTAAAGATAATTGCAAAAAGAAAATAAGCATAACTAATTCACAAACCAAAAAGAAGGTAAAAATCTACTTAATTCTATAAATAATTATAAAAGATTACTAGTCTTTTCCCATGCTCATAATGGATAGCAGTGCCTCTTGTGTGAGTTGATGGTGCAGACCCATCATCAGTGGCTTTGGACTTCCTGTTTTTAGAGTTTTGATCACAAACTTTATGTACTTTTGGAGTGTTCCATTTTTGTTTCCAATTCTCCTAAAATTTAGTTTGCGACAATAAAATTGGGCTTTTCCTTCATCTTTGTATCGCAGCATCATGTCTTGGTATCGGGTCTTTGCTTTGGAACTCTCAAGGGCCGGGCTTCATTAGTGCATTTAAGGCCTCATTCCAAACACATAGTTTCTACAAGAATATGTATTAGTTGTACGTTAAGCACTTCCAAAAATAGCTTTGACATGAAGATAAATTTAAAATTTTTATTTTATTGCATTAAGTAAATTGGATTAATTTCATACCGTAAATTACTCATAATAGAAATCCAAGTAAATTGGATTAATTTCATACCGTAAATTACTCATAATAGAATCCTTAGTTTCCTCATAAACAGACTTCCAATTGATCCCTTCCTTGTCTATCTTTTCCTCAAAAATCTTCTTAATCTTGCGAGAGCATGACCCATATGGTTAAAAACTACGAACCATAATTGAACATAAACAAAGGAGGAAGAAAAAAAAAAGATAGCAAGAAGGTGAAACCATTGTAATAGAAAAATGATCAAAACAAGGAAATAACTCGGAGGATGGTTATTCAGTGATCCCGAGGACGAGATTTTCACGAGAATCTCGGGAGTTAGGAAATAACTAAAGTTAAGTTCATTTAAAATATATTGGACTTGAATTGGGACGAAAATAAATTGTTTCGGAGTAGGAACGGATCCGAGTAAGGATCGCGTGACATGTGGCACCATGAGGGCCACACACTTAACTTTAGTTAAGTTAAAAAGAAAACAAAAAGAAAAGGAAAAAAGAGAGAAAAACGGAGAGAAGGAGAGGAGAGGAGAGAGAGGGAAAAGGGGCTCTACCTTCTCTCTACGATTTACAGATCGGGTAGTCGGTTTTCGGTGGACCAAGAACTAAAGTCGGAGTACACAGCGAGGGCTACGTGTGGATACCAGAAACTCCAAGTTTCGCCAAGGTTTCGCGCGGGATGTTTGTGAAGTCAAAAGCTTCGGGTTCAAGAAGTGTCTGCGGGACTTCCTCAGGGCGTTGCTCATACTCCAAAAGGTAGAGATTTTTCCTACTTTGGTTTACTTTCCATTCTAGGGGCTGTTTGGTTGAGTTTTAATGCCTTAAGGGGTTGTTTGGCCCTTTTTGCCCTAAGGAGCTGTTTGAAAAATTAATGGGTTATGAGAATAGTGCCATGTTTTGACCTCATATGACGCCCGCTGGGGCTGGTTTTTGGTTAGAAAAGAGACACTTGGACTAGTATCCTTCAAGGAAATTGTAGAAGCAAACTCCTGAAAATTTAAAATTTTCTAAAAGTATAAAATTAAATAAATAAATTTCTAAGCTGAAATGATCAAAGGGGGTTTTAAAATTCTTGAGCTTGATGACAAAATGGACTCCGCGCTGAGTCCTGTCTCACGAAAATGAGTAACTCTATGAAAGCTCTACACTCCTAGGTAGTGGGAGTTCTTTATGAATTTTTGAAGTTAGGTATCTAGTAACCCCATGAACAAGATTTTCTTAAAAATCTCGAGAGTTAAGAAATGACTTGAGTTAAGTTCATTTAAAATAAATTGAATTGAGAAGAAAATAAATTGTTTCGGGACAGAAACGAACCCGAACGAGTCGTGGATGCATGGTGCAAAGTGGGCCCCACGCCCAACATATGTTTAAATGGACAAAAAGGGAAAAGAGGAAGGAAAAAAAAAAGAAAATCAGATTTCTCCCATTCTTTTGGCAGTGGGCATGAGAGAGTGAGAGGGGAGAGAAAAACTCCTCCTTCTCTCTACGATCTACGAAGACGCGCTGGCCGGAATCACGAACCAAGATGAAAGCTCATCTATTTCGACGAGAAGCACATGCTATGGGTACCAACAACACGTTAGCCACCCGAAGATTTCGGGTTTGGAGAAGAAAATCTAGTGAGAGAAGCTCTACATTCTCTCTAAGATTTACGACGATCGGCGGCTCGGTTTCTCAGGCCAAGACTTAAAGTCGGAGTACTCGTCGAGGGCAACGCGTGGACACCGAAATCAAGAATTTTCATCAAAGATTCGAGCGGAAGTTCGGGAAGGCCGTGGGTCTCGGGTCTTCGGGACTCCAAAAAGTTTTGTCTTCGCTCCAAGAAATAGGGAACCTTCCTACTCGGGTTTATTTCTTATCTAAATACTATTTTGGTCTTGGTTGGGCCCTAAGGGCTGTTTGGATTGTGTTCCCGAACACAAAATTGTATTTTGGTCGATTTGGAGTTGTTTGTTAAGTCAGATTCTTCGGGCTGAGTTTGGGACGGGTTTTGTGCCATATTTATGGCTGAATTGTGGACTCAATTGGGACGGGTTTGTTACCGGGTGAAAGGGTTGTGTCCGAAATGAGTTTGGGTAGGAAAAGGGTAGGAAAAATAGCATGTAATGCGTGCTTAAAGGAGCCCCTGAAAGCACCATAATGACGCGCACGCCAATGCATTGTTCGTGGCCTCCAACTTCGACGACCATAACTTTCGGCCCAAGCTCATTGGGGTGTTCTTCGACTCTATGGAAAACCCTTCGGTATAGAACCCATCCAGAGCATAGCTTGATAAAATTTGAACTCATATTTGATCCGAAAATGATGAAAAATAGTAGCCCCTACCGTTCTCGTGCGGCGGGCCAACGGTTTCGTATGATAAGGCCTCCAAACTTTGAACACGACTGAAGTAACTTCGCCTTAGCTCCGTTTAGGGTGTCCTTGGACTCTATGGAACGCTATTGGAGTCTAGAATCTGACCATATACTTTTCAATGTCAATTGGTGCTCACATCCTTGTTGAAAAATTTATTGTTACAATAAGTGTGCTAATTATTGGTTGTGTGGATGTGAGGAGTTGTGTGCTGAAGTGGCCATTACATAGCGGGTTGCCAGACTATCTTAGGTGCATGTTATGCCATGAATTATCCTAAGCTGAAATGAGGTGTGTCATTAATTTCCTAGGTAGTGACTGATGAAATGTTAACATGTGTTTGTGTGATTGATTGAAATGCATTTCTTGGATTTAAGAGGTGTCATGCTTGGATGTCAATATGTGTGCTCGCGATATTGGGTTGTGATGTGTTTTCGTGTGGACATGGCTATTGCATGACATGTTGTAGGCTAGTTTATTGGGCATTATGCGCCACGATGTAGCCTAGGGATTTGAGTATGACGTTACTTGTCTAAGTAGTAGTCGAAATGATGTTGATGCATACTTGTTTGATGTGTTGACATGAATGTGATAAATGTTAGTATGACTGCACGTATATTAACGTTTAATGAATGTATGGACTTTGTGTCCATTAGACATGAGTGTCCATGGTACCTGCCCGGGTGTTTGTTAATGCGGTATAAGGTGTCCATGTAGGATGCATACATTAGATGACTTAGAGTGCAATGGCACAATTGCATTGCATTGGTGCATGGGGACATCGCATGGTGTGGGTGTGAGTGCATAGTCGTTGTGTTTCACCATCGCTTGGTGAATGGGTTGTGTTTCGTACTTTGGATGAAGTCAATGGTCCACGGTTTGCATAATTGTTGCCTGGGTTAAGGAAATGGAAATGGCTCATTGCATTTCATATGCATTGGGGCACTTTAGAACAGTAGGAGTGAGTGCATGAGGTGGTTTCTTAAGAGAATTGTTTCGAAGGGTTGACCAATAATATTATTTATCGGAGTATGTCCACTACAATATTAGAGGGTTGTCCACACAATATCAATCGTCGCAGTATGCCTAATTGATATACATTGGAGGGTTGTCCATATAATGTCAATCGTCGGAGTATGCCTAATTGATATACATCGAAGGGTTGTCCACAAAATAGATTATCGGAGTGTGTCCACTATTTATATCGGAGGGTTGTCCATGGGCAAACACAAATACCTTTGTTTGGAAATGGTTTTCATTCATGGAAAAATGAATGTTTGAGGGAGTCGGTGAAGACTTGATACATGGGGCATGATGAGTCGCGTCTCATTCATGACAAGTAGGATTATGTGCTAGGATTGCATGTCCTAGGTTGGTGTTGTGTGCTTGGTTGTTTGGCCGAATTCGTATGCGTTAGGTGGGGTCAACCCTTGTAGGACTTATCTCTCTTGGGCGTTAAGCTCACCCACGATGCGATGGGACCCCCCTTTCAGGTACGGGACATGTCTGACGAGACGGTGCTCCTTAGAGCCAGCAATCATGAAGCGGGCCGGATTGTGGCCTTGATCCCGTTTTGTATATTATATTAAGTTTTCATGTTTAGTTTAATATAATGTTTTGTATTAAGTGATGATAACTCTTGGTGGCTTGGTGATATAGATTGTATTTATGGATAAATAAGGCCACTACGTTGCCATTTTATAATATCTGGCTGATTGTGGTCGTTGTATAACTATATTGGAGACGGGTTGTCATGAAATTGCTAAAGTTGTATTTTGGTAGAACTCCGTACAAAAGGGCTACGCCCGTTTTAGTTAAATCCGAGTCTTGGGAAAAGGGGACTTAATAGGCGTGGTGTTAGGTGCAGACATCTACAAATTTTAAGCGGGTTGACGGGGGTTGTCGCGGATCCTCGGATTTGGGGCGTCTGATGGCCACATGAGATGTTAGGCTTTTGAATCACTAATCGGACCTCTATAATAACTTAAAAGTTGTGGATTCCGTTTTTCAGAGAGATTTCCACCCCAGAGCTGCCCTATTTTGGCCGAACCTACTATCCAGATTTTTGGGACTGATTTTCGGCTAGGAATATACGCCAAAAATACCCAGATTTTATAATAATTTTTATTATATGATACGGGTATGAATTAAGCCAAACTTGGGTTTCGAGAAAATTGATAAATTAAAATATGAAATGTAAATTGAAAGTGTGAACATATGATTTAATATTTATATGCTAAAATACAGGAAAAATTGATCGAACCCGAAATAACCAGTGGAAAATAACAGAATAATGGAAAAATTGTAAAATGAGGACCTAAGGGTCAGTTGTTATAAAGAATAAAATGTCTAAATGAATTTATGATAAATGAATGGCCAAAGTGGAATAATAGGAGACTTAAATGAAATAATAGTTTTGAGCCAAACATGGCCTTAAGAGAATAAGTGATTTAAAGAGCAATAAGGAGAAAATGAGGAATAAGAATGAGGGTGTAGGCCAAACATGGCCTTACACTTAAATAAGTTAAAGGCCAAACAAGGCCTTATGGATTTAAGACCAAAAATGTGGTCTTAGGGCTCATTATATGAGCAATCACGTTTTTTGAAGAAGAGAGAGGAGAAAGGGGAGAAGAAAGCTAGGGTTTGCAAGAGATCAAGCTTTGGTGTGATCCTTTCCCACTTTTTGCTTCTAAGAGGCCAAGCAACATGGAAGGGAAGATTTAAAGGGGTTGAGGTAAGAAAAATCAAAACCCTAACTTCATTATATTTGATTTGGATTTTGGGGAAAAGCCCTAACTTGAGAGAAAAGGGTTTTGATTGATTCTAAACCACATTTGGAGTTGTTTTGGGTGGATTTCATGGTAGATTTTTGATAAGGGACAAATTGGAGGAGGTTTGTGGAAGAAAAATGAGTGAGAAATGCCGTCTGCATTTTGGGCAAAGCAGTAGGTGGTATCGATTACCCGGTTGGAGTGGTACGGGTACCATCGATGCGATGGGCAATCGGTATCGGTAGCGGTGAGACCGTGGGCGTACGGTACCGGTCGAGTGATGTAGGTACCACTACTTCCCAAGCGCCATGTTTACATATTTACTTTTAAAATTAAGTCGATATTCATGTGCAGTTTTAGGGACCCTAAAAATGATTAATGGGGGTTCAAATAAGGGTGGGAACTAAGTGAAAAGCGTCAGTACCTCGCGCTGAGCGAATTCGATCTTCGGGCAAACTTAGTGTCTTAACCCAAGACTGTTAACAAAAATAAATTCGTAATTCACTAAAATGGTTTAACAATTGTTTATCCACTAAGAGTGGCGTGAATCTTATTGACTAGGGAGGGGTGATGATCGCCTAACCTAGGACCAAGATCGAAGAGAAGGAAGCTAGATTCGACAGCTTTGGTTTGTTATCTGACTCTATTCTTATTCAAAGTATTTTGGTAGTTTACCAAACAACTATGAAATGAGTACACGAATGAGTATATGAAATGAGTATGTGAATGAGTATATGAAATGAGTATGTGAATGAGTATATGAAGTAAGTACATAGATTGAGTATATCTTTGAAAAGATAATACGGAAGTGAATATGGAATTGAAATGTGATATTTGAAAACCGAACGAATGTGAATGATGATAAGGACGAAATTAATCAAACGGAATCCGTCATAAATGTGAATTGAGTGATATATCAGACCAGTACTTGCTGACGAGGATGCACAAATCGGCATATATGTCAGAAGGCACCGAAATTATCCAATATGTCCCACTTGTGGGATACTAATCGGCATCCGTCATGATGGCGTATGACATTGAAGAAATGTCTCACTTGGCGGGATGCACCAAACGGCATCCGTCATGATGGCGTATGGCATTTAAGTGATACCACATGTCGGGGTGCACCAAACGGCATCCGTCATGATGGGAGACCGAATTGTTAAATGTCATGACACATTAGAATGATAATAAGAGCGGGATTCATCAAAAGCGGAATCGGAGTCGGAAATGTAAATTGAATAGTCAAGGTGAAAGAACCGACATTAGCAGTGAAAATGGATTTTATGTATATGCTTAAATCTCATAAATTGAATTCTGAAATGAATTGTTGCATTGAAAATGCATGTTGTGATATGATAATGAATTGTAAAAATGAAAGCATGCGAAATTGAATAGCATGAGTATATGTTGATATAATAGGCATGGTTTAATGTGAAATGCATGCTAAGTTTAATTGAATATTGAAATAGGCGTATAGAACCCTTAAGCAGCGTGAAAATGCTTAGGCGTATAGTTTTTAATCGATGCGTGGGTTTCGAAGTGAATTTGGAAGGAAGACAAGGTCATGAAGTGCAGAGTCATAAAGCGAGTTGCGGCGTATAAGTACACTTCCCATCATGCATATCATTTCCTTTTTAACATGGAAAATTTTGTAAGCAAAGGGTTAAACTTTGAGCGCTTGATTTTTTGTATATCGTGCGAAAGGCATGAATACTTACTCTTTGTAAATGTATTTTGTTAAATGTTTATGGAGCTGCAATTGCATTGAATTTGTAAATGATTATGGGCTTACTTAGCGAAACCACATACACCTTGAAATGACATAATAAAAATGTTTTGATAAGATAAATGAAAGCGTCGAGAGTAAGCAGGGCTCGGTTTGGATCAGATCATTCTAATCGGGCGAGTTCGGGTGTGACACTTTGAAAAGAAAATTTAATAACCACGAAAAATAAAAAAAAGAAATAAAAGCAGAGGGCGTCCCAGGGGTTTAAGTTCGGACTATAATCTCCGGGTGCAGGCGGACCGGGCTCGAAGGGCAATACCTGAGAAAAAGAGTGAGAATTTGGACCTTCGCATCCTCAAGGAACTTGTAGCTCTATCCCGAGGAACTTGATGTTAGGCTTGAATCCTCATCGGACCTTTATAACTTCGAGTTATGGTCTATTTTAAGGATTGCTACAACTTGAAATTTGTTTAATGATGTGTTTAAATTTTGCCACAATTAGTATGGTTATAGTATATCTATTGTGAATTGAGTGATATACTTGGTTGAAGTGTGTGGAAGTCAAATTGTATGTTCTAATGGTTTTGGCAGTGATGTGTTTAACCATAGAATAGAAACCATTACATGTGACTTATTGTAGGCTAGTTATTGGGCGTCTTGTCCGCGAGTCGAGCCTAGGGTTGATAGGATGTCGCTACTCAGCGATGTGGCTGTGATGTCAATGTATGCGTGTATTGATATGATGGCATAGATTGTATGATATATTTGGAATTTGTATGTTTTATATAAATGTCCAAATGATGCATGAGTGATTATGCCAGATCTGATGCACATATAACTCATCATGTAATACTTAGCATGGTATGAATGAGCAATGACATGATTGCATTGTATTATGCACTAGGACATCAAATGACATGGGTGTGAGTGCATGGTAGAGATCGACACTGTGTTTGGTGTTCGATGGTGGGCTCGGTAACATGGGACAACGTCCAAAATGAGTCTCACATTTTAAAAATTAAAAATATGTGTGTTGGACATTGCAAGTTGGGGTGGATCCCCCTCCCAGGGTGAAAGACCCTGCATTTGTGGTTAGACATGATCACTGGCGGTGAAAGACCGTAAAAATGTTGGAAAGGCGCGCGGCGTCTTGCGGTGTAAACCAATCATGGTCTGCCTTCATAACACACGGAACAGGAAATGCAAGTTGATATCGAGGTCGTCCAGTAGATTTTGATTTTATAAAAGAGGCTTTGTTTTGAGAAAAATAGTAAGATTTAATTGGAGCATCAACCAGTGATTCGATTTTCCACACTTTCGAAATAGCATGTAAAGTAGTGTAGAGGTCGGGGTGAGGACTTGGGACTTGGGACTTGGGACATGGGATAGGGTGAGTCATATTCTCATCCATGACATGTATACATTTGAGTAGGTATGTGCATGTTTTACTTGAATGTGTGGTGTGCCATTGAATGTGCACTTAGGTGGGGAGTAGCCCTTGTAGGAATTATTCTCTACTGGATATTGCTCTCCCCATCGTGGGACCTTCTTTCGGTCTGAGGTGTATAAAGGAGACGGCGGCTCGGCGGGGGCGTGATTATGAAGGAGAGGCGATGTGTGGCATGATATTACCTTTGAGGTGTTTTGTATAATAGAATTGTAACTAAATCCTTTGGGACTATTGTAAATAATTAAATTATCAAGTATGGTAAGAGAGACCGTGATCGGACTCTTACAGACTGTAATTAAGAGTTTTATTTTCATATTTTAGATTTAAATGTTAATGAATGGGTCACAGTACAGGGATGTATATTAGGTATATAGACAGATGGACCATGTGTGGTCATTACTACTTCTGTTGAGACCCTGGATGGGTTATAGTTAGACTATTTTATAGGTTGTATGTTGGGTAGAGCTCCTCGAATAAAGGAGAGCTGCCCGATTTTTGTGAAAATATGGATCTTGATAAATGGGACACAACAGTGTGATATCGGGTCACCCGAAATCCATAGGAAATCCGCAGGTTGACGGGTTGTCAACGGGACCCCAGGGTTTTGGTGTGTCACAACAAATCAACTATGTTATTAGGTAATGATATAACTAATGAATATTTTTTCAAGTTCAAAATTTTAGGAAGTTAATGGTTGCATTTAAACGCCCATAGAAGAATAAAACATCATAAATAGTGCATGGTAGTATAAGATCTATGTGACCACTAACTTAGTTCACGACAAAGCCCAAAATTAGCCACCAAAGCCAATATTCAACTCGACAATAGTACATGGAAATGAAAAAAAAATAAAAAAAAATAAAAATAAAAATAAATAAATATATATATATATATATATATATATATATATATATATATATATATATATATATATATATATATATATATATATATATATATATATATATATATATATATATATATATATATATATATATAACCAATTGCAAAATGAAGTCTACAGAAATTGATATTACAGCCATATTATTTCCCCCTTCAGTCAAGAAGGAATATGTTTGAGACTGGAGCTACTATTGTCGGACTTCGACTTTTTTCTTTTGCCAGAGCCTATCAAGGGCATTGTTAGCATCTTCCTGCAAAGTTTAAAATAACTAAATTACAAATCAAACTTCAATAATATAAATCCAAAATACAATAGAAAATTTGTCAAAAAAAAGGTAAATTTAAAGCAACCGAAATGGTCAAAGACAATTATTTAGTGAGACCCCACCCCCAACATACATAGGCTCAGATAGAGTTTATTTCTCAAAAGGAATTCTCAAGCCCTCGATAAATTTCCAACCCCACAATAAAAGAAAGATTTACATTTTTCATCTTTCCATGTAACAATTTGGGCACTAAAACATCCCACATGAATTATCATAGAATAAAAAAATATGAAGGTACCAGAACCATGCTTTATAACATCTATAAGTAGATCACAGACATACTATTTCATACAGGGACTTTTAATTTACAACCTTTTTTATAGGCCGTAGTTTACAACTTAAATTGGGCACCGACAACCATCCCTTGTTTCTTGTAGCATGTAAGGTCCTTCATGTGGAAATACCACCTTCAATATAGATAACAAAACACTGTCCTACCAAATGTAAATGATCAAATGGTTAAGTTCCATCTTGAGTTTATATGTTAATATTTTTAATTCTCCATATTTCTTTTACTTATAAAAAAAAAACTTTTAAATCTCCATATAAATATATACTTACACACTATGTCTATTATACCTAGGAAATGTATGAAATAACTCATTAAGCTCACTAGGCATTCACATTTCCATTTCCAACCATCCCATAACGATTTTTTTTATCCCTCTTAAATCAATCTCGAACATCTCAAAATAGCCCTCCCCACTCCTGAATTGGTTTCTAATCTTTACAAATCATTATTGTCTTATTCCTCAGTTATTCTCGAGGATATCTAACATCCTCAAAAATTTTGTTTTTTTATTTTCTCATTTCCTTTCCTTGTAATAAGATTATTCCCACAAACAAAAACTTATAATAATAAAGCATGATAAAAACAAAATATTCACTAAGAAGAAGAGTCATAGAATCCAATTTGCAAACTGTGTTTCATATTTGACCTAGTTAAAATCCCCAAAATCAATAGCTTACTTACCAAATCCATAATTTATCACGCTCAAAACATTCACTGGGCAAGGTTGGATCTTGACTTTAGGGCTTTCCTTTGTCGTAAATTTGAAGAATAGATGAAAAAAAAACAAATACCAATGAGATTGTTTGTTGAACTTACCAGTGTTAGGGTTTTGAACGGAGTCGTATCCGCCTCTTTGGTGGGTACTAGACTGATGCTTTGGTCAAAATCAGTCAAATGATAGGCCATATCAATGTATGTGAAGCAAAGAAAGGGAAAGGGGATAGGAGTAGTGGGAGGGAGGGGTGGGAGGAAGAAAGAGAAAAGAGTAGAGAGAGAAAGTAGGAGGAGTTGAGGCCGAGAGATAAAGAGGTGGGGGAAAAGTTTGTCGGGAGCGAGAAAAAAATGACCAAGGGGTGGGAAATGGCGGGTTTTGTGTGAGATGGGGTGAGAGATAGAAAGGGGGGTGGAGTTAAGAGGTTTCTCAAAAGCATAAAGGAGGAAGAGAGTGGGGAGTGTTTTGGAAAAAAATTATTACAAGATATATTTAAAGTTGATTTATTCAAATGAAAATAAAATTACTAAATTTTTTTTAATGGTTTGACTTCAAATATATTTGATAAAATGTATATTTATATTTTTTTGACATCTAATTACATTGTAACTTAAAGTGTTACTCATAATGCATAGCTCATGTGATAGAGTGCTCAAATTAAATTTCAAAAAAGTAGAGCATAAGGAGAGGAGGGGTCCCGTGTTTGAGACCCAATGTGAACAATGTACTACATTGTAACTGAAGTGTTAAAAAAAAAAAAACCCATTTGGCATCACAATATTTTAGTGTTATGTTCCTATGGAAACTCGAACCTAGTTATTCCTTATTTCTCATCCAACCCTTAATAATTGAGTCAGACCTTGTTGACATAAAAAATATATTTATATTTTTAAGTATGATTTATCTTTATTTAAATAAATAATCATAAAAATAAATTTTATTTTCCTTTTTGTTTTACAATTAACAAGAGGTGATAAATAAATTTTTTTGAATCTATTTGAATATGCTTTAACTAGTGTAGAAACAATATTTTTATATATTTATTAATTTTTATTTAAACAATATTTTGAATTAAACCCATGCAATAAAATTGAAAGCTTAATTATCTGAAAGAGAAAAAAAAGAAGGAATTGAAAGAACCCAATAAATAAGGCAAGGACAAGGCAAAAATCTAGTCTTTTTAACCTAACAATTTCTTGGTCTCTATATCACCTAGTTTCTACGTTAATCATTGCTTCTCTTTCTGCAAATAACTGACCTCCTGATGAATAAGAAGAAACCAAATATCTCTTATTATTTGACCATCAGAGCCTCTCCTTGTAGGATACTTGAATAATGCTTCACAATGTATTCTCTCAATTGACAAAGGAAAGTTGCGAAGTGAGCTAGAGAGAAAATAAGGTTTTTGCTTCCCTAATTTGGCGCTTAAGTGTTTTTTGTTGGTGGTGGCGCTAAAATGTAAAGCCCCAAAACGATGTGTTTCAAATAGAGCAAAAGTTATGTTTTTTTTTAAAATCATTTTTAAAGAAAAAAAATAATCAAATTAAAAATTAAATAAAAGCATTTACCGACAGAATTATTCCGTCGGTAACTTTTATTAAATTAAAAAAATTTATTTTTACCGATGGAAAGTTCTGTTAGTCAATAAAGTAAAAGAAAAACAATGATTTCTAAAACTAATTTACCTACAAAAGACTATTCGTAGGTAATTTATAGGTATAAGTTGGCGCCTGCATATTACGCGAAAATTACCTACGGAACACTTCCGTGGCTAATCATCCGTAGGTATTTTGTTGATAAATGGTACCTAAAAGTTTGCGCCTACATACCGCGTGAAAATTACATACAGAACACTTATGTCAATAATTTTTTATAGGTATTCCATTGGTAAAGGGTAGCAAAAATGTGGAAAAAATAATACGTCTTGTTCCGTCGGTAATTACCAATGGAATTTAATCCGTCGGTAATTTCCGTCGATAAACTGTGAATTTCTTGTAGTGACCCCCATACTTTGAAGTAGCTTATATTAGGCTTCCTTCCTTTCCATAACTCATATGGGGATATCTAATTTTTCTTTATAGGAATTATATTCAAAATATGACAAACAATCAACAAAACTTTACCCCATAAATTAAAATTTAATTTAGCATGCAATAACATAGCATTCACCATTTCTAAGAATGTTATATTCTTTCTCTCTGCTATGCCATTGTCCTGCGGTGAACTCATGTATTATGCCATATTCTTCACAAAATGAATTGAAATCACTAGAGAAATAATCACCACCTCTATCACTTCTAAGCACCTTAATCTTTTTGCTTAGTTGATTTTCAACTTCAGCTTTGTAAACTTTAAAGACATTGAAAGTTTCACTTTTATTTTTCCACAAGAACACATAGGTAAACCTAGAACAATCATCTATGAATGTAAGACAATACCTATTGCCACCTCTTGTTAACATGTCATTAAGTTTACAAAGATTACTATGTATTAAATCAAGTAAATTAGATGATCTCTCAACATTATGGAAAGACTTTTTAATCATCTTTGATTTAACACATATTTCACAATTTTCAAATTCCTTGACATCAGAAGCAATCATACCACATTTCACAATCCTTTTAATAGTACTTAAACCAACATGTCAAAGCCTATTATGCCACAGAAATAAGGAATTTGAGTCACACATATAAACAAAATTAAAAGCCACTTAATTGAAATTGTCATCGGTACAAAGCTTGATCATCTCATCACAAGAATAACCCTTTCCCACAAAGTTCCCAAATTTGGACAAGATTAGCTTATCAGATTCAAACACCACTTTGATACCTGATTTTCTAAGGAAATCCCCACTAATAAGATTTCTATTCATATTAGGAACATATAACACATTTACAAGGGTAATCTTTTTTTCAAAAGTAAAAACAACTTCAATAGTGCCCTTGCCTAGCACCTTGGATCTCCCTTCATTTATCATTTGAACCTCTTGATCACCTTTTGTAGCTTCAAATATCTTGAAAATAGATTTGTCATAGGTGACATGAATAGTGGCACAAGTATCATACCACCATCCTTGTACCTTTCCTTGGACAATACAAACATTGTTTAAGGTTGCAATGATCTCCTCATCAATTGCATTTATTGTAGCCTTTTTTGGTCCTTTCGGTACTTACACTCCCTAACATAATGCCTGGGTTTTCGGTACTTACCCTTGAATTGCTTTCGATTGTTGTTGGGGCCTATAAAAT
Source organism: Tetrastigma voinierianum (assembly GCA_016808115.1). Taxonomy (NCBI): domain Eukaryota; kingdom Viridiplantae; phylum Streptophyta; class Magnoliopsida; order Vitales; family Vitaceae; genus Tetrastigma; species Tetrastigma voinierianum. The sequence goes on from JAEQBH010002079.1 coordinate 324,123, forward strand.
TCCCAAAAATATTTTTGTTGTTGTTATTTTTACCTTTAAAATGATTGGGCTTTGAAACCATATTTCCTTTGTTAGTCATATCATTGGGCTCTTCAACCACTTTGTCTCTTGATCTCAATTCTTCCTCTATTCGAAGATGTTTTTGAATCTCCTCCAAGTAGTAATCTTTGATTTTGTGGAGAATCATCTTCCGATAACCTTTCCAACTTGGTAATTTAGCCACAATAGCACCAACTTGGAAGGCCTCCCGAAGTTCAATTTTGAGAACTTTCAACTTATCCACAATCACTTGTAACTCATGAATTTGTGGTAAGAGAGGCTTTTCATAAAAAAATTTGAAATCAATGTATTAAGAAATAAGGAACTTTTTGGTTCCTTCTTCCTCAGCTTTGTATTTTTTTTTCAAGAGCCTCCCAAATCTCCCTCGCAGAATGAGTGTTGGTGTAAAGGTCATATAGCCTATCAAATAAGGCTTTCAAAATATGACCCCTACATATGAGCTTGTCCTCCTCCCTCTTCTTTCTTTTCGCCACTAATTCAAAGTGTCATCTTCCTTTGGTTCCAGTAATGGTGCCAAGGTAGGATCAAAGATGTAAAAGATCTTGAGTGCAATGAGAATGAATCTCACCTTGTGTTGCCACCTAGTGAAGTTGGAACTATCAAAACGATCCAACCTCAGAAGGTCTTGGTTCATGATCTTGATAGTCTCTCATTCCATTGAAAATAAAATCTTTGATTGATATAAAAATTGATGCAATAAAGAAGAGAAACACACTAATAACACTTTATATAATTAACTCTTGATATTACAAAAGCACTCACAAACTCTTGAAAAAGAAGTAAGAAGAAGAAAAAGAATACAAGAAGGCTCAAACAAGTTCTTAGAACTTTGTCCAAATACTTTATTTCCTCCATCTCTCAAGAAATCTTTAGGGAAGTAAGATGGAAATAATCTTTGGATTGATCAAACCTTTTACTTTTCTGCATCAAATTTCAAAAGAAGAAAAATCACTCTTATTTAGAACACTATTAGGGTTGAAAATGTGATTACAAAGAGAAGAAGATTTTTTTGTCTTCTTTAACCTTTTGAGATTGTAACATTTTAAAACATAAATATATGTTTAATTCACACATTAAACATATATTTAAGCTCAAATGTTACAAACTTATGATCTTCATCAACCTCATAAGTTTTGTAACAATCCAATACTTTATTCATATGTTTAATGCTCGCATTAAACGTGATTTACTCTCAAATGTTACAAACTTATGGTCTTCCTTAACCTATAAGTTTTGTAACATTTCATAGGTTTAATCCACCTATTAAACATGATTTATTTTAAAATGTTACAATCTTAATCCATCATTGAATGTGTAACTCCTTTTACACATTAGATACTTAAAAATGTAACACTTCTTACACTTCAAATATCATTACAAGTGTAACTATTTTTACACTTAAAACATCATAAAAAGTATAATTTTTTTTATACTTATTTTTAACCAACATATGAAAATATATAACACCACCACCCCCACCGCGTCAAGAGCTTCGTACTCCGAGGGTCGTGAATGTTGGAATGGATCACAAAGACTTTTACCCAATGGGAATCGGGCCCTATCCCAGAGCGCAACCATTTGGGGATGATTCTGAAGAGGATACTAAATTATGGATAAACCAAGCTCCACGCCAAGGGCGGAGATATCAGGGGTACGGTAACAAAGGAGGTAATGAATTTAGGTTCAAAATCGATTTGCCAAGCTTTGATGGGGCATCTGAATATTGAAGATTACCTGGAGTGGGAACACTATGTAGAGAATGTTTTTGACTACATGAGCGTACTTGAAGAGAAGTAGGCCAGGCTGATTGCCTTCAAGTTCTCTGGCGGAGCCTCAGCTTGGTGGGAGCAACTTCAAGGAAACCGCCATCAAGAAGATCGACCTTCTATAAGGTCTTGGCATAGGATGAAGCAACTTCTGAGAAGACGATTCCTGCCAAACTACTATCAGCAGACTCTGTACCAACAACTGCAACAGCGTAGGCAGGGGAATCGAAGTGTTGGTGTCTACAAGGCTGAGTATCATCGCCTTACTGCGCGAAATAATTTTACCTGAAAGTGAGGATCATCAAATTGCCAGATATGTTGGGGGATTAAGAGATTCGATACAGGATCAGGTAAATTTATGACCTTTATGGAACCTATCTGAGGCTATTTCGTTGGCTTGTAAGGTGGAGGCACAACAAGCTCGTCTACTCAGACAAAGGAAGGATTGGATCCAACCCATGTAGGAAGTAAAAGTCCCACATGTGCAACTACCACTTCAACTAAAGAGTAGCTCCCTTCATTCCAACCGAAGAATAACCCTTACGCTAGACCAAACGACGGGAAGTGTTTGCGCTGCAAAAAACCAGGGAACAAGTCGAATGAATGCCCACTACGAAAGCTCAATATCATCATTGGAGAGTTATGAGACTATGTCGCCATTAAAGAAGAGGAGAATGAAGATGGGACAGACGTCAATGAGGACCCAGAAGACCTGAACTGGTGTATGGTGATGAAGGTGAGCGAGTCTCTTTGTTGAAATCCTAGGGAAAACAATCAGCGGCATTCTATCTTCCGTACTCGTTGCATTGTCAATCATAAGGTTTGTGATCCGATTATCGATAATAATAATGTTCGTAAAACCACCACAATTCTATGGGGTTGAGTTTTCCATACATATAGACGTATACAAAACAGAGTAGAGTTTGAATACATAGATAAATTAGGAAAGATAATTACAAATGAAAACTGTATAATAAATCAATGGAAACTGTATCTCCTAAACTATATCTCCTACAATCAAGGAGGATTCCGTAAATCAAGAACTGGAATCCTCTACAACCCCCCTCATGCTAAGAGTGGGATTAACACAAACTCATAGCTTGGATTGAAAGAAGACAATAAGATCCCATGAGACACTCTTGGTGAAGACGTCCGCTAGTTGTAAGTGAGACGAAACGTGTTGAAGACGAAGGGTGCCAGCAATAATGAGCTCACGGAGGAAATGGTAATCAAGATCGATGTGCTTGGCAGGCTTGTGGGACACGGGATTGGAGCTCAAGAAAATTGCATTCTTGTTGTCATAAAGAAGGAGAGGCCGGTGAGGTAAAGTAACCCGAAGATCTCGTAGGAGATGAGTGAGCCATAAAACTTCAGCAGTAGTAAGGGCGAGAGCACGGTACTCGAATTCGCAACTTGAACAAGAAAACGTTGGCTGTTTCTGGGCACTCTAAGAGACAAGATTATTGCCAAGAAAAATTGAGTAGCCAGAGGTGGAGAGTCTAGTGTCCGGGCAGCCAGACCAATCCGCATCCAAGTATGCAACTAAGCCCATTGTAGAGGATGAAGTAAACTTGAGACCAAAATGAAGTGTTCCTTGAACATAGTGAAGGATTCGCTTAACTGCCTGAAAGTGAACTTTAGTAGGAGCATGGAGAAACTATCAGTGATGTGTCATAGGGCAATAGTGTAATTGTTATTACTTTTATATTTCAATAATAAAGAGGCATTTTCGTTATCATCTTACATTTCTAATTTGGTGATTTACTCCATGAATAGTTGATTCCACTTATGGTCATCAAGTAAGTGACTTGATAGTAGTGAACTCTGGACTTCAAATGGAATCTTATTTTAAATTGTCCTTGGTTGTTCATTATTAATTGGAGCAATAGTGAATTAAGACCGATTATAAATTTATTGATGATCATGTTCCACCCACTGATCATGCATATATGATATTAAGTCAGCTCATAAGTACATGTTGGTGAACATTGTCTTGGATCAACCAACCCGTGAGAATCTTATATGGATTATAAATTAAAGTACTTCGTCATAATAATGTCTTGCTTTTTATCCTTCGACCCTATAACACCACCATAGGTCGATCATACTTGCTAATTCAGCATCATCTGTAATAGGGTGAGAGTATCTGTTTGTAGTTGGACATAGAATAAATCATGTAGAGGAACGTGAGTAGATGAAAGGGATTTGTCCCTCATTTTAGAGAGATATCCATGGACCCCTCGACATGTGAGACTGGAAATTGCATGGTCATGCTTAAATGAATTAATAAGGGTTATTAATGTCATTTGTATTATGAGTTTACATGGAGGTCGAGAAAAATGCATGATTGAACTTTACAAGGGAGACATAGTCCATGCCTTGTGTTCAATTAGGATATTGTGAGACAAAAGGACTACAACATTTATTATGGATTATATTATGTCGAACTATTGACATTCATATAATTTGGGTAATCATAATGTCTTGCTAGAGGCCGCTTATGATCTGTGGGCTCGAAATTGGCTTTTGAGCCCACTGCTAACATTATGTGGACCTATAGGGTCACACACATAAAATGTGTCGGAAACCAACCCTTGGGCCTAAAATGGGTATTTAAACCCAAGGGATCCCTATGTTGATCAATTCATTCATTTTTCACAATTGAGAGAGGCGGCTAGGGGTTTTCATGAGACTCAACTCGGTGCTAGCACACTCATTTCTCTCGATTTCCGAAGAAGGCTCGTTCATGTGGATAGTTGTAGAGGGTGGAGCGATCTACTGTGCCTTTCAGTTCGACAAGGAGTGTTTGACGCACACACGATGTTGCGGAACAAGGATCTTCAACGAGAATAAGGTATTCTTCTATCTCTGAATCATTTGATCGGATCACATGGATCCCTGGTCGGGTTAGAAAAGGCGAAATTTTTAATTTTTTCACTGTGTATGTAAGCTTAATCGCCAATAGAAACCCAACAGAAACTGACTTATAGAGTTGGCTGAGTGGGCAAGATCAGGACGCGTGATCGTTAAATACTGCAAGGCACCTAGTAAGGAGCGATAGAGGGTCGGATCCCCAAATGGAGTACCTTCAGAAGAGAGTCATTGAGAGACAATCATGGGAGTAGTAATTGGTTTGCTGTCCAACAGTTGGGCATGGGCCAAGATATCAGTAGCATATTTAACTTGGCTGAGCAAAAAACCGTTTGGAATGTAAGATACCTCGAGTCCAAGAAAATAATTCAGTAGGCCTAAGTCCTTGACAGCAAATTCAGAGTTCAGCTGGGAGATAAATTGATTGATGAGAGCAGGGTTATTTCCAGTGAGTATAATATCGTCAACGTAAATAAGGACATAAATGAGATCGTCCTTCCGAGTGAAGACAAATAAAAAGTGTTCGTGCGGCTGCAATAAAAACCAAGTTTTAGAAGAAATGAACTAAAACGTTGAAACCAAGCACGGGCAAACATGAAGGGGATGGCGAGGATCAACATAGCTCGGGGGCTACTCCATATAAATGGTTTCATGAAGAATGCCAATGAGAAAGGCATTTTTGACGTCAAGTTGACGTAGGGGCCATTTATGAGACACGGTGAGAGAGAGGACAACACGAACTGTGGAGGCTTTGACTACAGGGCTGAAGGTGTCCGTGTAATCAAGACCAAGAAGTTGAGTGTAGCCCTTTGCAACGAGGCGATCTTTGAAGCGCTTAATGGATCCATCGGAAAGAAATTTAGTCCGAAAAACCCATTTGGAACCGATAATATTAATATTGGAGGGCCTAGGGACAAGATCCCAAGTATGATTTGTTTAAAGCGCCTTTATCTCATCATCCATGGCAGCAAGCCAAGCTGGGTTTTTGGGAGTTGATTTAAATCCCTTAGGCTCAAAGAGTCAAAGGTGGCAAGCAATGCACGAATTGTTGGAGAAGACTGCACAAAGTTGAGATGAGCGGGGTGTCGTGTCTTGAAAATTCCGGATTTGGCACATGTAATCATGGGATGAGAGGCAGAAGGAGCTACTGAAGTAGTGGCATGAATCGGGTCCATGGGAGTTGTGAACCAAGGCCGCTAAAGGAGATGTTGACTCCGTAGTAGAAGAGGAAACCTGCAAGGGTTCAACAACAGAGTCATCTGCACAAAAATGACAAGGAGGAGTAGGAGGGACCCGCGTAGTAGTAGGAGATGATGTGCTAGGAGATGGTTCAAGGGAGCAGGGTTTAAAAAAAAAAGAGAAACCAATGTCAGCAATAGAAGTGGCATTGGAAGTATTTGAAAAGGGGAAAAATATTCATCAAAGCGAGCATGTCATGTAATATATGTTGTCAAAACAACGGAAGCCTTTATGTGAGGAACTATAACCAAGAAAAATACATGGTAAGCTACGGGGAGAAAATTTGTGAGGTGCATAATCCCGTAAGCATGGTTAAACACGATAGCCAAAGGGATGGAAATTCTCATATTTAGGAGACTTACCAAATAAAACTTCAAAAGGTGAAAGACCATCAAGAACAGGCATAGGTAGCTGGTTGATAATGTAGGTCGTTGTGCTAAAAGTGTCAACCCAATACCGAAGAGGAACGTGGGAATGAAAGAGGAGAGCAAGGCTAGTTTCCGTCACATGACGATGTTTGCGCTCAACTCTACCATTTTGGGAAGGAGTGTACGGGCAAGACATTTGGTGGCGGATGCCAAATTGTCGAAGATGAGATTGAAAACGGTTGCTTGTAAATTCAGCATCGCCATCGCTTTGAAAAATCTTGATTTTGGTGGAGTATTGATTTTCAACCAAATTTTGAAATTGGAGGAAAATATCAAAGAAATATGATTTTAATTTTAGTGGATAGAGCCAAGTAAATCGAGAGTAATCATCGATAAATAACACAAAATAGTTAAATCCCAAATTATATTTGACAGGAGCAGGACCCAAATATCACAATGGATGAGACCTAAAACAACATTAGAGCGAGTAAATTCGGGGAAGAAGGCAAGCGATGGGTCTTAGAGAGTTGACAAGTAGAGCAGAGAGATGGATTAGGCAATAAAGAAGTGAGAAATTAATTGTCCTTTTTTATTCAAAAGAGATAAAATAGAGTGATTTACATGACCAGGTTGAGCATGCCATAATTCAAAGGAAGCATTTAAATTCTTATTTTTAAGGACAAACAAATGCAGAGTTGCCACGTTCCAGCACATACAGACCACCTTCTCGTTTACCTTTTGCCACTGCTGTTCCCGTTACACGATTCTGTATAACAAAAGTATCATGAGAAAAGGTGACAGAGAGAGGAAAATTAGAGGTCAGTTTGCTTATGGACAACAAGTTTTTGGTAAGACACGGAACAACAAGAACATCTAAAAGTTGAAAATTGGAAGAGTGGGAGAGCGTGCTAGTGTGGGTAATAGGAAGAACCGCACCATTTCCTACTATTACACAGTCCTTACCATGATAGGGCTCAACCTTGTCCAACTGAGAAGGATCAGGGGTCATGTGAGAGAATGCTTCGGTATCGATGAACCAATAAGATTCTGAGCCATTGGAGAAAGAACAGGCGGTGGTAAAAGCTTCAGTAAGTTGTGTCGTAGGTTCGGAACGATCATAACAGCTCCTGCAACAATCAACAGTGTGACCTTCAGTCTTGCAGATTTTACACCGAGGGGTATAGGAGCCACGTTTACCACGTCCATGGCCATGGCCTCCACTGTGGCCACCGTGAGCACGAAGGGACTTGGAGGAACTACCACCCCGAGATGAAGGAAAATACCCGATGGTGGCAGTAAAAGCAGTAGAGAAACAAGGGAGGAGGACTAGAGTGACTTCTGGAAAATCTCAAAGCTTTTAGCTTTGGGAACCAAGTCTTTGAAGGCAGGTAATGGAGCAAGAGACATCTGGGTAGTAGAAAAAGGAGCAAAATCAACGCCCAATCCTTTGAGATACCAGTGAACTTTGTTGTATCATCAATTGAGTGGCCCATTGCAGTGAGTTGATCGCATAGAGCCTTGAATGAATGAGAATATCCAGTAACACTTCGGGTGCCACGTTTGATGAGTTGCAAATCATCTATGATGCGAAGCTCACGAGTCTTGGAAATATGGCTGAAGGAATTTTCCAAGGCAAGCCAGACATCACGAGCGGCGGTGAGACCAAGAACTTCGACCATGGCTTCTTCAATCAATGAGGAGAAGAGGAGACTGAGAAGATGTTGGTCTTGAAGTTGCCATTCCACATATTTAGGATTCGGTTGAGACGAAGAATCAGAGGCAATAGTGATTAGAGGTGCCGCAACGGAACCATATATCGACATGGCTAAGGAGATTCTGACATTGAAGAAGAGGGAGAAGTTGATTTCACCGGATAAGATAATTTGTGGAGGAGAGTTTAGCCGGTATGATTGAGAGTCGCGGTATTGGTCGGTGGCTGAACGGTCGAGCGTATTAGTCGCGAGTATACGTAAAGTATGTGCGATATGTAAAATAAGATTATTAAAATGTTTAAAAATTATTAAAATATTATATATAGAATTATTAGAAAAATAGATATAATTAAGCTAAGCCCAAAATTTAATAAAACAATTTTTACTTATTTAACGTTATTTAAATAGTTAATGAAGCGTTGATGAAAGATATTTATGATTTACAAAAATATGATTTATGGTTTTGTTAATTTATTAACTATTTTATTTTATAATATTATAATTTGAAATTAAATTAGAAGTTCTTAAATCTGGGTTTACTTAGAAATATATTTTGATCGGAAACATACGAGTTTCTAGGGCCAAAGCGGCGTCGTTTGGCCTTTACAAAGCAGACGTTGTTTTAATTAAGTGTAATTTTTTAAAATTACGCATTATATCTTAACGGCGTTGTTTTTGAATTTGCAAAGTCCAAAATGGCGTTGTTTTGAATTGGATTATCGACTTATCAAAATGGCGTTGTTTGGGTAAGTGACAGCTATCCCTAAGCAACGCCCGTTTGGACTACATGGCGTGTTGAGTTTTATTAAAATAATAATAGCGAACAAACGTCGTTTTGTCTATAGAGATGAAGCAGCGACGTCGTTTTGCGAGAAGCGGCCCAAAGGGAATTCTTGTTCTTATAGTCGGGCAGAAAAAAATGAAAAATGAAGAAGAAGAAGGGGAGAAGAAGAAGAGGAAGAAGAAAAGAAGGAGAAGAAGAGCGTAAAAGCATACACCACTTTCAATTTCTTTCACTGCCAAAACTCGAGAACTGAGGTGCGCCTTTAGAGTTTGGATAGCTGAGATCTTGGAGCCTGGGCCTTGAGGTTTTGCCGTTTTGGAACTAGTGGTGGCCAGCGAGCCTGAGGAGGTAAGTTAAGTTTTTGATTTCAAAATCTTAAATCCAGCATTCAGGGGTTTTTTACTTCTTTTAAAGTTTGCTTTTTCAATTTTTTGTCGAATGCATGAATTTTTTTTTTATTGGTGTGATTTGAAATTTAATCATGGGTGTTTTGGCTTTCAGATGAATCTTTGAAAGTTTGAAATTTTAAATTTTGGTTCTTAAAATGCAAGGAGATTCGATTCTCGTCTTTTCATAATTCGATCGAGTCATCTACGCGAACTTCGGCCAGGGTCCATCGAGTTTCATAGAGTTTTAGCAGATCCACTCGCGTCTCATATCGATGTTGGTATCGATCACGAGTTGGCGAGTCGGTTACGAATCGACCGAATCATACTGGACTTGACCAATTTTTTGAACCCTTTTTAATAATGACCATGTGAATCATGGTGTTGAAGGGGAAGGAAGAATCGGCCATGAGGGGATCGAGGAGGTTAATCCAAAGAAGAATGATACCATAATAATGTTTGTAAAACCACCACAATTCTATGACGTTGAGTTTTCCATATATATAAACGTATACAAAACAGAGCAGAGTTTGAATATAGAGAGAAATTAGGAAAGATAATTACAAATGAAAACAGTATAACAAATCAATGGAAATCGTATCTCCTAAACTATATCTCCTACAATCAAGAAGGATTCCGTAAATCAAGAACTGATTTACTGGAATCCTCTACAGATAACGACAATAGTGACAATTTTGTTTTGAAGGCTTTAGTGAAGGCTCTTGGCTTGAACATTGAGAAACACCCCCATCCTTATGAGATTGACTGGATTAAAAAGGGTGTAGAAGTGATAGTGGATTTGATATGCAATGTCCGACTCTCCATTGGTAGCCTCTACCAAGACATTGTATTGTGTGATGTTATTGACATGGACACTTCTCACATCCTCTTTAGGAGGCCATGGGAATATGATGTGGATGCTAAACACCATGGAAGGAGTAACAATTATGAGTTTACTTGGTTCGGGAAGAAAATCGCCCTCATGCCACTATCAAACCCAACAAAGGTTTAGCTGAACTCAATACCCCCTTCAGTGGGAAAATGTCACCTGGAGTTGGTCAGGCCAGATTGTAGGATCAGAGCCTTAGAGTTCGCGGGGCGCGGGATATATACTAGGACTCTTTACCTGATATAATCAAAATATATCATATCACATTATAGAAAGGAACTACCCCTGGGTGGTGTCCATCAAAATCTATACACATATCACAGAGTCCCATTTACAAATACAAAAGCGTACTTTTACATTTCACAAATCAGGCCTTGGAACCTACATGTAGTGAACCCCTACTAATTCATGCCAGCCCGAGTTGTATGTAGGATTTGGATCTTCCACAATGCTACAGCTGGTTAAAAACCATTGCTAATCTTTACGCTTAGTGGGAAACATATCTTATAACTTATCTTGGGTACACGTGCATTTATCTTGAATCATAATAAACATATAAGATTACCGGATATCGAATTTTCGTGATTCATATAACACATCACATACAATTATCAGCATGACAAACTTATGCTTATTCGGATCTAAATGTGTTACTAAACAGCACTTCTCATGACTTATACTTACTCGGGATCTTGCTGATGGTAGCCTTATTATTGTTCTTGTCTCTAGTAGGACACGTCTTTTATACTTATCTCTAGTGGGACACATACTTATTGATTCATGGTATGCAGTGCGAGTTTATCGTATACTTATACTTATCTCATTAGGACACATACTTGTCAGTTCCTCGTGTCTGATTTGAACATACATCTTAAGCGGAGGTTGCCTCCACATACACATACTTTTATCTCTGCCTCTTGTTGGATCTCAGTAAGGAATTCTGGGGAGCTTATCGTATCTGGGGTACCCTTAGGTAACTCTGGGCTTCTCTTATACCATAGGGCTTATCGCATACTACGGAGTTTACACTTGTCGAGAGGTACGTAGGTTCTGGGAGATGTGCAGACATTATCTTTGATATTGCGGAACTTATTCTTACTTAGGAAGTACTAGTAGTACTACTTGTTCAAATGTCCCAAAAGACACGTACTTGCTGCTTATATCAAATTTATATTTAATTAAAAGTACGTAGGTACTACTAACTATACTCATACTAGGAGTGCAGTGGGTACCTCTTGAGTTTAATCTTATCTACGGAGCTTATACGAATTTGGCCAGGTACTACGAGAATTAATAGTCTGAGTGTGCCGTAGGTACTACGAAGTTATACTTATTCTTATTATTTCAGATCTTATACGTGTATTACTGAACTTATACTTATGAACTTATACTTGTGTTCTGAGCTTATTAGTGGCATTCGGATCTTATACTTGTATTACGGGAACTTATACTTGTCTTATGGAACTTATACTTGTGTTACAGGCTTATTCGTGTGTTGGATCTTATACTTGTATTACAGATATACTTGTCTTACAGGAACTTATACTTGTGTTCTGAGCTTATTAAATGTTCGGATCTTATACTTGTAATGCAAAAACTTATATATTTCTGAGCTTATTCTTGTATTTCGGATCTTATATGAAGCTTATTCTTGTACAAAAGTACCCGTGCGGTACTGCAGTTCATTATACGGAGGTACTGTAGGTACTCTTGGACTTATACTTGTGCAGATGCGGGAAGTGCAGTGAGACTCACGGAGATTTTACTTGTACGAAGTACCCATGAATTTTCTGAGCAATCTGAGGAGATGCTTAGGCGGGTACACTGGATCTTTACCATATTCATTAACTCTTTCTTGAAATGCTTTGTGAGGAGTCTTATCATATAGCGTTTGACCTCTTACCAGACCAAACATAAGAAATGAGTAGGGCTAGCGGCTGATAAGTACCCAAGGTGCAATCACGATCTTGAGGAATAGTAGCACATAGCCGAAGTGTAGAAGCACTTCATGAGATTTGTGCGTAGCACTAATCGGGTCTTGTCTCTTTTGGCGGGAGTGTCGTAGCACTGATTCTAGAATCTGAAGTGCGAACGAGTGTCGTAGCGCAATCAAAATTACCCGAAGTCTTAAATAGACGTGCATGCCCGCACATTAGCAGGGCGTCTTGCATTAGCACTAACGAGGAGTCAGGAAGCCTTAGTCAGGCGTCCACTCATTCATTTTTCGATCCTAGGTAGTCCTTACTATCATATGTCTTTGGAGACTCATAACCTATCTTTATCACATTACGTGTTTCATGCCATATTACTTTTTCGCTATTCGTATTCGTATTTCGAGTTTGTTTTCATATTTCATATCATATTCATGTTTCATGGTTTCATGACTATACATGTGCATTTCTTATACTTTTCTTGTTTCATGCCTATTACATGTAGCATTTCATATACTTGTACGATTATGATGTATGGGTTCATATCATACATGTGTATTCTTGTCCTCTATGAATCTACTGTAGAAATTGGAATCATTCAGTTAGATAAATCAGCCAAAAGTTATGGCATTTTCTGCCAAATAATTATTTACTTTGTTTACACTCGGGACGGAGTTTGAAGCACCCATTTTCCAGTGTCTTGACTCCATATTTGACACTGGTTATTTGGCTGCTGCTTTCAAGCTAAGGTGCTATGGGTTCTCCTCAGCTGGAATCACTTAAATCGAACCGCAGGAACTCAAGTTATGTCCTAAGCTGGCCCAGGGATTACTCTATGGTAAATCTGAGCGAAATTGGCTTGAACATAGCCCCACTTTGAGTGAATTTTTGTGTTTTATGTGTATGTTAATATGACATTATATTCGGGTTAAAGTTTTTGGGGAGCAAATGCAACTTATGCCCTATGATATTTTAAATTGTAGATTGGGTCAACAGTCATAATGGATTTAGGTTTAATTAGAGGATTAGCAAAGTGTGTTAGATTGCATTTTATGGCATGTGGTCCAGTTATACAATCGGTAAAGTTTGGTAGTTTTGTTAGGATTTGTATTAAGTATGTCTTGAAGGGACCACTTTGAAAAACTTGTTAGTGGAGAGGGAGTAAAAGGGTGCAAATCTGTGAGCTATGGCATCATGAGGCCCATGACACCTCATATATCTGGTGGGAGCTCTTGACACTTGGCAAGTCATGAGAGAGCTTGCCATGGCTTCCAGCAAAGCCAATTCTCTTGGTTTTGGATGCTAGACCAACTTCTTGCTAGGAAGTGGAAAGATACGGAATTTTAGAAAGTGAGAGAGAGTTCTAAGAGAGAAGCTAGAGAGAGGAAAAGGCTTGAAGAAGCTTGTTTTTGGTGGAAAAAAGGTTATTTAAGGTATGTAAACATGATCTTGAGGCCTTAGTTGTATTTCTATTGGACTTTGGATTATATTCTAGGGTTTTGTTGGGATTTCATCAACTTCAGATTTGATGAAAGAACGAGTTTGGTGGAACCCTAAATTGTAAGGCCGGTTTTGTGAAGATGGCATGTGTGTGTGTGTGTCGAGGGGAGGTGCTGTCCGACTTTCCCCTTGACCGTGACAGTGTTTATTATAAGTTGGCCTAAAGAACTCCGAACTAGATGATTCCAGTTGGAGAAGAAGCACAAGACCTAGCCCTTCGAATGTCTAGAAGCAACCAAGAACTAAACCCTACCATAGACTATGGTGAGGTTGAAAGTCAGATAGATTCATCCCACAATTAGGCAGTTCACATTTTTAGTCATAAGTTTGAGTTATATTGATCCAAATGGAGTGAAGTTCAAAATCCTTCTCAAAGTAGCCACATAGGGCGTAACTTCATGAAGAAAGTATAGCCAAGAGTATGGCTCATTTGTTCCCATCGTTTCGTCAAAGTAAAGGTGAAGTGAGGACACGGATTACGTCTAGGAAATAGTCTAGGGGAGGTCGGAGTGTAAAAACCATAACTCTCTTGATTAGGAGTCGAATGACCTGATTTGAAACTGTGAAGCTAAGAGATAAGAGACTTTTGGTCAGAAGACCATAGTGAACAAAAACATGTGGCTGAGTCAAAATGGTAGTTAAGAAAAAAAAAAAAAAGGGGGTCTTGAGATAAGGTGAAACAAGGTACAAGTGTTGTGTGTCTTTGTTTGTGTTACCCCTAATAGGGATGTTAAATGTTGATATTAGTAAGTGTAAAGAGTGCTCTTGAAGGATCAAGGTTTATGTTGGTAGGTATAAGAATATGTCTGATTCGAGTGGTGAAGTAGTAATAACCCGATTGGGTAATTTTATGTAGCTTGGTTGTTTGAAATTTAGAAATCTTATGACTTGTTAATTGCGAGATCCTTTGGAGTAGCCTCGGTTTTGACTTCCTTGGGAGACTTGTAGTTTTTGAATCAAGGAAGGTAGGGGATCTTATAACCTTCTCTGCTTAATACTTTGTGGTTTGATGTTGTGGGAATTACGTACCGATACATTGCTTTGACTATGTGATTTTCTAGATATATAAATGTATATTTTTATATATATGCAAATCTTTAGATGCTTGGTACATGATGTTTTTAAATATCCATGTGGTTGAATGCTTTGTAAAATTGTTTTAAAGCATGACATGGGTATGAGACTGTGTGAGAGTCGGATTGATGTAGTGGACACGGGATGATGACTAGTCCAGTTTGTAATCCAGGAAGGTCACAGATATACGGGATGTGGGCATATCCTTGGGTGGTAAGTCCCAGCAATTTGTCGTTATACGGGATGTGGGCATATCCCTGGGTGGTAAGTCCCAGCAATTTGTCGTTGTTCTGGGATGATCGGCTAGTCCCTAGGTGAAAGCCCAAAAGAGTCATTGATAAGGGGTTGAGATGGTGGTAGTATTTCATTCATGTGTTTCCATCATCAACCTATTATTTGTAAAATGCTCATGTTTTTGAGATATCTTGAATTATGTATAAATTGAAATGTTTTATAGGCATGACTTGTTATGGGATTCACTGCGAGTTGTCGAGACTCACTTACATTATTTCCCTCCACCTTAGATGCAGGTACTAGACCCGTTGCGTGACATGAAAGTTGGACCTGCAGGGTTTTTGAGGATGGGAAGTTTGTATGCCAACCTTAGCTTGTTGTTGGTTGAGCATACATTTTGATGAATATTTAGTGTTATGTGGATATTCACATTGTATATTTGGACAGTTGGTATCTTTTGTGGATCATTGTATATTTGGCTTGTGTAGCCACTAGTTTTGGAACTTTGTGTAAATGTTATTTTGATCAAGTGTAAGTGTATAGTTTTGGGTACATTGAGGAATTAACTCTGTACCGATATGTGTGTATGTTTGGAGACCTGGAGTAGTGTTTTATTTACGTTTCCAGGTGATTACTCCAAATGGAGTTTAGACTCAAGTTGTGAAAAAAAATCGGGTGGTAAAATAGTAACATAAATCACAGATTGGAATTAGGGGTCATGTGATTTTTTTAGATACATAGAATCGGAATTTGGAAGTACCTATTCCAGGGATGTTTGGTTATCCTTGAAATATATTTTAATAGCTGACTTGAATCACTCAAATCGGATAAGAAATGACCAAGTTATGGCAAAAATACGAACGCTGGTCAAAACAGAAAAACAGAGCACTTACGATACCGGTACCGCTCTGTTCGATACCGGTACCGCCCCTCGAAATTTACCCAGAATGTGTGTTTTTCTTCCATTTTTTCCATATGTTTGATGCAGGAATCAACTCAACCTCCCATATACACATCAAAACCCTCCCAAATTCATCTTGTAATCTCTATTTTACTCAAATCATCTTTCAATACTTATCTTGCAAGCCATTATGAATTCCTCCCAAACAAATCTATAATGGGTGCATAACCCTTCATAAACCAACTATAAAGCTTAGTTAGGGTTTGTTTCTAAGCCTAACTCAATTACATAATTAAACCATGAATCCAACCTATCGAAAGGAGTTTCATGTTTTCTTGTACCCGTTTAGGGTTTTACGACCCCACTTTCAAAAGAAATCTATGGTTGGGATGAAATCCTATCAAAACCACAGGTTTGAGAAACCATAGACATCCCTATATGGTCCAAATACATGATCTCATACAAAATTCATGATTTCCAAACAAATCCAAAGATCCATACTCATAGTCATAGTTATACCTTAATTTGGCTTCTTCTTCTTCCTTCCTTCTTAACTTACTTCTTCTCCCACGAGTTTTCTCCCCAGTGAGACCAAATTTGGTCTTAAATCCAATTTTTGAGTTAAGGCCATGTTTGGCCAAGTCAAATAAAACCCATTTTTGGGTTAAGTCTCTTTAATTGCCTTTTAGTCCTCCACTTTCCTTATTTTTGCAAATCAACTTATGTTATTTCCACTTTGGCCTCTAATCTTATCAATTCATGCCTTTTAGGCCTCTTTTTACAAATTACAATTATGTCCTTAAGTATTGTACAATTTCCGGGTTTCTCAATTTCCATGTTTCGCAATTAAATCACGAAACATTCAAATTACTCTTACAAATACCCAAACATGTAGCTTGACTAGGGCATATTTAGCGTTACGAAAATACTTCTTGCAACCCATGGCAGGTCCTTGGAACGTGAATTCAAGCCAGCCAAATTGTTATTGTTAATGGACATAACGAATAAACTGGAACATATATCACTATGACTATGAGAAGCTGTTTGCATAACAAACAGAATAAAATGTTAAAGCAATAAGATGGAACCTGTTTACAGAAATCAAGAATGATCAAGTTTTGTGTTTGACACAATTTCCTTAAGACAATTTATTACCCTCGCAGTGGTGCTTCGAGTTCTTGGCAATTCATCTCCCAGGATAAAATGATATCCTAACACAAAAGAAAACACTTCTTATGGTTGGCTGTTGAACTAGAACTAGTGCAGAACTCGGTCTCTCAAAATGAAGATGATATTTAACAAAAAAATGAACGAATGCAAAATGAATGATTGTGTGGCCTATATATAGACTCGCTCATGTTTGTTGGAGAAGACGCCCATTTAGTCAAACGATGCTTTCAAAACGTCAGCGTTTTGAACTCCTAGTGGTAAGCCAACAAATTTAAGGATATGTATATATATACACAACCAGCCCCAAACCCAAACCCGAGCCCAGCCCGGGGTGGCGGCGCACGCGTGTGTGGTGAAGCAAGCATGAGCTAGGTCCTCCCTCTTCCACAAAACCGAGGTGCCCCTTGGGGCCCAAACCCAACTATAAGGTAGGTGTATATATACCCTTTAAAAGTCTTGTTCCCGTGGAGTGTAGGACCTGAAGTTTAAACTTTGTTACCATTTTCAAGTGGTGATGTTTGGAGCAATTTCTAATTCACTCCTTAAATGGTTTTGAGCAACTCAATATATAATTTTCATCTCTGTGGAGGAGGAACACATTCCCATGTGGACCCACTAAAAGGAGTTTATGGGACCCATTTAGTATTTAGCTTAAAGATATTTAATTTATTATGTTCAAACCCATTTTCATGATCCCTCACATGAATGGGTGAAGTGAAATTAATGCAAATGACATGCTAACACTAAGAGTTCGGTTAAAATTTTGTATTGAGGAAGGTAGCTTGTGGCCTTGAACCTTCCCTTGTGAAATGCTATCGGGGGTTGCGATTAGAATCGGTGAGCATGAGGTGTGGCTGTTGATCGTTTATTAATAAACCCTAGGTAATAGCATTCACACATAATCTTTCACGACCTGAGTTAGTTCTCTCCACGATTGTGTTCCATTTGTATAAATAATTCACGGTTTCATGAGTGCTCTTAAAGAATTTAGCCTTTATCATTCTCATAGAACCGGCTGGTTGTATCACTCACACTGGAACGACTTCTTATGGAAGGTATTCTACTATACCCCACTTGTATGTAACAAGATATAAGAATCATTAAAAGCATGGCTTACCTTGTTCAACGCTGCAAGCATCACTATTCTGATCATAGGAACAAGTAGGAGATTTGTTCTCCGTAGTGATCTTCAATGAGTCACACAAAATTTGGTTGTCCCTTTGAACCTAGATCTTGGGATCTCCAGTCAGCTAGGTTGGGTTGCCATTATGGCGACTCTTTAGTGTATAGGCTTTAAACCCATTCCCCTCGATGATTTACTTACTTGCTCTCTGGTCAAACCTTTGGTTAACGGATCCTCAATGTTCTCTTTTGACCTTATGTATTCAATGGTCATAATACCATTAGAGAGAAGTTATCTTACGATATTATGTCTTCGACGAATATGTCGAGACTTGCCGTTATATATATGACTCTATGCTCTACCAATTGCTAATTGATTGTAGCAATGAATGCAGATTGCAGGCACAGGTTGTGGCCACATTGGAATATCTTCTAAGAAATGACGAAGCCACTCTGCTTCTTCCCCAGCTTTATCTAGTGCAATAAACTCAGATTCCATCATGGATCTAGCAATGCACGTTTGCTTAGAAGATTTCCAAGACACCGCTCCACCACTAAGAGTAAATAGATAGTCACTTGTGGACTTCGAGTCTTTGGTGTCAGATATCCAATTTGCATCACAGTATCCTTTAAGTACTATTGGATATTTTGAGTAGTGCAATTCATAGTTTTGGGTGTATTTCAAATACCTCAAAACTCTAACTATTGCCTTCCAATTGTCCGAACCTGAATTACTTGTGTATCTACTTAATTTGCTGACAACGTAAGCTATGTCTGGATGAGTACAGTTCATGACATATATCAAGCTGCCAATTGCTTGTACATATTCTTGTTGTGATAGGCATTTGCCATTGTTTTTGGATAAATGTAGATTTACATCTACAGGTGTTCTCGATGAAATTCTTTATCATCTTGTTCATTTCTTAAGAATTTTCTCAATGTAATGTGATTGAGATAATATTAGTCCATCTGATGTTTTAGAGATCTTTATCCCAAGTATAACATCGATAACACCTAAGTCTTTCATGTCAAACTTATTGTTGAACATTTCGTTGGTAGTTTTAATGACTTCATTATTGCTACCCATAATGAGTATATCATCAACATAGAGACAAATAATGACAAACCCATGTTCGGTGTTCTTAACATATACACATTTGTCACACTCGTTGATTTTGCATCCATTTATCATCATTACACTGTCAAATTTCGTGTCATTTTACATTTAGTTACTTGCTTTAATCCATAAAGGGGTTCCCCAAGCAGCCCGACAATTAATCTTTTCTTGACACGGAGCTGACCAAACCCTTCGGGTTGTTCCATGTAGATTTCTTCGTAAGGAAGTCACCATTTAAGAAAGCTGTCTTTACATCCATTTGATGTATCTTAAGATTGTGTATAGCTGTAATAGCTATTAACATTCGAATGGATGATATTCTTGTTACTGGTGAATAGGTATCAAAATAGTCAAAGCCTTCTTTTTGCTTGTAACCTTTGATAACCAATCTGGCCTTATATTTATCAATAGATCCATCTGCTTTCATTTTCTTCTTGAATATCCATTTATATCCTAGAGGTTTTGAACCTGGTGGAAGATCCACTAGTTCTCACGTATGATTTTTCAAGATGGATTCTACTTCATTGTTTATAGGCTGTGTAGCACCCTTTCTTTGATTCGACTTGATTTGCGGGTCCGAACCGAATCCGGGATGCTCCGATACCAACTAATCTGTGACACCCCCAACTCGGCACCCGGTGTCGAGCGAAGGTGTCATATATTTTTTTTAAACTTATAGCCTCCCCAAGTTTTGTTCATTGCGTATAATGTTCATAGCATTTAAGCTTTGTATTATGATACGTAGCAACGGATTACAAAATATATACAAGCTCCATATATGGAAGTGTTCAACATTTACAATATTTACATTGTTTACAAAATAAACAAAATTACGTATCTGAAAATAGACCGAGAAGGTGCTCCAGGTGGGCGCTTTAGTGATGCGTGGCCTTTGGCTGGCGATGTGGATTGTCTGTCATACGGATTCCTCTTACGTACTACACGGATGAAAGCAGCGTCTTTAAGGCACCTACGCTTGAGTGGGAGTGTATATGGATGACCTCTCTTGGGGTCTCCGCCATACAAATCATATACTTATGACACGTATAACGTTTACGTATCTTTCTCATCTTAGTTATATACTTTTTCACAACATGTTTCATTTCTTACACATCATGGCCTGTATACTTTTCATGTCATCTTGTACTTTACTTCTTGTTCACATGCGCATACTATCATCGCATGCGATCTTTGTATGCTTCTCATATCATGTCATATATTCTTTACATTTCATTTACATATACTTGTCATTTTCTTTTATGTTTCATGTCTGCAAATACCTTAGAAGCGGATACGAGAAATAACTGTATGTACCCAAAGGTACTATCACTACTCGCGAGGCAGTGATCTCTATGCGTATATACCCAAAGGTATCATCCTTTATGCGAGCGATGACCCTATACCATGTAATATGTATGACCCAAAAATGGAGACATTATATACCCGAAGGTATCATCACTTTACGAGACAATGACTTATGTCATGTAATGATCCAAACGGGATCTATTTCATCGACCCAAACGGGGCCTCGATATCTGTAAACTGTATGTTGCAGCAACTGTTTCTTCCCTATAAGCATGTCTATCTATTCCTTTACTAGGTTCTAAGCATACAATCCGTGTGTATTTTATGTTCAGTACATGTCTCATATTATGCATGAATAAGTATGATTACCACATATGCTCCATGTTTTTCATGATTTTTGGACCTTATGTGAGCTCCACTTTTATCATGCTATATAT
This sequence comes from Tetrastigma voinierianum, assembly GCA_016808115.1. Lineage (NCBI taxonomy): Eukaryota > Viridiplantae > Streptophyta > Magnoliopsida > Vitales > Vitaceae > Tetrastigma > Tetrastigma voinierianum. The sequence goes on from JAEQBH010002079.1 coordinate 344,989, forward strand.
GGCTGGATTCTTGACTAAATGGGCTTTCCATAGAGTCCAAGAACACCCGAAACGAAGTTCGGACGAAGAAGTTATGACCTTCCGAAGTTGGGGGTCACACGTAGTCAAACCCGGCCCGGTGACTGGTAGCGGGCGAGGCGACCTATTTGAGCTCACCTATTGTCCTCTACAGACACATGAATGGATTCTTGACTCAATGGGATTTTCATAGAGTCCAAGAACACTCGAAACGAAGTTCGGACGAAGAAATTATGACCTTAAAGTTGGAGGTCTACGTGAATCAAACGCCAGCTAAAGTGACAGGAGACTGGCCAGGCGCTGTCTGGCCAGGAGTGCAGGCTGAGATGCTGTGGCCAAATTTGTCTTTATTAATTTGCCTTGATCTAAGAAGGGCCTGCTTGGGCTACAGAGGTCCGAATTGAGAAATTCAAAATCCTAACATCAAGTTCATTAATGTGGCTACAATTTACCAGAAGGACTCCCTACCAAATTCCCTTTATTTCTTACCAAAAAATCAGTTATAAGGTTGGCTAATGTGTGTGATCAAAAATAAAGAAAATTTTCTTGGTTCAAATTGCAACCAGACCTTTCTGAAAGCAGCATATATAGGAGGCATTCTTACCGACAAGCTAACAAGAAATGAGTTTGAGGTTTCCAAACCAATACATTTACAAAATAGGGTTAAATAATGTCATACTTCTATCTACTGCCCGAACAAATCTGCATACTAGAATCCATACACAATTTGTAGCATCCATACCTGTGATATTCTTTTCACTTCCTTCTTTCTTCCCTTCTCTTCTTCTTCTTCTTCCCTTCTCTTCTTTTCTCTCTTATCCGTTTTGCTCACTTATAAAGACGAAAATGAGATATTTATTTTGATCTTATCATAGGTGATCTTGTCGGGTTTATTTCAGCTTTTTCTCTCTTTTGGAGCATTCTTGACCATCCGGTCAAAGTAAGGAAATTTCTCACTCACTCATTTGACCCTTGTCCTCTTCCACAAATTTTCTTCCTTATTTCATTTTAATTTGCTCTTTTGTGCTCTTTGGTCCTCCAACTCATTACTCCTTAATTTAACTTATAAATATTCCTACTTTGGCATATAAACTTATTAAATTATGACCCTTGGGTCTTGAATTGGTAAATTATTAATTTACCCTTAACTTTTGTATTAATTCCGGGTTATTGTTTATTTTATTTCGGAAAAAAAAAATACTTTTACCTTTTATTATACTAGCATGTATAAAAGCTGTTAGGAGGTATAATTTGAGAATATTCTGAGACTCTTTCCAATATGGAGCTTTGGGGAACGACATTCTTCCTTAAAGCTTTGAGGCTCGTCTTCTAACAAATACGTTAAAATCTGGACCAAAGATTTTGACATTCGTTCTTTTTTGTTGCGTCTAGGTTCATCATCATCTTGTTGGCCTTGACTACTGGCTATTGAAGTATCATGAGTTCTTTTACTTGACTTCGACTCTTGTGTGGATTTGTAAGGAAATACATTTTCAAAGAAAGATGCATTCCTTGATTCGATAATAGTATTGGCATGCATATCGAAAATTTCTGATTTATGAATTAGAAAACGATGCGCTACTATTATATTGCATATCCAATGAAAACACAATCCAGCTGTTTTGGACCCTATTTTAACCTTTTTAGGTATGGGGTACCGCCACTTTGTAAACATCTCCACACTTTAGTATTTGTAAGAAGATCTTCCAACCTTTCCTGACTAAATAGGGGATTTATTGGTTTTCTTTTGAGGTATTCGGTTGAGAATATAATTTGCGGAAAGAATTGCTTCCCCCCACAAATTTTGAGGTAGTCTAGAACTTAATAGTAATGCATTCATCATTTCTTTTAAAGTTCTGTTCTTACATTCAGCAACCCTATTTTGTTAAGGTGAGTAGGGTGCAATAGTTTGGTGTATTATACCATGTTGTGAACAAAAATCTTGGTGCTTCATATTCTCCACCCTCTATCACTTCTTATCACCTTGATTTTCTATCAAGTTGGTTTCTCCACCCCTCATTCTTGAAATGTTGAAACATTTCCAATGCCTCATCTTTACTTCTCAATAAGTAAACATAACAGTATCTTGTGCAATCATCCAATTAATGTAGAAAATATTTCTTACCACCTCGTTGAATAAATTTGGGATCACGAGATATGCGAATGTATTAACTCTAAGAGTTCACTACTTCTTTCAATTGATTGGAAAGAAGTTCTCGTAAGTTTAGATTCCACACAAATCTCACATTTATGATTTGGATCTAGTTTAAATTTGGGCAAACATTCCATATTGATTAATTTGCACAATGTATCATAATTAACATGTCCTAGTCTACCATGCCACACATTAGAAGATTCAAGCATATAAGCAGAAGACGTGTTCTTATTATTAATATTCTTAATAGGAGGTACAATAGTCATTAAATTCATTTTGAAACCCGTTGCTCATGTACCCCTTCCCAGCGTACATTCCGTTTTTGGTGAGGATGAAGTTGTACGAGGCGAGCACTAGCGAAGCCCCTTCTTACTCATGATAGTCTAAACACTAGATCATTTCGAATTTCTGGAACATGCAATACATCATTGAGAGTAAGTTCCTTTCCCGATGTCATCTTCAATACTACCTTCCCTTGGCCTTCAACCTTGGAAGAAGAGGAGTTGCCCATAAAGAGTTATTCTCCATTATCTATGCTATGATATGATGAGAACATCTTCTTGTCACGAGCAAACATAGTGAGTAGCCCTGTGTCCACCCACCATTCCTTGGTATTGCTGCCAATGAAGTTCACCTCGGAGACTACATCTGAGACATCGTCTACTTCAGTCACATTGGTTTGAGGGCGTTTCTTCTTTGGATTCCCTTGGTCCTGGCGACTATTATAGTCCTTAATTAGCACGGTGCCCTTGCTTGTTGCACACATAGCACTTGCCTTGGAAATTTTTCATAGGACCTTGCTTGGGACCATTGCCATTGTGCTTCCTCTTCTTGTTATTGTGGGAGGTTTGCCCTTGTTCCACAACATTGGCCTTGGATTCCATGATGGCCTTGCCTACCTTCTTCTCAGATGCACGGTTGTCTTCCTCTATTCTCAGCCTCACTATCAAGTCTTCAAGTCTCATTTCCTTCAGCTTATGCTTTAGGTAATTCTTGAATTCTTTCCATAGGGGTGGCAATTTTTCAATAATTGCAGCCACTTGGAAGAGTTACTAAGAGATTTATCCCTCTGCATGTATGTAAATGCAAAAATTACTGTAGATCTTGAACTTGACTTATCACAGTCTTGGAATCAAGCATCTTGTAGTCTAGGAATTTTCCCACTACAAACTTCTTAAGCCACATCTTAGTCTTATTTTTGTCAAGGATTCATTAGTTCTCATGCGATATTGAAGGGCGCAATACACATTACTCTGATGATGTGTTGTCAACCCGTTCAAGATGTAGTTACCCAACCTGAAATCGACATGCTTCCATGCTTCCACAGCGGCAACCACTTGCTTATCAGTTTCATTTTCCTTCAATGCGGGAGCATCCTCTTGAAGGAAACGGGCCAAATTTAAGGTGGTCAGGTAGAACAACATCTTTTGTTGCCACCTTTTGAACTCTGTCCCATTAAACTTTTCCGGCTTCTCTCCATGACTCACAGTCATTAGTGCTATAACAGGCGTTGGAGGAGGCACCACAGTAAGAGTAGAATCAGTAGCCATTACTGTTTGCAGAAACAATATATTAAATTTAAGAAATGACTGAACCAAATTCTGAGTAATAAAACAGTATTAAATCAAAACAGTGCAGTTGAAGTCTTGTAATAAATCAAAACAGTGTATAGGAAGTTCTGTAATTCCTGCATAAACCAAGATGAAACAAAACTGTAGTTTTGAGTTCTGTGTTTCAGAGCAATAGTTTAATTGAATTTTCCAGTTCTGAACTTTAGAACAGGAAGGCAGAACCTAGAGATTAAAACCGATATATATGTAAACAAAAAAATAAATTGTCTTAAGATTGTTAATGGACAGAACGAATAAACTGGAACCTATATCAATATGACTATGAGAAGCTGTTTGCAGAACAAACAGAATAAAATGTTAAAGTAATAAGATGGAACCTGTTTGCAGAAATGAGGAATGATCAAGTCTTGTGTTGGACACAATTTCCTTAAGACAATGTATTGCCCTCGCAGTGGTGCTTCGAGTTCTTGGCAATTCATCTCCCAGGATAAAATGATCTTCCAACACAAAAGAAAGCACTTCTTATGGTTGGTTGTCGAACCAGAACTAGTGCAGAACTCGGTCTCTCAAAACGAAGATGATATTTAACAGAAAAATGAATGATTGTGTGGCTTGAAGCTTGGGCTAGGGTCGTGGTTGGAGAAGACACCCATTCAGTCAAACGGTGGTAAGCCAAAAATCTAAGGATATGTATATATATACACAACCAACCCTAACCCCGGTGGCGGCTTGTGTGGTGAACCAAGCATGAGCTAGGTCCTCCCCCTTCCACAAAACTGGCAGTGGTGCTTCGAGTTCTTGGCAATTTGTCTCCAAGGATAAAATGATCTCCCAACACAAAAGAAAGCACTTCTTATGGTTGGTTGTCAGACGAGAGGCTAGTCACGAGAACTCGATCTCTCAAAACGAAGATGATATTTAACAGAAAAATGAATGATTGTGTGGCTTGAAGCTTAGGCTCGGGTCGTGGTTGGAGAAGACGCCCATTCAGTCAAACGGTGGTAAGCCAAAAATTTAAGGATATATATACGGCCGGCCACGACCGATGGCGGTGTGTGAAGTGAACGAGCATGAGTTAGGTCCTCCCCTTTCTGGCGGGGTGCCCCTTAGGGCCCAAACCCAATTACAAGGTGGGTGTATATATCTTGGCACAAGTCTTGTTACATCCGATGTGGGACACAAGCTTTTCACAAGCTTAAACCTTTTTGTTGCCATTTTCAGTGAGGTGATGTTTGGAAGTAACTTCTAATTCACTTCTTAATGGTTTTGAGCAACTCATTATATAATCTTCATCTCCTCACGGAGGAGAACACATTCCCATGTGGACCCACTAAAAATAGTTTGTGGGACCCATTTTTCCAACCGTTATTGATTGTGGTTGTTAAGGAGGTGACTAAGGGATCTCTGGAGATTCCGGATGGGGTCTAGGGGTTGATTGAGGAGTTCGTCGACCTCATACATGCTGAACTGCCTATGAGAGAGATTCAGCACCAAATAGACCTAGTTCTCTGGGCTAGTTTGCCCAATCTTCCCCATTATCAGGATGGCCACAGGCATGATATTCTACGAGGATGATTTTGATGATTCTTTGCGAAACAGCTCATTCATTACATTTGAGCGTATGCGTACCACTCACCTTGTTCCAAAGAAAGATGACACTTGGAGGATGTGTGTAGACAGTCGAGCCATCGACAAGATCACAATTAAGTACCGTTTTCCAATCCGACAAGTAGAGGACATGCTAGACAAACTAGAGGGGTCTTAGCTTTTCTCCAATAGAATACAACCGAAGATGAACGGAAAACTTTATTCAAGACTAGATAAGGCTTGTATGAATGGTTAGTGATGCCATTCACGACTAAGCACTTTCATCAGACTTATGAATCACATACTCAAGCCTCTCATTAGAAAATATGTTGTCTATTTTGATGATATTTTAGTCTTCAACAAGGATACTACCGACCACCTTGGCACTTCGTTTGTTTTAAGTGTTATGCGGAGCCTGAGTGTACCTTAACTTAAAAGGAATGAATTTGGCTAACAAATTTGTTTGTATTCTTGAGCTTTGCGAATAGTGAATAGGGAATTGAAGTTGATGAAAAAAAGGTTGAAGTGTGAGAAACTGGCCTACACCAAAATCGTCGAGCGGGAAATGGAGCATATATGAGCAAGAACTCTTCGCCATCAATCGAGCATTACAATATTGGGAGCATTACTTGATCTTGAAAGTTAGGTAACTTCATGAAGTGACCATCAAGCGCTTCAGTTCAATAATTCTCGAGAAAAATATCAGCAGGTTGCATGCGGATAGTTCTATATCTTCAACGTTTTACTTTTGTGATCAAACATAAAATTGGAAGCTCTAATAAAGAAGTCGATGCCCTTAGCTGAAAAAGTCATCTCCTTACCATGCTGCGAACAGAGATCATCAGTCTTGAGACTTAATGGAATCTTTATGAGGATGATTCAGATTTTAGGGACATTTGGCTACTGTGTGAGAACAAAGAACAAGTAGCGGAATGGGATAAGTCTAATTACATATAAGCCGCATGAAGGAAGGACCCAACAGAGTGAGAGTATGGATAAAAGCCCAGTATAGGGTGCCCGAGTCAATGCGTCAGGATCAACCCCTAATACACCTACATCGGGCATTTAGGAAAGAACACTAGTACTGTTTGACCACTCATATCACCTTAGACATGCCACTCGTTGGACTTGCCAGCAAAGAGCCTAGCAAAGTAGGCGGGTTACAAAGCCCGTTGGCGAATAGATAGACTTTGTCGAAGCCTTGACCATCATGGACTGCACGAAGCTCACACTTCCACGAAGCCCCATTCGTGCTCACTCTCAGGGCTTGCTACCATGGTGGACCAAGAGCAAATAATAGGATGTCACGTGACGGACTTCAAAAATATAAATTTCTTTGATTGTAAACTTAAAAAGATAGGTGTAATCTTTCAAGCAACATCACTACAAATTCTTTGGGAGTTAATTCATTTCCATAGACTACCGTCTTCTTGATGGCTTCCTCTTTAAAGGGAACCAGCCCTGCATTTCTGACACGTCCCTACGCGAACATCGCATACGGGAGCTACATGCAGAGGGTCTAGCACCTCTTCCTAGTGGAGATCGTACTACACAACTGCTAGTTGAGAGGTTATTCTAGTCTCATATGAGACGTGACATAGCAGGTTTTGTACAGAGATGTTCAGGTTTTTTGGCGTGCCAAAGGAAATGCATAAAATAGATGGTATACTCCTTTATCCATTCCAGATGGAATTTGGGAGGACTTAAGCATTGATTTTGTTTTGGGGCTACAAAAAATACAGCATCATGCGGATTCGGTGATGGTTATTGTCGACCGGTTTTCTAAGATGGCCCTTTTTATTGGCTGCATAAAAACAAGGGATGCAAGCTGTGTGGCACAACTGTTCTTCAAAAAGATTGTGTGACTGGCGTTCCAAAGACGATCACATCTTATTGTGATGTGAAGTTCGTCAATCATTTTTGGCGGGAGTTGTGGAAGAGATTTGATACAACAGTGCAATTCAACAGTACATCACACCTACAAACTGATAGGCTAGACTGAAGTAATAACAGATCATTGGGTGACATTATTCGGTGCATAGCTGGTGAACAACCAAAACAATGGGACCTGGCTTTGGCACAGGCAGAATTTGCTTTCAACAGTTTGGAGAACCGCTCCACCAAAAAGAGTGCATTTGCTATTTTTATACCAAGGTGCCCAATTGTATAGTTGACTTATTAGTAGTCCCAAGATTGAAGAGTCGCACTGCCACTGAATTTGCCGAATTTATTTCAAAGACTCATCAGGAGGTAAAAGATAACCTAGCTCAAGCCAGTGCTTAATACAAGTGTTAGTGAAGTGCTCTAAATACAATCGCATTTAACACTTATAATTGTATGCTTTTCATTATTATGAATAAAAGACGTCTTCATTAATTTGATGTTCATTTGTTATATGAATTGATGATGATCTTTAATTAATTAATGAAGTTCATGACACATAACATAGCATGAAGGAAATCATAATGAGATCATGATAATAAGATTCATATCATGTGCAATTATGTTAGTATCTAAATTATTCTAGTCATAGGATCAACGAGATTGGATATTGTTGATTCGGATAGACTCGCACATGTTAAACTACTTGATTGGATCAAACAACGAATTTTATAAACTGTAGTCATGAGTTGATTAGAGTTAACATGTGGATGTTTGATAGGAGTAACTAAGTACATTAGAGACTTACTATGAGATAATCATATGAATTATCTATTTACATGTAGATGATAGTCTCATTATAGCATTAGTACAAGTATCCTAATGTAATGCCCTGAAAATACCTTAACAGTTTTATAATATGTTTAGGGTATAAAATAAATTAAATTGTATTTTTCCGGCGTTTAAATTGCTAAAAACAAAAAATGATAAATAAAAAAAAACCCGAAAATTATAAAGGAGTCAGATAAATTTGGTAAAAATGTCAAATGAGGACTCAAGGGTTATAAATGAAAAAGAATAAATGTCAAAGTGAGAGAATATTGAAGTGGAATGTCAAATAGGGAGAATAGGGTCTTTTAATTCAAAATGATAAAGATTATTAAAATGTGCTAGCCAAACATGGCCTTACACATAAAAGGGGATAAGACCAAAAATTGGTCTTAGAAGGAGCTCATTTTGGGCATTCACATTTGAGAGCTAGGGCTCTCACATTTTGAGAAGGGAGAAACCTTGTTAGGTTGATTGTCCCCCATTTGGTCCAAGGTTTTGCAAGTAAAGTGAAGGAAAAGAAGAGAAGGAAAGAAGAAGAGAAAGTAAAAGGGGAGCTAGGGTTTCAAGTTGTAAAGAGAATCCAAGGTTAGAAACTCTTCTAATTCCATATTTAATTTGTTTTTGGGGGTTGTATTGGATTAGTTTTCAAGGTGTATTGTGGTTTAGTTGGTGTTGAGAAATTTTTGTATAAAAAAGATGTTGGGTTTTTAGGGGATATCTTACAAATGAAATTTTCAAAACCCATGTTTTTTGTTTATCATAACACAAGCGTCATTTAAATACAAAATTGAGGTTATTTCAAATTTATAAGTAAACTAGGCCTTTAGGAGAATAAATCTCCTTGAAATAAGTGTGTCCAAATTTGGACCCCATTGGACCCAAAAATTAGTCAAAGTGAGGCTCTGTTTTTAGAGGTCAATTCTGAGTTCGATTAAATCTGAGGTTTTGATGTTTGGCGTAGTTTTGTGTTTAAGGCCGTAAGTTGAGTTTATTAATCGAATTAAGGTGATTCAATTCTTTGGAGTAAGCTAGACTTCTAGGATAACAAAATTTCCACGAAATAAGTTATTCAAATTGGACCCCATTGAACTCAAAATTAATTCGTCTAAAGGGATACATGTTTTGAATAAATTCAGTTTTCGTTGAAATAGAATAGTTTTGGACGAAAAAGACATATTTGGAACTTGATGCTCAGGGTGGATGATTCAAATTTACGAATAAAATATAGATTTATAGAGGAATAATGAACTGAAGGGGTTAGGAAAAATATGGCTCATTTGTTCCAAAAAAATTTTATAAGTGAAAGTGTGTTAGGTAGAAAACAACCATAACTAGAAACCTAAATAAGCCAACTGATATTGTTCTCTAATTGTGATGGATCAGGGGTTGGCGACGAGGAAAAACTAAGGGTGAAGTCGAGATTAAAGGATAGGAGTCAGTCACGGCTTGACCTTTTTGGTTCGTTCTCTATTCTTCTCTTCTTATTTCAAGTATCAAAATTGTTTGCGCAATTATTGAAATGATTTTCAATAAAACTGCATATTGATTTATTTTAAGTGATTGTGAAATGATTGCCATGAAAAAAATTGCATGAGTATTGAAATGTGTTATTTGAGTATAAATGTATATACCATATTGTAAATTTATATGACTAATTTTTAATGCCCTTAATAGAATGTTATCCGTCATATTCGAGTGAAGGATAGATTGATAGTAATAAAGGGTCAAACTAAGCGATGCGTGAGCGAGCGTAATGTAGTGTCACTCTGATCCATAGCCCAATAGAACAGTGTCGGTAGTGTTCACAAAATAATTTTTTTATAAGCTGAGTCAATGACGAGCGAGGCCGTCTTTGTGTTATAAAACCTTTTTATATATACTAGCCTACAGCCTAGGGCAAGTCTCTTAGGTGATTCCGTTATCTGTCTGCAAAAACATTGGCTAAATCCGTTTTAAGGGGTAAAATGATAAGAATATTTAGTGAAATGCATGATTTGAGTTTTGAATAAGTTGTACATATGAAAGTGCATATTTGGGATGATCAATGAATTGTAAATGAATATATATATATATATATATATATATATATATATATATATATACGTATTGTATTGTGATAATTCAATAAGGTTCAAAAGCATTGCTTTAGAAAAGTTGCATGATTTGTGTTAAAATAAAATGAAGAGAGAACTTTATAGAACCACTAAGCATGAAAATGTTTAGCGCGTTGTTTTATTATCGGCGGTCTTGGTGAACATGTTCAAGCAAGATCGTGCAAGCGCAGTCATCGTCAAAGTCGCACGAATTAAAAAGTAAAGCTCCGACCATGCGTATGAAACCTATGATCACTTTTTGATACTTTTGTATTAAAACTATGTTATGAAGAATTAAACTCTGATATAATGTTTGTAAATGTTTTTATATTTAAACGGTTTATGTCTCTCAATGTAAAAGAGTGGGAAATGGGTGATATAATGCCATATTGAATGAAAATGTGTATTGAGAACAAATGATGGGCCCCCTTTAAGTTAAGAGTGATATATCATTATATATTTTCATGGATCAGATTATCAACTACAAATGAGTATTTGAAATATGTTTTATTGAGAAAATGAATTGTATCAGGATTCGTAAAAGAGGGGACCATGTCCCGGATCCAATTCGTACTCCAGGTCGGGTTTCGTACTCCAGGTCCGGTCAAGTACTGGGGCGCGAGCTCCTGACACCTAAGACTTGAGGTGCTCAAGGATATCTTGGATGCTGATTTTGTACTTTGACTTCATTCCTTGTTGCCTCTCAAAGGTCGCTCATAAGGTGATAATCGGGTACAACTTGAGGTATTCAATGGTAATTGAGTAGCTAATAGAAGATTCATCACTCCCAATAGAAAGAGAAAATACCTATGGTCTCTTGTCGGATCATTACTCGAGAATCTCTGGCCATAGTAGAAATGTGGGAGCTAGATGTGGCTAGCTTGTCTAGTGGGAGCTACACTTTGTCCATGCTTTGAATCGAGTGGGGTTTAGGATGGTTAAAGGACAAATTATGCGATAAATGTCCATGGGAGGGTTTGTAGTCAAACCATCGACTCTCCGTTCAATAAGGGGTCATGATGTGTTGCTAGATTCTTCTCATGACTTGCTTGGATTCAAGAATTGAATCAATTGGCCAACATAACCGGGACAATAATGGATAACACACTTAGAAGGTGTGGAGTTGATATAAAATGGGTTTGGATGCGATTCAAACATGAGGGAATTATTCTGTGAAATGGAATGTCACGGGAATAGTAGAATCTCGGGTACCAAATGGCTCATTAAGAGATAAAAGGAGGTTTGGGCTTGTTCATGGGCTTAAGGCCCATGAGGGTACACGTCTCAATGCATAGAGATGCATATAGCCTATCATCTCTTAAGTGAGGGGCCTTTTGGACATTTCATGGGCTAGGGTTCTCCTATATAAAGGTGTTTATAAGGAAACCCTAACCCAAGTCATGATAAGCCTACATTCTCAAGAAAGAGTGTTCTTGAGAGAAGAACAACCCCCCTTTGGAGATTTGAGTGTCAAATATGCTCATCTTGGCTTTCCTCTTCGGATTTGTTCTTGGCTAGCATTGAGACCTCATCCGGCACCGTATCCTTGGAGGTTGTTGGAGTGGGATAAGTCTCAAGTCACGTGCCAAGGAATGAAAGAAACCTCGGTGCACGTGTAGAGGCAACTGAAAGACGGACCTCGACTAAGACAAACTCGGGGTGATATGGGTCAAACTCGTCCAAGGGTGTGGAGGCCCAAGCCAAATAAAACAAAATGATAGGGTAGCAATGGTCACCTCGGGCATCAAAGAGCCCCACGCTCGGATAGACATTTCAGACATGGGGAAGGGGAAAAGCTGCATATGCTTTACGGTCACCTGGACAAACATAACGGGGTAATTAATGTACAAATGAATGTATGAATATGTAACGTAAGAAAGTGAAAGGGCTCTCTTAAATGTCCTAATTATGAGCATTAAACGTGTAACCCCCAAGCCGTGGGTATAAGAGGGGATAAAGGAAAAAAAAGGGGACCGCTTCTATTTTATTACTTGTGGTATTATCTCTCACGTTGTTACTTTGTGGGGAATCAACTAAACACTAAGTTTATCGACTCTCTCGCCGTGTGGATATTGTTAAATAAAATATAGGACTTGGTTAAGCCGGTCAGTGCATCTCGCCGCTTCAAAACTTTGATGCCTCAAGATGATTCTTGGGTGGGTTTTTCATGAAAAATTTTAAATATGCTGCTGCTTGGGCAAATGTTGCCTCCATGAAACCCAACAGTGGTATTAGAGCATCACTTGTATGCATCAAAATCAGTTATTGGTTGAGAGTTTTTGGATCTTGATAACCGTGGTTCCAAAGTTTTGAAAAATGAGATTTTTTTTTATATGAAAAAGTTCCATCCGATGTTTTCTTCATGTAATCTGGTCAAGAAATGACCAAAGGTGATTATCTTGAACAAGAAATGTTTTGAATGGGATTCAAACAACCAAACATGGATTGCCAAAAAAGCATGTGAAGCTTCAGGTGGTTGTGTGAGACACAGGCCACGTCACAATGTGGGTTTCTCCAATTAGTCGTTTTGATCTGAATTCTGGGCTTTGAAACGCATGATTTCGTGTTTGCTCTTTAATAATCAACTACGGTTGTTGTGTTTCCCACAACCTGTTTGATTATCTCAGGTCAACTCATTTATGGTCTCTTGTTTGTGATTTTGATCTGGATTCCGGTCTTTAAAATGCATGATTTTGTGTTTGCTCTTCAATAACCAAATAATCTGTTTGTGTTTTCCTCATTTCAACTTTTTAAAGAACCTTACTGCTTATTTGATTGAACAAATATGCCTCTCATTGTGATATACACATATATCTGAATTGTGACCGGTTGAGGTCGGGATTTTATATATAATTTGTAATCAAGAATCGAAACACCATATCCCCCGTCCCATACCGGGTTCGAGATGGGTATGAGAATCAACTTTATTTTTTGGGACGGGTTTGGGATAGGGGGCGCCTGTTCCTAACCCGCCATGTTAACATTCCTTATCTCATTTGTTCTTTTTTATTGAGGATATGTTTTACAATTAGGATCTTACATTTAAAATTTATTAACCATATTTGAGTTTAGTTTATGCATTTGTAAACAAATAAATTTATTATTTAAGATAAAATAAACCAATAAATACTACTTGAGATTAATAAAAGTGAATATATCCATATAATTGTTTAAAATAAATTCTAAATTAACTTTACAAAATAACTCAAAATTTAAAATAAAGATCAAAAAATAAATTCTAATCACAAGTATTAGATTTTACTAAACTATCTTAAAGTAAGCATCCTCTTAAATTTTGAAAAAGTGAAATATAAACAATTGGGGTCAATTTAAAAAAAAGGAAGATGGGGGGATAAGATCATGGAGGCAGTCCAGGTGGATGGTTCTGAGATGTGGAAGCTGGGGGATATGGCACGTGTAGGACACGTGGGAAGTAAAAGACAGCGTAGCATGCGTTGATCAATGGATCCCCGTTCAATTGCATGCCACGCGTCGGAAGGTTAGGCTCAACGTGTCATCTTTCTGAAACACTGTTAGTTGTATATAGGTTGCCCTAAGAATCACTCTGAAAATCCATAGAACTCTGAGAAGCAAAACAAAAGAAAGAAAAAAAAGAAGAAAAAAAAACCGATTGGATATTTCAACTGTTAGGGTGTGAGAGAGGATCATGGCGTCGGCACAAGAAAAAGAAGCACGGGCAGAGGCAGCCTTGAGGATTGCTGAGTCGGAAAAGAGGGAGGCGGAAAGGGAGAGACAAGAAGGAATTAAGTTGGAGTTTGATAGACAGAAAGAGCAGAGCCCTGGTGTGGTTGGGTCTGTTATCAGGGCGGTTCAGGAGACATATGAGCATGCTAAAGAGGCTGCTACCGGCAAGTCTCATGACGCTTCTCAGAAAACGAGTGATAGCGCTCAGGTTGCCTCCGAGATGGCCGGAGATGCTGGACAAAAGGCTGCAGACAAGACGGGTGAAACTAAAGATGCAGCCACCGAAAAAACTCGAGGGATGTCGGACGTCGCCTCCCAGAAGGCCCAGGAGGCGAAGGAGAAGATGCACGAATCGAAGGATTATGCGGTTGACAAGTCCGAGGAAGCTAAGGACTCCGCTGCGGAGAAGGCCAGGGAGATGAAGGATACGGGAGCCCAAAAAACAGGGGAGTACAAGGATTCTTGTGCGCAGAAAGCGAAGGAGACTAAAGATACGGCGGCTGGGAAGGCAGGGGAGTACAAGGACTACGCTGCGGAGAAAGCGAGAGGGGCCAAAGACACCGCAATGGGGAAGGCAGGGGAGTTCAAGGATTGTGCAGTGGAAAAAGCTAAGGAAACCAAGGAAGCCACAGCGCAGAAAGCGGCTGAGTACAAGGATTATACTGCAGAGAAAGCTAAGGAAGGCAAGGATACTCCTGTTAGTAAGATTACTGAGCTCAAGGATTCCGCAGCTGACGCCGCTAGGAGGGCCATGGATTTCTTGACTGGCAAGAAAGAGGAAACCAAGCAAGAAACTGCCGAGACTGCCAAGGTGAATCATAATATACCCCCTAAACTCTAGTCACTACACTCCTGCGGGAGTTTCTTCACATGCATGCTCTATTTTGGGCACCTTCTTATCTTTTCACTTTATACATACATACATATATATATAATCATCAAAATGTTGTATGATTAGACTGTTTTATTAGATAAAATAAACAAGTCTCTCCCTCACTTCTTTTGGGGATGGGAAGAAATTAATGTAAGTGTATATATAAGTATTTGTTAGTCTGAAAAATTAGTGGAGTAGGAAATAGGGAAAGAGGTATAAATGGTGTGGACATGGTTTGGATGGATTCCAAAGTCGCAGCATCGGAAAAAAAAAAAAAGAAAAAAAAAGTTGACATAATTAAGCAGGGGATGGATTTGGCAGGAGGAGCTGGGTGGAGCTGAGGAAGCCACGAGGCGGAGAGTGGAAGAGTTGAAACTTAAAGAGGAGAAGTCCGGCGAAGAGGGAGGGAGCCAAACCCAGCAATCTAAGGGCACTCCAGGCGCCAAGTAAAGCCTCTCTAGTCTCTCTGTTAAGTCCATCCTTCTTTCTTTTTTACATATAATTAATACGAGTATATTTGACATGTACGGGTCGGGTCGGGTCAGGTGGTGTTGATCAACATGCGGGAAACTCCCACCGGATCCGTAGCCACCACTCTGAAAGATTCAGATCAGGTCAGCGCTCAAACTTTCAACGACGTGGCCCCCGTGGACGAGGCCGAGGCTATTGCAAGTGTGGATCGCAAAGAAACCAAGTGACCACCATACTGATACATGGAATGGCCTTTTCTACAGTCTTACTGGCTACTACTACTAATAGTACTAGTACTAGTACCTGCGCGTTTCATTTTTATTTCAAAAAATATAACGCCATGTGCTTTATTATTGTAATATTTGTGTGTGCAAAAATAATACTAAGATGTGGGTCACTGCCCAATAAATAGTCCACAAGAGGAGGCGGCCTATGTAAAAATTCTGTCCAAGAATCTTTGTCCCTTCCGCTTTATTAGTGTGTCATTGTCCGCAGCCCAACATCAAATTGTCTTAGTATATACTTTTTCTTCGTTGGTAGGCGTTGCTGTCACGTGGGACAGAAAGAACTGGAAAAACATACCATCTTTGAATTCGATGATTACACTTATAAGTCCCATAAAATAAAGATTTGTGCATAATATATTAATATACGACACAACAATCAAAATGGAATGGACTGGCTTTGACGATGGTGAACGATATAATATGATTTGGTGATGGTGGATGTTCCCTGTATTGTCTAATGGAAATCTTCTCACAGAAAATTCATATGGTAAAAGATTGGATTGTCACGTTTGTTTCTACGTGGGTGAACGATATAATATGATTTGGTGATGGTGGATGATCCCTGTATTGTCGAATGGGAATCTTCTCACAGAAAATTCATATGATAAAAGAGTGGATTATCACGTTTGTTTCTACGTGGTATCATCCCAATAGTTACTATGTTTCAGAAGTTGGTAGTAATAGATTTATCTTAAATGTTTTTTAAAAAAACTTCGAGGTGGTAAAATATTTTTGGAATATAGTAAAAATTGTTATATATTTAATAGCGATGAACATTTTTATCAAAATAAAAATTAAGATTATGAAGATGTTTGTATTTAAAAAAAAAAATTAATAAGATGAAAAATAATGGAAGTATTTTGTAAGTGGGTGATAGTTAAATAAAATATTTATAAAATTTCAAAAAAATTATTTTGAAAATTTCAATTTATATCTATTATAAAAATAATTTCATTGATTTAATCTATTAATACATCAATAGAAACATAGCGTTAAAAATTATAAAAGATGAAATAACATCTAGGTTAATAACATAATAATCGACTTAAAACCTATATATTTGATAGTTTGAGCTTATATATTTGATATTACTTTTGTGATTAGAATACCTATAACTTCAATTATGCAGCATATTGATAATCATTAATTTGAATTCTTATCTCTAGTCGCATATACTTTGATTTTTTATCTCTGATCCTATATACTTTGATCGATTGTCTAAATCACTCAAATAAAAGAAAATATCGCATCATGATGACGAAAATCAAAACATTGTATAGAGATGATACAACCATTTGTCGCATTAAGACAACAACCACATACGTACGAAGACAACGGCGCACCAAAGCAACGACTAAATCATGAAAAAAAAACAAATAAAAACGTAGATATGTGTGAAATAACCACTTTATTTAAAAAAAAATGAAAATAGATATAGATGAGTTATTTCAGACCAAGAATTACCAAAAAATCCACATTTAGAAAAAGTATCTATTATTTATTTTAAAAATAAAAAACTAACAGTTTTATGTTTTGAAACAAAACATGAATAAAATATCTTAATTTCAAAGTTTTTATTACAAAATACGATAAGGTTGCTATGCTGTTAATATTAATTTTTTAAAATAGTTAAAGCTTTTTTTTTTTCTGAAAGGATAGTTAAAGCTATGAAGAATATATAATTATTAATATATTCGAATCATTTTAAATTTATAAAGTATTATATATAGTTCAAAATTTCTATAATTTTATATGTTTTATATTTAAAATAAAACTTTTTTACAGCTAACACTTTAATTATAATATGGTAAATTATTTCAATACTCTATCACATGAACTTGGCATGATAAACATATTTAAAATTAAAAATTAAAATTAAAATAAATTCAAATGATGGACATTGACTAAAAATCCTACAAAATTTCCCATCATTTTAAACTTTGGTGACAAAACATATATATTGTTAGACTTATATTTAAATTGTAACGGCACTGATAAGATGTATACAAAGAATTTAAATTAAATTGAAACTAGCATTGAAATCGAACAAATTAGATAGTTTTGAAAGCTACGATATTCATGATGTAACAACACACCTTGATTTTTTAGTGAGTTGTGGGTGGAATAGAATGAAAATTATGAAATTCATGTATTTAGAAGTAAGAATTTTACTAAAATATTAGTTTAAAGCCTAATTTGATGCAATCTATTTTCAAAATCTAAAATATATGTTTCTATTTTTTGTTTTTCAGTTATTAATTTATAAAATAAACTTATAATATGCTAATTGACAAAATATAAAACAAACTTTAGTTTTTTTTTACAGTTATAATGTAGTAAAATATCCCCTCCCCTTTTATACTCTCTACCATATGAGATGGGTACGATTGACAAAACAAATGGAGTTAAATCTATATATACTACTCTTAAAAGTACAAAAAACATTTCTCAATTTCTTCTAAAACTACCCTTGCTAATACACATTTTTATCTCTATTCAATTCATTTCAATTAACCGTTTCTTAAGAATTCCTCAAATACCATTAATATATTAACAAAATACCATTTTTATTTTTTTTCCATTAAAACGTCTCACACCAATTTAGTAATAGAACCTTCTTTAAAGTTATAATTTTTTTTCCGTTACCCACCTCCATGTTTGAATCAATGAGACCACCACAAGTCACATTCGTTATATTTAAGGATTTTATAATCCCTCAAATACCATTAATATATTAACAAAATACCATTTTTATTTTTTTCCATTGAAACATCTGATACCAAATTTAGTAATGGATCCTTTGACACTACCAACTCTGCAAATTCATTATATTTCTCTCCACATCATGCTGTTAAAATCAAGCAGCAACACTTACGACTATGAATCCTGTGACTATGAAGCCATCTCAAACCAGATGATCAAATTCGATCCATCAGCAAGACAATCTTCATGGCAAATTTTTTTCTATTCATCATTGAATTTGAATCACTAATAAATAGGCTTTAATTTCTTTCATATTTATTAACACATTGTTGTTATTGGGTGTTGAACATAAGGTTGACAAGACCATGAATACAATGGAAATTATGACAAATATTATAGAAGATTTGGGTGAAGCTATAAAGAAGTTATATGAGGATAAAGTACCTTAATTCTATATATTTCTCTCCACATCATGTTGTTAAAATCAAGCAACAATACCTGTGACTATGAAGCCTAAAGGGAGACGATCCCAAACTACAAGATCAAATTCGATCCATCGGCAAGACAATCTTCCTAATAAATTTTTTTCATTCATCATTGAATTTGAATCACTAATAAATAAGCTTTGATTTCTTTCAGATTTATTGACACATTATTGTTATTGGGTGTTGAACATAAAGAGCTTGTGTGTTCGTTCTACTTCGATGCGTATCAAAGGGTTTGATCCTCCATCTAATTCCAACTCGCCTAAGTGGAAGCCACAAAGCTTTGGACATTTTGGGAGCTTATCTTGCCCTTATATTTTGATTTGGAATAATGTCATTTTATCGAGTATAGAGTTTTCTTTGTGAAACCCCAAGAAAATCTAATTTTCTGAAAAATGGTAAAATGGTAATTTCGGTCAAAATCCAAAATTTTTCTAGATCTCGGATGTGAAAGCGGACTTCAGGTGGAATCATCGCGAAATCTAACTACCACGTCGGTCTGGAACAATCGAGATTTTATGTTTTGACAGCGAGGGAGTGCGAGACGAAAACAGCACATTTTGAGTGGCTCAAGTGTGCCACGTGTCAGGTGCAGATTTAGTCAAACAAAGAGAGCCAAGTGGGGCCCATATGGACATGTGGCATCTCCTAATTGGATGGAAATCCAAAGTGGGTGGATAAAGTGGATAAGGAAATCCAATGAGCTAATGATGGCTTGACAAGTGGCAAGTGAGGGGAAAAAAAGAAGACATCTCTTCTCCATTTGGCCTGGTATGTGCAGTCGGGGAGGGAGAGAACAAATTTTGAGAAAATGGAGGGTTTTTAGAGAGAGAAAGTCCAACTTCTCTCTAAATCTCCCGGTGTTCGGACCGTCAGTTCTCGTTGGGCCAAGAAGCAAAGTTGTTCTATGCTGCAAGGGCTACGCGTGGACATCGGTTTTGTGGAGTTTCGACAACTCCAGGAGGTAGGGGGTTTCTCCTACTTGGTTTATTTTCGGTTTAAGAACCTTGTTAATGGTTTGGTTGATGTGGCGAGTGAGTGGCCATTTGAAAATCGATCCCAAATTTGGGGCCCCGAAATGTTAGAGAAATGGGACCGCGTTTTAGACCCAGTCCACCAATTTGTTTGGGTAGCTTAATGTTATATTTGTGAGTTTTTGTTTGATGTTAAATAACATGTAAATTGTATTTTAGTGTGTGTGAGGCGGAAATGGCCATGGATTACGGAATTTCACAAGTGGAACCGATGTATTGAAGGGTTGCCCATGGGCTGACCTTTGCTTAGTATGGGGCCCAGGCTAAGCAGTCCGTGTCACTGTTGGACCTAACGATTATCGCGTGAATTTGCTTGAATTGGATGGCTTTAAATTGTGTATGGAAAATGAGATGTTAATGCATGCTCATTAATGTGCTAACATGATGCTTGAATTATATGAAATATAATTGTGTGTGAGCCATTGGAATTAGATAAATTCGGTTAGTATATGCATGATTTGTATATTAACATGAATTGTTTGGAAATAGCATACTGCATTTCATATGCACCGGGCACCCTAGAATGGTAGGTGTGAGTGCATGACATGAAAGAAAATAAAAAGGAAAATGGTTGTGAAATGAATTTTAATAGAAGATTTTCCGGAGAATTGGGTTGGGAGATTTTCCAACAATTCACGTCGGAGGAGCCCATGAATTGTTTCGAGGTGCTCAGCAATTCTCTCGAGGTTGTCCCCGGCAGATTTCTCAAAAACTTGGTAGTATGTTTTCGAGAACAAAAACCTTTTGTTTTGAAAACATTGTTTTTCTCACTTTTGGCTTAGACATGCGTGAGGGAGTCAATGATGGCTCGAGACATGGGAGTGGGTGGGTCACATTCTCATTCATATCATGTAGACATTTGAGTAGGATCATGTATTTGCTAAAATGTGTTTGTGTTGAACCATTGCATGTGCATTTAGGTGGGGAGGAACCCATGTAGGAGGTTATCATTACTGGGCATTGTTCACTATGTCGAAGGAACATTATTTCAAGTACATGGAGTGTTCGGGAAGACAACGCTCATTAGAGGCCGCTTTTGAGAAGAAAGCCGATATGTGGCTTTGATTAATTATTTTTGTAAAACATGTATTAAAATTCTAAATTTTAATATATGTTTGTATTAAGTTAATGTAATTAACTTGGCTTATTGCCTTATAGTTGGTTAGATTTTTGGTAGTATTGATGTATTGGTAAAGTGCTATTTTAACAAATATATGAGTGCCAATGATATGAGACACAGTTTTCCACAGGTTGATGGTGATCAATGAGACACCCCAAAATTTAGAGCGTCACATCTTTATGATTACTTTGTTAATGTATCATTTGTTTAGCTTATAGGAATCCATAATGAAAGATAAAAAGAAATAAAAGTAAATTTTATTTGTTCAAAAATTATTTTATTGAGTGACACATCCCTTTTTCAAAACTATGTTATTGTTTATTATCAAATACATTATGAACTACTATCTTCATCATTTTTCAAGATATTTCAAGTTGTCAAAGCTTCTCTCTAACTTATGTGATTTGCTTTTTTTTTTTTAAAAAACTTATGTCACTTGCATTTAGATTTGTTAAGGGTTAAAATTTATTTTATTATCATATTACACCACAACCATAAATTTGTTTGAATTTGAATCACTTAATAATATTAATTAACTTTATAAAATATACTTATATCCAAATATTCTAAAAACTTTTCAAATCCAAATCTCATAATTTACTTTTTAATTTATAATTATCCTTTAATTTACTTTTTCAAATTTAAAAATAATTATTTATTTATTATAATTTATTAATATTTAAGGTTAAAGTTTAGTTTATTATCTTTTAATACCTTACATATCGCCATGTAATTAACATTATAAAATACTTATATTTGAAAATTTTGAAAACTTTTCAAATCCAAATTCTTAATTTACTTTTTATATTAAACATTTTACTTTTTATATTAAAAAATTTCAAATATATTATTTGGATATTCCATCTTAAATCATATAACATTTTTTAAATGTTTTATTAAAATAATAACTTATTAAGATTCTTCAAAAAAAATAACTTTTATTAAGATAAAATAAAAAAGTGCTAAATGAAATTAGAAAAATTATTTTTCTCATAATAAGATTCAAGTCATATGTATTTGTTAAAAATAAATTTTAAAAAAAATACAAAAAAATCAAATTCATTATATTATAAAATAAAAACTATGATGTTCAATTCTTTTGAAATGATAAAGATAGAGGAAAATAAAAAAACAAATTACATGCTACAAGTACTTTCAATGTTTCACTTTTGACTTTAAAAAGTAATAAATACGATTTTACCAGCTAAAATAGAAAAACAGATATAGTTATAATTGGTTAAAATTTTATATATAAAAGTATTTAGTTTTAGACTTGAAAGATAACTTTTACATTAAATATTGGTTTGTTTGAGATTTTTTAAATAAAATAAAATAGTTAAAAATATTTAGATGTTATCTTAAATATGTGTTACTTCGATTTAATAAATTTTAGGTTGATTTATTTTCTTACATTTCTATGCTCTATTCATTAAAAAAAATTTCCTTACTTTTTTTTTTATGATATTTCATATTTAGATGTTACGTTAGTTTAAATTAGTTTACATTTTTCTTATTCTTCTTATTATTTATTTTTTGATAAAACTATTATTATTATTATTATTATTTTCTTTGTCACCAAAATTTTATGCTAGCTTTTTTGGATATTTTTTACTACATTATATATAACTCAATAAACAATTATCTTAATGTTAATTGAAATAACAAAATTTATTTATTGTTGTTTGTTATAAGATCCAAGTAAGTTAAAAATAAAATTTAAAAAAACACAAGAAAATCAAATTCATTAGATAATAAAATAGTCGATGATGGATGTGACGCCCAATGAGTGTCCGTTAATGACGGAATCAATATGAGAATACTCGTGGATGTCGAATGGCGGAAACCTTGCAGCTTGCAATCGGGCGAGAGTCTCCTTTTGTACGAGGGCTCACCCGAGTCTATAACATCCCAACCGTATCTACTGGCGATAGCCCGGTCCAAGTCGAGTAAAATAATGGCGCTTAGATTATTTGCATCCCGTCTTCGTGAAATATAAGCCGCATGACTATAAAACCATAGTTCATAAGAGTTTAAATTACATAACTCTTATACAAATAAATGCAACCCATATATATTTACAAAATATATATCAAAGTCACAATCCGGCTTTCTTCATATGTGCGGTCCCGAATGTGGAGCGTGCTTCACTTTTGACAATACGAAGAGTCTCACGGCAGGTGAGCAAAGCCGATGGTGATAATCTCATACAAGGGCTACTGCACTTTAGAATGCGCATCTGTGGCGTCGAACAAACAATAAGCATTCAGTGAATACGTGTAATAGCCCTGCCGTGTCTGCATGTCATGGATGATGGGCTCACTATCATATCCGAGTCCTCCCGACTCCTCACACATGATTGCCAAGTGTGAACTCTTGTCATTTTGATGACAGCGAGATTACTCTTAAATGTTTCATTTTCGTTTACTGACCATGCGCACCGAGTCCTCGACTCCCTCGAGCATCGTTTTGTGAATGAAAACCGTTTAATAAAGATATTTGTTTTCAATCGTGGACAGCGTCACGATATAAATAGTGGACGCGCTCAGAATGTCTATTTTGTGGACAACCCTCGATGTATATCAATTAGACGGAGGGAGCTCAAGCGGTGGCTGTATATGGACAACCCTCCGATGTTGTAGTGGAGCCTTCAGATAAAATAATATTGTTGGTCGACCCTCGAACAATTACCAGCTTTACCTGCACTCCTATATTGTTTTAGGGTTGCCTTACAATTACCATATGAAATGCAATGAGCCATTTCCATTTCCTTAACCCATACGACTCATTGGGCGTGCCCTGTAATCGGGATTCAACTTAATCAACACTTGTGCGGTGTTGATCATGACAGGTAATACTCCGCGACACACCATCGAACACGGCTACGGTGCCGATCGACTATCTGCACTCACACCCGTGTTATGCGATGTTTTTGTGCATGTATATTTACAGGTATGTCATTACCTATTCATATCATGCTACATATATAATGAGAAGCTGTGCAGAAATTCCAATTTACGGAAAAATGGCAAAATCGTAATTTCGGTTCTGAAAATTGTAATTTGGTTAAATCAGAATTTATTCTCTCTAGATCTCGGATGTGAAGCAGTTTAAGCATTGGACTTATAAAAATCTAGCTAGCACGTAAAAATTTAGTCGAATTAGAGACGATTAGATTTACGTTTTAGAGCATCGTTGTTCGGTCTTGAAGTAAGCAGTTGATCGACGAAATCGCGTATAACAATCTTCATGTACTTACTTAGTGGCATGGTGAGAAATCTTGAAAATGGATAGTAGAGATAAATTTGAGATATCAGCGGAAATGAAGGGCGTAATGGTCATTATGGAATTTGATTTTAAGTCACTAAAAAAGGCAGGGGTGTAAATAGTGCTCTTCTTCTCAATTGAAATAAAGCAAGCGGTGAAGTGTAGAAAGCAAGGGGAGAAGTAAGGCCGGTGGGCGTAGAGGTTGGATTCTGGTGAGAGAAGATCGAGGCTTTCTCTCTAAAATATTGGGCGTCAGGCCAGTGAGGCGGTCTTCGGGACAGAAGGGAAAGGTGCTCTCTGCGAGGGAGCTTCGCGTGGTCTGGGATTGGGGTTCAGACAGACTCATGAGGTGAGGTTTCTCTGCCCAGGTTTTGTCACTCTTTTGAAGTCTTTCTGAATGTTTGAGGTCGATTGGTCGTTAAGGAATGGATTTGATCGGATCCCCAAACCTTGGAACAGTGTATGGAATTTTGAAATCAAAATGGATGCGTGATGGGCCCGTGTTGACCACGCCAGTACGCTTGGAAACATTAATTGTATATTTATATGTTAAAATCATGTAGTGATTGGGGGAGTAAATTTGAGGAATGGCGAGTGAAATGCGGGTTCCTGAAAGTGAATCGTGAATTTGTGATTTTTCGGGGTAAACGCGGGGTTTCCGCTGACTCCGGCGATCGCCTCAAAGCTCTCGGCGCGTGACGAAGATGTGGTGATCGGCTGGAATTCAGCGATTAAAGTACCGAATTGTTTGATCGTGCTTAGTAGGCTAATTTTGATGTATGAAATGAATTTACATGACATGATTATTGTGAATTGATTGTTTTGTAAATATATGCGTGTTTATATATTCACATGTAGTGTATATTAGGTGGCATACATGCATTCCATATGCCTTGGAACACCCAGGACTATAGGAGTGCATGAGTGATGTAGAAAATGGTTAGTTGTCTAAAAATATTAATTATGGTGTTAAATTAAAAATATCAATCGTCGAAGGCAGCCCGATTGATATTCATCGGAGGAGTAGTCCACAAACAAATATGCTATATCAATGCGTCGGAGGCGGCCAAATTGATATATATACATCGGAAGGGTTGTCCACTAACGAAGCGATAATTCTCATCACGGGGAACCTTGGCGAGTGTGAGAGAATCGGTGGACTTCGGGATGCGAGTTAGTCGTATGAGCGTTAGTAGGATTATCAAATTTCTGGCAGATGTGTTTATTCCCTTGGAACATTACTTGCTTTGCCCAACTTGGGTGAAGTAGCCCACTTGGGCGTTGCTCTGACATTAGCTCATACTTTGTCGAGGATATTATTTTACGAGGGTACGAGGGGGAGTGTGGGGCGAAACTCATCCCTGAGAGTTGAGGATTGGAAGAAAGCGGGTTGTGGCTTTGGTTGAGTGATATCTCTACATGTATTGAAATGTCTAATTTAATATATGTATTGCCTCTTTGATGAAAATATTGTGCTTTAGTTGATGATATATACGTATGATGGAAGTATAAATTTTTAATATATGTATTGTATAAATTAAAATGTGTAACTCTTGTAACTATTTGGTATATAGTTGGATTCATGATTAATTATGTATTATGAGTATGTTTGTGGAGGCCCCAAGTGGTGTATTACTCATGTGATTGGATATATTATTAGATATAATAGATATATTCTTGTTGTTTGGGACGAGATATATGTATTTTGTATTTGAGTAGAGCTCCCAGGTACAAAGGAGACTGCCCAGATTTTCGTGAAATGTCGGGTCACGACATTCACAGGAGTGTTTCCCTTGATTGATGTTAGTCGGACCGGGTTTGGGGCATTCTGGATTGAGTATAAGGCTTGGGTATCTGAATACCTGGGGGCTCGGGTTTAGGGTATCCATCGCCCACTTGGGTGGTTTGATGTGAAGTCTAGGTATATGGAAACCCTGAGATTGATTTGGGCTTAGGGCATGATCGTGTAGACATCCTCACTTGGTGTGGTTCGATGTTGAATTTAGGTATGAGATTACCTAAATCAAGGGACAAAGCTGGAACCTTGCGTGCATGTGTTGGTGTGTTTTTGTGTGAGATTTGATGAAGGGATTCAATGTGATCATGTATGAATAGTAGTTATACTTACTGAATTGTTATATGTTGTATGAATTTGGTGCTTAAAGTGATTAGCACTTAGTATGTTGGAAAATGTTTGGGAGTTTTAAGGTGTGTAAATTTGGAAAAATAAAAATAAAGAAAAATAAATTTCAAAAATTTATTTGGTTATGAAATTAGAAGCAAATAATATTATAAAGTTTTACATGTTGCAAAATGAAGAAAAAAAAAAATTAATAAAATAAAATTTTACGTAATTTATTTGTGTATTCGAGGAGAAAAGGAAAAAAGATAAAAAAAAAAATAATTTTTCTAAGGTTTCTGAGTTGTAAGGCGAAGAAAAGAGTGAAGAAAAATAAATTTTATAAATTTATTTGAGTATTCTGACCCCGGAAAAAATAATAATAATAATAATAATAACAATAAAGGCTTGAAAAAAAAAAAAAAAGAAACATGAATATGTTTTGGGTGTTTCAATAAATTTGGAAATAGGTACCCAGAACGAAATTTTTTTTTAAAAAATATTTAATTAAAATGCGTAATAAAATTAGATAAAATTTTCAAAAATGAAATTTTTGAACGATAAAAATGTTTTAATCTTTTAATTGATTGCCTTGCATTACACAGCCAAATGCAAAAGGACAATGTCTTATATACACTAATTACGTGTGTATGAATAGTGTCTCGAGTACGCATTTACACCCTTTGGGAATCGTAATGAATATTTGCATATTTTGATTAAGGTGATTTTAACTTAAAGTGCATTAGAAGGACATATACACGGTATGATGCTATATGAGGTGCGCGGTGCGCGATTTGATGCGTGGAAATTATCGTGGTGTATGCGTGTAGGAAAATGGTGAATGCTAAGGTTAGAAACTGCCGATGCGAGGATTTGCATCTTGTTTCGACTTTGTGCGATAAATGATGAGTGGGGGTTCGCGCACCAAGATGGGCAGTGATTGATTATCAAATCCTGGGTCGATTGATAAATGATATTCTTGACGTGATCTGATCATCTGATCAGAGTGTGTGGGGGATCCACGAGCGAGTGTTTGGGATGCTGGTTTGGGCAAATTGCGATGCGGATCTGTCAGTGATCAGTCTGAGAACTCCGGGGGATGTCATATCTACCGTCAGGGGGATGGGTGATGTTGTTAAACCACCGCAGATCGATGTTCAGCAGGTCCTTCCGGAGATTACCGCAGTTGGATGTTGTTGTTTGACTGAGTGAGCAAATATATGAGGTGGAAATGGGCAAGAACCTCCGAGGACCTTAAGAAGGAACGCTGTATGTGAGTTCTCCCACTGGGATTAGAGGCGAGAATAGGGATGATATGTCGAGGTTGGAAGGTTGGAGATCTGGGGACTCTACTCCTGGTGGATTTGAGGATCTTGGACCGCCCGTGGGGAGTTACGATGTCAAATCCACAGGGGATGGATTGGCGACCGGTGCTACCGGGGTTGTTATCGTTGTGAGCGTGGGAGGGTTCCAGCCACACAGCGCGGGGCCGGTACTAGTAACGGGTGTTTTGAGGCAGCGCGGCATTTGCTGAACCACGGTATATGAGGTCAGTGTGGGGAAAGGATGCGGGTTGGCTAGCGAAGCCTTGCTGGGGGCAGAGGAGAGACCGGACTTAGATCCACTGCTTTAGTAGTATGTGGGTATGCTGGATGTTTTTCTGGATGAGCTACAGATGCGGGGTAGTAGACTTTGATATCAAGTTAACACAGTGCTTCACCCGTCTCTATGACTCCATGGGATGGCTTTTGATTGAGAGTTGGGAGCATGGAGTCAAATTCTGGGAGCTCTTTGGACAAGGGTTCACGAGACCGAGCACTTCACCGCTGGAAAAACTCGGTTACATTTGCAAAGAGAAGGATAGGCCAACCATTTTGTGCATTGACGCTAGAGCAGTTGAGCGGGGTTGATCGAGAATCGGTGCCCGTACGGATTGACGATTTGTTTGATGGTTCTGCGGAAGGGCGCGATCTGCCAGGGTAGACGCCGCCTTGGTTACCATCGGTTGAGGGTTAGGGATCTGAATATCCTAAGGCCCGGCGTTACGGCGCGAGACCGCTGGTACTGAGGTTTACGGTGGTACCGCGGTTGTGAATGCGCCCGGTATCTGTTCATGGATCTCATGCATAGGATTTTCCAACCTATTTAGATTGGTTTGTCGTAGTCTTAGTGGATGACATCTTGATCTACTCCCGCGGTGAGTGGGAGCATGGTATCCACTTTGGGGATGATTCTGATTGTTGAAGACCATGGTAGCCATGATTCGATAGTCACGAGTTACGGCTTCTTGAGGTGAGATTTTGGGACACGTGGTGTAAAGCGCCAATGATGTAGGTCGACCAGAGAAGGTCGGCGGTGATGAGTTGGGAGGAGCCGAAGTGGAGTCTTCGAATACAATTTCTTGGGATTAGTGCGGGTATTCACAGGAGATTCATTGAGAAATTTCTCGGAGGATAAGCGACACTATGGCTAAGTTGATGGAAGGAGTGGGGTTGGTGGGATGACCGATGCGAGGAGGCATTCCGGGGAGTTGAAGGGGAGACTTGCCCGGCTCTATCTTGATAGTCCGGGACAAGGGACGAGGGAATTTCTGATGTGGCAGTCACCTCGAGGGCGGATTGGGATGTGTTTGATCTGCGTCCGGGAGGTAGTAGGCTTATGGATTCTCGTCAGTGAAGAATCACAAGCGGAATTACGCCTGCGACATGGAGTTAGGCGGCGTGGTCGCCGCGCCGAGATTTTGGCGCCCTGCCTCGGCGAAGGAGTTGAGAATTGTACTTTCGGACCGTAAAAATACGAGTATATTTTCCGCAGCGGCGGAACACCGATATGGCGACTTAATATGAGATGGATGCGATTCTGAAGGATTATGACTTCACTTTTGTACCATCCCGGTAAAGGCAAATGTGGTGGCCAATACGCTGATCGGAAGTCACGAGGCGTTAGCTAGTATAACTTCGAGAGTGGCGGCGGATGCGCGTAAGGACGATTTGAGTACGATGCAGCGGCGAGACTCGGGGGTACAACAGGGAGTTTGAAGTGGCTGAGTCTACATTGGTAAAGTGATTGAGTGATGGCGGGAAGCCACGCGAGAGATAGTGTCTATCGGGGACCAATGCAGTCAGAATCACGGAGTGGCGAGTGGGGCCGTTCACGTAGATGGTAGTTTTACGATATAGGGACGGGTAGTGGTTTCCCAGTTGGCCAGGTTTGAGAGGAGATTCTCGAGGGGAGTTTCAGCGCTCTCGGTTACCGTCATCTGAGTGGCGAAGATGTGTCGGGATCTTAAGTCGTGGGTACTACATGGAGTGGATGAAGAGACACGTAGGGGACTTTGTTCGACGATGTCTCGCATGTCGACGAGGTTAAGAATTTTGGCGCGAAGCCCGGCGGGGCTACGCCGGCCATTGGAGGTGGGCGGAGTGGAAGTGGGAGCCGCGTCATGATGGACTTTGTGACCCACTTGCCAGCGGCCTTCGGCCGAAGCATGGCGTGATGCGATGCGGATGACCTTCGCCTTGGAGATTACCGTAAAGGTTGCCCGGCCTACTCAGACGAGGGTGGTCCACTCCAGCGAGCTATAGGGGCATGTCCATTGCCCTTTTCTTTCATACTCCGTGAGCTGAACCCAAGACCAAAGGGATGTGAAATGGGAATATTTCATTCTGTATTTGTAGTGGAGTTGGTAGTGAAACTCTTATCGAATGGGTATCCCCAGCTGTAATTAAGGGTTCGAGGGCACGCGGAGCGAAAGAAACCCACAGTGAGCTAGGGGGATAGCTGCCAGTGGGACCACCTCGTCGAGGAAGTGGGCGGGGGTGGGTACTTCTGAAGGCGGCTGTAAGAGTACCTTCCTAACCCGCTCGGCACGAAAAGAAAGTGAACGCTCACAGCCCTCAGAGCATGTCCCATGCTTTTCTTTAAGCAACAGAGTGAGCTCGAGACCCCCAGACCCGAAAGGGACATATTGAAATGGGAGCGCTCTCACTGCATTTGTTGTGGGTGGCTGGGTTGGTAGTCAGTCTTCCCACGGCTGTCGCTGGTCTTGGAGACCAGTCTGCGAAGACGAAAAGAGCGTGGGGCGTCTGCTGTGATGGGACCACCCTGCGTCGGAGTGGGCCGGGGGTGAACACTCTGTCTTGATTATACGGTCGAGATGGTCAGAATTTACATGGAGTACCGGTATCCATATAGTGAATAGGATAGGGACGAGGTTCACGGCGCACTTTTGGAAGAGTTTCAAAGGCTATGGGCTACGAGTGGTGACGATGAGTCTGACGTTCCACCCTCGGACGAGATGGTCGGTCACGAGAGGACTATCTGGTATTAGAGATATGCTACGAGCATCGTCACATCATAAGAGGCCGGAGTTGGGAAGAGCATTGCCCTTAGTGGGCCCTGCAACAACCGATTATCGGCGATATACAGATGGCACCATATGAGGCATTGTATGGGAGGCCATGTATGTAGGCTCGCCATTATGTTGGACCGGGTGGGAGAGAACTCCATCCTTTGGTACTGTCGATTCGAACACCTTCGAGAAGGTGAGCGATCTGACAGGCGTCTTTCTCGACCAGGCCGGCGAGAAAGGTATGCGGATGTCTTGACGTCGACCCTTAGAATTGGTCAGGGATCATGTCTTCGTGAAGGTGATGCTAGAGGGGAGTGGTCGGGTTTAGCCTTGACGCGGGAAGCTATCGCCAGGGATTTGTGGACCTTCGAGGATACTTTCGAGGGGATAGGCGTAAATGGCGTGCCCAGGTTAAGCGTTCTTGCCTAGCATGTCAGGGGTGTCCACGGTGTTTCGGCGTCTCGTACTCCGGAAGTATATTCGGATCCGACCCATGTGGTGGATTGGGGACGGATAGGAGTTGACACGGATGGGACCTTCGAGGAGGACCGGGTGTGCGTGTGGATAGCCGTGATCGGGTTTTGCGACGCGAGACCGTGAGGCTAGTGAGGGTACTATGGAGGCACTATGGGTGGAGGTCCAGTGGGAGCGCAAGGACACGTCTTGAAATTTCTGTCCTGGCTTAACTTCGAGGGGATGAAGGTACGTGGTTTAGTCGTTTAGATTTAAATATTTACATTTACATGCATGTTGAAGTGCGGAGTTGCGTATGCATGTGAATGATTGTAATTATCCAGAAATTTCGGACGAAATTCAGCACAAGGAGGGAGAATGTAAGACCCAGAAATTCGATTATGGAAAAGGACAAAATAATATTAGGTTACAAAATTGTAATTTCGGTTAAAAATTCGAAATTTATTCTCTAGATCTCGGATGATGAAACGGATTTCATCGTTGGACTTGTCTCGCGAAATCTAGCTAACACGTAAAATTTAGGTGAATTAAGAATGATCGAATTTTACACGTTTTCGAGGCATCCTTTGTTGGGTCTTAGAAAAGCGGGTGAGCGACGAGATGCGCTGTAACTAAGGCACTCATATTGCCATAAGTGGCATGAGTAAAGAAATGATGAAAATGGATAGCCGAGATAGAGCCGAATGTCAAAACTGGGAAATGAAGGGACGTAATGGTCATTATGGAATTTGATTTAAGTCACTAAAAGACGAAATTGTAAATAATTACTCTTCTTCTCAAACTGAAATAAGCAAGCAGTGAAGTGAAAGCAGGAAATCGGCAGTGGGCATGGAGATTGGATTCTAGTGAGAGAAGATCAATTTCTCTCCTAAAATATTGGGGCGATTAGTGTCGCGGTCTTAGGACAAGGAAGGCTCTCTCACCCGAGGGTTTAGCGTGGTACCGAATTTAAGGAGTTTAGACAAACTCCTTGAAAGTGAAATTTCTCCCTACTTGGGTTTTATTCCTCTTTAAATGCTACGAGAATGTTTGAGTCGATTGAGGTCGTTAGGGGCCAGTTTGATGAATCCCGGGCAGAACCGAATTAATATGAAATTTTGAAATCAAAATGGTGCGTCGTGGCCGACCACGCGGTACTTGAGGCGTGAAATTGTATATTTATATGTTAAATCATGTAGTGATTGAAATTAGGCGGGAATGGCGGGTGAAATCTCGGAGTTCTAAAAGTGAATCGATGAATTATGATTTTTCGGGAATAGTAACTGAGGGTTTCACTATTCCCGAAACAATGTTCTCAAAATATATTTTTGTGTGAAAATGTGTTTGATCGAGTGATTCAAGTTAAATTGCTCGTGTTTGATCATTAGCCCAAGTGAGCTAATTTTGATGTATGAAATGAGAATTTCGTGGCGTGATTGTGTGAATTGATTGTTTGTAAATATATGCGTATTTTATATATTTACGTGTGAATTAGACTGTATTAGGTGGCGTACATGCATTCCATACCTTTGGAGACACCCTATGACTATAGGTGAGTGCGTAGAGATGAGTGCAGAAAATGGATTGGAGGGTTGTCTAAATAATGTAATTATCGGAGGGTAGTCCAATTAAAAAATATCAATCGTCGAGAGGCAGCCCAATTGATGTCGTAGATAGTCATGAGAAACGAAATAATATGCTCCGATCGTCGGGGCGACTAAGTGATATATATACGTCAGTTTGTCCACTAACAAAACAGCAAATTCCTCATGCGAGGCTTAGGCGAGTGTGAAAGTCGATGAGGACCGAGGAATGCGAGGTTGAATCATGTAGACATTCAAGTAGGATCGTGCATTTCTTGAATGTATGTTTTATTTTGAAACATTGCGCTGCGGCAGGTGTAGAGTAGCTGCCAGAGGCGATTCACTGCGAGCATTAGGTATCTTTGTCGGGGATCTTATTTCACGGTCTGAGGAGTGTGCGGCCACGGCTCGTCAGGGATTGAGAAGTTATGAAGAAAGCGGGTTGTAGTTCACGGTTGATGATATATCGTGCGATGAAATGTCTAATTTTAATATATGTATTGTATAAAAGTGAAAATATTGTAACTCTTTTATGTATTTGGTATATAGTTGGATTCATAGTTAGTATGTGTGAGTATCGTTTGTGGGCCCAAGTGGTGTATTACTCATGTGATTGGATATATTGGATATATATTGGATATATTACCTTTGTTTCGGGACATGTATATGCGGGTTTTGTATTTGGGTAAGAAGCTGCGTCTGAAGAATGCCGAATTTTCGTGAGAAATGTTGGGTGGCGGAACGCATTGCAGTGTTTAAGCGGATTGACGGTGGTATTCAACGGACCCCGGGTTTTGGGGCGATCTGCAAGGAAACTATATGTGCATACATACTCATGCATATTTATCCATGCCATCATTTGGACATTCATATTCAGGTTCAATACAAATTCCAAATCAAACATACTAATTCGAAAGCATACATGGACATCACAAGTCACTACCACCGGGTAATGACACCGTCAATCCACCCCCAGGCACAGTGATGACCTGAATTTGACCTCACGACTAGCCTCCAACGAGGCGTATAATGGACTCGATGTGTAAACATGTGTCATTTATTTGTGCACTGATGACACGAACCGCCTCAGTCATATTGTGGCTTCGAAAGCCAAATACTTAGCGCCGAAAATAGTAAAATCTCGACCGTATAAAGCAGGGGCACCTCTTGGTCCCTTCACGGTTCATCATAGAATATTGCGGCCCAAAACACGCGCGAACCGAGAAGACATCGGTCAGGATCAAAACCAAACCTCGACACGATTCGGGACGCGAAAACCGTCACGAAAGTGCATCGTAGTATCCGAAACTTGATCTCGAAAATTCAACGACTGTTTGGCCGATCCAGAAATTAAACTCGAGCTAATAGAAAACAATCTCGAAAATTTATAAAAATTCCTATACTCGATCCAAATTTGGCGAAATTTACGACATTTCCACGGTCTCTAAGCAATCACGACCATTAAAATTGCCTTTAAGCTAGAAATAACACAAGTAGGAAGAATTCACTCTTTGCCGTGGAGTTGCCAGCTCGAATTACCCCGGTGTCGTGTAGCTCGTCGGCGTAAATCAACTTTGCCTTCAGCCCCGATGAAAACCTACAATCTGATTTCCATAAATCTGAAAAAAAACAAAAAAAAAGAAAAATAAAAATAAAATCCCTCTGGATCCTCTCTCTCTGCACGCCCTATCTCTCCCACCGTTTGACTTTCATAAGTTTTTTCGTTTTTATCCTTTTTTTTATTTATTATTATTCTTATTATTTTGAATATTTGATTAATATTGTTTTATTCGAGTTCGTTTTTGTCCCAAATTTTTTTTATTTCTTTTTAGTTCACGTTATTTTAAAATAAACAGCGAACGTTTCTTTGACTTTCGAGGATTTTAAGTAAAATCTAGTCTTCAAAAAATCGTGACGACATGTGAAAGGAGTTATAAAATATTCGGCTTGTCTTAGGTCGGCCAGCTTTTAAGTCATTGAATTTCATTATCTGGTGCTTGTGTGATCAGTTTAGGTAAATCGAATTTAGAAAATTTTAGGCTACCACGAGCAATTTGGCAATTTATTATTATTATTATCATTTTGCCAATTTTGAAAATTTCTAATTTTTCCGGGTTTTACATAAAAATAGAGAAAAAATAAAATATTACATGCTTATAAAAAATAGATATAATTAAGATTAATTAAAAAATATATATATTTTAAAAGTATCAGTTTATGTAAGAAAATAAGAAAATTTAGTTCATTGAATCATATAAAAATATTATTATTATTATTATCATTTTGTCATTTTTAAAAATTTCTAATTTTCCCGGGTTTTACATAAAAATAGAGAAAAAAAATAAAATATTACATGCTTATAAAAAATAGATATAATTAAGATTAATTAAACAAAATATATATTTTAAAAGTATCAGTTTATGTAAGACAATAAGAAAATTTAGTTGAGTGAATCATATAAAATATTTATGGATAATATTTATTTTAAAAATACAAGAGATATATAATATTTATTTTCAAAATATTTATGAGTTAATGCACCATGATCTTATCAATCATTTTTTTAATGGAAAATGCAGTTTAATGTTGGATATTGAATAATTTTTTTATTTATTATGAAAATATAAAAGGTATGTAATATTATGAAAATGAGATTTAATGTTGGACATTGAATAATTTTCCAATTTGTAATGAAAATATAAAAGGTATGTACTATTAAATGCTATTTCATGTGGGATATTGAATATTTTTTCTATTTATTATGAAAATATAAAAGGTATAACCATTTTACAATTTTTTGTTATATAAATGAAGTCATTTAGATAACAAATATTTAAAAAATATATTAATATTAAATGTTATAATATTTATTTTTAATTATAATACAAATTGTCAATTTTGTATTTAAAAATTTTAATTTATTATATTTTTAAATTTAAAAAATAATTATTTATTTATTGATATTTTATAATAAATTTATTTTACTACCATTTTTTGACACTTTATGATTTAAGATTGCAGACACTTTAATACCATATTAATACTACAAACATTACCCTATTAACATTATAAAATATAATTTGAAATGTATTGGCTGAAATAATACATATTAATATTATAAAATACTTGTAATTTAGGGTTTGTCATTTTCAAATCTGAATCTCTCATATATATAATTTTTAATTTAAAATATATTTTAATAATTTATTAATTAAAATACATCAATATTTAATGTTATAGCATTTATTTTATTATCATATTATTTCCGAAATTGTATTTTTTTCTCCATATAACCTTTAATAAATAAAATCCCATAGTATGGCGTAGGTTGTCAAATTTTTATTTAAAAATATCCTTTAATTTACTTTTTAAATTTTAAAACTAACTATTTATTTATTATAATTTATTAATATTTAAGGTTAAATTTTAGTTTATTATCTTTTAATACCTTACATTATCTTATTAATACTAATTAACATTATAAAATACTTATATTTGGAAATTTTGAAAACTTTTCAAATCCAAGATTCACTAAACTACTTTTATATTAAACGTTTTACTTTATATTAGACGATTTAAAATATATTATTTGATATTCCATCTTAAATCATATAACATTTTTTAAAAATAATTTTATTAAAATAATAATATTAAGATATCTTCACAAAAAAAAAGAAGAAGTATTTATTAAGATAAAATAAAAGAGTGTTAAATGAAATTAGAAAATTTAATTTTCTCATTATAAGATTCAACTCATATGTATTGGTTAAAAATAAAGTTTAAAAAACAATACAAAAAAATCAAATTCATTATATTATAAAATAAAAACTATGATGTTCAATTCTTTTGAAATGATAAATATATAAAATAAAAAAAATAACAAATTACATGCTACAGCCTACAAGTACCTTTAATGTTCCACTTTTTGACTTTAAAATGTAATAAATATGGTTTTACCATCTAAAATAGAAAAACATATATAATTATAATCGGTTAAAATTTTATATATAAAACTATTTAGTTTATACTTGAAGGATAATTTTTACATTAAATGTTGTTTTGTTTGAGCTTTTCTAAATAAAATAAAATAGTTAAAAATATTTAGATGTTATCTTAAAATATGTGTTACTTAGATTTAATAAATTTTATGTTGATTTATTTTCTAATATTTTTCTGATTTATTCATTAAAAAAAATTTCCTTAATTTTTTTTATGATATTTTGATATTTATATGTTACGTTTGTTTAAATTAGTATACACTTTCCTTATTATTATTATTTATGTTTTGATAAAAACTATTATTATTATTAGTATTCATTTTTTTTATAAAACTATTATTATTATTATTTTCTTTGTCACCAAAATTTTATGTTAGCTTTTTTGAATTTTTTTGACTACATTATATATAACTCAATAAAAAATTATCTTAATGTTAATTGAAATAACTAAATTTATTTTTATTTTGTTATAAGATTTAAGTTAGTTAAAAATAAAGTTTAAAAAAACACAAGAAAATAAAATTCATTAGATAATAAAATAAAAACTGAGATGTCTAGTTCTTTCTAAATGATAAAGATAGAGAAAAAAATAAAATATTACATGCTTATAAAAAATAGATATAATTAAGATTAATTAAAATTTTGTATATTTTAAAAGTATTAGTTTATGTAAGAAAATAAGAAAATTTAGCTAGTGAATCATATAAAAATATTTATGAATAATATTTATATTCAAAATTCAAGAGATATATAATATTTATTTTCAAAATATTTATGGATTTATCTTATCAATCATTTTTTTAATGGAAAATGCAGTTTAATGTTGAATAGTTTTTATATTTATTATGAAAATATAAAAGGTATGTAATATTATGAAAATGAGATTTAGTGTTGGATATTGAATAACGAAAAATATAAAAGGTATGTATTATTAAATGCTATTTAATATGGGATATTGAATATTTTTTCTATTTATTATGAAAATATAAAAGGTATGTAATATTATGGAGCCATTATACAAATTTTTGATATCTAAATTAACAATACTTTTAAATAAAAACGTTGCAAATGAATTACAGCCGTTGGATTGCATCACGTACATTTTTGTTTGTGGGCGGAAGACTTGGTGCAGTTAC
The DNA here is from genome assembly GCA_016808115.1 of Tetrastigma voinierianum. Classification (NCBI taxonomy): domain Eukaryota; kingdom Viridiplantae; phylum Streptophyta; class Magnoliopsida; order Vitales; family Vitaceae; genus Tetrastigma; species Tetrastigma voinierianum. The sequence continues at coordinate 382,708 of JAEQBH010002079.1, forward strand.
TAGTGAAGGGAACATCTATATATCAAAGAGGAAAATTAATATTTCATCGACGATTCTATCCTAAATATCAGCATTCTTTTAATAACCGCCAATATCCCCACAGTTCTCTCCATCGTCTCTCCTTCTCGGCCATCTTTTCCAACTTTCCCGAGAAAATTATTTTCGCGAGAAAACTACGAACAGCGCCGTGAGTTCAAGTGCAGGTCAGTATATATGTCCCTGTTTCATTAACATTCTCATATTTTCCTCTTTGTGAGATTCTTTCTCAAATTTTTTTCCTTCTGTTCAAAACATTATCAATCTAAGTTACAATTGTCTGCTTATCTGAAAAGAGAAAACTGCCGACTTGCTTGGCATTGACAATCTCAGAGCTTTCAGAGTCAAAACGACCATGACTTTTGAGTCTCGGAATAATGGAGATTGTCAATCAGTTTCAAACTTTGTCTGGCGCTATAAAATCAAACCATGTGAAATTATTTATCAGCATCCTTTATGTAATAACAAAAATTTATGATTATGTCTGGATTAGTAGTTTTTTTAATGATTCATCTTACTTGTGTCGCAAGATTTGAACATGTGATTTTGCTACTTTGAGTTGTGACATAGATCGTGATCTAACAAACACATGGAAGAAGCTGCTCCGAGATTAGGTGGAATTATTTTTACTTTTTAGAAGTATTTATAAGGTTTGTTTGAAGGTTAGTTGAGAAGGACAGATAGAAAAGAATCCGGATTGTATCCACCAATCACCGACTTCATACAATTCCCATTGATGATTGTATGGGGTTAGATTAATACATAATGTAGGAAGTTCTATATATATATATATATATATATATATATATATATTTTTTTTGGTGACATTTTTTGGGAAAAAAATGAGATTACAAATATTTGAATAGTTATTATTGCAAATATCTTTTTTTTTTTATTCTATATGTTTTTTTCTATAAATATGACAATTTTGTAAATAATAAAATCTTGAGATAGTATCCACGTATATCGTTCATTAGTATATTTACTTGTAATTGAATCAGGTAAACTATATATTACAATAATTATTTTTACTATATTTTAAAATTTTATAAAAAAATCCGGTGGCAGTGTTGTATTTACGACATGATTCCATGAATTGAAACCGGCCTTTTCAATTTCCACGTGGTCGTGGTCCACTTTCCACCATATTTATGATCTCTCGTCTTCTGCCTAAGAAGATCAATGTCCAGGACCCACCATCGACTTGTCATCCTGCATTCCATATTTTTATCTCTATACATATTAACACATTCATACCTTTCTGCAAGTTACAGAGGCAAATATATAAATATATGGAATGTCATCCAGCCACATGTAGTGAATAGTGATACAGAAAATTTTATGCCGGTTGGAGGAAAGAACAATAATTGAAGGCAACGATCCCCCAAATCTTTAAAACATGTGATAATCATACTTCTTAAGACCGAAATGCTCAACATCCCTTATCCCCCAACAAAAGAGGATGGGGATGGACCAATCCCCCATATGAGGGGCATTTTGGTCTTAAGAGGTGTGGTTAGCATTTGGATTTTAAGATGTGAAGAAATAAAAGGGTTCCTTATAACTTTGTGGTTTGGTAGGGTATTGAAATGTATTCAGGAATGATTCTCTAGGGTTTGTTGCTAGTTTTTTTTATTTTTTTATAGACCTTTTCATGTATAAGTGTCATATTTCTATTTGTCTTCCCGTCTTAGGCATTAGTGGGATCATGGATTAGTTGTTCTTTTTGTCTTGAATATGTGTCTTGAACGAGGAATGATTCGTATTTTAAGCAAATCATTGTCGAACATTGTTTGGTTGTGTGTGATTACATTTAGTTTATCTTCAAGGCTTAAGGAAGTCCGTTTCAAGTAGGATGTGATGGGCACGAGGAAACGGCTAGGCCCGATTTTATAACAAACTTCATTTCAACGAAATCGGACATTATACGCCCGACTCCTATGTACTAAGCTTCCGAATATGTGCCCGCCTCCATTTTGTTTATGACGGGCTTAACTATCTTTTGTTCACTCTAGTTATTAACTTAGCCTAAAAAAAAGCAATCATTTCCCTTGGATGCTATTTCCCGTGACGAAAAAGGCAATGAGTTTTTATTATTGATTTCCCTTTTGGTGTCTACACTCTGCACTGTCCTATGCGAGAAACCTTTCTAAATTTTAATGGTTCCTCCTTCCATGATCAGGTGTCTATTATGGTCATATTATATTATGTGCAAGTCGCTTGCCATTGTGGTTTAGCCAGTCCCAAATTTGTTGGCCACATTTTAGAAAATCAAAGCCGAAAATGAACAATGTGGTTTGCAGAAACAGAAAAAAGAAAACCACACATACCAATGAATAAAAATATAGCCAGCTCCTTCTCATTTGAAAATTTTGCAAATAAGCTTTATCTGTTACTTCTTTTAATTTTCATCTCCTAACTCATAAAAATCTAATGAAACATTTGGTATGTTGGGTATAATTATAGAAAAGATGAAGAGAAGTACACTGGTTTAGCAAAGTGAATAAGTTTACCAGTTTAAGCACAGGGCTCCTTTTTCTAGGCCATATGATTGTTTCTTGACCAGGAAATGATAATTATCTTCAGCAGCAACGTATTCAATTCAAATTGCATAACCTTTTTCAAATTCAACACATTTTCCACTTGCAATTAATTTTTTTCCAAGAAAATCTGGCCACCGGGTACAATGAACTGGAGGCTCAGGGTTTGGGCCACCAATCTGGTTTTGCCACATTTCTTGCATTTTTTGTCGTTTTGAGAAACCGCATTAACTCAATCATGTCTGCCCATTGTATGCCTACCGAGTTCGAGTGAGCTCAGAAGCTCTGCGCTATAAAACAATCCTCCTTCTATTTCTCACCTCCTCTTTCTCCTATTTATTATTGTATTTTGGTGCTAGGCAGAATCTAAAGAGTAGCATTGAACAGCCACAGCCATGGCCACAAGGGGATTTGTGCTATATCTGCTGTCTGGTTTCTCTGTAGCTGTTCTCTCAGTGTTCTTCTTCACCGGCCCCAATGACTATCACACTCACACATACCCACCATCGAATCTGTCTTCTCTTAACAACACGGTTTTGCAGTACCCATTTCCGTCGGTATCATCCAGCACCGAAAAACCTTGGCCGGTGAGTCTCTGTTTCCCATTTCCACCATTTATAGCCTCTGGAGTGGTGTGTGCTTACTTGGTTTGTTTGTTTGTTTTTTTGTATAGGAATTGAAGTTTAGCTGGAGAATTGTATCGGCCACTCTGATCGGGTTTTTGGGATCAGCATTTGGGACAGTTGGTGGAGTTGGAGGCGGCGGCATTTTTGTTCCTATGCTTACCTTGATTGTTGGGTTCGATACTAAATCTGCTGCTGCTCTTTCTAAATGTAAATCTACTTGCACCCACTTTTTTTTTTTTTTTGGTTCTTTTTCTCTTTCACTTTCTGCAATTCGAAAGTAAGATTTTCTTCCTCAAATTCTGAACAAAAAAAGTCGAATCTGCTATCTGTTCATCTGTTTCTTAAAGAAGATAAAAAAATCAACTCTGATTTTGTTTCCAGGAAAGCTCTCTGTTTTTTTTTCTTTTTTTTTTTTTTCAGTCCGGGTCTTTTCCAAACATCTGAGACACAGTAAAATGGATACAAGAGAGCATAGTTGATAATTCAATGATTGGAGTTTGCAGGTATGATAATGGGGGCATCTACATCGTCGGTTTGGTATAATCTAAGAGTAAGTCATCCAATAAAGGAAGCACCCATCATAGACTACGACTTGGCTCTTCTATTCCAACCCATGCTCATGCTTGGCATCACTGTTGGAGTTGGTCTCAGTGTAGTCTTCCCTTACTGGCTTATAACCGTCCTCATCATCATTCTCTTCATGGGTGTGTAACATTCTCACCCCTTTATTCTAGTGCTTACTTTTTTTCTTTCCTTTTTTTTTGTCAATCATCATCGGGGATGTCAAATTTAGTGAATAATTTATGGTTTTGTATCAGGGACTTCAACAAGGTCTTTCTTTAAGGCAGTCCAGATGTGGAAGGAAGAGACAATTTTTAACGTAAGTTAATTGCAAGTGAGAAGTGGTGGTCTGATTTTAAAGTCAGAAAAACTTGATTGGTTCTAATGTTTACATTCTCTGTGAGATTGCAGAAGGCGTTGGAGGAGCAAAGACAATCCATGGTCAATTCTCATGGTGAACGTACGTTACAAACACTAAGCAAGAGACAACATGAAATCCCATAAAAATGGAATTGTCCAGTCATGGCCTGTTTCACAAACAGGCCACTAAGAAATATTTCCTGAAATCTTGAATCGAACTTACATCATCAACCATAGTAGTTGCTATAATTTATTTTGGCCCTCAGAAACCTACGGAAGATTTAATCGAGCTGTTCAATTTTTGTATTACTCGAAAATTTGTTCCAGAAGAGCTTCATTTTTCTTAAAATAAATGAATAATAATAAAAAATCTTCATTCTGGTTGCAGTCCTACTAGATGCAGAGTATGATCCTTTGGTTCCGAGAGCGGAAAAATCATGGATTGTAAGTGACTCAACCTCAAAATCTCTCTAGCGTTCAATGCTCTCAGATTCTTAGAAGTTAATAAGTTGGTTTTCATTTATCTATTGGTGAGCCAGCAAAATTTATGCTGCAATCTGAGGTGGAAAGGAATTGTGGTGCTAGTAACTGTATGGGTTATTTTCTTGCTCCTTCAGATCCTCAAGGCAAGTAATCTCTGTCTTAGGCTTCTTTTCTTCTACTTCTCTCTTAGGTTGATTTATCATTTTCCTCTTTATTTTTTTTTGGCAGAATGATACAGCAGTTTGCACAGCATGGTACTGGGTGCTCTTCTTATTACAGGTTTTGTGAATTTGCTTGTTAAGCACTCTCTTTGTAACTGTTTTTTGAGGGCTAATTGCTAAATCTCATTAACTTCTTTTTCTTTTTCTGTTTCAGTTTCCTGTAGCAATTGTAGTGTTTGGTTATGAAGCAGTTAAACTACACAAGGAGTACGAGAAGAGGATTATCTCAGGAAACACGGAAGCGGTATGCGAGGCTAATATTGAATGGTCAGTATTGAACCTTGCATTCTGTGCTCTCTGTGGCATCTTGGGGGGAACGGTCGGAGGTCTGTTGGGTTCAGGTGGTGGATTCATACTTGGTCCACTCCTCCTTGAGATTGGTGTCATCCCCCAGGTATCTGAATTTGATCGGTATCTCTCTCTCTCTCTCTGTGCAATGGCCTGTCCAACCTTTGTTCCTGAATTTAGATTACGTGTTATATGATTTCAAGTTTTGATCATTTTCTTCATGTCCGTTAGTTGGCATCATGTTTCTAGAAATCCAATCTACTTGAAGGATGAAAATTTGCTACTTCTTTTTTGTAACTCTCCCCTAAACACTAATGATATTATAAAGGAATGACAATTGATTGTTGCTTCCACAGGTTGCAAGCGCAACAGCAACGTTTGTAATGATGTTCTCATCATCCTTATCTGTTGTGGAATTTTACCTCCTCAAGAGGTTTCCTATTCCATATGGTAGTTCTCTGATCCATCTCCATGGCTTTGATTTTCATGACTTTTACGTAAATGACTCCAATAACCAATTGGGCAAGTTTTCTTTGAAACAAGATTTATCTTAGTGACATATATCAAAATTTCAGTCCTTTTATTCGAAAGTATATTTGATGTAAATAATTTACATTCTTAATTATAGCAGAGATCATGTTCTCTTGCAGGTTTGTACCTCATGGGAGTGTCTGTTATGGCTGGCTTCTGGGGACAGTTCTTCATAAGAAAACTTGTTGCTGTTCTAAAGAGAGCTTCAATTATTGTATTCATCCTATCTGGTGTGATATTTGCCAGTGCTCTCACTATGGGTAATTCCAAAATCCAAATACCGATTCTGCTTTTAAGAAAGTTTTTAATTAGTTGTGTTTTTTACATGAATGATGAATCCTCTGATTTGAGTTAAAAGGCTGGCTAACTGTTAAAGCTTTCTGTTCCTGTTATTCTTTCTCAGGAGTCGTCGGCATCAAATCGAGCATCACTATGATAAACAATCATGAATTCATGGGATTCTTATCATTTTGTGACTGCCAGTGATTTCTTGAAACGAAGAGAAAGGTGGTAACTCAAGGAGAGAAATGCACCGGAAATCTGAAAGGGAAGCATGAATCTAATGTAGGAAAAGCAATGGGGTTTGTTGGTCAATACCTAATTGACCTACCCTACTCAAACAATAAAAAAAAATATTATGCTTGATGCTTTTATCTGGTATTCGCCCATGTTGAGGGTTAGCTACTGGCTAACACCACCGGGGCCAGTTATCTCTATTCATGGTCTTGTTATAAACATATAATTATTTATTATGTTCAATATTCTGTTTGAAATCATTAGAAGGGATTGTTCTCTATAGGAACACTGCGTATATACTAAACCCCCATCACCCTATCCTTTGAGGATTGATGTTCTCCTCAACTTAATGAATGCCTTGGGCGTAAAAGATAGATATTCCCAAATAGAGGGAACCTTGTGACCCTCACTTTTTGCAATGCTTTTTCCTTTTTGATGAATCATATCTTCATATTCCATTTTCATTCCGCCCCCTTCACCCTTTAGAATAGTCTTGAAATTAATACTAAACAATACTTGAACTAATCAACTAAAAGCTCAGTTCAAGTCAACCTACTTACTAAGAGCACATCTACGATCATGCTCTATTCTCAATCTCTATTTTCATATATAGATATTTTAAGCATTATCTTTAAATATGAAGATTTGAATAATGACCTTTCACGAGATTATTTATTTATTGGAGTTGAAAGCGAAAACGTGGATTCCATTATCTCCAAATGATAAAAATGGAGAATTGGTTGAAGATGCTCTAAAATATCAGCAGGTCATGTAGGGCCAGTTAAATAAAATGAGGCCGCCATTTTTTGAACCACAGGAAGGTTTATGTCTATCCAATTGAAGAATTGGTTGAATATGACATGGGAAGGTCAGTGCCGACTGCCGAGAAAAAGCTCTGAAGATTTGTTTAATGGTGGCCAAGACTGCCCCGTGCATGCTTCACAATGGGACTAAGAATAAGAATATAGGAGGAAAACATCCCTGCTGCCGACTTTGTTTGAATGCAATAGCCAATAGGGAACAAAGTCCTTTAATCATCCTCATTCCTCATGAGGAAGCGTCGTTTTCAATCATTCTCAATCGACCCTTGTTCTCTTTTCCTGGAAAACCCAACTTTTTTATATTTGCTTCTTGGGTCACTGATTGGGCAATCTAGATACCCACTAAATTGCATGAATTATTGATAAGACTGAAATGACTCAGAATGCAAGATAACACTTTTCTCTCCATTTTTTCTCGCTAATATTTTTCTTTTAGTAATAAGTGGTGATTTTCATTAAATGTTCAATCTACGTTACTAACTGATATTGGATTTATTTTCTGTTTAGGTTTTATATATTTTTTGTGTTGATTTTCAGTTGGTTGACATTATTTTCCGATGCGATGGTTTGATTTTTAGTTTGGTATTGAGACATTATTTATGTTTGGGCGATTCGAGCAAGCCAAAGTATATCTGATCAGTGTCATCGAATCGATAATTAAATCGATTATGTTGTAAAAGCCCCAGGGTGAGAACAAGTCGCGATAGTAATGATGATGTAGAGCAAGGAATAATAACGATCTGCGTATAATTCGTCTGTTGATATCAATTATGATGTATTCCGAGCTACGAAAAATAATAAAATTAAAAGCGAACAAATAGAAATGAGGGCGAGTTCTACCGAAATTTTGATATTATATAAGTACAACAACGTAAAGTGTTGTTATAGGCTGATAAAATCTAATAGATAAAATCCAAAATATTACAATAGATAAATCAAAAATGCGCGGATAATCAAGAAAAAATCTGGTTAAATAAATAACTAATAAATAATAGCCATTTAATGAAACTACGAACACCATACCATTTGAAACGAATGTATTTACTCCATCTTTTATTATTCCCTGCGGGTTGAAAGAACTCGACTCAGAAGGGTAGAGAAAGGAAGGTAATCCGACAACGAAGGATCCGATGGCGAAGATCGTCATAACGTATCTAGAGTAGCGTCGAGAATGGGACGGTAATGGGTTCAATGAGAGCTTGTGGCAAGCCGTGCAAGTTACAAACTCTCATAAATCTGGGTATGTCCACGTCTCGCCAGAATGTATTAGAGGCGAGTGGGTGCGCGTTTCTTGGTTCGCTCTGGAGACCTGTAGAAGGTAAAGTAGAAGGCTCAAAAGTGTATCTATAAGGTAGCAAGCCCTCTATATTGAAAACAGGGTTAATATTCATGTCATTAGGCAAATTAAGAAGATATGGTAGATAAAGTTTCTGGAAGATAGTAAGAATAGGAGCTGTGACTCTTATGTGAAGTTTTGTGAAAAGCGTTTTTGGAATTTTTCGGGACGAATCTGTGTGACATAATCGCGTAACATTAAATTCCTTAGATCTATAATGTACGTAATAATGAGTTTATCTTTCTTACGTTCTTGAGAAATCTTTACGCCTAATCTCGACATGTAAGTCATGGATGTGTTTGTAAGTTTACGCAGGTTTAGGCCCAACATGTGAGGTGGTAAGGAACATCGACGATCGAAGAATCAGGTGGAACTTCTTTTTACCATAATATTGCTTACTCTCGATCAGTCCCTCTTTCTCAAACTTCTTATATTTTAAAATATGCAAATTTCGTTCAAGAAGTCTAGAGATGTCACGTTTACTATTGCAACCTTTAGGCTTAACATGTTTCAAAATAATGTTCTTACCCTTATACTTAAATGAATAAATGTTGTCTTTACCAAAATTGATAACATTAAGATCATAAAGCCAAGGGCGACCTAAAATAACATGGAGCAACTCATGCGTTGGCACATTACAATAGATTTCATCTTTATAATCCATTTGAATAAAGACTAGGCACTTTGGTGACGGCGAGGTATGGTCTCATTCACTCTGACTACTCCTAAAGGATTTGGATGTGGATTCTCTTTCCAAGTTTAACAATTTAACTTGTCGTAGAAATACATTAATTGAACTACCCCATCGATCACCTTGCTCTTGCTCTGGCTTTTAAGCATGATTGTGTGAAAAATACTGAAGTACCTTCCAGTTCCATAATTATCTGGAGTTATTGGATAGCGCGTTCATCGCACCAACACACACATCATCATCACAATCTTCATGAAAATCATCGCATCACGGGGAATGTAATCTAAAGGATCAACGAATTTGAAATGCTTTACTCATCCTCGAACTACTATGTTCAACATCTAATGCTAATGCATGTTGGGAATGACGAGATGCGATATGACCCTTGTAGTGGCGCTTATGACGGGCGTCGATGAATTGCAGTCTTAGACTCCAATAGGAGAAGCGATAGGAGAGTTACGCAAACTATACTATTTGCTCCCCAATGTTATTAGGCGTAGTATTCTGGATTTGATGACATGACATGGTTGTGACTTGGGCGACTTGTGTGCAAGAGGAGGGTCATGAACTACGACTTAAGCTTTTGATATGCATCCTCTCGGTGTGTAGGAGCATGTAATTTAACCATCATTTGAATGTCGGTACAGGACCATTAACAAAGAAGCGAGTGCGATTACAAATTGATCACTCGGCATGGGCTGATTACACAGCTTTAGCTTCCTCAAATTTCGTAGTCTTCATTCTATTTGGGGTGTTGTTTTAGATTAAGCATGTTGGAGAACAATTATTTCTTATATGATGAAGGAATGTACTTTTCTTTACTGACTTTGTTTCATAATAGCCATTGGGTGATGGGTGGTTGTATTATGAATCGTGTCTTGCAACACATCCTGCGATTACATCTTAGCTGATTGGTTATTTCATTTTACCGTCGAACTTCGTTCACTTATCAATCATTTATTACCAATGAAAATATTCTCAATAAACTATGAAATCGAAAGCATTGGGATCCATTATACCATCAAATTTAAAAACCTTAACATGACTTTTTGTGATGTCCCAGGGTTGTCTTTGTCTATCCCGATCTTACCTGGTGATTGCATTAACCCTGGTACGGTATCGAGAATGGCAAATCTTCTCGCTGATTTGGTGGGGTAATTTTGTCTTGGTGGTTGGTAATCTAGGGAAGTTTGACATTAAGCGGTTAAGCCAGGTCGCTAGGTTGGTGAAGGTCCATATTGCGGGTGGCAGCGTAGTATTGAGGTTAAGCAGTTGAATTACTCTACGAGTTTATTTTGCAGTTGTCATGCAAACCATTTGTGAATTCATAAGGACTTGAACCACGATAACATGGTGACGTAAGTGTGTTAACGAGTTTCGTGACATCTTCGCTGCCGTGTTTGCAGGATGTTTTAAAAGCAAGTCAGATTTTGATTTATTGCATGAGTTAGATGTTAGAGGCGGATTAGATTGAGTCAATTATTCTGCATTAATTTAAATTCACTACTTAATCTGTTGTGAATCAAGTGAACTTTATTTGCTGTCGGTGATGGAGTATCTAGGGGCCAAACTATTATTTAGATCTTGAGATAAAACTTGTACTCTTAAGTCAAAATTATTGAGTTTCTAAGTTGGATCTTTTGTGTTAGGTGAAGAAGAAGAATCTGACAAATATCATTTTAATTGACGATACTTTGAGATAGAATCTAAAATTTATTAAGGAGATTTATAAAGCATATCTTGTCTGACAAACATAAAATTGAAATGTAATATGATTTATATCGTAGATTACTTGTGAGAGTCGAAAGAATAACTTAAAAAGCAAAAGTATATATATTTTTTAATACTAACATCTTTATTAAAGCTGGAGCCTAAGCAATCGAAATGAATATCTTGCAAATATCAAGATATTAATTGAGTTTCAATGTAAACGAAAATGTCTGCGATGAAACGGCGCAGAATAAACACGATTAATAGCGTGGTAGCAAAAGAATCAAATAAAGTATACAATTCTTTAATAAGGGCAAATTGATCGAGTGTGCGATGTTTGGTTCCACTTCCTGCTGGTTACGACATGGCCGAGCTAGGTTCTCCAAGAAGATTTAGGGTTTAGCGGCACTTTGATCTCGTGTTTGACGATTTGCGTGAAAGAGATTGTTGACTCTTGCTCATAGAGTCATACCCAACACTGTCTAAACAAACAAGAAACAAAAAGGAACAAAGCACCGGAGACAGAGACGCAATCCCAAGTCTCAGAGTCGCTCTCTGGTTTTTCTGCTTTTCTTTTTCTCTCCACACTTGCCTCCCTCTTTCCTTCTCTCTCTAGAATTCTTAAAGATGCGTCGCTCCTCCACCAGGAAAACGGGTAAGTCAAATTCCGCCACGTTGGTTAATTCATCTTCCAAGCAAGCATCAATATCCTGACATCAGTATGATCCACTTCCACATCCAAACAAGGAGCTTCAATGCCTTTTGGATCAATCAGATTGGATGAGTGGCGAAGAGGCAACAAAATCCAACCCCGTAGGAATGACTATAGATTTTGGCAAGGGATAGCCGATAAATCCAAACAATAATATTTTTAATCAGATTCTTGAAAATAAACACAAAACTAGGAAGGGATTTGGGATTGGGTGTGAGGTGCGCAGATGGAAAGAGAGGGACGTGATGGGAATGATGTGAAATCAGAAAACTGGAGGAAACTGGTGATTGTTGGATTCTAAGGCTTTTCATTTCTTTTTTGTTTTTGTTCGCATAGCCAAGGGTCGAGCACGTCAATGAAGGAGGTGGGGTTTGTGAACTTTGTGACACTGATGACTATACAAAACAGAACAAATAAGAACTTAAGTTCCAATCTCGGATCAAGAACTTGAAACAAACAAAAATAAACGATCTTGGTCGAGTTATCGAATTGATGCGAAACGAGAATAGCGATGCCGGATCGAGTTATCGTTGATATCAATTGATGTAGTTAGAATTTTATGAAAATAATAAAATTAAAGAAAGCGAGCAAAATAAATGGAGCGAGTTCTGGGTTTTTTGATATTATATCGATCTGTATTAAAAACGATAACGTAAGGTCTTGTTATAGTAATAAAATTAATTTATTGAACTTTGGGTTCTATGCGTTTAGAGCAGATATGGGCTCTTCAAGTATGCTATCGAATGCTCCAGATGTGTGAAACCGATTATCGAATATATATAGTCTTTGAATTTATTTTAATTATCTTATGTCCCATATGTTATTTTATCGACTTTGTGGTTTTATCGATTTTGATTCTATGTTGTCCAAGTATATTCTTAATTTGAATCGATGAAGTTATTACATCTTTGAAAAAGAAAGAGACAAAATGCAAGATAAAGAACGAGTACCCTCATTGTTCTAACTATAGGCTTAGGGGGATATGCCCTGGTCAAATTTTTTTTATATATATGCCCCATTCACTTTCCCTTACCTATGGTGTGTTATTGAATTAATTTTTTTTATCTTACTATGATGTGCCATTAAATTAAAATTATCTAAACATCTTGTTTTGCAAATTTTTTATCCAACATTTCCATAACACTAAAGCTCCATTTGGAACCTAAAAAATAATAGGGAAAGATAAAAAAATTATGGAAATTGATTTTTTTTTTTTAATGTTTGATTTATTGTGAAATATATATATATATATATATATATATATATATATATATATATATATATATATATATATATATACTATATATATATATATATAAAATCCAAATATAATCAAAAAATTCGCCCAAATTTTACGTATTTTAAATTTTCTTAGTCATGTGTCTGCAAAGAAAAACAAATAAAATGAGTTTGAATAAATATATATAATTAATTTATTAAGTTTAAACCTTTTTTTTTCTTCTAATTTTTTTCTTCTCTATTTTATTTATTTAGTACTTTTCGGGTTACAAAAGGAGCCTAATCATCCACTAAAACTTTTCCCAAAAAAAAAAAAATTTCTTGTTTCTATAATCAAGACTCAAGAGATTTGAGTCAAGTATAAATTGTTGTGCTAAAAGCTCTAACTACCAAATTACCATCTTATCACGTTAATTTAATACAAAACCTCTATATATGTACCAATTGTAACCTTAAAAAAAAAAAAAAAAAAAAAAAAAATTTAAAACCCTTTGTTATTTGCCTATACCAATAATTTATTATATATTCTAAAGTGATTTGATAACTTAACGATAAAAAAACCTAATCTAAAAACTGGGAAAAACCTAACTAAAATAAAAACTTAACCTGTTATTAGATTTATCTATTTAAATATTATTAAATGCATGAATAGATGATAAATCTATATTTTATTTAATTTTAAAATTTATTATTGAAAATAATTGTTTATATTTAAATTTAAATTTCTTATTGAATAACAAAATTTGTTGTTAACATTAGATTCTTAGTAACATTAAAAAAAACATTATATTCTTAATCAATATAATATTTTTTAATATGTTATGATAAGAATGTGTTTTTGATTGAATTTCGTAAAATTTTATATTTTTATACAACTATTACTATGCCGGCTGCCTGTAGAGAAGACATGTGCGAAAATTAACGATCTATAGAGATTTGGAATCCGCGGGCCATGATTGACAGCGAAGAAAAGGTAAATTTTTTGCATGGGTCATTTTCAATGCAAATGGGGTCTTTTTCAGGAGGACGAATAAGGCCGTCTTTTAGTCATTATGATCCATAAATATGATGTTAATATCTTTGGTCTTTTGTTCACTATCATTCTATTCTGTCTCCCTTTCATCATTTTTTTTTGTTTTTTTTTTTTTTGGATGTTTACGTTTAATTATAAGGAAAGATATTTCCCATGCAATGAGTTCTAAGGCTAATACCGTACAAACAGTCACCAAGTTTAATCTAAAAAGGTTTGCAGATTGATAATTGAAACAAGTCCTAGACCGAGTGATGAAATTTGAGGGGGTTTCAAGGTATAATATTTGTGGGCAAGTACATATCTTGTCATTTCTCTTTCTTGTTTATTTCTATATTCGAGAAGTCATGTCAAGAGCAGGTGCGACAGTGAATTTAATCTTTCTAATATTTTAAAATCATAATTGATTTGAGTGGTAGTTAGTAACCGGATTCCGCAACAGCAGCTTACAAACAGTAAACACAATGGTGTATGAAATGTGTTTAGAACGGGTTTGGAATGGGTACTTCGGCGCTAAAGGAAACAGAAACAAACACAGTTTTCTTTTGTTTCAACACTTCTAACATGAATCTGCTCATGATAGTGATCAGGGACGCTTGACCGAGCTCTTACTGAAACAATCCCACCTTGCTGAGAGATTCGAGCGGGATGCTGACAGCTGACTGAACGGATTGAGTCGGGACGCTCCAGGGTGAATCGTGTTTTTGTTGTGTGGGGAAGAATGAACTAATGACCTCACATCTTTGTTACCAGTATGACGTTTCTAAACAGATATTTAATGTAAGTGTTTCTGAGTTGGAAGACTTTCAACAACTGTTTTGATATGTAAAATCATTTAATCTTATTTATCATCTCGGTTGAGATTGATAGATGATAAGATAAATAAGACTTCCAAACTCAGGTATAGTTTATTTGGCGGTAACGACGTGCTCTCTCTACCGGCAGCTGACACGCGCCAGTTCGCGTGACCTGTTGTAACGCTTCCAGCACCAGTAAGAAGAAAATGAACATATTGTCCGAACGGACGTCAGGGATTCTTCTCGCTTCACCACCAAATAATCTGCATCAGAAGCTAAACTATTCCATACCCGGTCGAAACCAACAATATCTCATCTATAACTCATTGGACATGCGGGAAGCCAGTTTTTGCTGGGAAATAATGAGGGCTGGCTACCACCTGGCGCCTGGCATCAGTTGAGGATCTTTGGCGGTTTAGATCTGGCCGCCGTGGCGTGACTGGCTAAATCTCTGGCAACACCTCTTTGTCTTCTTATCTTGCTCTCTGGCGACATCTCGCCGGCGGGTTTTTGTACAACCCTTGAAGCGAGCTCCTAAAGACGAGGGCCTGTGCTGATCCATGGATGAAGAAGGCACTGTGCTGCACTCAGCCGCTTCTCAGGAACGAAATCAAGTATGGGAAGCAGGAAGTCCGCCATATCGTTTGCATCCTTCTCACTTAACTCATACTTCTCCACCAGAACCTTATTCAAGGGCCAGAAACGCAACCGGCGTATGTGCCTCAAATCGCCATATCTGTTGAAGAACTCTCGGGAATATTGACCACCCAAGGCAATCTGAGAATTAATCAGCACATTAAAAAGGTTAGAAATTACAATTAAATAGTAGCAAAGATGATCGATCTGCTTACCTTGCGGGGCATCATTCCAAGGAGCTCCATCATCAGTGCTAAATGGTCCTGCAAAGTCAATTTACACCCTCATTATTATTGACTTGGACATGAGATCCAGATAGCCATATCTCACATGCTAGTCACCCTAACAACTCATGTCATTTCTTACCTTTTGAAGGTTGCACATGCTACTTACCCTAATAAATATAATTTCTTACTTTTTTATAGCCCTACCCCCCTGTGATTTCTTTCCCTTTCCATTTTCATATCATGTTTATTATTATTTCTATTTTCCAAACAAATTTGGTGGATAGTAAGAAAAGGGGATGGATTGACATGATACCTTAAACAGAATTGACTTTTTCTTAATTCATAGTGATGTAAAGATGAGTTATTTGCAATTCTACAACTGCAAAAAAAGGAGCAGAAAGAAGCATTTTGCATCGCTTGTCACTTAATTCATAGATAGATCAGAATGCAGGTCATATGGACTATAATGCTCCAGATATAGAAGGGTGAGACTCTAATAGGGAGAATCTAAACCATACAATTACGCACAAGGAGGAGACCCACAAACTAGAACCTTAGCAAAAGTCCAAGACAAGGGAACATTTTAAAGTTTCTGAGCAAAATAAGACCCGACATCCTAAAATGGTCCAATTGAATGCCCCACGGTTGGCTTGGAGAAAAAATGAGGCCATCTTGGCTTTCTATATAATAACCAAAAACCTTGAGCTTGTCTGAGTACTGTTTGGCAAACTCGAAAACGCATTTAACAATTTTTTGAATGCAGAATGTTTTTGAAAATATATTTTAATTGTTTTCACCCACTCATTTTCTATGGGATGTTCTAGAAAATAATTGTACAAACAAAAGAAATAATTACAAATAAAGCATGGCACTTAAACAAATTTCTAAGAAATATTTTTGAAATACAGAATTCCCAAAGAGATTTTTGTTCCAGAAAACTGTTTTTGAAAACTATTCTAAAAATCTCACATTAGAAAATTGTTTTTTAAAAAGTTCCCAAATAAGCCCTTTGAATTTTTCCGGGTTCACATATAGATCAATGGTTATGAATTTTATCCTTTTTAGTGTCATATCCCTACTATATTCATATCTAATCTCCTAGTTTTTGTCTTCTAATTCTTTGTATGTTTGAAAGGTAAGAAGCTGGGTAGAATTTGTCTGTTTAACCAGAAGGGCACTGTGATCACTGTGAATTCTTCAGTCAATTGTTGCAGATGGACAATCTGACATGGTAATTGTCATCTCATTGTTCCCCAAATTTTAAAAATTTCCAGAAAATGAAATTATCCAATGAACATAGAAAAGCATTAGCAGCCTCCACCTAAACTACAGATCATCCACAAAAACAAAAAGAATTTACTTTCTCAATTCCACTCTCAATTAACCAAGAATGCCTAAAAAGTGGGTTCTACAAAACAATGTATCAGAAAGTGGTAGGTGAAATAGTTGCAAGACATTATAAAAAAAATTTTTACAATAAATTTGTCCTTCAACAAGTAAAAACATGTGTATGCAATAAAGTAAATTTATAATAAACATGTATATTTGGTGACATTACAGTTTTAAATCATTTCATAATTGCTAATCAGATGGATATGTTTTCTGCTCCATATTTTGCTTTATTCACAGGAATGCTATTAATTGGTGTACCAAATACAGGGGAATATAGACATACCACTGCTAAAATCAAATGTTTTTAGTAATTTCTAAGAAATTCAAAATTTTCTGTAGGTTTTAACACAAAAAAACAAACACCTTTTCTTCTAATGTATGGTTGTACTACCCAAACATAAAAAATGATTAACATCTGTATGTGTTCGTCACATTTAAATATGATTATTTGTTGAAGACCTCATTCCCAAGATTGATTTCTAACCCAATATTCCTTCATTGGATGGACTACAATTTGAAGCCCATGAAATGACCTAGTGAATCTCATATCATAAATTATATTTATCCTCAGAAAATCTCTTTTAAATCATACAGATTTCCAAAAAATAAAAACAAAAGTCATAAGTTCACCCCATATTACTCATGCATGTCCAATTCACCCTACTGATGAATACAACCAACATTCAATTGAAAGCCAATCACCTCTTGCAATTATTTCACGAACAAGAGAGGCTAGTGAAGATAATAAGCCATCAAATGGTCATACTGAGGCTATCTAATAGGTAACTAAGACAAGCCTTCATGCCTAAAGTAACCTATATGCACAATCATCATGGGCATGCATGGTCTCAGATGGCAAAGTGGGTCATTTCTCTAACCACCAACACAAAGAGCAACCATAAACCACCAAACAGGCATCCATGGGCCAACAAAATGAGCATGAAATGCAACTGCATACCAAAGAACCAGACCCAGTCAACCTTCAACTTTATTAACAGGCATTTGGGATCTAGGTTGGCAGTTCCCAACCTTCTCTTTCTTTCATCAAAAAACCCAAGAATCCCCAAAAATCAAATGCCTGGTTGGTAACAGAAATACATATTTTTCTTTTCTATTAATTTAGTTTTTTTTTCCTCACATAAAAATTAAAATGACACTGACAACATGCTTATGAATCAAAAAAGGAAAACATTTCAGGAATTTTTTTTTTCTTTTGATGAGTAACGTTTCAGGAAACATATTTTTCATTTTTGTCACTAACGTGCTCTAAGGATTTTTAAAAGGAGAAAGAAGAACCAATATCAAAGAATCAAGATATATTCAGCATTCAGCACCATAAACAATATAATTTCATACAGACAAAAAAGGGTATCCATACCTCATCTCTATCAAAGTTGTCACCACTGTGAGGATCAAAGAGAACATCACCAGTTGCAAGCTCAAAACAAATGCAGGCAAATGACCAAAGGTCTGCAGAGGTAGAATATTTAGATCCAAGGATAACCTCTGGGCACCTATACTGCCTTGTCTGAATATCATTTGTGAACTGTTTGTATGTCCAACATGCATTACCAAAGTCAACCAATTTGCATTTTTGGTCAACAGACGCCAACAGCTTCTGCATCATGGACCGATTACCTCTCCTATGACCTTGATTTCCTTGTCCAGGCCCTTTTTTCTCAGCATCCAATAATCCATTTCTGTTGACTGAACTATTGGGATGGTCCAACACAGAAGCCAAATCTAATTTTACATTAGGAGATGATTCTAATGCATCTGGTGTTTCAGGATCAGGCTCAGCTTCAGCAGCAGCTTCTTTCTCTACACAACCTTTAGCTGCTTGCTTAGCCTTTCTTCTAATCTTTTTCTTCTGGTTTTTAGTCAAATCCCCATTTGATGTCTTCATGTCTTTCCCAATCCCTGACTCAAGCACAGTCTTGTCTTTATTTGATGGAAGAATTAGTGTTGCACCTGACTTTCTTGGATCCTTTGATGGGTCTATCGTGGATAACATCAAAATATTCTCTGGCTTCAAATCTGTGTGTATGATTGAGAGCTGTCCATGCAAGTAATCCAAACCCACTAAAACATGGAAACAAATCTCCTTAACAATGTGAATGGGCAAGCCACGATAACCACTATACTTGATAAGAGTTAGAAGGTTATCCCCTAAATACTCAAAAACCATGCAAACATGCTGCCCATTTGGACCAGAATGCTTAAAATGATCCAAAAGCTTCACAACACATTTCTTATCATCAGGGTCTCCTTCTGCAATCTGTTGCAATATGGTTATCTCATCCATAGCTGCTTCAGTGTAATGCTGAGCACTCTTTTGAACTTTCAGAGCCACATACCGCTGCAGCATATGCAAATCATGTCATTATTAAATAAAAAGAAACTTATTTAAAAAAATCCCTAATTACATTTGATTTGGTCTGTGAGCACATAGGAGGGAGGAAACAAGTTAAGATTTTAAATCTTAGGATTAGAACTTGAGAAAACAAAAACCCCATGTTAATTGAGCCTAATTTGGCTTACATAACAAAAATTCTGGGAGAGGGGGGAGAGAGGACAATTTAGACATATTTTAATACTTTGGTGCCTAAGATTGAAAAGAAAAACAGAAAAAAAAAAAAAAAACTCAGACTTATTGACTAATCATTCAGCAAAGAGAAGTTAGTTTCCACCTTTTTCTTTTTTACTTTGTATATGTCTTGTATACTTTATTTTAAATATAATTCCCATTACTTAAGGAAAAAAATGAAGTTAGTTTCTGTTTTCTTTGCAGCATAGTAGCATAAAGATGAGACATTATATTTATAATTTGCCTCCATTTCCTCTGGAACCAAATGGAGCCTTAAGAAAACAAAGACAGCAGAAGACATTAGAGAATTCCAGTTTCTTTCCCTCCTTTTATTTATAGAGAATTCCAGTAAAACAGGCTTTCTCATTCAAATATTCCCATACAAACAAGTAAAAAATTGAGGGTTAGTTCTAAAATATAACCAAAGATCACAAGCTGTTTGAACAATTATAAGGTATCCGAGAAGCCTAATACATCCCTTTGCCATCATGAGAGAATTGTTTTGCATTTGTTCAGAACCATGCCTATCACAAAGGTTAAGTTCATTTCATTTTATATTTCTCAGTTTCCTAAGTAACCATAGTAAATAAACCAACACAGAGATAACGATAACTTTTCTAGAACAAACAAAAACCAGCAAAAGGGTTTTTTTGAGAAGTACATCGAATCACAACATGCAAGGAAACGAGAGGAAGGTATGGGGGGTGCTGTGTACCCCAAGCTGAACCGGATACAATTGTTCGGCCATTTCTGAAAAACCAGAACAACACAACATCAAAATCAAAATTCCATGGTATTATCTGGTATTTTTACTCTATTTCCTACCATTCAAACACAGAACTATCCAAATAAACTGGAAAGATGTTAAAAATGAACTGCTCCCAATTACAATATTCAAAGAAAATAATAATCAGTCACTCCATCCATAACATAAACTGAGAGAGAAACGGATGGAAGCTTACGGATTTCAAGGTGTCCCAAGCGAGCCAGACGGTGGAGAAATGGCCCCATCCGAGCTTGCTTTGAACGACGTACCGACCGCTCTTGAAGGTGTCGCCGTTTCGAATAGCGTGGTAGCCTCCGCGCCGATAGTCCTCGGTACCTTCGTCTTCTGATGTGAAGTCACTGCTCCCGCTCCGATCCTCCTCCTGTTTATCCTCCATTGACGATTCAATCGATTCCTGAGATTTTTGGATTCAATTATTCTCCTTTAATGAAGGACAATGATGAGGTCATTAGGGTTTTTGCCTGATTGGGGATTTTTGGAATGCTCACACAATGAAAATTGAAAATAAAATAAAAATTTATTGGCCTTGCCCCCTAATCTTTCCTTTTTGTGGCCTTTCTATATATGCTTTTAATTCTTATCAAAACTTCTAAAGGAACTGTTGTATCCACTTTCAACCCAATAATATCATGGAAATAGAGTCGGGCCACTTTCAACCCATACTGGCCCACGCCCTCCGACCCATTTTATTTGGGCTTTTATTTTCGCTTTCAAGCCCAGTCCAACCTTGGTGTAGCAAAGCAGACAGGCCCATCTATATCCACAGTGGCAATATTGTAATATTTCAGTTAAAAGAGGGGCCTATTTAGTCCTGCGCTCGTTTACATAAGGCGTGTGTGGTTAGGGTTTCGTTTTCGTTTTCTTTTCGTTTTCGAGGCGAAGCAGCAGCAGCAGCGACAGAAGCCATGGTTCTCAAGTACTTTTCTCCATCTAAACCTCTCTTATGTTTTGTTCTATGAAATCTAGATCCCTCAATTTTTTTTCTTCTTGATGGATTTGTTTTCTTTTTTTTATTCTCGTTGCTTTACAGGTTTTATCAATTCTTAGATCTAATGGTTGATTTGGTCTTTTTTCTGCTCCAGTTTTCTCATCGTCTAAGAGCTTCAGTCGCTCACATTTTTAGGGTAGAAATTACAATCAATTGCGTAAAATAGGGTACATCTAAGGAAGGAATTTTTTAAAATAGGAAAGATAGCGCCCGAATTTGTATTTATATAAGGATTAAACCTTATAATTTTCCAGTTTTGTGAACTCGAAAAAATTTAGGTTAATAACGCCGGATTCTCTAAACTTGTTTTGAGAAGGAAAGTGGACAAAACGTGTTTTAAAAACCGGGGGAAGGGAAGCATCGGTCATTTCCAAGAAGTGGAAAATTGAAATCAACAAAAATAAATTTCCCTCAAAAAAAGGCTCATCTGTTGGTCTTCAATAAACCACTCATTTAAATAACCCTTACTTCGGATTTTCGGTAGCACTTATACCAACGACTAATGAACATCATTTTGGCTTGATGATGAAAATGAAGAGTTACCAGAGGCTTAGGAGCTTGTGTGGGCTACAGATGGATATACAATAGTTTATGCAATATGTTATACAGCACGGGTGTATGCTGTTCTTTTTTTCCCCTAATTTTTATTATTCTAAATTCATCTGCCAGACATGAAATTGTTTGTACATTGTTCATAGTAATCTGGAAAATGTTCTCTCGAGTTCATAATTGATCAGATATGTTGAAATTTCCTTCCTGTGTTATATTTTGAAGGTCAAATGTTTTCGTTTGTTTAGATAAAATTAATTTAGAATGAGAGTATTATCTTCATTCTGGATGTTAAAACAAGAAATTTTTATGTCAATGTCAACATCTTAGGACTGAACTCTGCCGATTCAGTGGTGCCAAGATTTATCCCGGGAAGGGTATCAGATTTGTTCGTTCAGATTCTCAGGTAATTTTATAGCTTATTAAAATTTATGTTCTGTATTAGATTATTGACCGACTAAATTTCCACTGAATGTTAATCTTCTTTCGTCATTATCTTGGTTGGGTTCATGGGTTGGCATCTTGTACTCAATTTAGTTGATATTAAATTACTCTCAATATATATATATATATATATATATATATATAGGTGTTTCTATTTGCCAACTCAAAATGCAAGAGGTACTTCCACAATCGGCTGAAGCCATCAAAGCTTACCTGGACAGCCATGTACAGGAAGCAACATAAGAAGGTAGCACTTGAAACACCATGTATTTAATTTTATGTGGTATATTTTAGTACTGTGTGTATGTGTGTCTCTGCATATTCTGATTATTGGATTTTTTTACCAACAAGCTACTGAATAGTAACATAAGAAGGTAGCACTTGAAACACCACGTATTTAATTTTATGCGGTATATTTTAGTACCGTGTGTATGTGTGTCTCTGCATATTCTGATTATTTGATGTTTTTGACCAACAAGCTACTGAATAGTGCTACTAATGATGTTGCCTGAGCAATATTTTAGCATTTTTTGGTACATTTGGGTGTTATAGAAATTGTGCTTTTATCTTGCGGATAATTGTGTTAAAGAGATAGTGGAATCTTATAAAGGTCCTGTAGGTCATATATATTGAATAATTTGGTTGAAAGTATACATCGAGTTTTAAAATCTCCAGGCTATACAGACGATTTATCACCCAAAACACCCAACATATCCTTAATATGAATTTTAAAAAGCAATCATCTCCAGTTCCATTAAATGGGCTTGAGGGCAATGTAAAATGCATACTTGGACTCAAAGGATTGAAGTTTGAGATAATAGATGTCATATGAGCATGCAACTATTTAATACATTAAAACTTATCCTTGAGTATTCATGATAATTAATAAGTAAAGATATCAAGAAACTTTAAAAAATAATAAATATTTTTAAGATAATCTATTTAATATTTATTTGGTTTTTTTTTTTTTTCAATTTTCAATTACTGTCTCAATTTATTCTTCAGTAATTTAATGTTTGGTTTTTACTAGATTTTATTTTGTGATTTTGAATATTTTCATTTGTGGAATTTAATTAAATTATATTTTTATTGATATTTACAAACTTGTCTATTATTAATTTATTTACAGGTGTTTCATAATTTTCTTTATTTGTTTTCATACCAAATTACTAGAAAATTTATTCATACATGCATAAATATCAACTATATTTTTTTCCCCTCAATTTTACACATATAAGATGGTTATGCTAAATGTACAAGATATTTTATCAACATTTATAAAAACACTCAAACATATTCACAATAGGCAGACTTGTATAAGCCTCATATAATTAGTTCAAATACCTTTTATATGTATAAGTAAAAAATTGTATTTGACATCTATGCATGATTGTAAACAATGCTTCTAGTTTATTAATAGCCAACCTTGTGTAGGTGTTGTATGCATAGTACATATGCTTGTGTATGTGTGAAAATATAGCAAAAAACTGAATCTGGCTTTTATGCTTGTTTAAACAATAATTTCAATGATTTGATGCCAATAGTAAAACCATGATGGAGAATGTGGTCTTTGGGACCATTATTGTATTTATCTGTCCCTTCCAACATGGTTCATTTTGAGGCATGGTTGCAGCAACCTATCTCTCTGTATTTTTGTGTTTTTTTGTCACTTTCTGGAAAATAATATCCACCATGGATTATGTTTATTGGGAGTTATTTGTTGACTGATTGGGTTAATTTTTAGGATATTGCTCAAGAGGCTGTAAAGAAGAGGCGTCGGATCACCAAAAAGCCCTACTCTAGGTCCATTGTGGGTGCTACATTGGAGGTTATCCAGAAGAGAAGAACTGAGAAAGCAGAAGTTAGAGATGCTGCCAGGGAGGCTGCTCTCCGGTCTGTATTTCTTGTACTTGTGATTTCTACCTCTTTATACCTATTGTTTTCTCTCTCTAGTAAATGGTTTATGCGATTAGTACACCCTGGTGTTGTGTTGTATAATTTTTGAGTGATCTGGTCTCTTTTTCTTATGCTGTACTTATATGGGAATATATTGCAATTTTCTGTCTGCTGATGAAAAGATGTTAATTGCAGTGAAATTAAGGAAAGGATCAAGAAGACCAAGGATGAAAAGAAGGCAAAGAAGGCAGAAGTGATGTCAAAGGTGCAGAAGACACAGGGCAAGGGTAACGTGCCCAAGGCTTCTGTTCCAAAGGGCCCTAAACTCGGAGGTGGTGGTGGTAAGCGCTGATTTGGTAGGGGTGTGTTGTATCTATATTGTTTGTTGCACTGAGACTAAGAGTAGTAGGTTGGAAGAAGTTTTAATTTTAAAGTTTTGTTGTAAGGATTTGTTGGCATATGCCTAGTCAGCCGGATCTCTTTGTTCACATCTCTTTTTCTTGATTAAGCAACCGTTGGTTGGGTTGAAGACTTGAAGTTGAGCACATTATCGATAAATGGATTTTGAGTTTTGTTTTCAGATGACAGTGCTATTGTCTTTTTTTTCTTCAAATATGAAATATGGAGAAAAGTTTTTCCCCTTCAAGGCGAATTCCTTGATGTTGTGATTCAAGCGATGTAGATTTAATTTATGAAAATGATATATCAGTGAACTTAGGTAGAATGATATATTCATGGGATTCAATGTACATGATATGAAATGTCTAAGAGAAGTGTTGGTCGCATGCTACAAATCAAATCTGCAGTATAATATAGTACCGTTTTGACATTTTCTACCGTTGAGTTGAGGGATTTTTGATAAATTTAGTAATAATTAAATAAATAATGGTCAAAATATTATAGATTGGAAAATAATTCCAATTATACAACATGTAAGCGATGAGTTGGAAATTCTCCTATTTTCAACCCTAAGGCCTAATCCAACCGGCCCCCCATTTCAATCTTCCAGCATTTTCAACCCTAAACTGGTTTCATCTTCTTCTCGAAACTCTGCTCCGTCTCCAAATCATGATTTTTTGTCCGTACCCTGTGAATACCATCTTCACCATTGTTCCCAAACCATGAAAGTCGCATGGCAGTCTCTCTAAATGTTTGCTTTCATGTTTTAAGACAAGAAGGCTTCTGGATCTGGGTTCGATTCCCATAGCCCCTTCAGAGATAGGGGCGAAATTGAATGATTGGGTGGATCGGGTTTTCTGCACAAATCTTTTCATGGATCATCAGTGTCTTCAAGAGTTTTGCTGCTGGCTATTAATGGGGACAGGGTAAACCAGGGAGAAGGCTAGGATCCCGGAAGGATAGAATATGGTTTCCGGAGAAGCCATAAAGCTTTCTAAAACTGGGTTCAGAGGTACTAGGGAGTTTCCCTTCCTTCCTTGGAAGGATGTGTGTTTTCTGTGGAATTTCTTTTCCTTATTTCATTCCCATTTATCAGAACTTAGATTGTTCTGAACTGTGGAGGAACAGGAGAACATTGGCATTAATTTTCCATGGTAGCTAGGCACACCGGATTAAGTGATTTTGTAGTGGCATGCTTGGCTGGTTAGTTAGAGAGTTGGAAATGGGACAGATTACATCCTAATAAAGTTTTCCATGATACTGCAATCAAAAAGGGTCATTGAGTTTATAGCGGTTCCCATGAACTTGTTGATAAACATTCATGAACCAATAATTTGGTGCCTTGGTGGGATGGATGATTCATCACTGATTCGGTCTTTCAAATTGGTCTCTTTTAACATCTCAGAAGTACCATTCTAGTTCAACAGAGGATAAATCAAAGATTTCATGAGAATGTATGCATGCGAAAACAGTGGCAGCCTTTATCTGTGGATAAAAGAAGTTGGTACAAGAAGGTTTTCATGCTACCATCTATGGAGACCCCACTCAGAAGGAGGTTGAGAAAACTGCCCATGGAGCTGGAAGCTCATTTGTCTTGCGTAAAGACATCAACATGCAGAGCCATTGATGAGGTTGGGTTGGTGAAGGTGAAGATTATTTGTTTTGCATACTATTTTTTCTGGTGTCTGATTATGGCTGGCAGTGCCTTTATCTCTCCTCCAAGCTTGTTATTACCAACTGATTCTCACCCAGATCGTGAAAGGCAGCCTTCTCCATCAGTTACCACCACTCTCTCCCTATTAGCTGAGTGCAAAGCTGATTCCTCATCACCTTCACCATCAAAGCACAAAGCAGCTGCTGAAACTACCGACTATGAGCAGCATACATGCTTGAAGAGACCCCCCCTTTTGAATCCTACCCAGAATCAGTTTCAGATGAGGCTATGGTTGGAAATCCCAGCAAGTGATCTGAAGTTTATTTTCTTAGCATTTCTAGGTCTTCTAAGCTCTTGTAAGTTGTTAATAAAGCCAGAAGCCAATGTAGAAGTGGTTGGTAGAAGTAGAAATCAGTATTTTCTTGGTCTGTATAGTTGAATTTAGCCTAGTGGGTGCAAGAGAGTCTCTTTAATCAGATGAATTGGTTGTACGGATGCATATTTTTGTTTAGTTTGTTGAATTTTGAATTTTTTTTTTCCATTCCATCCTGATACATGTGAAATTTTGAAATCATCTACTTGAATTACTTTCTACTTCGGCCTATTTTGGATATTACATGATATGTATTATTGTAACTATTTTGGATATTATTGTATATTAGATACGAGGTTATTTAACTACTAGTCTTTGATCATTGGGTAATTTATTGATGTTACATTAATAGTATATAGATTGATGTTTGGAAGACACTTTTGGTTTTGGTATTTACTCATTGAAATTACCAAGTTGTGATTCATATATTTTGCATTGAAATCGAATTTTCAAAACATGACTTCGGAATTTTATATTGAAATCATGTCTTTAAAACACAACTTCAGAATTTTACGTTGAAGTCATGTTTTCAAAACACGACTTCACAATTTTACACTAAAGTCGTGTTTTCAAAATACGACTTCACAATTTTACATTGAAATCGTTACTTCACAATTTTACACAAGTGGTGTTTTTCATGACTTCATGATTTTACACTTAAATCATATTTTTAAAACACGACTTCACAATTTTAGACTGAAGTCGTATCTTCAAAACACGACTTTATAATTTTTACACTGAAATTGTATTTTCAAAACATGACTTCACAATTTTACACTAAAATCATATTTTCAAAACACAATTTCAAAAATTTACACTAAAATCATGTCTTCAAAACACAACTTCCCAATATTACAATTTTACATTAAAATAGTATCTTCAAAACACGATTTCACATTTTAGCACTAAAATCGCTCGTGTATTCAAAAATAGATTTCAGATTTTTACACTAAAATCGTGTTTTGAAGATACGACATTTATGTGTCGTTTGGTTGGTAATAACTGTCATGGATTTGGAAATATTTATTTTATAAGCGATTTCTATAGCCGCCTCATCAATTTGTGGTCCATATACGACCACCGCTTGGTACACATCGATGGTAGATTGCTGCCACCGCCTTTAACAGAGTGTGTGGTCTATATACAGCCACACATGGGATACGTTGACAACTGTATATGGAAGCACGTTTTGGCTACGTCGACACTGTGATTAACCACGTATTTTCTACCGCCTCTGTGATGGATAGAGGCTTATAAATATTAAACGACTATAGTGTTGGTCCCCAAGTTCATTCTCACCAGAATACATAATCACAGTGGTGAGAAAGGAGATCTTGGAAGAGCAACTCATTCACGTTCTTAGATTTGGCTGAAGAAGAAACAATGACTAGAGGTAAGAATTCTGATCTATTTATTATGTTGCGTTTGAATGCTCTATTTGGAATGAATGACATGAAAGTTCCTGTTTTTCACCAACATTTGGTATTGAAGTAGTAGGATTTTTTTGCCTCTATCTTGTGATGTTTTGAATGAAAATACTATGAGGAATTGTTATGAAATGTTTTTTTTTCATGAATTTTGATGTAAAAATCACATTTTATTGATAAGAAAAATATGTGTTTTGATTCGGGTTGGAGCGGGTCAGATCCAACCTGTCTGGAGGTTGAAGAAGACCCCCTTCTCGCTGCATAGATAGGATATCTTTATCTTGGATAATGTAGTGTTTTGCTATATATCCTGAATAATACAGTGTTTGGCTATAACCTTATCCTGGATAAGAATAGTAACATTTAAGAAAAAAAGTGTATTAAACCAAGGACCTAAGGCTTAAAGGAATTTAAGAAGACAACAAGCTGCCATTGGGACAAACGGCCATTTGGTCTCAAATTCATGATAAATGATTTTGAAATTAATATCCCAATTTTTAATAATTTTAAATATGGATTTAATTTATTTGAGCCTATTATTTCTCAATTCATTTGAAAATGAGTTTCTATGGATTTATAATTTGTATTATCATTCCTATATAAATATCATTGAAAATTATTAAAATGTCTTAGATCCATGATTCCAATTAATTAGAGTATCGGGTCACAACATCTCTGAATTACAAAATCATACATTAATTTGTCTTTAATCACATATATATTAAGGACATTTATTGGGGATCAATTATACCCTTAAAGATAATTTTATCAACCTACATGATTTTTTTATATTTAGTATAATTGATCAAGGCATAAAATCATATTCTATTTCTCAATTTACCCACAGGAATTGAGAAATTGATAATTGACAGTTTTGCCATATAATTAGATAAATTCAATTGAATTACATTTGTCATGCATAAAGTCTCTAAGTTTGCTTGATTTGCCATAATATACTCTGTATACTGGTAAACCACATTCATTATTCTAGCCCCAAATTTAAGCACTTATAAGTTTGTATATTTATTCTATGCCTACAAATCACTATGATGTTAGATGTAATGTCCCTAAATTGAGTAGTAACAATTATAAAAAATGGAAGGAGCGAATTCTTCTTTATTTGGGATGGATGAACATTGACGATACCATAAGGAAAGATGAACCTCAAATTATTAAAACCAACACTTAAGAAGAAAAGGTACTCTACGAACAATGGAGCCAATTAAAACGCCAAGATTATGTGTTGGTTTTAAACGTTTATAACTCGCTTTTTTTTGAAGAATAAATCGGTAATAAACATGTTTTTAAATTAGCAACGTTTTTTGTAAAATTAGTAATCGTTTTATGTGAATAAATTTGTGGCAAATATGTTTTAAACTATGTTTTTAAACGGTTTGTATTCCTCAAGGTGCATGCAGAGCCTGTTTATTGGCTCTAGGGGTGGTTTTGAAACACGTTGTTACTTGGGTGATAGAGTGAAGGCTTTCTTAGCTCAAGATATAGAATTTTTGGGTGCACTCGTGAAAATTCCTTCTGCCACCTGTTATCCTCGGGAGACGAACACTCCAACTTGACACAAGCACCGTGCGAGCTTAATTCGTTTTAAGGAAATCAGAGCCACTGTGCCTAATCATACCGTATTCATTCCGTTTGTTGAACAGCTTTCTCTGTTTATTAATCTTAATTTCATTTTTATTTATTGATTTGTAATTTAGAATTTGCTATCTTACATGGTGTGTTATATTTATGTAATTTATATAATCCCCTCGTTTTACCGTGGTGTAATTGACCAACAATCTTAAAACGACTCGCTTTTGAGCGCTGAATGTGCTGAAGTGGGTGCGAGATTCTCTCATTTATTTTGTTAATTTTATATATATACATGTTATCTAATCTTGTCACAGACAAGAATATCTCGATTAAATTTTTCCATTAAACTTGGTTTTAAATTTGTTTGAAACCGGTTTTATTAAATTTTTGACATTTGATTGAATCAAAATTAAAAAATTTTTGAAACAATGTGATCTCAGCCCATGTCGGACGAAGAGATAGGCACCAGACGCATCAGTTCGGCGGGTTTAATTATAGTTTTTCGATCGACCGGTCAAAACTGCGGCACAACTGAAATGGGTCATTTGACCACTGAGGTTGAAGGTGAGTTGAATCCGCCGTCAGATCCGTCGCACGATGTGGGTCGCAAGGCCCGGAGGCGCGCGCCGGTTCTTGGCCGAGCTTGCCGAATGAGCTGGACCGTGAGGTTTGGGCTAGCGGGCTGGTCACGTGCTTCTGGGCTTGTAAAGCTGGGCTGCGTGTGGGCTGGGCCGTATATGTGTGGGCCTGAGAGCAGGGTACACGCGGGTCGCGGGTCTCTTTGCTGAAATATTATTTGTTGCATTTTTTGAAAGCAATAAATTAATAGTTTCGCTTTGAAATAGAAAATGGCTAATGGGGAATCTTCCACTTCACACAAGTTAACGCCACCGTGGATTTGCCTTGGGTGGAACCACAATGAGAGAAACCGGAGAAATTCAATGGTTTGAATTTCAAAAGGTGGCAACAGAAGATGCTGATTTATCTGACCACACTGAACCTTGCGAGGTTTTTAACTGAGGATCCACCTCAAGTGAATGAAGAGGATAGAGGTTCTCTCATGGCGTTTGATGTGGAAGAGTCTTACCATCTGTGTCGAATTATGTCATGAATGGGCCTAAATTGATGCTTTGTACAAGCTTATCAGGTGAAGAAGATGCCTAAGGAACTGTGGGAGTCACTAGACAAGAAATATAAGACCGAGGATGCTGGTGCTAAGAAATTTGTCGGGCTTCGATTCCTAGATTACAAATGGTGGGACTCTGACCGTGGTCAATAAGTGCCAGAATTTCAGCTAATTCTTCAGCCAGATTCATTCTCATGGCGTGGCCTCGGCTTTAAAGCCTTCAAGTTGCCGCTACATAAGAAGCCGCCTCCTCGTTGAAGGACTCAAGAACTACCTCAAGCATAAGCGGTAAAGTGAAATGAACGTCGAAGAATTGATTGTCGTGACTTTGAATTGAAGAAGACAATAGGCGTTCTGAGAAGAGGGGTTCATTTCACCAAGTAAAGGCCAATGTAGTGGAGCATGGTCAGAGCTCCAAGTTCAAAAAGAGAACAACCAAAGGGGTCAATCTGGGACCAAAAGGAGGAATATTCAAGAAGCAGAAAATTCCATGAAGTGCTTCAATTGTGACAAGATACCGCAAAGCGGCTGATCGAGACCCGAGGAAAAATAAGAACAAGGAGGCACCGTGATGGAAAATACAATACAGGCTGATGACATGAACCTCTCGCCGTGAGTCTCTCGAAGTGAACCCGACGGTCAAACCTAAAGGAGTGGCAGGGATCAGCACCGGTGCAACCCGGCCATGTCCGCTCGGGATGTAGAATATGTTCACTTCCTTCGACCCAGTTGATAGCGGGGAGAAGTTGTTCATGGGGAATTCTCTACGTCCGACATCCGAGGACAAGGAAAAGTGATCTTGAAGATGACTTCGAAAGTCCCCGACAATAACAATGTCAGAGCAAACAGATCCTAAGAATTTACTGGTTCACCGCTGAACAAACACGGATTTAGGATGGTGGTTACCCGAGTCCATTGCGTTAATTTCGCCCAAGTCGCGGATGTTCGCGAAAGGGATATGTTTGTAATGGGCTGTTTAAACTTAATGCGCGCACCTGTAAAGCCCAAAACAATGAATAAAGTGCTAAAGTAATTTTCCTCATATTTGTTAGAGTCTTCTGTGCTATGGTATGGTAGACTTGGACATGTGTTAATTATGGTTCTCCGAGGAGATTAATTAACTTAAGTCATAATTCCCACATTTCAAATTGATAACAACAACAATCAGAGACTTGTGTTGAAGCAAAATGACAAGGCCTGGTCTTTTCAAACGATTGGAAAAAGAAACATCAACCTCTTGATATGATCCATAGTGACATATGTGAGATCTTAAATTTGCATGTACAAGGGGTGGCAATATATTTATTACTTTCGTTGACGATAGCACTTAAGCGCATGCTATGTGTATTTGCTTAAGATCAAGGATGAAGCCTTTAGAAAATTTGTTTTCTACAAGTCGGTTGAAAATCAACTTAATAAGAAAATTAAAGGATGAAGTGATCGTGGTGGTGAGTATGTAACAATCGACAGGACATCACAACATGGATTAGACATGAAGTCACTCCACCATATTCACCTAAGTCAAATGGTGCTGCTGTTTAAAATCTACATTAAAAGAAATGATGAATGTAATGCTACTAAGTTCGGTTACTCCATAAATACGCTGGGGGAAGCTATTTGTCGGCGAATTACCTTTAAATAAGGTACTCGGAAGGATGAACAAAGACACCACATGAGCTATGGAAAGGAAGACAACCTTCCCATAAATACCCATTTAATGTGGGGGTGTCTTGCCAAAGTGGTCGTCTAACACCTAAAAGGTGAAAACAAGAAGTCCAAGACCGTTGATCAGATCTTTCATCACATGCACAAAAATAGCAGTGCTTATCGATCACTGTGAAATATAAGTTTGAAATCCTCATATACACAAGAATACGTATTATGGAATCAAGGAATGCCAGCTTCTCGCTTTTGAACACGTTTTCCATGTAAGTTCGAAGAGGGACCAAGCTCGTTTTAATAACATTCGAGACTACGAATGAAGATAACAGATCATAATCGTATAAACAAGAAGAAGTGTCGAAGATGAAATCCTCCTGACGCAGTGTGTTGTAACAAGGACATTTAAAATCATTTCCGGTCCGTATTTTCTCGACTTATATGTCGGAGAGTTAACCTCGTAGCTATAAAGAAGCAAAGTGAACTCTTAAGGCTCTCAGGAAAGAAGCTATCAAAAGTGAAATTGATTCCATCTGTAATCCATACGGGAACTAGTGCACTTTTCTCCCGTAGTAAACCACTAGGGTATGCTAGATTTTCAAAATAATGAAAACTGATGGAACAATTGATAAGTACAAGGCAAGACTGTAATTAAAGGTTACAAACAAAAGTTAGGAAGGTCTTGATTATTTCATTACTTTATTCCTCCGTAATACCTATACGAATGGTACTGCTATTGCCGGCGCTATAAATCTTGAAATACATCAATGGATGTGAAGATCGCTTTCTGTGAATGAGACCTAGATGAAGAGATTCGCGCTGGAGCAACTCCAGTGGTTTGTAGCCCGCACGTAAGAAAAGCATGTTTGCAAGTTAGCTAAGTCCTTATATGGTCTTTAAACAAGCACCAAAACAATGGCATCAAAAGCTGATAGCGTATATCATAATGGGTTTAAAATCACGAGTGTGATAAATGTATATATGTGCCGGGCGATATAGTAAATGGCTATGCTCATTTTGAAATTGTGATGTTGATGACATGCCTATCATGGTAGTGACGATGAAATGATCAAATCTACCAAGGCTATGTTACAATGTCGACATGAAAGATATGGGACTTGGTCGATGTGATTTTAGGGGGGTAAAATCTTGAGAACCTCCGCTGACTAGTTCTTAGTCAATCACATTATGTGGATAAAATACTGATAAGTTCAAGAACGATGATTCGTGTGGCTAGGAGACTCATAGATGCAAATCTTCATATGTCAAAAAATGTAGGGAGAAAAGTGTGGTCTCGGGCTGAGTATTCTAGGGTGATTGGAGCCCAATGTGATTTAAGAGCTATTAAGACTGCATATAGCTTACGCAAGTTAGTAAACTCCAGTAGATACACACCAGTAATCCAAATGGTGATCATTGGAAAGGAAATCAGGTGAGTATTAAGATACTTACGGCATGTACTCGCATTATGGATTGTATTCACACAAGATATCCAATTGTATCGAAGGATGTGCGTTGATGCTAACCTGGATATCTAATGTGAAGAACTCAAGTTGACTAGTGGATATGTTCACACTAGCAAAAGAATTTCATGGAAGTCCTAAACAAACCGTAATAGCCCGATCCACCATGGAATCAATTCATTGCTTTGGACAATGGTGAAGAGGGTCGAATGGTTACGCACTTCTCGGGATATTCCTAGGTGGCCAAAGCCCAGGATGGGTTTATCTATCCATATCATATAGTCAATAAAGAATAGGCGCAGCACAAAATGTGATATAATGGTAAGTCTAGACAGACATACCGCTACTGAGACATAACACCATTAGGCAACTAATCTCAACTGAGTTATCTCCAAGGACTATGCAAGCCTGGGAAGGATACTATTAAGCGATCCGCTAACCAAAGGCGAACAGAGAATTAGTTGAGAAGTCATCAAGGGCCGGACTAGCTATAAAATGTGAAGAGTCAATACGATGGAAACTTACCCAATTGACTGAGATCCCAATATCTGAGGTTCAAAGGGGACAACTAAATTGCAAAGACCGTTCGAATCATCTGTGGGGTTTTAACCTCCCGCCCATCTCTTAAGGATGAACAAATGATATATATTTGAGATGAGGTTAAGCTACGTTTTAATGATTCTAATGTGCTCTGAAACTCGAAGGAGTATTATGAGTACTAATAGTTGAAAAATCAATCTATGCAGAAGAGAGAAGAGGGTCGTCGGGCTGAGACCTGATAGGCACAATTTTTAGGAACCCCAGAACCAAGAATGCTCCACTACTGTAAAAACTTATTACTAACAAAGGAGAACCCAAGAACGCCGTAAAGAGTCCTCATAGAGATATAATCATCACTACATAAACCGCAGAGAATTGGCACAATAACGTGGTCTACCTTTAGTCGGGCAGCAACATATTCCTCAGCTTTTCAAGGAAGGCCCAAGGATAAACCTGTTCATCCTATAGTGTTCCAATTCGCAGAGAGTCATCACTCAGCACAGTCTTAGGCTTCCTAATAATTAGTCCATGGGGACTAGAAGGGTTTTAAACGTTTAGTAAATCTTTTTTGTGTGAGAATGAAATTGTAATAGATAAGAGAAATGAAATTAGTAACGCTTTTTTTTTTGTGAAATTAGTAACTTTTTTGCCAGAATAAATTAAATGTTTATGTTTTAAATTATGTTCTGGAAACCATTAGGTTCTTGTGTTATAGAGCTTTACTATTACCTGTAAAAGTGAAACACACGTCAGTGTTATCAAAGCACAGAGTGAAGGCTCTTCTTTTAGGGTCTTGATATAGAATTTTGGGTGCACTTCCAATTCTCACACTCTAGATTCTAGACTAACACTCCACTTGACACAAGCACCCATGTGTTAACGCTTTGGGCTAAACCAGCCACAAAATTCAATCATACCTAAGATTCATATTCTGGGCTTGTCAACAAAGCTGTTTATTAATCTTATCATCATTTTATTTTATCAATTTGTAATTTGTAATTTTGGTCATCTTGCTACGGTAAAGTTATGGTTTATGTAAATTTTGGTATAATCTCCCGCCACCAGTGTAATTGACCAACATTATGTTCATTAAGACGAGTATCTTTGCTAGTATTCGTGGTTCAGCCACGAAAAGCATGGTTTAATGTTCTACTTACGTTTGCTGCGATTGACAAACAATCTGCCACTTATATAAAAAGCTACACTTGCAAGATCCTGATCATGAAATCTTCACCATCAAGGCTCATCAATGCAAAGCAAAAGCGTGAGAACATCATGCAGATGAGAGGATATCGCAACTCAATCAAGACACCGGTGCCGATATGTCTGATACCTTCCTAGTACATCACATTTTGAATTGGCCCTACCAGTATATGCTTTATCTCCAAATTTTCAAATAATGATAAGAAAATGACTAATTAATGAACTATTGACTGGCTGTGTGTTAAAGGAGAAAGAACTTTATAATATGGGTGCATGGGTATCATCTGAGGCTAACACTACTAAAAATCATTTAGAGATGACACTGGCCCTTCAATCCTGTCGAAAGAAAATCTGCATATGTTAGAGACGGAATTTCAGCCTTAAAACGCCGTATGTGTGATTTCACCGCTCCTTAATCCGGGCTCGGATAGAGAGGTGTCTGCGCCGCATCAGATATAATTTGATTTTCATCACTAACGGATCGATCGTTTGACAGTCAATTCACCCCATTGCGCACCTGGTCACCGGCGATGACCGCTCCCACGAATGAATTTTTTTACCTAATGTTCGAGTTCAGAAGATAGATTGACTTCCGCCTCTAATCAGAAGGAATTTTCTGCTTCACCTGCCTGATCGAGACTATTTGATCCTACTCCACTGTGATGATTTCATCCGCCTCAATCGAGGATTTACCTTGTCCTCACTCGTTTCTTTAATCCAAAGACTGAATGATTTCCTCGTCTTCAATGAGATTTGAATTTTGGTCCAAATTCCGTCTCTAATCAAAGATTCATCTCATTTCCCAATCTGGTGACTGAAAATTACTTTCATTCTATTTTATATATACTAGATTATTTCTGTTATTATGTCATGGACTTTTCATAATGATTCTTGGCTGCTACTTAAAAGTCACTATATGGGAAATCATTAAGATGTTTTCTTAATAGTTGTAAATTTCATTATATCATTAAAATGTTTAAATACACAATACTTTTAATTTAATGGTAAATCAACAGGCTCTAAATAAACAAAAATGGTAATATTAGTATCAAACAGTAGCTTGCCGATCATTGTCACCACGAAAAAGCGCCAACTGTGATTTCCTATCCGCCTCTTATCCATTTTCTGATCTCCCCGTATTTGTTACACACATCTCCTCCCGTATTTGAGCCACATCTCCTCCCGTATTTTCATTTTGCTCTTTGCAAAACTTAAACCGATCAAAAACTTATTTTCTTCCCGCACAGTCGCAATTTGGTCCTCTAACCTGGCATATGACCCATCAGTGTACGCCAATTAAGAGTAAATGCCACAAAGATATGATATTTTATTAGTTTACCATATAGTCTCGATTTTCACTCCGGCTATTTTTAACAAAATTCTACCGTCATCAATCGGATTGAGGTTCTGACGACTTCCTCCTGTCAGGGACATCTCTCCTCCCGAGGCCTGATGAAACTATCCTGATACCACTCAATCACACCATTAGAACTTATAAATTTAGGTGAATGAAATAATTAACCACAACATAATAAAACATTAAATTTCAACAAGACGCTAACATTCAAAGCTTGGCTTTCAATATTTAATTGAGCCATCACCTCCTTAGTAATGATCATAATAAACAACTCCATAGTATGGTGCTTCTTCCCAAACTTTGTTCCCATGAGTTCAAACAAAAACACATGCAGATCACAATAACAAAAATATTGGCCGGTAATTTTCGCATCGAAAACCCAACTAAGTTAGTTAATGGAAGAATGTGTGAGATCCTCTGAGAGTGGCAGGAACATCAAATTAATGATTTTAGCTTCTGTTCCCCGTCATTTTGTTATGTACTGTGACTTATTGAATCTGATCATTCCATGCCTTCCAAATATCACCAAATATAGGTCACTTTCCTTTCAAGAATTTCTCTAATGGTCCAACAGAACTCTGTATCTAATAGCCATTGCTTTCTCCCAAAGAATCTTGATTTTATGCCACTTATTTTATCCCAATTAAAATATTTCTATAAATTTGCAAAAACAAATAGTTAGTATCAAACTCACTATATTTTAAAATTGCTAATATATTTGGCAAGAAATATTATTCAAATCCTCAAAATAAAAATCTTTAGTGTTATGAGGAATGCTCTTTCCAGCATACCTATCCTGCAAGCCGTTGTTCAAAGCCCTAGTGATCATCCGTGAGCATTTTCGTGAGGCAACAAACTCATATGATGAAAAATTATTTTCTTGTTAGTTTCTGATTAAAGTGAGCATTAACACAACAACAAAGAAGTCATTTTTGGTAATGTGATATTAATCAGATTTCAGATTGGGATAAATTAATGCTTAACTGACTTAAAATTTATACTCGAAATGACTTGAAATAAATACTTTATCCAACCTATATACATCGGTGTGGGATGCTGTTTGTGTTGAACCTTCTTCCTTATAGCTGTTGTTGATTAGAGTAACAATGGGACAGCTCAAGTTTCAGCTAATCTAAGAAAATGATGAGGACATGGCTGATCAAACAAAACCAAAAGAAAAAATTAAGTTGACTCTTTCTACCACACTTGATTGCTACAAACCAGAGTTATTCTAGTGCATGGTACATGTCACTAATCAAAATGTTATCAATTATATCATTCTTCATTAAAGACTGAAAGTATAAACCAAATTTCCTAGATTTGGATGGATGGTAATTTTATGATATGTTGAATAATAAAGACATGCTTCTATTTGCATTATTGTGAAGAAACATAAGCTGATGAAAGCTTACTGCTTCCAATAGGCATCGCATCTGGGGTCAAATCCCGAAGTACCATCATCATAGTCTCAACATTTATATTCGTGAATGTGATGTTTGATGCAGAGCCAATTTCAAATTGAGTTAGAAAGTCAGGTTATGAGTGAGGTGTGATGGTTAAATTGGCGAATTTGCATTGCATCATAAGCTCATAATTCAAGTCTTAGTAATATGATTTATCTCTCACCAATAGACCCGTCCAAGATCTAATAATATTATTACCGCCACCCTTCATGGATTCCTCCTCCTTCCTTTACTCCTACCATTCGTGATATTATGATGGTTAGTAACCAATCACTCAAGAAGTTCATCAACAAGCATAAAGTGTTAATTCATGTGCCACAAAGTCACTGTTGTATTCTATTCGTGAAATATTGATCGCCAACAGCATGTTATGTACTGGCATGGCACAAATTGCAAGTACTACTTACTATAGTCCTTCCCTATCAAGCCAAATACATCACAATACAAGCTCAGAGATGGTCTGAGCATCTTAGAAGGTGATCACAACTGATATTTTAATACACATGCACTTATGTCCATCTCTGAACCATCCTTTATTTGTTTTTTACTATTGGAACATGTCATAGATTTCAAACATTTTACAAATTATTTTATATAACATTAATCTAAATCCTTGTTTCCTAGAATTAGATAGTTCCATTTAAAGTGGCAAATATCTAGTATACAATCCAAAGAAATTCAGACGTTCTATAATAACATCTAAATGATGATGATAAAAGCTTGTTAATACAGTGGGGTTGAGAGAATGATGTGGATGTCTTAAATATTTTTAGATGGAAAGTTCTATAAAGAAATGGGTTTTAGTTGGAAAAGAATTATAATTCAACTGCACAAAATGATGATTCAGATGTATAATGAAGTCGTGAAGTGCAACCTTAACTGAAAAGTCACTGTACTTTAATGAGAGTCTGATAAACAAAAACGTTTCCATTCATCTGGTAAGCTTGAATAGCTTGAAAAGAAGGTTTTACATAAGACAGCCTTCAAACTGATTTTTTAGTATGATAATATGTTATAATCTTGACAAAGTGGCATCCAGTTTCACACAACTTAGCTGCCATCCAACAAAATGCGTTGCAATGGATTGATACCAATAGCTACAATCGCCCACTGGCATTGCATTCTTTGGCGCAGTTTGAAACTCAAAAGGATCAGAAGGACCATGTCCCTTTTTTCGCCTTCGTGGTCCCTGCCTATTTAGGCTTTTCGTTCCGTGATATTTTGTTTCTTTTTTTGGAAATCCCCCAAACAGATTTTGCGAAGACATGGTTTGCCTCTCAAAACTAAGATTAGCACAATATGTGGTTTGGTGACAACTCAGCACCAGCCCGGAGTATAGAGAGATGTCCTGTCAAAATTAAGTAGGATATATATATATGTATATATATATATACATAGAGAGAGAGAGGCAATCAAATTTCCATCAACTCCCAATTCAAAGTGCAAGTGTTGTGGCCATCTATTATGGTGGGGCTGTTCCTAATTTGTGGAGGTCAAAGGGCTTAAGAAAGGATTTTTTGTCAGAACCTGATCCCTCCTGTGCTATACACCTTTATGCAAGCAGTGGTCTCCTAAAGGCATGCAGGGTCTTTCAAGCTTTAATATATTTCCTTCCTTTTTTTTTTCTTTCTATCTTTCTTTTTAAGTGCTTGTCATCAAAATACAAACATACTTTTAATTATTTCGAGATTATTCTATTTTGATAAACACATAGTGTGTCCCACATTAATTAATAATATTATAATCGCAATATTATGATTTAGATAAACACAACTGACATGAAAGAATATATAAAACCCACAAAAGATCCATTTCTTTAAAATGTATAACCATTCTTAAAACCTTTTAAGTAGGTTCAAAATAAATTTATTCACAATTTAATTAAAACAAAGATTCATCCAATTTAACTAAATAAAATGAAAACTTTATAAATCCACAGCTCTAATAACTAAACCATTAAACTCTCTAATGTTCATACCAGCCATAATAGTCAACTGGCTTCAGACGAAAGAGTGGTACTGAAAATAGTATATTTAATACATGATCAACTCAAGATGCACCAATAGAATAAATCGTTCATCAAATCCGCAAGATAATGAAAAGAAGATTAATCAATAATCACAAACACTTATTTCTCCCAACCAAGACTCAACCAAACACCACAAGAAACAAAGAAAATCACCGACACCCTCGAACTCAGATAAAAATTCAAAGAAAATTAGGTTGTGTTGATGCAGTAGTGATATCAGTACTCAATCTGCGATTTCTCTCATTCGTGGTATGAGTGGATGATCCCGTGCACAAATATCACCAAACCTCCAAACTTCAAATCACTCCAGTGACCTAAGTTCTTCACTCCGATGCACAACAAACAATCCTATGCACTATTTATATTATGCTTCGGGGCCTATACTCATCCGGAAACTGACTTTCCAATAAATCCAAAAAGCATGTTATTTAATGATAACAAAAGAAAAAGTTTCTCGCAGTCAAGAGATCCACAGAGTTATACTCTATTTGTTAATATAGACTGTAGCATCTTAAAATAAGACTGATTCACTCACTCATTATGTAATGTATCCGTTAACTTAATAACAAGGATACATTATTCATCTGTATCACACTGACTGGTCTTAGAGTGTGTACAAATCAAATAACACTAAATGAGTTGTTGAACTGCAAATACTCACTTTCCACTAACAATATACAGAATATACTAAGAAAAATCACGCGATCGCAAGCCAATTAAATGTAAAAAAAGGAACAAATAAACTGAAATGAATAAATTGATATAAACTCATTCTCATGTAAAGTTAATCCATTAAAAGTTTCTTACACTAATAAATAAGGATTGTTACACAATTCTTTCCAAAAAAAACACTAGAAATGTAAACCAAGACAAAATTCCTTAACCATCCTCCCCATTACATCAAGTTTCGTTATGAGTTAGAAATAATAAATTAGCAGATTATAATAACTTCCGGATAAACTTTACTAGGTGGTTTCACCAACAAGATTGGGTAAAAATAATAGCAACCACAAAGAAAGTTCCTCTACTATCATCTTCATCTTTGATTCGTATTCCAAACATGTTCAATCTCATCTTTTATCCTCAAATTATCATCTCCTTCACATCAGAACTTATATCTCCACCATTTTGGAGCTATTATGAAGGACCAAGATCATTGTCCCCTCCACCACCTCAATTTGATAAAATTAATTTCAATATCTGAAGGCCAATTCCTGCAAGTATTGAAGAAGTTTTCTGAGAGCCAACTGCATCTCTTGCCAATTGCCTTCGCTTTAATTCAAATATCACACTTCATTCAATTGCTTGGCTCGCCTTTAATGGCGATATGGTACATAATATAATTCCGCACGCTGCACTAAAGTATGAATGGCTCATATCTACAAACCTTTCTATCTCGCTGATTCTCTACAGGCTCATACCTGGGTGCCTCCAGTACCATGCCTTGAAGGGCCTAAACCAACCACATTTTAAAGAACTCTGTTTTCTGGAATGGATAACCGTGATTCCTTAACTCCAACATCTCTATCAATCGACCACACACCACTAGCATTCTACCAGAAGTCGGTAGCACACGCAAACCAACAATGCTTTGTA
This sequence comes from Tetrastigma voinierianum, assembly GCA_016808115.1. NCBI lineage: Eukaryota > Viridiplantae > Streptophyta > Magnoliopsida > Vitales > Vitaceae > Tetrastigma > Tetrastigma voinierianum. The sequence continues at coordinate 424,591 of JAEQBH010002079.1, forward strand.
GTTCGACCATCCTGCGGCTCATAGTAATAATACTCTGGAAATTACCTGATTGTGCTACATCTGATATGACCTGTGTGGTTTTATTTCGCCCTTCAAATAATATTCCTACAAAGATGTTTGTCACGTTGTTAACAGATTACGTGTCTCGTTTATCAAAAATATTAATGTCATATGTAATTTATCTCAAAATAGTTTGATTATGGAAAAATTATGTGTGAACTAACATTTTGCATAAATCTTCAAACCATTCAACAAAATTATTACTCAGCATTCATCAATGTCATGATTGCTAATTTCGGATCTGCTTCACAGTTTGAGAATAAATACTTCAAAAAAATAAAACGACAAAATACAAAATCAATACTTAAACAACATTAAAACATTTACCTGTTATATGGTAATCTCCTATCATTAACTAAAAGAATATATAGTTTGAGGAGTCTGGTGCCCCCACTAACTGAAATGAAGTTTATGGGCTCCATGGAAGACGCTGAAGGATACGTAATGATGGACAATACTCCTCTCTATTATTTGGTAACTCACGACGCTGGCTTACGGGCATATTCATTGTTTTAGAACATGCTTATCAGCAATGCGAACAAAAGTTTCGACGCTTCAACTAAATGTTTATTTGCATGGTTAACCTCAATCCTCGAGCCTTATTACCACATTTCAAATGTCGACAAGGAACTTATATACATACATACATATATATATATATATATATATATATATATATATATATATATATATATAGGTATATATATATATATATATATAGTTATATATATATATATATATATATATATATATATATGACAATAATTAATTAAGCCATATACAATATCATATATCAAGGAAATTGGTGCACTTTTATATGAAGAAGTTACCTTCTTTAAACGTAAAAATATCCAATCTAAATCAGATCGGGGCCTATCCTCGCTTTCCATATGGTGCGACGTAAACGTTCCATTTTGAGTCAAAGAAAGTTATAATATCCTTCTAACTACATAGAATGAATTTCTAACCCAATCTCCTGTTGCCTTCCTCGAAGTTTCGTATGGTGCCAAGTCTTTAGCGATAAGTCAACTAATCCATGGTTCCTAAATATTCGCCACTCAAACTGAATTATCGGGATTAATCACTGATATTTCATTCTTTAAATACTGTGACTATAGTTGAACTATAAAGAACCAAGATTATACATGGAAAAGCAATTACTCTGCTGCATTTAGAAAAGAATCCAAGTGCTTTCAGAAAAAGAAAGGACAATATGAAGAAGAAGTGATTTCAACTGAAATTTAAGAAATTGGTTGAAAATAAAGGGTAATTCAAATCTCATGTTTGTTATGGATCTAATGTATTTATGCTAATCATAATTACGGTGGATTAACTCGATCTGATAATCCATATTTTTAACACTGCAAAAAGTATGCAAAAACCTAAGGAAGCTAGTGGAAGAGTAGAACGCCTTACCATGTAAACGTTGGCCCATATTTGAATCTGATGTGGATTTTGCAAAATTAGTCTGGTAATGGTTATGTTTTGACTCTAGAGACATCTGAGGTATAACAAGCTTCTCTAGAATTAATTTAAAGTTTCAAAGACCTTGTACCTTTAGGGTATTCCTTAAGTTCTCAATTGTACCTTCCAACTGTTTGGTAAATTTGTTTAATGAATGGTATTTGCCTAATGGTCTTTCCTCTATTAATCAGTAATGTATTACTACAATTTTCACACCCATATCACAGCATGTTTAAGGTGTACAAGGGAACGAAAGATCCTATTGTAAGCATCGAGACCCACATATTCCATTTGATAGAATTGAAGAGATCGCAACACAAAGTATCGAATATTTGGATTTTGGCCCGACTTGACACCAGACAACCGCATAAAGGAAGTAGACCAACGCTCAAGAAAGGCGCTGGCACCAACGCAGCACATCATACATTCATATATGCTGTCTCTGACATAGCACACTCGCTTGTCCAAAAATAATTTCATCTTATAGGATGATTGTTCTCGAGTATGGCGCATCTTATATGTTTCATAATGTTAATGATGCAGTCTTAGAGTTCGCCTGAAGGTCTTAAGAAAAGACTAAAAGCAGAGAAGGAACATGCAAGGCAACAAAGATAGTTAAAACAAGAGAGGAGATGAACATTATGGAAGACACCCAAAGATGTGACGCTAATCAGTCCTGCTTACAGTTCCTTCAACAAACATGGGATAATTCATGTAACAGGCACACACGGGGTTCTTCCACAAATTAATGGTGTAGTAGAGAGGAGGAATAGGACCCTATTGCATATAAAGGATCATGTTATGTGCAGTTTCTAAGCTTTGTACCTATATTCTTACACTTAAGTTTTTAAACGGAATGCGATATATTAAATCTGTTCCAATCTGTTGTCGTTTCAAGACTAATCAGCCATTTAAAGGTTAAAACCGCCTTGAGATATATATGGGGCCTTGGGGATCTCTTCTCAAGCAAGAATTTATAATTCCACAAGAAGCAAACTGGTTCAAGGACTATTAGTGGTATTTCTGCCGATATAGAGAAGTCTAAGGTTACTAGTTCTATTGTCTCACATCATATTCTGAAGTTCAGGAATTACAATGCTAGTTCCTCGAGTACGATTTCATTAAGGGAGTAATATCTCTTCTAAAAGAGAAAACTCTTCCACCGCCAAGTGAAAGATCAGATTGTCATTCAAAACATCCTCATGTCCAAATGGTAAAAGCAACAATCATAAAACTAGAAACTACGTAAACTATCATAAGTAATTTTCAGGATCAAGTTGTTCATGGTCTCCACAATTGTTGAATAACTACTTAGACAACATGACCCATAGCGGAAACAAGTTGAACTAAATATTTAAGAAGATCTACAAGGTAAGAAGACTACCATCTCAAACGACTATATTGGTGGCTATAAGAATTCAGATGATGATCCAGAGCTGGGAAAATGATTCATAATTTTTCTTCGTTACGCCAAGAACTACAAAGAATCCGATTATGGTTCAATGCGATGAAGGAGATGAACCCCAGGTAACCAATGCAGCTTAGCACTTTGGTGCCGCCCAACGTGTAATCATTGGTGTAAAATGGGTTCCATAAAATAAAAAGAAAGACTGGTCGGGAAATACTGAGATATAAAGCAAGACTTCAATAAGGGATTCATTCAAAGATCATGAATCGGATTATAAGAAGAATTTCTTCCCTGATCTAAGAAAGATTCCTCTTCATCATTTTTTGAAATTAGCTCATTACTTAATTTTGAGTTGCAAATGAATGGATTTGAAAACAATTTTTCTCACTGGGAATCATGCCTTCTTCTCATTCCATCCCAATCTTCTGATCATGATCCGAACCTAGCTCAGCGGGCAGACCACATAGACTTTTTTTTTTTTAAAGCCGACTCAGATTCTGTGGCACACCCACATCTATACAGAATCCAATTATCATATACATATCAAAGAATCGTCACCTGGGAGTTGGTGTCCAATAAAAATTCCATATACATATATCGAGTCCCATTCACTTTCTATACAAAACCATATTTTTACATTTAAAATCAAAAGCACCCGAACATGTGCAGATTTAAACTTTCTACTAAAAGCTCTGCCCCAAATATATGCAGATAAGTTTCGTATCGTTTTTCCGTACCTACACTGGATGAACCTGTAAGCAGCTTTATATTTTTAAAGGAAACATCTATAACTTATATCGATGACATAATTTATAAGGTCACACAATTGCAATATGTATAACAATAACAGAGTATTTGAAATTTGAAGCATTCATATCATGGACTTATACGCTACCTTGCATTGATAACTGTGCTTATGCTTATCCTGACCCCGTAGGAGTTGCTGCAGGTAGCTTTTTCTCATCTAGAACCTAGTACTTTCATAACAAACTTATGTTCATTCTGACTCTATGGTTACGTAGCTATTCTTATGCAACTTATAATTATAACAAACTTATGTTCATTCCCACCCCATGTAGAGTTACAGCTTATCTTTACAGGCATTTTTAATATACTTAATTTATTACTTATATCTATCCCCACTCCTTGAGAGCTTACAGAACTCATGCTTATACAGAAATCTTAGAAAAATTACAAGGTCGACACTTTATACCATAGGGCTTATACTTACACACTAATATCACACTTGTCGAGGTACCAAGAGGTACTACGTGAGATATTACCTTAACTATACCGGTATCATGAACTATCTATACTGGCAATTGCAAGTACTACTTGTTCAAATGCCCCAAGAGATCGACACTTCAGGCTTATATCAAACTGACCTGTATATCATACTGTGGACTTCTTGTGGTCACCATTGATTTTATCCTTATCCCAGCTATATGGAGATAACTCGTAGGTACCATGAGATTAATCAGATACGTGGCACCCCATATACTATTAAATTAATCAGATACAAGAGCACCGAGAGGTACTTCCGTAAATTAATCGACAAGAGGCCCCAGTACCTCTGTGAACCCAGTACTGTATATGTGAGACATTGTATCATGTGCCTTTGGCCACAGCACATCCTGGTTTTACATCTTATACGGCATTACTGAGTTTGCCTCTTCGTGGCTTCTGACTTATTCTGGCTGATCTTATACTGTCTTGTCGATACAAAGATCCCAAACACATACTCCCATACTTATATTACGTGAACTATATTTATTTACCGATACCTGGGAAAGTACCCGTGAGGTACTAATGACTTCATACTCTATTTACCGATACTCGTAGTAATCTAGGTACTATTGACTTATACTTTATTTTACCCATAATGAGTGCCTGGGTGAGTACTAATGACTTTGGTACTCATTTTTATCGATACAGGAGCACCCAGTGGTACTACGTAACTTATAATTATTTTACCTGATACTTGAGTAACTTGAGGTACTACAGAACCCCCATACAGGTACATCCGCATTCTACTCTATTCTTTATTCAGTCTTATCATATAACTCTGGTTGATTTCACTGTAATCAGAATCATGTTAAATGAAAGTAGTGATTTGTTATCAAATAAATGTTCAAATAAGATAATACACACGTGCGCCACAGAATACAACAGAGATCGTGGTGGTTTGAGTGAGTGCCGTAATACTAATCAGAGTACCTGGCATTAAATAGGAGTGCCGAGCACTAATCGTGCAGACAGAGTGTCGTAGTTGATCAACAGGAGTACCGGGTACTAATCGGGAGTGCCGTGAGTACTCCAATCCAACAGAGTGCCTTAGCATTGGCCAGTGAGGCCGGTTACCAATCGGGGAGGCCAGAGCACTAAATCGGGAGTACCAAGTACTTCAATCAAAGACGTGAGTGCGGTAAGAGCTACTGTGAGTGCCAAGCACCGACGTAACGGCCCACTCATTCATTCTTGGTCCTAAAAATATATGATCATAGTGTCTTAACTCATAATGTATTTTAATCACATTCTCGTGTTCACATACGCTTCATATTTCATACTTATGCCAGAATACCGATGTATTCACACATCGCTCATATTCTTGTCCCGATGCCTACTTTTAGAAATTGAATCATTCCAACTGAATCATTCGAACGAAAGTTATGGCATTTTCATGCCAAGTCTCAGTTGGTTTGACCCTGACACAATTCAGGAAACACTCCTAATTTCTTATTTTTTTCAGAGGCTGTGAACTTCATACCTGACCCTGGTTCTTTGTATTCATTTGAAGTTAAGGCACTATGACTCTCAACCTGAATCACCCAAATCGGCTGTCCTGAACTAAGTTACATCCGAAACAACCGGGGACTACACTGGTTCAAAACAACTAATGGGCTTGAACATACCTCACTTTGAGTGAATTTGTACACCTAGAGCCTAATTAGCTGTATCTATTTCATGATGTCGGTTTGCTCTTGGAAGTCTATTTTAGAAACTTTGAATCACTCAAATAGGATCAAATGAGAAGTTATGGTCAGGCCACGAACACGTCGAATTAAAAATGTAATTACTCCCGTGACCCACAGTCAATTTATCAGACAGTCAGTCCGCACCTGATGTGTCCCTCGAATTTGGCCTGTAATGTGGGTTTTTCTCTTCACTTTTTCCATATATTACTAATTCAAAATCATCTCAATACTTCATATACACATCAAAACCTCTTATATCTATCTCAGACTCTATTATACTAATTCATTCTTTCACAATCGCTTCATCTGCAAACCTTTCTTGGCTGAATTACTTCAAAACTATTCTAATATGGGTCGTAACCCATATTAATAAACCAAAAACACAAGGATTAACCAGGGCTCTGTTCAACTCCAACCCATTACTTTGTACTAATTCATGAATCCAAATCTGTATGAGGATTCCATGCTTGGTATTAAACTCAAGCTAGAGTTTCAACTCACTTCATCTCAAACCCAGAGTTAGATCAATTCCCACCAAACCCTAGGTTTGGAACTCATGCACCTCTGAGAATTTCACAAACCATAAGATCCTTGCTTTCCACAAAATCCATAAATTAAAAATCATAGAAATCCATACAAGAATCCATGCCTTGGCTTGATTTCCCCTTCCTCTCTCTCTCTCTCTTCCTCTTCCTCTTCTTCTCTTCTCCCTTCTCCTCTCTCTCTCTGGGTTTTTTTCTCTTCAAATGAGATTCAATTTTGTCTTAAATAAAAAAATATTCTTGTGGGCCTTGCTCGGCCTCAAAAACCCTTTTTTTTTCGGGGTTAAGTTTTCATTTTTTCATTTAGGTCCCCATTTCCTCTCCTCCTATTTGCACCATGTAATTTGCCCTAAATTCTGTTTGGTATATCATTCGCTTTATTACCTCATCCTCATGCAGCAAATTACCACTTACCCTCTTCTTTGACTCTATTACTTAATTCCTGTTTCTCGCTTTATTTCCCAAAATTCATATTTAATCTTTATTATACCTTCTAGAAATATATCCGTAAAACTACAAGGTGATATTCTGTGGTGTTATTAACTAGAAGAAGAGGTATACATGTGAAACAATCCTGGCGGATTCTCCTTCAGTTTGGTTATGAGCACGCCTGGGCAAAAGCTTAAGAAATCCATCTACAAATTGAAACAAGCTTTCTCGCCAATGGTATTTCTGAAAATTCCATGATGCGATATAATTCTTTTGATTTGAAGAGAATATCATAGACCAAAGGTATTATACCGTATGGTTAGTGGAGCAAGATTTGTTTCATCCTCGTATGTAGATGACATTTATCACTTATTACTAATGATGTGGGCTCTGATGCACGAGGTGAAAAACAATTTCCTCTCTCTAACCATTTGGATATGAAAGATAAGGGTGAGACCTTATGTTATAGGCATAAAAGATTTTAGAGACGTACATAATGCAGGTGCCTAGGCCTCTCACAAGAAACCTATATCAATAGATTTCAAGAGAGATTTAGGATGAAATATTTTTCACCAAGTGTTGCTTCCATCGTGAAAGAAGATAGGTTTAATTTGAACTAATGTCCCAAGAATGATTTTGAGAAGGAGTAAATGAAGAACATCCCATACAAGCCATTGTTATAGATAATGTATGTTCAAATCTACACCGTACTTACATAGCATTTGTTGTTGTATGTCAAAGATATCGAGCAACCCGTGTATGGACCATCGATATTTAAAGAAAGTCTTAAGATACCTTCAAGGAACAAAGGAATACATGCTTATATACAAGCTCTAATTGTACAACCCAGAGATAATTGGTTATTCGGGATTCGCACTTTATCGTTGTGTTGATTCACGTAAATCAACATCATGATACACTTTCATGTTTGCCTATGGACAGATCATAGATGAAGCGCGGCAGACCTTGATAACTACCTTACCCATGGAGGCCAAGTCTTCGCCTCTGCTTTCGAGGCTACATCGCGACGGTGCATGGATGAAGAGCTTCATTTCAAGCTAATACCTCGATTCTATATCTAGGCCACTAAAAGTATTTTGTGACAATTCAACTACAATCTTTTTGGCTAAAAACAATAAAAGCGGAAGTCGAAGAAAACACATCAACATAAAGTATTTAGCCATAAAAGAGCGTGTTAAGGATAAGACATGGTTACTTAGCAACACGCTAACACCGATCTTTGATGATTGTTGATCCTTAATCCATGCATGCCACCACAAAATTTAAGGATCATATGGTGATCATATGGACTTGGTCTATTGGTGTGATTTTATTGTATGTAAGACAATGGGCGAAATCATATTTTGTTATGGCTTCGGTCATGTTTGTGCGCATAGTTTCGCTTATTTGTTTGTAAATGTCATTAAACTATGACCAAGAAAACATGTGGTTTATTCATTAAGATATGTGGATGATTATTATAAACATGATACATTAAAATATTACGCATATGGGCCATTCTCTTTAGAGAACCTACCGCCGCTTTATCTATGTATCCTCGGCTTTAGTCATGCATATATTGTAAAGATATGCCTGCTGTGGAGAATGTAGATGATTTCTAAGCAACCGCCTTCATTAATTTGTAGGCTCCAAGTATATACGATCATCGCTGTACATATTGATGGTAGATCGGATGGCACCGCTTTTAACAAAAAGGTTATATATGCGAACGACATGGGATAATGCCACGTGAATTATGTGGAAGCATTATTTTGTCATGCCGACACCACGATTAACCACATAGTTTTATCAAGGCTCGTGATGGATGAGGTATATAAATATCAAACGACTATACATAACTCCGGCGTTCGTTTCATCGAACATCACAATCAATACAGCTGTGGTAAAGAGATCTTTGGAAGAGCGTAACCCAATTACGCTTCAGATCTCGGCCAAAGAAAAACCATAGTTAGTTGCAAGAATTTCGATATATTTATTCTACTGCGCTTGAATGCTCTATTCGAAATGAAAGGCATAAAAGTTCCTATTTTTCACCAACATATTTTTGTTCTATATTTAAAAAAAAAAAAAAAAATTCTAATTATGGCATTATTTAAAAAGGCCCCATGAGACCCCCATGCGCGGTTGCCTTGCTGTTGTCGAAAGGCTTCACTGGGGGACAGTATCTGTCTTTGTCACTCTCATCTCTGGAGGGCAATTTTTCTTGAGTTCACTACTTGGCTATCAACCTCGTGATATTATTCTATATACATAGTAGACTATAATCCAATCACGATTAACGGTATTAATGTCTTTTCATGAAACACAGAACTGACATAAAAAGTTGAATCAAAATCTTCTCAGTTCTAACTTCTATCACATCGGAGTTACGATTTCAAATGTTATCAAGGTACGTGAATCTCGTTGTCCTTCAGAGATTTAGCAATATGTGATTTTAAAACCGATAACGATTAAACCGTATGAACATATTTTCATGAACGCACGCAAAACTGTCATACTTAGTAAAATCAGAATCTTCTCAATTCACGTTGGGACAACGTTTTCAAATGTTAAAAGAGATCATAGTACTTGAGATTAAAAGAAAAAAAAAGAGGGCAATCCGGTTGAGGTACGTGAATCCCGTAACTAATTCCTATATGAATTATTGGGAGCTTGTGAAACTGTTGCAATATATTTAACACAAAAACCTAGCGGGATTTTGAAAATTGTTTTTTGTTCTGAAAATTAACTAGATGTAAGGAAACTGTTGAAAAGGTTCTTTGTGTTATTTTTCAGTGGATTATGATCGTTCTTTACACTGATTCCCAAAAACTTAATCATTCACATAATCTGGATTCCACCCAATAGCACCATGTTGAATTTGACCCTTTAAAAAGGGATTTTTTTTTTTTTTTTTTTTTTTTTAAGGAATTCAAATAGCTGCCAGGTTTAATGTGCTTGAGAAAGCTTATGAAGGAAAAGATAACTGAGTTCGGGAATGAGGACGGTTGGACTAGCTTGTAGGAGCTCGGGGTAGATTTCAATAGGGAATTTTCAGAGAAAAGTAGATTGAGCAAGCTATTAAGAAACTAAATTTATCTTGGATGTTCGGGTCAATTTGTGTACACTTTCACTAATTTCATGGTTTCTAAAATTAATGATTCGGATAAATAATCCAAAAACCCTGACCTACATAGTTACCCCTTAATTACCATTTCTCTTTTAGCCTCTTGCTTCATCTTTTACGTGGGTTGTGTCTGTCTCGGGAAGTTTTAGGAACCTCTTCCATGAAGAGTGTAAGTCAGCAATAAAGTTATCATCAATTTGATTGCGGTCCACGAGACAGTACAGTACCACAATTATATATATCTTTTTAAACTTGTTTCACGACTTGTTTTTGGGCTCATAGAACTCATCTTTATTCGTATTCGCGAATGAGCCTTTTTGGAGTTCTCCATAAAGGTATTATAAGCAACTTTTCCTCTCCACCTACTGAAATGTTCCCTCTTGAAACAACAATAATTAGATTAGTCTGCATTCTGCAGCAAGACATTCTCATTGTTGCTTCTTAACAGTAGAGTATTCTTAATGGTAAAAGAGATTATAGTGATTGAGAAACAAAAAGGAGAGTTCACTTAAATTTTTATTTTATAACCTTGAATGTTCATACTAGCTTAGCTTATATGCATCTCGATTAATCTCATGGGGATCCTGATGTTAATGACCTTCGATCATCTTAAACTGACTAAAACTAATGACCAAAAAAGTTAAACCCTGGTACTTAGACCTTGAGCTACCCCTGTTAGAAAAGAATATCCCAATCCTCTATGTTTGGCAGCTTGAAAAACCTCGTCCGCAAATACAACAGTCTTGATTAGTGGTATGGAGAGAAAAAAAAGATCAGTCATATATTATTTTCTTATGAATCAACTTGTCTCTGACCTCCTTTCTACTTCTGCTCTATAGAACCTTCAACCACAGGCTTTCATCACTCTTTCTTCCTTTGTGGGGAGTTCTACTTTTAGCCTACATCCGTTTTTCTTTCAAACCAGTGGTTCTCCATTCAGATTTCAGTTTACTCTTTGATTGGGAACATGATCAGAGTAAACAAGAATTGAAAAACCCAATATGTAGTTTTTAAGCTAGTTTATGTCCTCGTCCTCTCCTTTTTAGGAAAACGCTGGAAGATATATAAATTTATGTAAATTAGCTAGGTCAAAGAAAATTAATTAACCCTCGATCGATATCATAGTAGCTACTCCTCTCTCTCTCTCTCTCTCTGTGGGTGTGCATGAGCTGATGGGCATTTAGTTAGTATCAGACTGAAAGCAAAATGCCAATTGACTCCCCTAACTGATAAATTTCGATTACAAAATAAGGCGCTCCTAAACCTAAGATTATGAACAGCAGCTAGGTTGAAGGATAAGAAGGCAGAACACCCCAGTAAGGGGGAGGCACTGGGTTATATTCCTCCCCATTGTATTGATAGTTACAGTCAGCCATTTGATGACTTAATCCTCGCCGCTTGCCGGAGCTACGAATCGTGATGGATGTGCTCTCCACTGTCTCTTCCCCGGAAACTTCTGTGTAGCCCATGGATGCTTGCTTCCTGATCGCCTGCTCCCTGAGGATGCCTTTCAATTTCGAAACCTGTTCAACCATGCCCAATTTGGATTAAAAAAAAAAAAAGAAAAAAAAAAAAGGTTAGATATTCAACGTCAGTTCATATTATTATATAGTTTCTAGGGTTTTATGATGAATGCATGTGCTGACCTCTTCTTGGAGCTTTTGCTTCTCCTTGGACATGATATCGTACTCTTGTTTCAGGACATCGTATAAGCGTTCTAGCTCCTTCGTCTTCCACCTCGCGCGCCGGTTCTGGAACCAAACTGCGATTTGTCGCGGCTGGAGCCCTAGCTCCCTAGCTAGTTTCATTTTCCTGTCGGGTTCGAGCTTTATCTCCTCCTGGAAGCTTCTCTCCAGTGATTCCAGCTGTTCATTGGTTAGTCGCTTCTTCTTTTCCTGGTTTCCGTAATTATTCTTGTCTATGGACAGAGCCATTGCATGGGCTGTCTCCGCTGCTACTGGGTGCTTCACCTCCATCCCTGAAACTAAGCATAAGCAAATAGTGAGTGTCCTTAAGCTGTTTGTGAAAAGGTTTATCCAGTTATCCTTTTCTGTATGTCATTTTACAGGAAGTAAAAAAAGAAAATGAAACAGCAAGGCTTCCACATTTATTTAGTGCTTAATAGTAAAAACTGTAGCTTCAGATGAAGATATAGCAACTTCTCCACCTCAAATGAATCTCTTTGTATATATAACTTTCAAGATAGCAGTTGCACTGCTGAATTATTTAAGAAGAAGACATTTATAGGCGGAGGATGTAGGAATAGAGCCTGATTTAGATAAAGGCGTGGAACAGTACCTGGAAATGGGTCGTAGTTATAGTTGTAGAGGAAGGTGAAGGAGCTCTCTGGGAGTGGAACAAAGGGTCTTAAGTTGCTATTCCAATCCATATCTGCTTGTTTTCTTTGTCTGTTGTCTCCTCCCTATCAACCCCAATATATGGGCTTGAGAGAGGTGGTGATGGACCACATGGCAGAGGGCTGAAACTGAGCTAACGAGGCGTGGCATCAGAGTTGTAAGGTTCTATACTCTTCTAGGGTGAAATTAAGCAACAGATTGTAATTGTAGTGACCCAATCTGTGAGACAAAGTATGTGTGTGTGCTTGAGCGCGTAAGTAACAAAGTTTTTGTGTATATGTCCGAATGAAAGAGAGAGAGAGAGAATGAGAGGGAAAAAGGAAAGGAATCAAAGGTCGCCATCTGGTCCCAAAAACCTGCCCCTCTACAACTGACAATATGCCTTCCCTTTCTCACGCCTCGTCCTGGCTATTCTCCGGCTCCTATAGTACTGTCTTCTGCTGCAGCTCCTGCCTGCCTCTCCCTTCTCTCTCTCTCTCTCTCTCTCTAGATGAGGCCAAAACCCAACATAGGAAGCCATGTGGGCCTTCCTAAGGTGACATACAATGTACCCACAACCTGCCACTTCCTGCTAACGGACAAATTAAAGAAGAAGAACCCCCCTCTTCCTACTGTTTCCCCCCCTCATCACCCTCCTCAATAACTTTGCAGTGGCAGAGAAGAAAGCTGATCAACACCTCTCTTTCTCTCTCTCTCTCTCCCCCACCCCTAGATGGATTGCTGAATTACATTCAATGACTCTGGTCAGGTCTAAGAGATTATGCCCTTGATATATATTGATATAAGGGGCTATCATTCCCAAAAGATAAAGAGAAAATTAAATTAAAAAAAAAAAAAAAAAAAAAGAGAAGGTGAAAGGGGATGGAAAACGGTGACAGGGCATGTGGGACGCCCCCGAGAGAATCAACACGAAGAGAGAGAGTAGGCCGTCTTCTTGAAGTGATGATGGCAGAAAAAGAAGCAGAGCTCTTAGCTGCTTCCGTATTTCAATTCAGCATTGCCTGGCCTCTCTCCCCTAATCAATTTCGCTCTTCTCGTGCATTTAATCAAAAGTTCATTTCTGCATTGATGCTAACTACACTCCCTTCTTGATTCTTGGAATTAGAGACTAGTTTTATTTCTGAATTTTGTGATTGAACTATTCGACGCTTTTAGACTTCCTTTTTAGTTGTCTTTTGGATTTTGAGATTTTCAGTCTCTATGGCTAAAACTTTGACCCTCTGGAATAGTACCGGACAAAAATCTAGTACATGGCTGAAAAGGCTTTGACATGAACAACTTCTCAAATTATTTTCAACGCTAACCTCCTCTTTTTTGTTTTTTGTTTTTTTTTTTTTTTTTTTCACAAAGAAATATGCTGCTTCTAGCTTCCATCGTTATCCAAGTAACATAATAATGCGAACAAATTTGTAGCATCGAAAGGAACGGTGTGTAGTGGTGATACTGTGATAGTAGCTGGTCGCGTTATTGGCTGCATTTTGTTAACAGGGATTTCAGAGTAAAGGTGTACGTAAGGTTTGGCCAAGACAGAGAGAGGACTTGTTTCTTGTAGTGGGTTTGGGTGGCTGGTATCAGAAACAAAGCAACAACTGAAGAAGCAATCCATCCAATTCCAACCTAAACGTCCCAACTTTAATCATTTACTGCGAGATTCTTAAGACTCCCCAAAACCCCCATTACTGTTTGATAAACTGGGAGATTAGGAGTTTCACTGTTTGATATGGGTGTCGGTCGGCTGTACTGCCTGTGCTGTACCACACAATGTAGCATTTCGCAAGGCTTGCTAACTTTTTAACCAATTGCTCAAACAGAGGTGAGGTGAGAAAGATAATTGAAGCTCCCTGGATTTTCAACCTCTGCATACGCCATACCCGCATTTATCAGAACTCACACTAGCCATCTCACTTGATTAATTCACTTGCATACACCTTTTTTTTTTTTTTTTTTGGTGGGGTTGAGGGGGGCCATAATATTGAATATGATACTCGTTTTGCAGTTTAATCTGGGGTGATGAAGAAGTGGGGTCCTGATCATACCTATATAGGAGGAAATACTGAGAAGAAATAAATGTGGCGTGACAAAATGGGTAAGAGACAGCCCCAGAACGTAACATCTTGGTGGGGGCAACTTTGGGAAAAGAAGGGAATTGCCTTATATACTTATAGTTCACGGAAATTCATTTTGTTTGGACCATATATTACTTCCCGCAAGCTAAGTTTTTGCTTTTGGACCATTCTATTCCAACCGTACGGCGACTGGTTTACATGTATTCAAAACCATGCTCTTGTTTTTGAAGACGATGGGGATTGGGACCAGAAAGTTGGACAGCAAAGAATTCAATTGTTGATGGGGCCAGGAGGGCAGGGGAATGGAAAATAAGGCAAGTAGGTAAAACCAGAATTCTTTCAAGTAAAAAAGTTTGTTCGGAACTAACCATTAGCATTTAGCCACCAGCAGCATACAGGACTAACAGATTTGAACACCAACCCACCCACCGACTGCTGAAGTAGAAGTAGTAGGGTTGCATCTGCCATCCATCCATCCATCAGGAAGAAAGTAGAAGGTGAAAACCTGACAAATGCTAATTAACGATTTTGTACGGTTTCTCCAAGTCTATTCTATTTTTCAAATGTGCGTATTAGGATCGATATTGAATCATCCCTTTCATTATAATGACAGGAGAGTAGAGTGCGACCCTGCTGCCATTACGAGTCGTCATTACTCATCACTCATGGACAGCAGCAGCATCTTCTCTAGGGAAGGTGTGGTGTGACTAGAGTCAAATTGGCCGCTAGTAAAGTGAGAAAATGCCCAAGTGAACTGAGATCCCACTTAACTGGAAAGCAGCCAAAAAGATACGTACATGCATGTAAGGCGTACAAAAAGAGCTTGTAACCTGTGGTAGAAATTTCGCAGGGAATTGAGTCATATTCACTAAGCATTTTATCTCCCAGAAGGTAAGTTCAAAGGAGGGAGATGAGGGATTCAATGGTGAGAAGTTTTTTAAGTACCTGTTTTAGTTTTTTTTTTTTTAAAAAAAAAAAAAAAACCCTACAACTAATAAATCACCAATCAAGTTTGTTTGGTAACCAATCCAGTTAACACAGGCTGGTTTAAAATTTGTTTCTGATTAAAGTTCAAGGAGCACACAGATTGTTTGCCCATGATTGAACCATTCTTCAACCAATTTACAAAATGCCTAGGAAAAAGGTACCAGAAAAAGCATCATAAAAACCAAAACATAAACTTCTTGATCTCATCAGCATAGGTATAAATGAAAACGAACTTGGAAAAAATTACATATTAGTGAAAATTACAGACCCACAGAGGACATTTACCAATTCCCCAAAACCAATTACCAAGATATCCTCTTAAAACATGAAAAACCTTCAGAAGTATAGGCCTTATGATAAACCCGAATAGGATCTCCAGGAATCACTGACAAAATACATAAACAACATTCCCATTGAGTTCATGGCTTCTTCAAAACTCTTCTTTTTCGCCCCTTCAAATCACTGGGGATAATAAATACAGAATCTACACAAAGCCCCCCTTTGGAATGTGTACAATCAATCTGTTTCATGGAAAACCTTACTTCAGTGGCAGGTTCTGAGTCAGTGACAATGAATTCTCCTACCTTATAATCTATCCAGCGCCCCCGCTTGTGGTTTCCATTGGCATCTTCACAATCAGTCTCATCTAAACAGCACTCAAATGATGCTTGCTGATCATCTGAAGTAGACAACTGGAATCGTACCGGCTTTATATCCCAACCATGAGTGTGTTCAAAGTTGGGCACACGCCGCCCCAGCCTCCTGGAAAATCTTCCAAGGTGAAGCCTGAAAGATAAAGTATAGACATCAGCTGGAAAATGGAACTTGATTACCCCATCTACTTCAAACCACCAGATTTGCAGCAAATAGGCCACGACATGGAACCTGCAAACAAAGAGAAACAAAAATCTTGATTTTCCAAAGATATTGATGAGTAAAGAGCATAATGGTTATTGATTAAATGTTCAATTAGCTGGATCAACAACTATTTAGCACTTAATGATCTCAAGTTGAACAAATAGTCATCATAACACAGTAAAGCAATGAAACCAAGCATGTACAAGAAAACACAAATTGTATTTCAGTCATCCAAAGATGACTTAACAGATAACATAACCAAGAAAGAGGTCTCAACTGATCTATGAAGAGGAGAATGCTTAGTTGTTACACCTAGATAATCTGGCTAATCAAAGCACAAACATGTACGAGATTGCCCGTAAAGATGAGTCCAATGACGATTACTTGTATATACCTTAATCGAAGCTTAGTATAGTATGAGGTTTTTTTTTTTTTTTTTAACTAATTTGGATTTCATAATTTCAAAGATCTTGAAAGAAAAGGACCCAAGATATTGTTTTGAGGTTTATTGACCAATTTAAGCAATTAGTTGCAACAAGATGACTCATTATAGAAGGAAGAGTAAGAGAGGAGTTAAAAGGGACACTATATACACAGCTCTAGATTCATCAAATCATGAGAATGGGGAACCTTCTTCTATGAATACACCCATTAGGTGTAATGTACAGTACATACATAACATCAAACCAAGCAGAGTACCTAGATAACAATAAATCAAGCAGAATCCAGCATCCAGCAGTGTTCTACGGAGTCTGATGGAAAAAATAGTGACAATTAATGGTCCCATATACAAATGCAACACTAAAAAGAGTATGGAAAAAGGGAATGAACAGAAGCACATTTCTTCAAATATACTAAATGTTCATAGCACATCATGTATTCCAAGTATCATCCTCATCAAGACCCTACACTTCTAAGAAAAATCACAACAACCACCTAAGCAACTCCTGGAAGGATCCTGACCAAAATCCTTAAATGTCACATTCCATGACCAACCTTACCCCCTTACAAAAGAAAAGGAGAAGGCAAAAGAACCATCACCTAACTCCCACCATCAAATTCATCCAACTCAACAACAACTGGGAATATTAATCATCTTAAAACACCTGTCTATAAACCTCACCCACTCAAATCCACCTCTCCCAATAATACCCCATCCAATCAATGAAATGAACTAGGGTCATTGGACCATCTTCTAAAAACAACTTGGTCTCCGACCAAAGGAGATTTACAAAAGAAAACTTTAACTTTTGTATAGACAATGCTTCATCACTGAACACAATACCGTTCCTAGCCTTCCACACCGCCCAAAAAATGCACAAAGGCCCTGCTTTCCACACTAATCTCCACCTTTTCCCTCACCATATTCTCTCCACCTCAAAAAAAGAGATCCCATACAAAAGGGCTAACCTAAGGGATTAAAGGGTAAGAGTAAATTCTAGTACTTTTGTTAAATCAGCAATGGAAGAGAATGTAGTCTTTTTTTTTTTTTTTTTTTTTTTTGACAAAACAACACCATTAGTGAGAAAACCCTTTTAGTTGACTGGAGTAAAAGTGCTTTTCCAAGAGCTTCCCTGCAAACCTCATTCTTGCCGAGGGTTATAAAGGCCAGCCTTAACACTTTTTGTAATATAGCTTTGCTGAGAAGTCCCCGCTCTTAGTCTCCTCCCACCTCGGTTTATCCATACCCTCCAAAAATGAAGTCTTTGTTCCTAGCCTCAAGAAGAGACCTTCCACCTCATCCACCTCCCAATCATTGAGATTGCTCTAGAGTAATAAGATCCCACAATTTCACCCTCACCTCCTCCAACATCTCGACTCCAAGCCTCTTTTGAGGAAGTAATAGCAAACAAGGAGGGGAAAGAAATACTCAAGGGGGTATCACCACAGCACTTATCTGTCCAAAATTTCCCTCTTTGCCCATTTCCCATGTCAAAATATGTTTTGTTTGTAACAAAATGCCCCCACTTTCTAATTGCTTTCCAAAAACCCATGTCAACATATACACATATATTAAACACATATACACACATTTCTCTCAAATCTGAAAGTCGGATCTTGTTCGTAAATCCTAAGTCTCAACACAATTGTTTCAAAATCAAATTTTGAATTCCTGATGACACCACTCCCATCACGATTGTGAAGTTTACCAGTCCCCAACTCCAAGTTCCAAGAGAAGAAAATAAAATAATTCCAAAAAATAAAAAAAGATTTCCATTGGAGAAAAAATAACAAAAATCATAAAAATTCTTCATAAAATTACAAGAAAAATGAATAATCAAAATAATAATAATAATAATAGAAGCATGAACTCTATAATGATAAGATTGATTATTTGACAATAGTAGTAGTCTCTCATATAGTTAGTTCCTTTTTCTCTATTCTAAATTTGGCTCTCCCATGGTTTCATCAAATAATTTCCAATAGCAAGTCACTATCCCTAGTAGAATGCTCCGAGAAATATAATCATTATCCTATTTCTGTATAATGCTCCCTATTGGTGTTCATATCCACCCATTCTTCCTCTTCATCCAACAATTGCAGTGGTAATTTTTGCTTATCCATCAATTCTAATGATCCCTCTTTCCTTTCATTCAAAGGATTGACTGGAAGTCAATGAACCTCAAGAAATTTATATCAAAAGCCAACAAGAGCATAGATTATATTAGCATCTATTGAAATTCATCAAAAGTGAAGCTCAAGCCTCTTATAAAATATATACCAAAAGCTCACACATGCTAAAAATCCTTTGGATGTTTGAGGATATAACTAAAAGCTTTTAAGTGCCAATAAGTGAGACTCGAGCCTCTATTGCTCTAATTGAGGTTACTTACACAAGGCAAATATCCAAACTGTCCCCTTAAGGGAAGCCTAGATAGTCTTTTAAAACATTAACTCTCACCCTCATACTTTAAAAAGCTAGATTTGCATAAAAAACCTCATAACTCCTAAGGAGAGGTTCAATTTTGAATACTATCAATAAAATCAATCCTCTAAAGTCTCTGGTCTCTGGCTTCCACCTTTTCATCAAATAAAGGAGATAGGCACACTAAGCTTCCAAAAATCAACTGAAGTGTAAAATGCATTTATTAACAAATAGGATTTCTCCTCTGCTTCAATAACAAGAAATTCATATGTATGACACTGAATAATACTCAAAAACAACATATTATAGATAAGGAATGTCGTGATTTGACATCTTTTAAGAGATAACTATGCCTGATATACCCAGTTAATACACCGTTGCCCTGGCAAGAGGTACTTGGTACCAACAAGTTTTGTAAGGTTTAGTGTCATTTCAAGGTGTGATTTTTTTATGAATTAATAATTAAAGAGATGAATCAACTTGAATAGGACAAATAAAGTTGATGATGATCCAAAAACATGGAAGATAGTTTAACTTGTTGAAAGATAGAAACATTGAAAGGTGGATGAAGATGAGAATGAGAGTTCTGATGGTATGATCCATGTTCCTACCAATGTAAATTGGTTTGGATTTGGACTTGAATTGGTTTGCCATTAAAGGTTCTAACTTGATTGAAGACCAACCTACCGTTTTGGCAATAAAGACCAACCTACCATTTTGGCCTAAAATCTACCGAATTGATTGAAGGTGCTAACTTGGTTTTGGCATTTAAGATTTATAAGGGATATATCTTCCATGTAGAAAGAAAATGAACAAACCATTGATACTATTTTAGCTTCTCAAGGTATCAACACTACATCTTAACTGCAACATAACCAACCTATTGACCACCAGAACAAGAAAAATGTAGTAAAATCATTTAAGGAACAAATAGACTAACCTATTTGAACTTTCCAGCATATCCATGAAGTCGGAGTAATTTAAATAAAGCTTAAAACAGCATATTAAGATTGTATGAAGCTGACCTAGATTCTTCTGTAGGTATCCAGTTCCAGTATCTTCTATCTTCTATCCCAGTTATCGACATTCCCCTTGCTGAGATAGCCATGCAAATCCTACCTGTATCCCTGTCCAGCCATACTTCCTGTAAAATCCCCAACGAAATTAAACAAGGACAAATCCCAAAACCATAAACCCCATCAGTCCAAGGCCTAATGCATAATTTCTTCTAAAAGAGCCATAGCTTCCAAATTTGCCTAAAAATCTACAGACAAGTAAACCAAGAAAAGACGAACCTACCGCTTCCAATCCAAAACCCTTTTCCAATCTTGGCAAGGAGGGATAATGATACCCTACTCCAAACTCGCCCCCTCCAACCACACACCCACAAAGAGGAAAAAAGGTATTCATATTCCGAACCTTCCAACAAATTCCAAAATCAATATAATTCAAAATCCTAATTTCAATCTTGCTCCAAGAAAAGACCCAGGCGCTCCCAGCCCTAAGATAAGCTGACCCAAAACCCTAATTACTAGTCTTAAACAAAATCCCACAAAATAATATAATAACTCAAACAAACAAAAACCCAAGAACAATCTAAACTAAAACCCTAATTTTCAATATTTCTCAGAAATGGCATACAGTCATTACAGAAGTAAAACACTGAAATTAGTTACCTTGTTGCCACCATCAAAAGGGACCGGATGAGACAGGAGGGCAAAGATGTCCTTCTTAGACGAATTTTGATAGCGTTCAGGAGGCAACAGGTCGAGAAGATCTTGGTAATTAGCAGGCAGCTTGGACTCCCACACGGAATCGGAGGACGCAGCACCACGAAAAGCCCGGTTGAGGCGAGCAAGATTGCAAATTTCAGGAGGAGTGAGGTAGAGAAAGACGCAAGCGACGCAGCTCTCAGGTATATCACCGAGACCAGGACCGATGGTTGAGCCGTTAGCGCCGTCGGTCAGGTTGGAGAGCGACGCGCCCATATCGTTTGGCCGTCGATTGACCACTGCAGCTTGTGAAGACTCAAGTCATGTTGACACCACCACCACCACCACCACCCACCAAGGAAACAGACAAGCCCGGGACCCCGTTTGATTATTAATGAGAAGAAGATGAATGAATGTAAAGAAGGGAGGGTTGCTTGGCCTTGGAATGTATTAGGAAGTTTCTTTCGTTTTCCCTAGAAAATAATATCTCAACTTTCGAATTCAAGATTATAGAAAATGAGGGAAAATAATGGGCTGGGGATTGATGTGGCTGCTCTTTATAAACGTGGGTCCAAACTATTGTTCGGGCAAATGGTCCTCTCCTCCTGAGGACCAGTTTAACAATTCTTAATTCTCCTCTAAACCCTTTTTTTTTCTTTTTTTTGGGGAAAGCAGAATATGTCCCTTTTGAGCCATTTTTCACTACCTTTCTCATTCCACAAACAACAAAAGCAACAATTTATTACTTTTTTCAAATATATAACCAGTTGTCATCTCGACTAATTCTATGAAATCCTAGAATTAATAACAAGATAATCCTGATAGCCTTAAGAAAACTTGAATTTATTATCATTATTATGCTATAAAATAAAAAGGAAACGAACCCATTTGATTTTGATTGAAGTCAAGTGATGCAAGTTCCATTATCATTGTAGGGTTCATAGCCCCTTTTATTCTTACTTTTAATCCAACCTCTATCTACTCATTAAAATACTTTTCTGTAGTGATTTGATAAGGCTACTTTGTATCATTTAAGCCTAATTCAATAATATATGCATAATTTGATTTAGATCATTACTATAATGTCTCGTATGAAAAGAAAAGTTATTAACATAATAGATTCGCTCATAATCTTATAAACATATGTTTTAAAATTGTATGAATCCCTTTAACTTCAAAATTGATAATAACAAATGAACTTACAGTCCAAAAAAACAAAAAATAAAAAGCTGGTAATTAATTTGATTTGTTTTTTTATGTAAAAAGAGTCTCGTTTCGAATGGAGTTCGCACACTTTCTCTCATATTGATGGATATATTGTTTGTTACATCAATGTATGAATATGGCAGTAAAGTCTAAGCTTTTACAATTGTCACATGCCTAAAATAATTTAACTATAACTAAATAAAAAGAAAAGAGAAGATTAGTTATTGATTTATAAAATTAGCAATTAAGAGTTATTTTTTATTGGGGGACATCTCTTTTCTCTAAAATGGTATTTGGGACAGATGGGGTCATGATACAAATATCTTCTATAAAGATGGTCAATTAAATACTGAAATTTTTCAGTATTTAATTGTTTTCAAATATGTCGCTAAGAAATATCATTCAATAGCCGTCTAGGTGGTTCGAGATTAACATCATTTCTCAAAATTGGCAAAAATTCAAGAGACATAATAGCTAATAGGGAAAACCCAAAAAAAATATTTACAACTTTAGAAAGTATTTGGACTTCTCTAAACATCTCAAGAATTCATTAATTATTTAACTCTATAACTTTTTTAATATATACTACTTTTCAAAAGACTTTAGAATACTTTAAATTTTTAAAACATTTATAGAATTATCAAAATATAAAAAAACTTGATATTTGAATGTTAGCAGCTTTCTTTCATCTAATGTAAATGTGTTATCATGTATCATCTTGGCGAACAAATGATGAAGAGATAGATTTGGAGGGCATTCACTTGAGGTAATTTCTTTAAAGCATGTATCTAATAAAAATGTAAAAACTAGGGTTAGTTGATGAGTTGTATATGTACACCACTGAAATCCTTGTTAGAAAACCAGTAAGTAGAATTGAACAAATAAATATAACAAATAACAAAGGAATAAAATTATAAGTATAATAATAAACTTGTTGCTAAATAAATATAGTATCTTTAAATTCGAGGCATGTATTCCACAGTGTCTTTAAGACGAATTAGCTCTACACATGGTGATTGTTTCAATTGCAACGTTCGTCTCCTATGATACAACAAATCAACAAGAATTCTAGATAAAACACCTCCAAAATTCCTCCAACGAACCTTAGAAACACTTTTACTCTATCACTTGCACTAACAAGTT
This sequence comes from Tetrastigma voinierianum, assembly GCA_016808115.1. NCBI lineage: Eukaryota > Viridiplantae > Streptophyta > Magnoliopsida > Vitales > Vitaceae > Tetrastigma > Tetrastigma voinierianum. The sequence goes on from JAEQBH010002079.1 coordinate 447,791, forward strand.
TCTTTGTAATATTATATGTAAAACATAACTGAAAAAGCTTGTTTCAAAAATGAAAACACAAGGTTATATATAGGCTCCAAAAACAAAGGTTACAAAACAAAAATTAAAAATCATTTAATAATAAAGGCCATTTAAAATGCAAAAACCAAAACTGAAAATTAAATATACAATTCATTCACACTTATTACAATTGATTTAAAAACCGTTACAAAATGTTTAAAAATCCAACAATCCCCACATGAATGAATCGTCAAAAACACAAAACTCGACCTTGGTGATAAAGCTTTACGGTTGGAACCTGCATGAGATAGGTAGGTTTTATCCTTTGAAGCTTCCCTCATAAGAATATATTTACTTTACTGACTGAAGGTAGACACGATGTCCTTGAACCTCTCTGTCGTTTATGTAAATGATGATATATCTCACACAGACCCCTCCCTGCATTCTTCAGCCTGCTCTATATCCATCCATTTTGGCCATGGACATCTTCCCTGGTTCTACAAGAGTTTCTAAAGAATTATGCCCAATACAATTCTCCTTGCTCTCTCTCTCACATAGGCTTATCTTTAATCTGCGAGTATCCTCCTCCAATAATTCTTCGGGATTTCTCCACACATTAGGAATCATTGTACATAACTTAACCTCATCTCCAACGAATATCACTGTTTCATCATAGGAATGGTCAGGAGGTTAAACCCCCACAATGATCCAAACCAGTCTTTACAATTAGGTTGTCCCTTTAAACCTAGATCTTGGGATCTCTAATCAACTAGGCTGGGTTTCCTTTGTATCGCCTTCTCATTTTATGGGCTTGAGTCTCATTCCTCTAGATGACTTCTCAACTAATTCTCTATTCAACCCTTTGATTAGTGGATCCGCAATGTTATCCTTTGACTTTATAGAGTTAACAAAAATAACTCCAGTTGAGATTAATTGTCTAACGGTATTATGTCTTCGACGTATGTGTCTAGACTTACCGTTTTACATTATATTATGTGCCCTTCCTATAGTAGATTGACTATCATAATGAATGCTTATAGCTGGCACAAGTTTTCAGCTTAATTTCCGTATTGTCTCTATGAAATGGCATAAATGATTCAAATTCTTTTGCGGACGCCCCCAAAATCGGGTCCCGCTGACAACCCACAACCTGCTTAAGACTGTGTTGACGTTTTAACCCGACACCACTCATTTAAAATCGCAAAAAGCCTCCTTTGTACGGGGAGCTCTACCCAAAGTACAACCTGTCCCAAACATATGGCAACCTGTCTCAAACAGTTCACAACGACCACACCGGGTCCACCAGGTCCACATACGAGTAAAATGGCCACTTGGGCCCATGTATCAATATTCATAAAATTACATCAACTATTTACCAATAGTTCAAGAGTTAATACATTACTCTTTACCAAAACATATATAAAAATTTAGAGTTCTCATACATGTTTTTACAAATGAATACCAAAGCCACAACCCGGCTTTCTTCTAAACGCGGCCTCTAGTGAGCGTCGTCCTCCTGTACACTCCCTGTACCTGAAATAGTGATCCCTCGATAGAGTGAGCAAAGCCCAATAGTGATAATTTCCTATGTGGGTTACTCCCCACCTTAGTGCACATGCCATGACAAACAATCACATCCAAGCAATTACATGAACCTACTCGAATGTCTACATGACCAATCCCATGTCCCCGAGTCCTCACCGACTCCCTCACATATGCCTAAGTCGAATGCGAGTAAAATATCCTTTTTATTTTCTTTCATGCCGTGCACTCACACCTAATTTCTTAGGTTCTCCAGGTGCATATGAAATGCATTATGTCATTCTTAAACCACACATGCCAATATATCATTTACACATATAATAACAAAATTTACATACATGCCACATGTTATTTAAATCACATCAATAATATCAAATTAGCTCAATGAAAGCAATACAATTCATTTCCAATGGCTTACACAATTATATTTTTTATATAATTTCACATAATGTTAACACATTTAATTACATGTATATTAACATATTAATTCACACACCCCAAGCCATTCATGCTAATATATAATTACATGCATGTATTAACACAATTAATTCCCATAATTCATATTATTCGATTCTCAATCAATAACACCAAAATTAGCTCATATTGGCTAATTAACAAACACAAGCAATTCATTTTGAATCACTCAACATCATAAAAATTAACACCAAAAATCATGTCACTATTCACACGAACAGTGAAACCCTCGGGTTGGCACTGTTCACGGCCACAACAATGAGGATTTTCTCCACTCGGTTCAAATGTTTTGAGATCGAAAACACAGCTAATCCAAGCCTCTAAATATCCCCAACCATTTACATGGCTCTAGCCAAAGAATACAAGTAGGGAACGATCCTCACTCTTGGAGTTGTCGAAACTCCACCAAATCGGTGTCCACGCGTAGCCCTCGCCACGTAGATCGACTTTGCTTCTTACTCCGTCGAGAACCGATGGTCCGAACGGCCGTAAATCTAGAGAGAAGGAGCTCCTTCTCTCTCTAAAACTCAATTCCAGCACTCACTGTCGATTTTGTGTCTCAAATGGAGAAGAAGACTATTCCATTTTTTGTTTTATTCATTTAACATTTCAAAAATTCAATGTCCTTAAGTCTTGGATTTTGACACTTGGCACAATCTAGGCCATTCATCTCATCATCTCACTAATCATGCAACATGTGTCACATGAGTACATGTAGTAGGTGACTTTTGTCACATCACATGTCTCTTACGAGCCGTTTTACGGCACCCGACACCCGGTGCCTCGAAAAACGTGAAATTCCAAATGTCTCGGAATTCAAGAAATTCGACGTGGTAGCTAGATTTCGCGAGACGATTCCAACGGTGAAGTCCGCTGGGCCATCCGGCATCTAGAAAATTGCGCTTCGCGCTTCATTCTCCTCCCCTTAAAAGCTAATTTCGCAGCCCCAAAAATTCCAAAGACATACGCATCCAACCATGTGCATAATGCGAATCCTACAATCCCGCTTGGGTGATGTAACACTGACATTCCCAAGGTCAGCAACTTCATCGATAATTCAATGGACCGTCAACCTAATCCATGTCATGAATGACATCCATATACCGAGCCCTTGCCGGCTCACAAACACCCAATTCTATTTCCAATGGGTATCCAAATCTCGAGTCACTCCCAACTCCTATCACTCAACTCTAAGTCTACGTGATAACCATGACCATGTGTTTTCATCTCGAGTCACTCCCGACTCCTATCACTTAACTCTAAGTCTACGTGATAACTTGACCGTGTGTTTTCATCTCAAGTCACCTTTAATTTATCACCTCAACTCTAAGTCTCTCGTGATAACATGACCTGTTTTCCTCTTGGGCAATGTAACTTTCACTCTACACCGCGAGAAATTTTACATCCATTAATAAAAATTCTTGACATCTCCACAAATGCACTTCTACCCAACACACACACTACTCTTCATTTCCTGATTTGAACTATGAGTCTTCATTGGACGTAGTCCTAAAGACAAATTCAACCCACACTCACCAAGAGTGGTGAATGACCATACCGTGCACCCACACCCGACTCGATGCGATCCCCCCAGAGGGTCCACCATGAGCAGAATCTCGGAGATCTCTAACTCACAATCCCGACCTATTAGGTCAACTCTCACCCTACATATTAGGGAAGAACATCCACACATGGCTTTTCTAAAGGCCTCAACCTCTAAGTTCAAACCTATCACATAAGATGCATTAATGAACATGATGCATCAGAAAACAAATGCAGGTATAAAACATACCTTGCATGTCTGGTTAATCTGCATGCTCAGCCTCAGTATCATGAGACCTCTGCCTCCTAGGACAATCTCGTCTCATATGCCGGGAAGCCGGCCGGCGTAGCCAACATATTGTCTCGCCCCTCGCTTGACTAGGAAGTCCTACCAGGAGCCTCGTGACCACCCCTCGACCACACTCTAGCCCCTCTAGCCCATCTGCGCTGCCGAAGGTGCTTATATAGCACCCTGAGACTAAAACTAGTTCCTCTGACCCATACTAGGGTGTAGAGGAATGAACTGTATACCCTCCTACTCTACAACTAATTGGGACTGTGCTGTCCCAAAATCTTGGGATCCCTATCTCTGGGGGCAATCCTGTCTCATGTGTCCGGGCTGCTGGCAATGGTAGCACACCATCCAGCCAGAGACCGGGATCGGGGCAACCCTAACTCGTCTCACCGATGATCAATGAGGTGTCCCATAACTTTGGGATCTCCCGGCCTCCTCAGGCAATCCCGCTTAAAGTGTCCAGCCGTCGCGTAAATAACACATCATCTCGCCTCGCATGACTACAGAACAATCCCATCCGGCCTCGTCCCGATGACCTCTCGCCTGCCCCGGGATATCCTGTGAAATGTGGTCTTCGCTTCTTTCTCGTTGGAAGAAGGTGGATCTTCTTCCCTTCAGTACCGCACCCATATCCCGATGTCTCGTACATAACATCTACCTTCCCCTTTCAGGTCATACTGTCCCGAATCTTTAGAGTCCACTCCCTCCTAACCATCGAGGACAATGTTTCTAAACGCTAGAGGTCGGTTGACTCCCCGCTCACTCATTGCACATGCATGTGCGATAGCGGCGATTGCAATCCCTACGACCTCGCAAAGGCTCGCTATCAAAAGTCGATGGTGCCCGACCAATACCCGTGGGATCGAATTTCTACGTCCTCGCCCTCAACTAGTCATCTACACATGTCAAATGGCAAGTTAAGTTTCAACGCAGTATCTCTAAGGTGTAAACACAACCTCCAGACGCTATTTACATACTAAAAACATTTCATACGCAACGTCCATGCATTCATAGGTAATGCAAGACAATAAGTTCATATATTAAATCATATTCAATAACAAAAAAAATTTGATTTGATTTTTTTAAAACTCTCAATAGTTGTCCAAAATGCTGACTTCGAACAATGCACCGAGTCAAGATCGTTTGGGTGCAATGTGATGCACACTCTTGAACCTAAGTCGCGCCCATCGCGCCCAGACGGGCCCAGACAGCGGCGCCGGGCGCCGTGTCGTGGCGCATAGAGCGCTGTATCGGGCCCCTCCCTACTGTGAAACAGCAGGGGCAACCCGGGGCCGTGTCACAGCCTCTCTACCTTCGCCCCTGGTCACGATACAAAAATTGTTTCGCGAGACAACTCCTTGCGGGCGCACGCTGGGTCGTGTCGGGCCCCCTCCTAGCGCGCCTAGGCCCACGCAGGCCTCCTCAGCCTCGTTAGGCCTGCTCACCGCCAGGTGCCACAACACGCCGAGCTCGTTGTGTGCCTCGCTTTCACCAAGGCGCCACAATTACAAATTGAGCCTATTGTGTGCCTCGCCAAATTATATCGCGCGGCCACACAACACAACCGAGCCCGCTGTGTGCCTACTCACTGGCCAGGTGCCACAATACACCAGCCCGCTGAAAGTGCTTGCTCGCCTCGTTGTAGGCCACAATACAAATTTCGTCAGGACAGGACTTAATTTAGAAAATGGGCAGTAGCCAATTCCAGCTCCAACAACCTTTTCCCTTTTTTTTTTCCCTCCAGTAGCCTCCTTGCCACTCCTGAAATGCAGTAGCCTAGACCATTGAATTCATACAACTCAAAAAATTTTAAGAGTTTAAATTTTAACCCCTTTCCTTGTGCAAAAACTGGAATAATTTTTCAGAATTTCACAAAACCTAACTTGTTCTTGTTTACTGAACTACCGGCCCATAATTTTCACTATTCTCGCCTAAAAATTCTCGAACACCGAGGTTATATTTTTCTCGGCCCTGTTCAACGTTTTCTCCTATGCTACTTCACCAAGCATATAAATCACACAATTCATACAAACACATGATCACTACCTATGTTATACACAATTCAATCACATATACAATACACAATCCACCACACATCACATTTCATTCACCAAATGCACAAGGATGGCATGATCTGAATCTGCTTCATCAAGTCCTAGGTAAACCGTATACCTAACTTACTGATGCTAAGCTATACTCTAGCATCCAACATCGAGCTATACTAAGCTGAGATGTTTTTACACTTTAATGACTATGGCCTAAGACCAAGTCCCCTAAGCCCTAGGTATTCGTATACCTAAGCTCGACATACTGCCGTGACGCCCCAAAACTCGGTCTCGACAACCCGTCAACTCGCTTAAATATTCGTGATGCCTGCAACCCGACACTACCATAAAACCCAAAGCAGTCTCCTTGTATGGGGGAGCTCTACCCAAAATACAACATGTCCCAAATACATGGCAACCTGTCTCAAACAGTTCACAATGACCACACCAGGTCCACATGCGAGTAAAATGGCCACTTGGGCCCATGTATCGATACTCATAAAATTACATCAACTATTTACCAATAGTTCAAGAGTTAATACATTACTCTTTACCAAAACATATATAAAAATTTAGAGTTCTCATACATGTTTACAAATGAATACAAAAGCCACAACCCGGCTTCTCTTTCTGAACGCAGCCTCTAGTAAGCGCGCCGTCCTCCCGTACACTCCCCGTACCAGCCGCTGATCCTCGACAGGTGAGCAGTTCAAGAGGATAATTTCCTACGTGGGTTACTCCCCACCTAAGTGCACATGTCCCGAGTCCTCACCGACTCCCTCACATATGCTTAAGCCAAATGCGAGTAAAATATCCTTTTTATTTTTTTTCATGCCGTGCACTCACACCTAATTTTCTTAGCTCTACGCATACTTAAATGATTATGCCATTCTTAAACCACATGCCAATATATCATTTACACATATATTAACAAAATTTACATACATGCCACATAAGTTATTTAATTCACATCAATAATGATCAAAAATTAGTCACCGAGCTAATTACTATTCATTTCCAGCGGCTTACACACAATTATATTTTTATATATTCTCAACATCAAGCAACATTTAATTACATGTATTAATATATTAATTCTCACACAATTCCAAGCCATTCATGCTAATATAATTACATGCATGTATTAACACAATTAATTCTCATAATTCATATTATTCGATTCTCAATCAATAACACCAAAATTAGCTCACATGGGCTAATTAACAAACACAAGCAATTCATTTTGAATCACTCAACATCATAAAAATTCACACCAAAAATCACGTCACTATTCACGTGAATGTTGAAACCCCGGTTAAAACACCGCTCATGGCCACAACAATGAGGATTTTCTTCACTCGATTCAAATGTTTTGAGACCGAAAACACGGCTAATCCAAGCCTCGGAACATCCCCAACCATTTACATGGCACTTAGCCAAAGAATAACACAAGTAGGAAAAGATCCTCACTTGAGTTGCCTGAACTCCACCAAATTGGTGTCCACTGCAGCCCTCACTACAGATGGACTTTGCTTGCTCAAGCCGAGAACCGATGGTCCGAACGACCGAAAATATAGAGAGAAAGAGCTCCTTCTCTCTCTAAAACTCAATTCCAAAGACTTCACCGGCCAATTTTGTAGTTCAAAATGGAGAAGAAGACTATTCCATTTTTTGTTTATTCATTTAACATTTCAAAATTCTAATGTCTTTAAGTCTGGATTTTACTACTCTGCACACCCAAAGCATTCATCTCATCCTCTCACTAATCATGCAACATGTGTCACATGAAAGACATGTAAGAGGTGACTTGTCACATCATATGTCTCTACGAGCCGTGAGTTAGCACATTCTATTGACCCAAAGCGTTCTTTAAAACGTAAATTCAGATGTCTCGGAATTAAAGAATCTGAACTGGTAGCTAGATTTCCTGTGGAGACTCCATTCCAACGGTGAAGTCCCGCATATCCGAGATCTAGAAAAATTCAAATTTTTACCAAAATTACCATTTGCCATTTTTAAAAATTAGATTTTCTGGGTTTCACACTCTTCACCACTTTTTTTATCTAGCAATAAACTCGCATTCCATTGTGGATCAGCTATAATCGTTTGTTTTGGAGGGGACCTTATGATACCATACACCTCGCTTAGCATGAACACATATCTACTAGCCGACTTAGTTTCTGAAGACGATATCCAATTCGCATCATAATATCCTTATAGTATTTTTGGATATCTAGTATAGTGCAGTCCATAGTCATGAGTATATCTCAAGTATCTTAATACTCTTATAATTCCTTTCCAATGATTATCATTTGGATTACTCGTGTATCTACTTAGTTTACTAACTGTGTAGGCTATATCTGGTCTTGTACAACTCATTAAGTACATCAGATTTCCAATCACCCTAGAATACTCCAATTGAGATACACTCTCACCTTTATTTTTAGACATGTGAAGATTTACATCTAAGGGAGCCCTTGCCACACCAAATCATCTTTACTGAACTTATTCAGTATTTTATCCACATAATGTGATTGACTAAGAACTAGTCCATCAGAGGTTCTTAAGATTTTAACCCCTAAAATCACATCAGCAAGTCCCATATCTTTCATGTCAAACCTTGTGCTTAACATAGCCTTAGTAGATTTGATCATTTTATCATCACTACCAATAATGAGCACGTCATCAACATACAAACACAGTATAATGTAGTCATTTTCTGTATCTTTGACATATACACACTTATCACACTCATTGATTTTAAAACATTGGCCAACATAACACTATCAAACTTTTGATGCCATTGTTTTGGTGCTTGCTTTAGGCCATATAAGGACTTCACCAACCTACAGACTTTATTTTCTTGTCCTGAAGCTATAAAACCCTCAGGTTACTCCATATAGATCTCTTCATCTAGATCCCCATTAAGAAATGTAGTTGTTACATCCATTTGATGAACTTCCAAATTCTGCAATGTAGCAATTGCAAGTACCATTCTTATTGAATTTATTCTCGTCACCGGAGAATATGTATCAAAGTAATCAAGACCTTCCTTTTGTTTGTAACCTTTAATTACAAGTCTTGCCTTGTACTTATCAATTGTTCCATCTGCTTTCATTTTCTTTTTGAAAATCCACTTATATCCTAGTGGTTTACTACCCGGAGGAAGATCCACTGGTTCCCAAGTACGATTCTGTAAGATGGAATCAATTTCACTTTTGATGGCTTCTTTCCATAAAGGGCCTTCTGGAGAGTTCACAACTTCTTGGAAGCTTTGAGGTTCATTTTCCAGGAAATAAGTAAGGAAGTCTAGACTAAAAGATTTTTCTATCCTTATTCTCTTAGCCACGCTCTGTGTTCATCTTCAAATCCCTACTTATTCATCCTAACTATCTTCATTCATAGTCTCATACGTTCGCTTAGACGAACTTGGTCCCTCGTTGGACTTACATGGAAAAATATGTTCAAAGAACGACACATTCCTTGATTCTATTATCATATTTTTGTGTATATCAAGGATTTCAGACTTATACACTAGAAATCGATAAGCACTACTATTTTTTGCATAGCCTATGAAAATGCAATCAACGGTTTTTAGACTTATTTTCACCTTCTTAGGAGTAGGTAAAGCCACTTTGGCAAGACACCTCCACATTCGTAGATATTTATAGGAAGGTTGTCTTCCTTTCCATAGCTCATATGGTGTCTTTTGTTCATTCTTTTGGGGTACCTTATTTAAAAGGTAATTTTCCGACAAAATTGCTTCTCCCCACATGTTATGAGGCAACCTAGAACTTATTAACATTGCATTCATCATTTCTTTCAAGGTATGATTTTTCATTTCAGCCACACCATTTGACTGAGGTGAATATGGTAGAGTGACTTCATGTTCCACTCCATGTCAGGCACAAGAATCACCAACAGTGTTACTTTACTCACCAATTACCGATCACCTCATCAACTTAATTTTCCTACTAAGTTGATTTTCAACTTCAATTTTATAGAGTATAAATTTCTCTAAAGCTTCGTCTTTGCTCTTAAGCAAATACATGTATTTTGTGCTGTCGTTGACAAAAGTAATAAAATACTTATTGCCACCCCTCGTTGGTGCAAACTTTAAATCACAAATATCACTATGGATCATATCCAAAGATTCTATATTCCTTTCAATCGTTTGAAAAAATAACCTTGTCATTTTTGCCTCAACACAAGTCTCCCACTTATGTTTGATATCAATATGGAATGTGGGAATATGATTTAAGTTAATTAGTCTCTTTAGAGAACCATAATTAACATGCCCTAGTCTACCATGCCATAAATTGGAAGACTTAAGTACATAAACAAAAGAAGCATTTGTTTTATTCATAATTTTTGGCTTTATAGTCATTACATTTAATTTGAAAAGCCCAGTAGATACATATCCCTTCCCCACAAACATCCTCGACTTTGACACGACAACCTTGTCAGCCTCGAACACCATCTTGAATCCATGCTTGTTCAACAATGAACCAGAAACGAGATTCTTGCGGATTTCAAGCACATACAGCACATTGTTTAGTGTCAAATTTTTTCCAAATGTCATATTCAAGATCACCTTTCCTTGCCCTTGGATCTCGGACGTTGCAGAATTACCCATGAACAACTTCTCCCCACTATCAATCGGTTTGAAGAAAGTGAACATATTCTTGTCCAAGCAAACATCGGCCGCACCGCATCGATCCACCATTCTCTAGGGTTAGACCCAACCAGATTCACTTAAGAGACAACAACTGAGAAGTTCAAGTCATCAACCTCTTGTGTGGTTTCTTCCATCACATATGCCTCTTTGTACTTATTCTTCTTCGGTGGTCTATAATCCGTCGCTTTGTGACCCATCTTGTCACAATTGAAGCATTTTCCTTGGAATTTATGCTTATTTGATATTCCTCCTTTTGGTCCTAAATTGAACCCTTTGCTTGTCTTCTTTTTAAACTTGGAGCTTTGACCATGCTCCACTACATTAGCCTTTATTTCAGATTGAGATGAAACCCTCTTCTCATAACGCTTGTTGTCTTCTTCAATTCGAAGTCTAATAATTAGTTCTTCGACATTCATCTCCTTTTGCTTATGTTTGAGGTAGTTTTTGAAGTCATTCCATGCAGTTGATAGCTTCTCAACGATAGTAGCTACTTGAAAGACTTCACTCACAATCATCCCTTCATAATGAAGTTCATGCAAGATCACTTAGATCTCTTGAACTTGACTCACCACAGTTTTTGAGTCCACCATTTTATAATCCAAGAACCGGTTTACCACAAATTTCTTAGTACCAGCATCCTCGGTTTTATATTTATTGTCTAGAGACTCCCATAGTTCTTTAGTTGATTTCTTCATGCTATACCCATTGTACAACAGATTAGTTAAACTGTTCAACACATAATTCCAACACAAATAATCGGAACTTTTCCACACGTCAAACGCCATGAAAGAATTTCTATCATCTTCATTTGCTTTCGACGGATCCTGAATCAAGAACCTCGTAAGGTTGAGGGTGGTCAAATAGAACATCATCTTTTGTTGCCACCTCTTGAAATTCAAACCACTAATTTTCCGAGTCTCTCATGGTTCCTTCAGCTTGACCATATTAAGGGTAGGCACTCATGTTGCACTTGATCACGGTTGGGGTAGGCACTTGTGCTTGCCCGGGGATGTCGTTGCCTCCACATTGCTTCTTTCTTGTTGAAAAACAAGAAACTATTAATTATTACTTTAAAAATTACAACAAATAATATTTTTAAGCAAGGAGGAAATATATATATATATATATATATATATATATATATATATATATATATATATATATATATATATATATATATTCCACGGCGAAGTCGGCCGCATGCCCCACGTCATCACGCCATGGTTCGAGCGCATGCTTGCGGCTCGGGTTAGCACACTTCAATCGGGCCAATTGCAAGGCCCGGGCACCTTAGCCTAGCCCGCTTGCACAAGCCACGCCAATTTCAGCTCATCCACATGCCCGAGACCGGCCATTGGCGTGAAGCCGCGTCTGGCGGCGGAATGCGCACGTGACGGACGACTCGTTTCTTCAACCTTAAACCAGGTCAGAACTAACTCGTTTTCCAGTTTTGAGCCAAGTTTCCGACCGAATCGGAAATTGCAATTTCAGCCACCGATTTCAAGCGGACTGGTGTCATTCTCTTCATCCTGACATGGGCTAGAGATCCATTGATTCAACATGTTTAATTTAGGCCCCAAAATTGTAACTAAGTCTTAGAAAAAACTAGTCTAAAAATTTACATTTTAGTTTGAAAAATCCAAATTTTGAGTAAAATAATTGTTCAAAACACTCCAATTAATTTGATAAATAGAATAAGTAATTAATACTCAAATCAAATTCATGTTTTTGAATAAAAGAAATGGTTCATTTAAAAAAAAAAAAAATTTCCCTTCTCGGTAATACCTATTCAATTGTTGCTACGAATTCGTCTTAAGATTGTTAGAAAACCAGTAATCAGAATTGAACAGTCAAATATAACAAATAACAAAGGAATAAAATTGTGACGCCCCAAAACTGGGGGGTTCGTTGACAACCCGTCAACCCGCGGAATACTCGTGGATGTCGGGTTGCGAGCTTCCTCAATCGAGTGAACTCTCCTTTGTATTTGGGCTACACGAGAGTCTGAAACTTGTCCCAATAATCAACAATGACCACCCAGGGGTCTATATGCAAGTATAAAATAAATGGCCATGAGCCTGCATCAATCTTTGAACATATAAGCGCATGTTTATAAAACCGTAGTCACTTAAGAGTTTAAATTTACATTCTCTACTTATACAAATAATTACAACCCATATATATTTACAAAATATATATTAAAGCCAAAATCCGGTTTTCTTCATATGTGCGGTCCGAATGAAGTCGACCTTGCATGGCATACTGAAAGGGGGTCCCGAGGCGGGGTGAGCAAAGCCCGGTAGTGATAATCTCCTACAAGGGCTACTCCCCACCTAGTACACACGATAGTGCATAATCAAACACACATCCGTACAACATACACATGTCTACATGAATGTCACATGCCATGAATGAGACTGTTCGACTCACCATGCCTATGTCACAGGAGCTCTGTAGGCTCCATCACTCGATATGTCATTGAGTAATATATCCGAGTCACTCAGGCTCGTCTCTCACATGCCTCATGGCTTGTGTGGTGTCGCATATTATGTGGCCCCAGTATCGGCCTCCTTGGATTGGTTACCCAATCTGAGTGTCAATGGCAGCAAATCCACGAAGTCGATCCGACTCCTATCCACACGGCAGTAGTCCTATGTGATAAAAAGCGTGACCGTGTGTCTTCTTTGGGCAACATAACTTGATTGATCACGAGTAGGTCCTCTTACACCCATACGAACTATGATGCTCCCGCAGTTCTCTTACACCCATCGCTACTCAGGTTCTCACTGACTCCCTCAAACATGCATTACGCCATGAGATGAAAACCATTTCAAACAAAGGTATTTGTTTTTAACCATGGACAAATACTTGATGTAAATAGTGGACACACTCAGGTAATCCTATTTTGGACAACCCTCCTATGTATATCGATTGGGTAGACTCAAGCGATTGATATTATATGGAATGGCCTCGATGTATATCAATTGGGCAGACTCAGACGATTGATATTATATGGACAACTCTCAGATGTTGTAGTGGACACACTCAGATAAATATATTGTTGGTCCAACCTCCAGACAATTCTCTCGAGAAACCACCTCCTTTTTCACTCCTATTGTTCTAAGGTGCCCCAATGCATATGAAATGCAATGAGCCATTTCCATTTTCTTAACCCGTGAGACTCATTTGGACGTTGTCTTATTAATCAAGTCCAATAATCAACACCCTAAGCGGTGTTGATCCACAGCAAATAACCTCCACGACACACCATCAAACACCTAACCTGATTATCGTCTCAGCCCCATGCACTCACACCTAATTTCTAGGTTACCTTAGTGCATATGGAATGCATGATGCCAATTCCAACACATTTCATGTTAATATATTCATGCATATATATTAACATAATTAAATCACACAAAACATGTTATACGGAATTCCACGATTAATTGCACAAAAATTAAGCTCACATGGACTAATTAACAAATCTGAGCAATTCATTTTGAATCACTCAGCCTGCATTTCACACAAAATAATTTTTGTGTCATATTACGTTACACTATTCATATTCACGTTATAATATTCAGTTATTGTTTTCTAGTAATAACACACAAAATGGCCCGAATCTTGGACCCACATAAAACAGGGCACCTCTTGGTCCGCCATTTGGTTCATCGAATATCGTGATCTCAAAAACACACCCACCAATACGAAGACATCGGTCAAGGAGCAAAACAATCTCCAACGATCGGAATGCTGAAAATAGTCAGAAAATTCTGCTCATGGCCATTTAAAAATAATCTAGAAAATTAAGCCATTGTCAAACTTGAGTCAAATTACTTGGACTATCAAGAAAACAATCCAGAAATTTCTAAATTCCTATACTCAGTCCAAATTTGAGAAACTGAAATTCACTGGCCTTTCACGGCCTCTAAGCCAATTCAAACCATTAAATAGCCTTTTAGGCTGAAATAACCTAAGTAGCAAAATTCCCTACCTCGTGGAGTTTGTGAAACTCCAAGATTTTGGTGCTGGCGTAGCTCTCATTAGCATGGATCAACTTTGTCTTTCAGTCCAGGTAAAACTTGCGGTGGATTTTAGTAGATACGAGAAAGAAGTGAAGAAGAAAGAATTAAAAATAAAAATTCTCTTCCACTCTCACGCGTCTCATTCTGACCCTTTTTTTTTATCCTCTTTTTTTTCTTTGATTTTCGTTTTTATCTTTTATTATTATTATTATTATTATTTTGGATACATGATTCTATTGCTTCATTCAGTCCGTTTGTCCGAAATAATTTATTTCCATTCAATTCACTTTATTTTAAATGAACTTAACTTAAATTGTTTCTGTTTTGATTACCGTAAAAAATCTGTGCTGAGAATCCTTGACGACTTATCACGAAAATCGTAAGTAATTGATTGTCTCGAGAATTGGTAGAAACTTTTCTAAGTCCACTAGATTTGCGAGGCAGATTTAGCGGCTTAATCCATTTAGGTCATCAGAGATTTGAGAATTTGGGTTTCGTAGAAATTACCGTTCATTTTCGAAAAAGAGATTGAATTTTCTCGGGTTTATTTCCCCCTTATGAATTTCGTCCACAGAAATTCCACCTCACGCATCATTCATGCATGTGCAACCACACAACTCGAGATCGTTTCGGGTGTGATAGATGGCAGCCTGCCTCTGGGTCCACAATCACGACAACGGGTGGTTTGTCTAGAGCTCATCCTTGTCGAGAATGACATCAAGGCAGATATGTCTACTTTGAAGGATCTACCATGGCGAATCCACAAGGATATCTCCTCCCCTGATCGACATATCCTAATAGCTCTCATCTAGATCCTATGGGAGGTACCCATCTGATAGAAACTTTCCCGGAGGCCTCGACCTCTAGCTAGAGCCTTTCACACAGGATCTGATAATGAGACATGATGCATCAAACAATATTACTCTGAGTTTAGTGTTGGAAATCTGGTGTATTATCTCTACTGTGGTAATCCTGAGCTCGACAATTTCTTAGTAGACACGCCCTGGGTCCCAAGTCTGACTTGTGAGCCACAATCCACTGGCCTTGACCCGTAATCGGCCCCTCCCAGCAGCACTGTCGTCTTCTTAGAAGGTGCTTGCATAGCACTCTACATTCCGGCGGTTCCTCTGACCCTCACCCAGGGTGTGGAGGAATAAAGCGTATGCCTTTTTGTCCACTGATCTGCTTGGGGCTGTAGGCCCAAAACCACGGATCCATACCTCGGTGGGCAATCCCAGCTTCATATGTCGGTGATGCGGTGACATATCATCGACCAGGTTGGCCTATACAGAACACTTGTGGAGACCGAAGTCCTCTGTCTCTTTCCAAACTGAAGAAAGGCTGATCTTCTTCCTCCTTCCCATGAGCACTCTCATCTCGAATGCCCCATGCGTCCTCCATCTCTCTCTATGGCGAGAGATGTCCCAGATATGAAAGATTCCATGTCTGTGTAGGCAGAATCTTATACTCGAATGGACAACTTCAGTCCATTCTCAAATCTCCTGACCTTGGCCATATCTGTGGCTACATAGTCATCACCAAAATGTGCCAACTCAGTGAATCTAGCCATGTACTCCATCACTGTCATCGTTCCCTACCTCAGTTCTAGGAACTCTTGGGCCTTGGAATGTTTAGCAGTGGTCGGAAAATACTTGCTCATAAAGAGCCCATGGAACTTTGCCCAAGTCATTGCCTCTAAATCCCTAGAGGTCTTAACCCAATCCCCGCTACGCCAGGACTCCACCCTCTAATTTGGAGCATGGCTAACTTTGATCTTGCGCATCGGGTAATATCTATGGCTCATTACATTCTCGATCTTGCAGGAACCAATGGTACGCCACCATGGGATCCCTTCCCTGTAAGCGTCGGAGGATGATGTGACTTAAGCCTGGGAGTTACTGGACCCTCCTCTACTGCAATTTGTACTAACTATCTGTGCGCGTGTTACCTTTAACAGGCCACCAAACCAAACTGTTAGAGATCGTAGTGAGTATGCCAGCTATCACCTCGTGGAGCTGACCTCTCGTCCTCGGCCTCGACTTTCCATCACACATGTGTGATATGACAAACTTTATTCAATTTCATTTCGATCCCAACTAGTAGCATGGAAATGCGATTACTAATAGACTTGACATCCATGGCCAGCAGTTCATCACCTTAAGTGGTGCTAATTACTTAGCTCCTTTTATTTCAATAAATTTCAAAACTTTCTTGGTCGTTTCGTTTTCCTAACCCCTAAGGTTATAGTTCCTAACCTTAGCATTCCACTTTTTTTTTTATTTTTTTATATACATTATGCCATGTATATAATTTTCCGCGCAATAACCACGCAATCACATTTCATTTCACATGTACATCATACCGTGTATATGTTTTCCAAGCAATGTGTAACACACAATCACACAATCTAAACATGGAACAACATGTCCCGAACACAACATGAAACACTATGCATGAAGTAGTCCTAAACCAGTCATGAACTCCCTAGTATTCGTGTACTCAACTCAATCTTACCAGCTATGACGCTAGAATCAATTTCACGCAATAGAAATGGCCTAAGCCCATGTCCCTCCAAGCCCTAGGTAGTCGTATGCACATCTTACGTCTGCATTTGTAGCCCAAAGCAGGAAGTCGGTTGACAACCGTCGGCCGCGGAATGCTCGTGGATGTCGGGTTGCAGAGCTTCCTCCTGAGTGGGCGAGTCTCCTTTGTGCGGGGCTCTACCCAAGGTACAACTGTCCAATAATCCAACAATGACCACACGGAGTCTATATGCGGAAATGAAATAATGGCCACTTGGGCCCCTTGCATCAACCCTCAAACATATAAGCATATTTATAAATCATAGTCCTTAGAGATTCTTACATTACTCTTGCTCCTGAAATATTACAACCATATATATTTACAAAATATATATTAAAGCCAAAATCAGTTTTCTTCATATGTAGGTCGAATGCGAGGTCAATGAATGCACGACCTCCTACTGAAAGGGGGTCACACGACAGGGTGAGCAAAGCCCAGTAGTGATAGTCTCCTACTTAGGTTACTCCCCACCTAAGTGCACATGCAATGAATCGCATAATCAAACACACATCAAGTGCAACATACACATCTACATGAATGTCTACATGCATGGAATGAGACTCGACTCTGCATGCCCCCCGTATGTAGAGCTCTCTTGACTCCATCACTCGATATGTCTCATCATGTTGTGACAAGCGTCACTTGTGATGACCAGTATCGAGCCCTCACGGCTCCATTTACCCAATCTCAAGTGTCAGTAAACAAATCCCAAGTCAGTCTGACTCCTATCCTGGCTTGAAGTAGTCTATGTGATAAACTTGTGATCGTGTGTGCTAATAGCACAGACAATATAACTTTTTGGGTGATACAGTAGGTCCTCTTACACTTATCTGAACTATGATATCGCGGTTCTCTTTACCCAGTACGCCTCAGAGTTCTCACTAACTCCCTCAGACATGCATTTTCCATGAATGAAAACCATTTCCAAACAAAGGTATTTTGTTTTTAGTGGACAACCCCTCAGAGTAAATAATTGGACACACTCAGATAATCTATTTACTGTGGACAACCCTCCTATGTATATCAATTGGGTAGGACTCGGCGATTGATATTATATGGACAACCCTCGATGCCCATCAATTAGGGTGGGGACTTAGGCGATTGACTAACATGTGGACAACTCTCAGATGTTGTAGTGGACACCTTCAGAGTAAATATATTGTTGGTCGACCCTCAGAACAATTCTCTCGAAACACCTCTTCACACTCACTCCTATTATTCTAGGGTGCACGATGCATGAAATCTGATGAGCGTTTAATTTTAACATGATCTGACTCATTTGGGCGTTGTCTTGTTAATCAAGCCCACTAATCAGCACCCCTGCGCGGTGTTGATCCCTGGCAGTGTACTCACGTACACATGAACACCCAACAGTGTCGATCTACGACTATGCGCGACTCACACCTAATTTCAGGTTACCCTAGTGCATATGGAATACATGATCCAAATTCCAACACACATTCATGCTAATATATTCCACATGCATATATATTAACATAATTAAATCACATAAAACATGTTATGCTAATTCTACAATTAATGCATAAAAAGAATTAGCTCACATGAAGTACATTAACAAACCTGAGAAGCAATTCATTTTGAATCACTCGACCATACACATTTTCACAAAAAAATAATTTTTGTGTCACTAATGATTAACTATTCACTATTCACGTTATAATATTCACGTTATTCATTTTCTAGTAATAACACACAAATGGCTAAATCTTGGACCCGTATAAAACTGACACCTCTTATTGAACCTTATGGTTCATCACCAGAATATTGTAAATCACCAGCAGCTATGAAGCAGAAGACATCGATCCAGGAGAAAAAACCAAGCTTCTAACCACGATTAAGAGCTTCACTTTAAAATAGTCGAGAATTACTGTCATATTTGTTTAAAACAATCTCAAAGAATTCAGCCAAAACGAATCAAGCAGTCAAAGTGAAATCAGACTAATCAGAAATCGAAAATTTAAAATTCTTATACTCAGTCTAAAAATTTGAGAACTGAAATTCACGGCCTTTCACGGCCTCATAAGCCAATTCCAAACCATTAAATAGCCTTTAGGCTAGAAATAACACAAGTAGGAAAATTCCCTACCTGAGTGAGTTTGAATGACTCAATTTTGGTGCCACGCGTAGCCATGCGTGGATCAACTTTTGTCTTGATCGGAGATGAAAGCACTGGTCCGTTTTTCGTAGATCCCGAGAAAGAAGTGAAGAGAAGAAAAATTAAAAATAAATTCATCTCTCTGCACTCTCACGCCGTCTCAGTCGACCCTTTTTTTATCCTTTTTTTCTTTGATTTTCTTTTATCTTTGTGTGTGTGTGTGTATTATTATTATTTTGGATACATGATTTATATTGCTTCATTTGAATCCATTTCAATCCCGAAATAATTTATTTCTTTTCAGTTCACTTTATTTTAAATGAACTTAACCCAAGTCATTTCTGACTTACATGAGATTTTAAATGAAATCTTGTCACAAAGTCAACGGCTTGACTTATCACTGAAAATCGTAAAATATTCCTATTGTCTTAAATTCGGCTAAACTTTTCACTAGAGTCACTAGATTTGCAGACTAATTTAACATTACGTCTGTTTGTCATAAGAGATCTAGAGAATTTCAGTTTCAACTTCCGAAAGTACCGTTTACCCTTTTAAAATTAGATTTTCTCGGGTTTACAAAAGTATGAATATAATAATAAACTTGTTGCTAAGCAAATGCAATATCTTTATATTCGGGAGCTTGTGTTCACGATGTCCTTAAAGCAATTAGGCTCCAGCACTTTCGGTGCTTGTTTCGATTGCAACGTTCATCTCCGTGATCTACAATGAATCAACAAGGAATTCCCGGATAAGGCACATCATCCTCGATGAACCTCTTAAAGCACAGCTACTCTATACCCCACACTAACAAGTTTCTTTGTAATATTATACGTAAAACCTGGCGAAAGAAACATTTCTAAAACCAAGCTTACAGAAGCAAAGAACAAAGTTACAAAACAAGTAAAACCATTTAATAATAATCTAAGCCATTTAAAATGCAAAAACAAAAGCGAAAATGTGCCTTATTCAGAGTCTAATTGACCAAATCGAAACTGTGAAAAGCTTTGTGTGTCTCATATCATGAACCCAAATACATGATAAAATGACACATTGGCCTCCCACATTATACTCATCAAAATATATCAACATATTCTGTTAATTTCAGAAGTTATTCATCACTCTTAATACAAACATATATTAAAATTTAGAATTCTAATGCATGTTTACAAAAACGTAATCAAGCCACATGTTGGCTTTCTTCTTAAGCGGCCTCTAATGTGTAGTCTTCAGAGGCTACTCATACGAAAGGGGGTCCCACAGCAGGCAAGCAATGCTAGTAGTGATAATCTCCTATGGGTTACTCCTCACCTAAGTGCTCATCTGATAGCAAACCAACATTCAAACAAAGAAAACATACATGTTCCTACTCGAATGTCTACATTAAATGGATGAGAATGTGACTCACCTTTCGAAACTTCTGGGGGCCACACTCATGCAGCTCCCTCACATGCCTAAGCCAAGTGTGAAAAAACGTATTTTCAAAACAAAAGGTTTTTGTTCTCAAACACTTTTCACGAATTTCGATAAAAATCATATTGGACAGCTCTTCGAGGTGAATTCTTGGGTAATTCTAGAAGCGGTCATGGGCCTCTCAGAGCGTGAGAAGCTGTTGGGCTGACTCAAGCAATTCTTGGAAGATCTTTCCCTTTGAAATTTCTTTCACAACCATTTTCCTTTTTCTTTCATGTCATGCACTCACACCTATTTTTCTAGGTTGCCCCGATGCATTATGCCATTTTCATACAACACATGTCAATATATCATTTATGCATATATTAACAAAATTCACATACTAACCACATGTTATTTATTCATAGCAATAACATCAAAATTAACTCACATAAGCTAATAAATGATTCGTGCCACGGTAGGGTGAGCGAAATCAACAAAATTTGTTTCCTATGTTCCTCCCTGCGCACGTAGTCAAATCTTTGACATAACAGTCTAGAAGTCGAACACGGGGATGGAGTTTTCATCCTATGAATGACTTGCATAAGTGTTTGAAAATGGTAGAGAGCTTTTGTTTAAGTTGACGGTTGTTTCGTGATTGATCTTGATTAATAATATTCTGTAAATAAATCGTTATCAAGAATTAAATATTGTGTAACGAAACGATATGGATATCAGTTATCTTAGCTATAATATCGATAATCTTTGTTGTGAATCAAAACAGTATGTGATATTGTTCGTTGATAAATATATGATAATCTTGATGACATTGATGTCATTCTTGACCGCGGGTTGTTAACAATGGACATCAGTTTGTTGGTGGGACTGTAAGGCCATCCCAGAATATCAGTTTTCAACAGTAAGTGTGCCTCCTGCAGTGCATCTTAGCTAAAAATCGCATTTATCGCTGGCGCATCAACTGGTCGGCGCTGAGGAGCCTTAAATACGATTGCATGGCATTTAAAACATGAGGACCTTTTTGCGGCTCCTTGGCTCAAGCTAGCCACCTTATAACTTCAAGAATTGTCGAGCTTGTAAGCATCCCGAGTTGCAATCCTCAAAGGTGTTTGGCTGACCTAGAAAATGAAAGAAAGGAGAGAGAGAGAAAAGCAAACCCTAAAATAAGCTATGGGAATTCTTCTTGAAATCAAAAGTTGTAGGGTTACAATCATGGGGCTTATATATTTTGAGGTAGCGAAAATACAAGAATGCCTAAAACATTGGGCGATACAAGGGACAAGGTGGTAATACACCCAAGGCATGATGGATTTAGGAACAAATGCACAAGGTGTAGGGACGGGATTTAGCTGTGGGAGGAGTGTAAAGCCAGGATGTGAGAATTTGCCTTTGTGAAATTTAAGCTAGCTTTAATGAAAGTACCTGAAGGAGATAGCCGGGGTGAAATTTAGTATCTCTTTGATGTTAGCTGGCCAACTGAACCATTAACCTGAAAAATATGAGAGATAGCAAAATTTGGTTAATTTGGGCAGGCACGGTGAATTTTAGCTGAATGGCAGAATTTCGCTATTGCGAGAAATTACTCCCAGTTCGCTAGGATTCTTGAAGGAAATTTTTAAGCTGTGGTTGCGAAATTTTATGGATGAGTGAGGTACCGCGTCATAATGAAATTTCCTGGGTTGCCTGTTGCTCTTCACTTATAGTATACTTCTTCGCCATCTTTTTCATCACTTTGCCTTCATTTCCCTTGAATCTTGATATTTTTGATGGCTGAAGCCGTTTAATCTTTATAGTTCGTACATATCTTGATATCGAACTTCGAACTTAGTGGCCAAGGCATGCAAAACCTGCAAAATAACCCAAAAATAATAACCTCGCAATGGCATAAGTGATACTAAGTGGACTGAACACACCTCAATTGGCTTAATTGATATGATTAGTGCATAAAGTACTACCGAAAACCTATCTAGACAGAACCAAAATAGCACTTTTGAACTTTTAATCAATAACAATTAAATTCCAATGAATACAATTATATATTATATAATTCGGCATCATGTTAATACATTTAAATTACATGCATTAACAATTCTTTTTAAAATGCAACAAAGCCATTCATTTTAAGCGATATTGAACAACGTACGCGGACATTTCTAGTAAACCATCAACCCGAGCGGTTTTAACGGTCCCTACGCCTCTAATAACATGTGGTGTCTTAAGTTAATAAAGTCCAACACATTAGGTCCCTCCGGGAGGACAAAAACTCCTGACATTCACATTTGAGCACTCCGATATGATTTGCATGTTATTGAATATCAAGCAACAACACAACATCATTTTTCAGTCCCCGTCGGTCGAGAAACATCCCGAAATGGAGTCTTGAAATTATCCTACATGCAGTCCCAAATTTCCATAATAACATCAAACAATTTTACATGGACATTTGGTCCAAAAATAATTTTTGGACTATCGGCAGGTCAGTAATGTTCGGTAGTGGGCGCGAGGCAGTCCCCACTTACGACATCACCGAGTCCCTTTTTCGGGGCGATCAAGCGGCCCACTCACGGCCTTACTCTGATCGAATCATTTTTAATGGCTCTGCATGAAATAAGCCCAGGTAGGAAGACTACCTCTGAGTTGTCTAAACTCCATAATGGGTGCCAGCGCATAGCCCTTGCGGAGTGGGAACTTTGCTTATTGGCTCAGGGTTCGACGGTCCGTCGTAGGAGATTTAAAGAGAGGTGGAGTCTCTCTCTAAAATCCCTTCATTTCTCTCTTCTTTCGTACCTCTTCTAATTTCCCTCCCCAGCCGTTTGGGAGAAGAGAGGAGTCGAATTGAGTCCTCTCGCGCACATCGGCTTAATTTAGTTTGATAGGATTTCACTTATCCCTCTTTGTCGAATGCTGGTTTCCGTCGATTAGAAGATCGCGGCATGTCACGTGGGCTTTCTTGGCTCTCTTTGGTTTGACTAGTGCATGACACGTGGCACCTCTTGGCACTCAAACTATGCCAATGTCTGTATTGCCCTGTTGCCTCTAAAAACGTGAAAATTCCAACTGTCTTGGAATTCGACGAAATTCGACGTGATAGTTAGATTTCGAGAGATGATTCCAACGGTGAAGCCCGTTTCATCATCCGAGATCTAGAAAAATTCCGGATTTTGACCGAAATTACCATTTTACCTTTTTTCAGAAAATTAAAAATTTCTTGGGTTTTACAGAAAATTAAACATACAATTCATTCACACTTATTACAATTGATTTAAAAACTGTTACAAAACGTTTAAAAATCCAACAATCCTTAGCTCAATAATATCAAGTGGAGAATGAGATTGTGACAAAATGGTAAAAAGAGAGTAGTACTCTAACAAAAAGTATGCACTAACAAGAGTGTTACCCCCAAAGGAGGGGGATCATGGTATCTTACATCCCAAGGAGTAAATTGTGCATATTTGCTTAATACCAAGGAACAAAAAATCGGATATATCAACTGATATATCACCAAAATATCGAATATTAGTCGGTACCGACACGATTTTACTAATCGACAAAAAATCGACCAAAAATCGGTAAAATCGCCGATATTTCGGTGAAATATCGAAAATTTTCGATATTTCGACGAAATATCGAGAGTATATCTCACGTGCGTGTGGGCTGAAATTTCTGGAAAAATATCGGTAAATATCGGTAAATATCGAAGATATATTGGTAAAATATCGGAGATATATCGGTAAAATATCGGAAATATCGGAGATATATTGGTGATATTTTCAAAATATCGACTGTGCTTGCCTTTGACTTCTTGACTAGAAATCTAATGGCCCATATTCATTCATGCTTTGATCCGAAGGTCCAGATTTCATCCGTTTTTTTAAAAGCATCCAAATGCTATATGATACTATCCAACAGTTGATTTTAAATTTGAAGCTTGATCTAACGGTTTAAATTGATCTTCAATGGATATATAATGATCCAACGGTTAGATTTGAACCAAAATCAAATCCAGCAGTTGATTAAATCACAAATGGTTTTGACAATCCCAATGACTATTTTTTGTCAAAATTCTATAAATACCCCTAAATCCTTACAATTTCTTTACAAACTCATCCATATATATATACAAGCTCCATTTGACTCTCAAATTATTTTTCTTTGTGATTTATCTATTTTGAAGATCTTAGTATGAATATTTTCTTCATCAGATGAGACCCCTTCATCAAAATAATGTAATGGAGCCACATTGGTCTTCATTTAGTTTTAAATAACATGTAATGTAGTTTCTCGATAAATTATAATGAATATCACATCTTCCCAACAGTGTATATTTGCTTATTTATGTTTTTTATAATTTAACAAAACGTTTATATGAATTTCAAATATTTTTGTTCATTTCGTTTACCGATATTTTGTCAAAATATCATTTGATATTTATAATATTTCCGATATATCCATAAGAATTCAACTAAAAATATGTCGTATTTTGATATTTTGTTCCTTATACAATACTATATGAGACCTTTTTCTTACTATGGTTGACCTAGGACATGCTAATGAATTGTGTGTGCTACTATAGTCATAAATCCACTATAATTGTAAAGTGGGAAACATTAGAAATTGTTCGTACAAGATCATAGTGTTTTATACCATCTAATGAGTGAATGACAATGACAAAATAATATCATAGTTTGATCTTTGGGCGAAAGTGTTCCAACAAAAATGTTGAAGTGGATGTATTGTAATATCTCATATTACTAGGAGAGTGAATGGTAAATAGCCATATCTAAAAGACATTCACTCAACATGATCAAGAACCAAAATGGATTGGTGAGTGGTGTGTGCACGGCTACAATCCTAAATTGGGTAATATTATATAGAGATTGGGAGTCGTTATTGCAAAGCTTGTAAAGTTTTCAATTAACTAAGGAAGGTATAATATTCATTTTTTTTTACATCTATTCACTTACAATATATTATAGTAGTATATTTCTTTTACAAATTTGTTATTAGTGGGACTCAAATCCTAGGCCCTTCCTTTCCTAATGTCTTATCTATGCTCTAAGCCATTTAACGACTTAAACTAGGTTTTATTGGCTAATCTTCATTTTTTTTAAACCCCCAAAATATAATTTATTTTTAGAAATCATATTTCCATTATTTTTCTCATCTCTGTCTCACAAAGATTACTTTTAAAATAAAATAACCTAAGATAAAAATATCAAAATAATTTTATACATACCAAGATTACTTTTAAAATAAAATAACCTAAGATAAAAAATATCAAAATAATTTTATACATACCATCTTAACATATGAAATATATTTGGAAAAAAAATGGATATTGAAGTAATCAAGTCATGCTAATCTACCGTTGTTTTTTTTTTACTTCCTTTGGAAACAATATTTTTTGGGGGATTTTAAATCCATATCAGACCAACACTAAATGAAATTCAAATAAAAAATTTGAACGACCTTTTCCATTTAAAACTCATCTTAGTAACTTCCAAAGAATGAATAGGAAATTATCTATTTAGTTATACTAGTAAGTGTGCACGAGTTAATGCACATGAGGAAATATGAAAAAAAAAGAAGTTAAAATATAATAAATAAATTAATATATGATTTTACTTTATTTTTCATGACTCGTATTTATATAAATAACTATATTATGAATTAGATCTAAAATCAAATTAAAAAGATGACTAACATGATATATAAATCGAATTACATTTCTTTATATCAAACTTAATGATAATAAAATTATCATAATATTTATTCAAAATACTTAATTTATAAACTTCAACCAAAAGTTTATGATGATCAACATGATACATATTTATGATAATATTATGAAAAAATGCATTCTCAACCCCTTTGTGAAAACGATAGAAATAATGTTCTGATTTTTATTTCTCTCTATTGAAAAATAATTACACATGCCTTTATAGGATACAATGTAAAACCCGGAAAAAAAATTGAAAATTTATGAAAAAAATGGGCAAAACAGTGATTTGTCGATACATACAGGTTGAAAACATTAAAGTTTTTCTAGATCTCGGATGACGAAACGGACCTCACGTTAGGTTCGTCTTGCAAAATTTAGTTTCCCAGACGAATTTCGAGATAGTCATAATTTCACGTTTTTCGAGGCATCGGGTGTCGGGTGACATATGGAAAGCCATATGAGTGACACATGGCATGTAACGCCCAAAAAATACCATCGCAGTTTTATAACATGTTTAGGGTATAAAATAAGTTAAATTGTATTTTTTCGAAATTTATATTGTTAAAGAACAAAAAAACAATGATAAAACTCGAAAATTATATAAGAATTAAGGTTAAATTGGTAAAATATCAAAATGAGGACCCAAGGGTCGCCGTGAGTAAGTCATATGCAAAATGGAAAATTTGATGAAATGAAATGTAAATGAAAGACAAAAAGGACCAAAATGCAAAAATAGGAAAATGAGCAAAAAATGTGAGAGCGGCTTGTGGCCTTATGAAGGATCAGTTAAGATCAAATTTTGATGTAGAATGAGTGAGTTCTCATTTGGATAAAGAAGAGAGGGCACGGTTTGGGATGGAGCAAGTTAGTGTGTTCTCTCCATCTTAGGTTCCATTTGATCTTTCAAGGAAGCTAAAGTCAAGCTAGTGGAAGAAATCGAGAGATTTAAGGTATGAACTAAGCCTAACTTCCCCTAAATGTTGTGTTTGAGTTTGATGAAAACCCCAAATCGGAATAGAAGTGTTTTAAATGGTTGTAGATCAATTTTGAGGTTGTTTTGGATTCGTTCGAGTAACTTGGAGTTAGGATTGGTTTTTGAGAATTTTTATATAAAGGAAATGTTGAGGTTTTAGAGGAGATGTTGTCAAAATTTTCAAAGCAGTATTTTTAATTTAAACCATCAACTATCCAAGTGAGTGATTCAAATTTAGCAATTAAACTGAAGACTTATAGGGAAAACAAATATCCTTTAAATAAGTGTATCGAATTTGGACCCCATTGGACTATAAGAATGTAGAAATGAGAACACATTTTTGGACAAGTGCAGTTCGAGTTTTGGTATAGTTTTGGTGTTTGGAACGATTTTATTATTTAGGTCATCAAGTTGAGTTTCACTCATTCAAGTGAGTGATTCAAGAATTTCTGAATAAACTAGACTTCACTGGAGAACAAATCTCCCTTGAAATAATTGTATTCAAATTGGGCAAGTGGATACAAAAATTGTTGTCAAGAACACATGTTTTAAGCAGAATTTTAGTTCAGTTTGGTACAGTTTTTGGAACAATTTTTGGTATTTAGGTCGTAAAGTTGAGTTTAAGCTCCATCAATTTGATTGATTCAAATTAATGGGTAAACTAGGCTTATAGGGAGAACTTAAAATATCATGAGGAAATCAGGAAGGTATGTTCAAAATTTGGACCCCATTAGACCCAGAAATTCGTCAAAGTGAAGCTCTATTTTCGGGCAAATTCTGGCTATGTTTTGAAAATAGAATAGTCTTGGTTGTTTTGAACATATCTTGATTTTCAGTGCTCCGAATTGGATGATTCCAATTTCTGAATAAAATAGATTTATAGGTAAACAATGGACTTAAAGGAAATTGGGTAAAATATGGCTAATTTGTTCCCATAAAATTTTACTTAAAGGAAGTTGGGTAGAAAGCAACCCTAACTAAAAACCTAAATAAGCCAACTAATATTGTTTTTTAATTGTGATGGATTAGAGGTTGGTGGTGAGGAAGCCTGACCCAAGAACGGGATTATGAGGATAGGAATCGGAGCGACATTTTTTGGGTTTTGTTCCTCATGCATACAGCACTCTTATTTCAAGTTTTGTGATCGTTGGTTTGGAAATGATTTTCAAGAAAGCGCATATGTGATTTTGTTTTTAAGCGTTTGGGAAAATTGATTTCAAATGCATTGCCATAAAAATTGCATGAGCATCAAAATATATTATTTGGGTATAAATGTATATACAATATTGTAAATTACTATGATTGAGTTTTAATGCCCTTAATAGAATGTTATTCGTCATATTCGAGTTAAGGATAGATTGGTATACCAATAAGGGTAAAACTAGCGATCTTGTAGACGAAATAAAATATCATAATTGGCATGTCGATCAGTAGCCAGTGAATGATATGATAGTGTACCTTCATGATTGATAAATAACCGATCAACGACCAGTAGGGGCCGTGTGTTATTAAATGTTTTTTACTGAGTGCTGACCCGACGAGTGCGTGATGTGATTCCTTTATCCTAGGCATCGACAGAAATGGTTAAATTCGTGTAAGGGAAAAATTATAAGTAAATGTGTGAAATGCATGATTTGAGTTTCGAATGAAATATTGCATATGAAATTGTATACTTTGAAGTGATCAAATGATTTGCAAATGAAAGTATGCTAAATAAGCACATATATAAATATATGTGCATGGACTAATGAAATTGTGCCAAAACATTGTTTCGAAAGAAGCTACATATTTGTGTTTAATTGAAATGAAGAGAGAATTGCATAGAACCACTAAGCATGAAAATGCTTAGCGTGTTGTTTTTATCATTGTGTAGGTACCAAGTGACTAGGGACAAGAGCAAATACCACAAAGTTTAGAGTCATTGTTGAATCGTGCAAAGTATAAGTAAACGCTCCATCTCATACATACATTTCATCATATGACATTATTTGATCATTTTTGTAATGAAACCAAAAATGTATAAGTTTTCATGGGAATAACACATTTGATTTATTTGTGGAGATGAACTCTAATAATATTTTGTAAATCATAATATTGAAAGGGCATACATGTCATATTGAATGAAAGTGTTAATTGACAAAATGGGGGACCCTCTTTAACCAAAATGGTTATGCGATGTTTATTTTTACGGCATTTGAAAATGTATATATAGTAAAATTGATCCATATTTGAGGATGGGTTCGGCCTCAGAGGCAGGCTAGAGCTCGGTACGAGAGGGGCGACACAGCAGCCATGTGTCAACATGTGGGTTTTGATTTGGTGTGAGACAATGGGTTCACGACTTGATTGGTAGAAGAAGAAGGAGGAGAGAGGGAGCAGGAAAGGAAAAGAAAATGGGAGGAAATGAGAGAAAGGAGAAGGAGAAAAGAAAGAAAGAAAAGAAAGAAAAGAAAGGAAAAGGAAAAGGAAAAGAAAGATAGAAAGAGGAAGGAAGCCGACGGTTTCTTCCTTAGTTCATTGGCGTTTCGACGGTTAGAACTTGTTGGACCAAAGAGTAAAGTATGAAGATTCGACGAGGGGCTACGCTTCGAGAGGTAGGGATTCTTCCTACTTTGGTTTATTTCTAGCCTTTGGGCTATTATTTTGGGCTAATTTTGGAACCGTGTTGTGTCATGTTAATGGCATAGGATGAGTTTGTAGCCAGTTTAAAGGGCTGCTTCCAAATAGAATTTGGGTTAAAAAAAATTGCATTTACGAGAGTTGCCAAAATGCTCTTGCAACCCTCGAGCATGCTATTGCGTGGATTGGCGCAATAATGTGGCTCCTGGTGTACTCCAACTTCGGACGACCATATCTTTCTTATCCTAACTCCGATTCACGTGTTCTTGGACTCTATGAAAAACTATTTGAGTCTAGAATCTAGCTACATGATAGTGATTTCCGTTTGGTGCTCACATCATTGCTAAAATTTTGATCATAACACCAAGTGTACTAATTGCATGGCATGACATGCTTGTTTGATGAAATGTTGATATGTCTATTAACATATTGACATGTGATGAATTGTATGTGTAGATATGGCCATTACATGGCATGTTGTAGGCTATTTTGTGGACATGTTATGTCATAATTTGCTTTAGGATGGCGGCTTCATTACTTGACTAAGTAATGATTTGTATGTGATGTTGATATATGCTTTGTGATACATTGACATGAATGAGTTAATGTAGAAAAATTATATGTATGTTTGATATAATTGCCTAGGATGCATTGGTGATATGCATGTTTGATAAAATTGTCCATATAGCATTCATCATATATGTGACATGGTACAATTAGGTAATGACATATTGCATTGCATGTGCATGGGGACATCGCATTAAATGGGTGTGAGTGCATGGTTAATGAATCGACACTCCGTTTGGTGTTTGATTAAGCGGACTCGGTTAAATGGGACAACGTCCAACAGAGTCGTATGGTTGATTGAAATGATAAAGTAAATATGTGCCGAGTATCAATAAGAAGGGATAGATCCCCCCTCGGGTTAAAAACCCGCCAATTATGGTCAAACATAGGCCCCAGTGGTGAAAGGTCGTAAAATAGTCTAGGTTTGCAGAGCCTAAGGTGAGACACCAAAAATCCACTACCCACGAAAAGGCATATGGATTTTGAATATAAAATGAACATTGTGATGTATCATCCAAAAATCTTTTGGTTATAAACAAATGAAATTTGTTTTGAAAATGATCATTGGATGTCATCCAGAATGACAGTTTTTCATACACGGGCTTAGGCGTTGTGTGAGGGAGTTGGTGAGGACTCGGGCGCATGGTACATGATGAGTCACATCTCATTTCATAGCATGTAAGATTCCATGGTAGAAATTATATTTTGCATGGAATGATTGTGGTGAGTGTGCGACCATTACATGTGCACTTAGGTGAGGAATAGCCTCTGTAGGAGTTATCTCTACTAGGTGTGGCTCACCCTTTATGGGAAAAGGCTTGTTCCGGTGCAGGCGGACACCGGAGTGGGCGGCGCTCGTAGAGGCCGTAATTAGTGAAAGAGGCCGACATGTGTGTAGTATTCATTTTGTAAAATATATTAGAACAAAATAGTTTTAATAAATGATTTTGTATAAGAGTGTTGTAATAAACTCTTAAGGACTATTATGACATAGCCTTGGGTAATATTTTGAGTATGGTTGAAAGGGATCGTTGGGGCTACTTTTACTCGTAAATGAGTCTCGATGAATGAGACACGATAGTGTGGTATCGAGATATGCGATACCCATAGGTATTCCACAGGTTGACGGTTGATCAACGGTGTGAAACTTCAGAAAATCCAAATTTTCGAAAAAATGGTAAAACGGTAATTTCGATCGAAAAATTGGAATTTTTCTAAATCTCGGATGACAAATGGACTTCTGGATTAAGTGCGTCTCGCGAAATACGAAACTGCGTAATAAATTTGGAGTAGATCTGAGATAATCGGGATTC
Source organism: Tetrastigma voinierianum (assembly GCA_016808115.1). Lineage (NCBI taxonomy): Eukaryota > Viridiplantae > Streptophyta > Magnoliopsida > Vitales > Vitaceae > Tetrastigma > Tetrastigma voinierianum. The sequence goes on from JAEQBH010002079.1 coordinate 479,695, forward strand.
GTGTTTTGAAGTATGAGATTCCGGATGACCTTGACATGATTAAGAGAGTGACACATGGCAAGAATGTGTGATGCAACAGATGTGGTTCGCAATTAAACTGCATGATTGATGATGCAACAAAAAGGAAATAAGAAATAAAAGAAAAAGGAGGAAAATCAAGCACCACACAAGTGACTTGAAGAAAAAGGGGAGGAAATTTCCTCCTTTGACTTGGATGGTCAAGTATGATTTAAAAAGAGAAAAAGAATCCGGTCAAGTATGCTCCAAAAAGGGAGAGAAAAAGAAATGCAAAAGAGAAAATGAGAAGAAAGAAATGAGAAGAAGAAGAAATGAGAAAAAAAAAAAGAATAAAGAAAAGCAAAAAGGAAATAAAGGAGAAAGAGTTCGTAGAGAAAGAAAGGAGAAAAGGAAAGAAAAGAAAGAAAGAAGTAAAAAGAAAAGAATTCGTAGAGGAAAAAAAAAAGGAAAAAGAAAGGAAAGAAGAAAAGGAAAAATGGAGGATTTCCAGGCGCTCCGACGGTCGAAGCTCGACGGTCCAAGTACTAAAGTTGTTACACGTAGCGCGATCTACGTGTGGACACTAAAATCTTGGAGTTTCGACAAACTCCATAAGGTAGGGAATTTTCCTACTCGATTTACTTTGAGTCTAAAGGTCATACAAATGTATGGGCTATTTGTAGAAACCGTGAGGCCGTAGAAATTTGGATTCCAAAATTTGGGAGCCCGAATGAGTAGAAGATTTTATGTTCGGTTTTCACACAGTCCATGACTGTTGTGGGTTGGGGTTTGAGCCGGAGATTGATGTCTCCGGGTTTGGGTTGCTTGTTTGGTGATGAAATGATGTATGGATGCATGGAACCAAATCGGTTCTTGTTTGTGGAGGGACCGTGAGGTACCACAATTGGATAGGTCTAAGATTGACCTTGTTGTGTGTTATTGCTTCTATGAATAACATCTTTGTGTGAAAAGTATCATGTTAGTATATGTATTTGATGTATTAACATGGATTGCATCGGATGTAAATTATATAAAGTATAATTGTCCATGGTGTATTAATGCTTCAAGTAGCACTCATATATACATGTAACATGAAGGAAAATGCATTGGCATCATGCATTTCATATGCACGGTCACATCGCGTGGAGTCGGGTGTGGGTGCATGGTCTTGTTTATTCATCGGTGTTGGTGAATGGGTCGTGAGCTCGGAAAATGGGACAAAGTCCAAGGTAGAGACTCACGAGTGTGTAAAATGATCAAAATGATAAATTACATGTTTTGGGTGGAAGCGAGTTGATTGGTCCCCCCAGTGAAAGACCCAAATGTTATTCATGGTTAGACATGAATCCCGGCGATGTAAGTTCACGAAAATGTTTGAAAGACATGCGGCGTCCTGCGGTGAAAACCCGAAAATTTGTGGCCCACAAAAGAAAAAAAAATCATGAAATGATAAATTAAAATTGGAGGGTTGTCTAATGGTTTAAATCATTGGGTTAAATACCAATGGCTGGTTTCCACAATTGGCAATTGCAGGTGTGGGGGAGTCGGTTGGGACTCAGGTTGTGAGCATGAGGGGTCGCATCTCATGCATGACACGGAACATTTCATATAATGTTGCATAAATTGTATGAAATGTGATTGATGTTTATGTACGCCATTGCATGTGCATTTTAGGTGGGGAGTAGCCCTTGTAGGAAAAACTTTCTGCGGGCATTGCTCGCTGCTTAATCGTCAGAAATTATTTTTCAAGTGCGCAAGGGGAGGAAACTGGTTTTGGAGCTCAGTGATGACTTAGGTCGGGTGGTGGCCTATTTAGTTATTTTAAAATGTTTTGGATAAAATATCCAGTTTTTACATGTAAATAATGTAACTTGTAATAGAAACTGAGTTTTTTTGTTGTATAAAAGGACTGTTAAATGGACTGTCTAGCATATATTTTTGTATATATTTGTGAATTAAATATGCAGGAAATGAATGTGATATCGGGACACCCGATATTTACAGGTTTCCGCAGGTTGAAGGGTTGTCAACGGGACCCCCGGGATAGGGGTGGCACATACGGGACCCCCGGGTTTTGGGGCGTCATAGCTTGGTATTAGAGCGTAGGTATACGAATACTTAGGGCTTGATGGATATGGGTCTAGGTCATTAGATTCATTGAGTTATGGTGTTATAGTTTGTACATCAGAACATAGGTATGTGATTACCTAGGGTTTGATGGGCATGGGTTTAAACCATTGCATATATTGTGTGCATTTCATGTTTTGTGCCTAAATGTGATACATGATTTGGTGTTGCATGTTGTGTGAAGTATATACATGGTAAATTGTATATAGGAAAAAGAGGAACACTAGGGTTAGAAAACATAACCTTAGGGGTTTGGAAAAGAATGAACCGGATAGTTCGGGATGTTAAGGTCTAATAGTGGTTAGAATTATGCCCTACTAATTAAATAAGGGAAAAGGGATCTCAATTTGCTATTTATCATGTGTAGATGGTAAGTCAAGGAAGGGGACGCAGAGGCCGTGGACGGGGTGGTAACCAACCACCATCGACCTTTGACCAACAAGCCTTTATAGAGGCCATAGGTGTTGCGGCTGCCACCATTGCACATGCTAGTGCAACTGGGGGCCAAGGAAGATCAAGTAACCTTCAAAGGTTTGTGGCACATCATCCTCCAGCATTCACAGGAGGAGGGGACTCGATGGTTGCTGACCATTGATTCCGTCAGGTCGAAAAGGTTTTGGAGGCTATGAAGATCACCTCCGATGCCATAAGAATAAGACTAGCGACATTCCAGCTAGAGGGTGAGTCCCAAGTATGGTGGGATTGGGTCAGAGCCTCGACAGACTTGGAGGCAATGACATGGGAAGAGTTCTGTAGGCTCTTCATGGAAAAGTATTTTCCGACATCTGCTCGACATGCAAAGGCGTGAGAGTTCCTAGAGTTGAGACAGGGGATTATGACAGTACTTGAGTACGTGGCTAAGTTAACAGAGTTAGCCTGTTTGCTAATGATTATGTGGCCACAAATATGGCTAAGGTGAGAAAATTTGAGGATGGTCTGAAATTGCCCGTTCGGTGTAAACTTGTGGGACTTATCCTGCAAGACCTAGACTCGATGGTCAGGACTGCTATGGCCATTGAGAGGGAGGTGGATGATGCACGAAACATTCGGGATGCGGATGTTGTTAAAGTTAAGAGGAGGGAGAGTCAACCTTCTTCTTCTAGCTCAGGAAAGAAGCAGAGGACTTCTATCTCGTGAGGGTTTTAGGGACAGGGTCGTAGCTATCAAGGCCAAGGTCAGGTCAAGGCTCCTAGCTAGCGAGCCCAGGTGGCGTGTTTCTCTTGCCATCGGCTGGTTTATAAGCAATTGCCCTTAGAGGTAGGATCTAGGGTTATGGGACAGCGATCCAGGTCATCGATGGGACATACACAAACACAGTGGGTTCTCCTTATCTATATGGGCGGGAACCGTTAGCAAGTCAGGGAGTCTTTACCAGTACCTACTGCTTCACAAAGAATTGGTAGGAGGAACTGACATGCATAAAGATTAGGGGACATGGCTTACGGTAGGGACTTCGAGGGGACCCCCGGCGGGTGTCTGCCGATACACCTGGCGAGATTCCAGATTAGTCGATGATTCAGGGTGCTTTTCTATTCTCTCGTCTATGAATGAAGTATTGTTTGATTTTGGTGCATCTCATTCTTGTGGCATCACGTGTGAAATATTTGGGCTTAGGAGTTGAAACCTTGGAAAAGCCATTGCATCTTGAGGGATTCTCCGCGCCAGGAACTAGGGTGAGGGTGGATATGATATGTCGTGGTTGTGAGTTAGAGATCTTAGGGATTCTGCTCACGGTGGACCTTCGAGTTAGGGACATGTCGGAGTTTGATGTCATCCTTGGGATGGATTGGCTAACGGCCCATCGTGTCGTCATCGATCGTGATCGTAGGAGAGTTACTAACTACACACAGGATGGTATTCGTGTTATGTTTTAAGGGGATAAACATGATGCTTTTGCAGCAGGTCGTGTGCGACTCACAGGTGGCATGGCGATTAAGCGGGTTGGTACGGTAGGCGCACCTTGGAGGATGGTGAGGCGGGTTGAGTGCCTCGAGATTGGTTTTATGAGTATGAGGATGTTTTTCCGGACGAACTACTGGGATTACCTTCGTATAAGGATGTAGACTTCACAATTAAGTTACACCTTGGTACGACTCCTATTTCTATGACTCCGCATAGAATGACGCCTATTGAGTTGCAAGAACTTAAGGTCCAATTACAATATTTATTGGACAAAGGATTTATTAGACCGACCATTTCACCTTGGGGCGCTTCGGTGTTGTTTGCCAAGAAAAAGGACAAGACCCTTCGGTTGTGCATCGATTACCTGTGGTTGAACGGGGTTACCATCAAGAATAGGTACCCTTTGTCGAGGATTGACGATTTGTTTGATCAGTTGAGAGGGGCGCGAGTTTATTCCAAGATAGATCTTCGCACTAGTTACCATCAGTTGAGGGTTATGGAGGCAAATATCCCTAAGACAGCGTTTCAAACATGGTATGGGCATTTTGAGTTCGTAGTGATACCTTTCGAATTGACGAATGCTCCTGTAGCATTCATGCATCTCATGCACAGGGTATTCCAACTCTTTGTGGTAGTCTTTATTGACGACATCTTGATCTACTCCAAGTCTGAGGAGGAGTATGAGGATCATTTAAGGATTGTTCTCTAGGCCCTGAGAGAACATCGATTGTTTGCCAAGTTTAGTAAGTGAGAGTTCTGACTTACTGAAGTAAGGTTCTTGGGGCACATGATATTGGCTTCAGGCGTATCAGTTGACCTAGAGAAGGTAGAGGTAGTTATGAGTTGGGAGGCCCCGAGTCAGGTCTTCGAGATCTATGAGTTTCTTGGGATTATTGAGGGTACTAGAGATTACTCGAGGACTTCTCTGATAGGCGCACTATGATGAGGTTGACCTAGAATGAGGTTAAGTTTGAGTGGAATGACCTGTGCGAGAAGGCTTTCTAGGAATTGAAAATGAGGCTTACTTTGACTCCCCCATTCTATGGTCTAGAGGCGGGGGGACAAAAGTCTCTGATGTCTTTGTGATGCCTCGAGACCAGGACTAGGATGTGTTACGTCTGCGGTCTAAGAGGTTGTAACCCCATGGTTCTCTGTAGTTAAAGAATCACGAGCAGAATTATCCTACCCATGATATGAAGTAGGCAGCCATTGTCCTTGCCTTGAAGATATGGTGCCACTACCTGTACGGTGAGTAGTTCGAGGTGTTTTCCGACCACAAAAGTCTGAAATACATCTTCACCCAACGAGACCTTAATATGAGACAACACAGGTAGATGGAGTAGTTAGAGGATTATGACTTCACTTTGCGTTACCATCCCGGTAAAGCAAATGTGGTGGTAATCTTAGCTCGTGAAATTCCTGAGGTATTGGTAATATAGCTTCTAGGGTAGATGGATATGTGACCATGGAGTGTTGGGATATCATAGCTATCGAGACTCCGGATGTATTGTGGTATTCCTCTTCTGAGATGATGATCTTGAGATTCGGAGATGATAATGGGACATATGCGGATGGGTACACGAATGAAAGATAATCCTCCACCTGCGGTCAGCGCAAATCGTGTTCGAGAACGGATATAGTTCCACTGTTGTTGTGACCTGGATCATGTGGGGGGTTCGTATCTGATTTTTCTTGTTTTCGCGGAAGGATGTTTGAATATCTGATCACTTGTCACCAATAATGGATGGATCTTTGACGGCTCGATGAGGACTTTTGTTAAATAATCCTCTCTATATCTCAGCGGGCAGAGCTAAAACACAGGAGGACGGGATGAATACTCAGCCATTCTGAATGACAGGTGGTAGGGACACATCATGAATGGATTGTGATCTTAGTTGTTAAGAAAGCATGTTGATGGATGGAGGATTGATCGTGGTTGGACCTCTGTGAGTGAGCTTGCTGTGTCATAGATGACCTTTCACTCTCATTCTACGATCTCTAAATTGTTCGAGTTATGGAGTACCATTCTCTCTTCGTATCGGCGAGATCCGGGGTTACAACTCGTTTTTAGGAGAGTTTCTAGCAAGTCATAGGGACACAATTGGTGATGGCTGTCGACTTCGTCGCTTAGGCAGACCGATCTGTCCGAAGGACCATCAAATAATAAGGATTTAATGCTACGCGCATCGTCACGGATCTTAAGGGTAGTGGGAAGAGCATTTACCCTTAGTGGGTTAAGCTTGTAGCCGATTATCGGGACGAGTATATAGATGGCTGATTAGTGTCCAAAAAGTGCTATTTTGAGCTCTATTTATTATAGGTTTTGAACACTTTTTGTGTACTAATCAACCGAATTAACCTGACTTGCACATTAAGGTCCCGGCTATTCTACTGATTGAATTTTGTGGCTAATTTTTATAGTTTTTGCAAGATAATCAGGCCAAAATTATCGAGTCAATTCAAACACGAAGAACACAGGTTGAACTAAATCGTACCAGTCGGATCGAAGGAAAGAAGAGCAAAAAGCGAAGAAAAATGGAGCATTGCAGGAATTCTTTTGCCACTGCCACTGTTCATCATCCTGCGCACTATTCATCATGCCCTGTTCCTTCCTACGCAGTTTTTGCTTCTTTACTCTTATGGTTTTTTTTCCCTTTTTTGCCCCCATTGTAATAGTATTTTGCTATGTTATTTTTGTAATTTGTATTATGGGTTGGCTATAAAAGCCCCTTGACCAGACACTGTAAAGGAGACTTTTTCCAGTGAATAAATTTTAGGGCTCCAGTTCTCCCGTTTTTCCCCTTTTCTCCCATTTTCTTCCCTTTTCTCTCCCTTTCTCGGCTGCTAAACACCCTCTGAGGATGACAACTCGGAGGATGGTATGCATCCACTCCTTGGGTGGAAGGCTATTGGCGGGGATCGAGAGGCAAGCGAGGTTTTCCATGTTTTTAATGGAGGTATTTTCTACCATTTATGGTTCCCGGTCAATTTCCATAGGCTTTAATCCCTTGATTTACTTTAAATGATCAATGTTGATAGCTTTTGGGTTCCTTGGATGCTTATTCTTAGATCCATCGACACGATTGAATTTACCATATATGGGTTATTGAAGGCGATTCAAGGATATTTTTATTTTCTCCCAGGTGCAGTCCCTTGAGATCAGCGTAAGCGGCCAGTACTTGGTAAGCTTTAGGGTTCATTGTATACTTATTGTTTGATACAGTGACATTCATTAGTTATCATTTATTAGTTGTTGGAAAGTGAGTCAAGGTGATGTTATTCCTTGTCAGAGACCAATGGGAGGCAAATACCAATTTTCAAAGATAGTTATTTGAGGGTCGGTTTTACGGGTTAAATGAAGAAGCCCAGGTTTGGGGAGATGACTATATGTCATCCTCCCCCAGCTTGCGAGAAAAGACTGGAGGAAGACCTCCCGGGTTGCCACACAGGACTGACCACAGTGACCTAACCTCTGAGGAATTCTATTTTACAATTTTTTTTACTTACTTCATTTTTAATCTGCAAATCGCCAACTCCCCTGTTTTTACCAAAACCCCCAAATCCAAATTGAATTCACCATTTTGGCCTTCACTGTAAATCATTTGTGCGAAGAAAACCCATCCCTGTGTTCGACCCTAGAGCCGCTCTCTGCGTAGTAGCTTGACTAAGCCAATTAGGATTCTAGGATATAGAATTTTGTTGATTCGATCTGCCTTTTCTTGTGGCCGCGGTCGTAGGCGTCGTTAGGGGATGGTGCTAAAGTGCATTTGAGGTTGTGGAACACTTGTGATCCTCATCACAAGTACTGGTGAATTTCTTTTATACTTTACTGTCAGTTTTTCTTTTGTTTCATTTCAAAAAAAAAAAAAAAAAAAGAAAAAAAAGGGAGTTGTTGCAGGACTGTTTTTTTGGTGTTGTCTTGGGTTGCCTTGTTTCTCTTTGCGAGGATTGCATGTTCCGAGTGGTTTGAATTGTGATCAAATGGAACCCCACATGAAGAAAAGCGATAAAGTCGGAAAGGAAACCTCCCCGGTTCTCAAATATGTCCATGAGATATTACAGGCACATTCCATGGCGGAGATCAGCGACTGTGGAAAGAAATCAAACCTGAGAATAGTGCATGAGGGACTATAGAGACCCAGTGGATGAGTGCATACTTACGTAGTGTTCCCTCAGCATGCACCTCTGCTTCCTCCACACCCCTCAGCCACCACAGCCACCACAGTTAATTTCTCCAGTTGAGCTAGGCAATACTGAACTTGGGCAAACTAGTGGATAATTTCATAGAGGAGCAAAGGGCAGTGAATGTCCAGGTCAATCAGGAAATTAACACAGTGGAGAGCTCCCTGAACAAGGAATTGGATGGGTTCCAAAGCGAAATTGATAAAAAATTTGACATCCTGGAGGAATCCATCTCAAAGCTCACTGTCGACTTGTTCGTCAAGAGGGGAAAATCTACAGAAGGAAGTGGCTTGGCGACGCACCATGGTGGAGGAGAAGTGTAATGACATGGAGTTATTTGAATCCTCCTTATATTTGTGCTTCTTGTTTGTCCCGAGGAGATGAAAGAAAGAAATCCACTCCCTTGTTGAGTAAAGGAAAACGGAGTGGAGAGGGGCGGTGGAAGAACACCAAGAGCACCAATTTACACACCGCCTCTCTGACCCGGACCGGTGTATATCACGCACAAGCGGCCTGACCAACCCACGAAACAACCACCACAAAGGCCACCCCATCACTGCCTATGCTGCAAAACCTCAAGAAATTAGTGGTCACTATACAAACTTTTGCCACTACATCAAAAACATTAGCAACCACTCACACTGCATGGCATAGTGGATGGTTCAGGTGATGGTTCAGACATGGAGCACCTGGACCTCGGCATTTATGCAAGCTCCAACAGTTCCAGTAGCTTCCAAAGGCTTAAGGAATTGGTTTGGGGGAAGCATAGTCTCCCCCACTTTTTGTTTTGATTTTTGTTGTGTTATCTTATTTTATTTTGATTTCATTAATTTTTCTTCTTAGATTTTCTCTAATTTTTAGTTAATCTTCGTTTTTAGATTAATTTTCATTTTTCTGCATTTTTTAAAATTTTTTCTTGTGTTTATTTTTGCAGGTTTTTGGTTAATTTTTGAAGTAGTACAATGCAGAAAACTAGTCACGAGAAAGCGCAATTTCGTGTGATCACGGTCAGCGCATTCCACTAATAGCACACATGCTGACCATATGAGACAAAAAAAGGAACAGTCAGGTAAAAAAAAAAAAAAAGTCTTTTGAAAATGTTTTTATTTTAATTTTATCTTATTTATTTTTATTAATTTTCCTAAAAAAAAAATTTGTCTCTAAAAAAAAAAAGATTTATTTATTTATTTATTTTATTTATTTTATCAAAAAAATGCGACACAAAGAATCGCGCATCTTGTAATTTTGATGATATCTTGCTTCTATTTTGTTTCGCGTAGCTTTTCGTCGAACTGTTTAGGTGTTCTTGAATGCAGATTGGAAGCTTAGAGAGTGTAGAATCTAATCTATGAGAAGAATTTTTTATGAAGGTGAAATTTTCAAAAATGCTCCCTAGCGGTCATTTTTTTCCTCTCTTTTCTTCTTCTAACTTGTTCATTTGAAGCCCAAACGGAGTGAATAAGGTGTCGATGGAAAGCTTGCGAAGTCTCCTATCCAACAATGAGAACATCACATCAAGGAGGTAGCACTTCCTTCTCTAACTTTCCAATCCGAGCCCAATTGCGGACAATGAGATATTTGGTTGGGGGGAGAGTTAGCGAAGGAAGTGGCTTTTGCATTTATGTTTTTATTACTATTTTGAGCAAGCCCGTTTGTAATGTTAGTTGACTTCTTGGTTTTTCCTTTTATTGATTGTTATAATATACGACAATTTTCAAAGAAATTGCACCCACTTTTTTTTTGGGTTTTGCGTGGCACGTAGTTTGAAAAGTGAAACTTTGTCCCAATTACATTAATGTTAGATTGGTTCCATGCCTAATAAAGTGGATAATTAGTTAAATTCTTGCTGATTTCGCCTTTTTCTTCCACCTTTAGCTAACCACATACAGTGCACATCAGGTTTCTTCAATAACCTGAAAAACTGCCTAGCCTCCTAAGCCTTACAATAACCTACCCTAGTTTCGTTGACCACCTTTAATAGGTTAAGGACCCCCATGAATAGAAGGCCAATGTGTCTTCCAAAATAAAAAAGAAAAGAAAAAGAAAAAGAAAAGAAAAAGAAAAAAAAGAAAAATTGAAAGCAGCTTGCCTTACTGGCTTAGAAACACGGTCAGGGTATCTATGGAAAGAACCTTGGCTTGGGTGCCCTAAGCCAGCTAGTTGGGAGCCACCGACAATGCTTTCAAGCTACACGGGTGGATGGATGGAGTTTAGCAAGTTGTAGGTCTTCCGGAGTCTCGAAATCATTAGGATCGAGGGTGAAACTGAAGAGTTAGTGAATTAGAAAGAACCTTGTGACTTGATGCCCTAAGCTGGTGGTTGGGAGTCATCGGTTGATCCCAGTTACATGGACTTTAATTGAGTTGATTCCTCGACGTTGCACCCCCTACAACATAAAAGAGTTGTGGAATAAGGTGAGTTTGATCTATTTGAGGTCGGTTAAGCGTGCTAGGTTGTGGCGATAGCACGGTTGGGGAGAGTGCCGGTTTGTGGTTATTGTTGAAGCGATCAAACAAACACTTAGATTTTGATGGAAGTTTATGGTAGATCCACCGAGATGGAGGCTCTTTTGATACTCAATTTTGTATGACATTCATTCTCTTAAGATAGTTATTGGGCAAGGCTTTGATGATTCTTACTTAGGGTTAGGCATTACTCATTCATAACCTTTTTGAAATATAATAATTTTTGTGAACATCATTTTGTTATCGTTTTGTATGCTCTTTCTCTTTCTTTCTTTCTTTCATTGCTAAGGGACTAGCAATGTGTAGGTTGGGGGGTGTGATTAGTGTCAAAAAGTGCTATTTGAGCCACATTTATTATATGTTTTGAAGGCACTTTTTGTGTACTAATCAAGCCAGAATTAACTCGATTTGCACATTAAAGGTCGAGCTATTCCTCTTGGAAAGTCGCATTTTATGGCTAATTTGTAGTTTTTGCAAGATAATCAGGCCAAAATTGGTAGATCCAATTCAAACCGCAGAAGAACCGAGTTGAACTCATCGTTGCGAGATCAGATCGGAAGGAAAGAAGAAGCCCAGCGAAGAAAGAAAAAATGGAGCATTGCAGGAATTCTTTTGCCACTGCCAGTGTTCACCATCATGCGCACTATTCATCCTGCCCTATTCCTTCCTGCGCAGTTTTTGCTTCTTTACTCTTATGGTTTTTTTTCCCTTTTTTGCCCCCATTGTAATAGTATTTTTCTATGTTATTTTTGTAATTTGTATTATGGGTTGGCTATAAAAGCCCCCTGACCAGACACTGTAGAGGAGACTTTTTCCAGTGAATAAATTTTAGGGCTTTAGTTCTCCCGTTTTTCCCCTTTTCTTCCTTTTTCTCTCGCTTTCTCGGCTGCCAAACACCCTCCGAGGATGACAACTCAGAGGATGAGCAGCTAAAACCCTTTTTCCTTAGAGTGGAAGGCTATTGGGGCGGCGAGGGGATCGAAGACCGGCGAGGGTTTTCCATGTGTTTTTAACGGGGTATTTTCTACCATTTATGGTTTGGTCCGAGCATTAGGCTTTTAATCCCTTGGTTGCTTTGAATGATCAATATTTAATAAGCTTTTGGGTTCGCGGATGCTTGTTGGATCATTATTTGCAGATTGGTTACCATATGGGTTATTGAAGGCGATTCAAGGATATTTTTATTTTCTCCAAATTTTAGGTTTGATCCCTTAGGATCAGCATGCTTGACGATTACTTGGTAGCTTTAGGGTTCATTGTATACTTATTGTTAGATACCGGTGACATTCATTGGATTATCATTTATTAGTTGTTGGAAAGTGAGTCAAGGTGATGTTATTCCTTTGTCAGAGACCATCGATGGGAGGCAAATACCAAATTTTCAAAGATAGTTATTTAAGTCGATTTTACAGTTAAAGGAAGAGCAGGTTTGGGAGATGACTATATGTCATCCTCCCCAGCGTAGGAAAAGACCACAGGAGAACCTCGGTTATACAGGACCCCATCTAGGTGACTAACACTACAAGGAATTCTATTTTACAATTTTTTTTTACTTACTTCATTTTTAATCTGCAAATCGCCAACTCCCCTGTTTTTACCAAAACCCCTAAATCCAAATTGAATTCACCATTTTGGCCCCTTCAACATGCCAAATCATTTGATAACGAAGAAAACCCATGCTGTGTTCGGCTACAGAAGCGCATTATCTTTATGATGCTTATTTCTGATGATAGGATTTAGGATATAAATTTTGTTGATTCCGATACACCTACTGTGGCACGAATCAAATTGCGCCGTTGCCGGGGATGGTGCTTAAGTGCATTTGACGAGCTGTGGAACACTTGTGATCCTCATCTTGAAGGTGGGGGATTATGTCTTCTTGAAGGTGATGCCCCAGAAATTAGTCGGATCGGTAAGCGGGGGGAAAATTGTCGTAGGAGTATATCGGGCCCTTGAGATTGCCTTCGAGAGGGTAGGTGTAGTTCCTTATCGGTTGGCATTACCACCCAGTTTATCGATCCGTACGATGACCAGTAGCCTGTCTTGAGGGTACACTCTGGGTCCAGGCTCATGTAGTGGATTAGGCTGAGCTTGTTGTAGATGCGAGGATAGGACACTTTGAGGAGGGACACATTACTTTATTATGGATGTAGAGATTAGGTTTTGCGACACAAGATCGTAAGGCTAGTAAAGGTGTTGTGGTAGCACTAAGGAGTGGAGGAGGCAACATGGAGACACGAGGGACACGTCGTATCACTTATCTTTGCTTGTGGAATGAAGATCACACGTTGTTTAGTCATTTGATAATGAAAATGACTGTTGCATATGCATGTGATAGTATGTATATGTGTGTGTGAATTCCAGGATGAAATTCTTTTAAGGGAGGAAGAATGTAAAACCCGAGAAAAAATTGCAAATTTCTGAAAAAAAAAAAGGGGGGGCAAAACAGTGATTTGTTGATACGTACAAGTTGAAAACTTGGAAGTTTTTCTAGATTTCGGATGATGAAACGGACTTCACCGTTGGGTTCGTCTCGTGAAATTTAGTTTACTAAGCGAATTTCGTTGAATTCCGATATAGTCAGAATTTCATATTTTTTGAGGTATCGGGTGTTGGGTGACACATGGCAAGCCATGTGTCACAATGCATGTCTTTACAAGACACATGACAAGCCATGTGTCAACATGCATGGGTTTTGATTTGTGTATATAATGGGAGTTCACAACCAGTTCGTAGAAGAATGAGGGGAGGGGTGGCAGGAAAGGAAAAGAGAAAGGGAGGAAAGGAGAGAAAGGGAAGGGAGAAAAGAAAGAAAAGAAAGGAAAAGGAAAAGAAAAAAAGAAAGAGGAAGGAGGCCGACGGTTTCTTCCTTAGTTCATTGCCGTTCCGATGGTCGGAACTCGTTGGACCAAGGAGTAAAGTCCGGAGATTTGACGAGGGGTTACGCTTCAAGAGGTAGGGATTCTTCTTGCTTTGGTTTATTTCTAGACTTTAGGCCATTGTTTTAGGTTGATTTTGGAATCATGTTGTGCCATGTTAATGGCATAGGACGGGTTTGTAGCCAATTTAAAGGGCTGCTTCCAGAGTGAATTTGGGTTAAAAAATTGCATTTACGGGAGTTACCAAAATGCTCCTGCAACCCTCGGGCACGCTATTGCGTGGATTGGCGCAATAGTGTGGCTCTTGGTGTACTCCAACTTCAGACGATCATATCTTTCTCATCTGAACTCCGATTCAAGCGTTCTTAGACTCTATGAAAAGATCTTTGAGTCTAGAATCTAGCCATATGATAGTGATTGGAATTTGGTGCTCACATCATTGCTGAAATTTTGATCATAACATCAAGTGTACTAATTGCATGGCATGACATGTTTGTTTGATGAAATGTTGATATGTGTATTAATATATTGACATGTGATGAATTGTATGTGTAGACATGGCCATTACATGACATGTTGTAGACTATTTTGTGGACATGTTATGTCGTAATTTAGCCTAGAGGATAAAGCGCTTCATTACTTGACTAAGTAATGATTTGTATGTGATGTTGATATATGCTTGTGTGATACATTGACATGAATGAGTTAATGTAGGGAAATTATATGCATGTTTGATATAATTACCCGGGATACGTGGTGATATGCATGTTTGATAAATTGTCGTATAACATTCATCATATATGTGACATGAATCTGAATAAGGTAATGACATATTGCATTGCATCTGCACGGGCACATCGTATTAAATGGGTGTTAGTGCATGGTGTCATCGATACTTGTGTTTGGTGTTTGATTAAGGTGAGCTCGATCATGGAATGGCGATCGATAGAGTTACGATTGATTGAAATGATAAAGAAAATATGTGTCGGGTATCAGCAAAAGAGGATAGATCCCCCCTCGGGTAAAAAACCCGCCAATTATAGTTAGACATAGTCCTCAACGGTGAAATGTCATAAAAGTATCTGGGTTTGTGGAGCCCGCAGTGAAACACCAAAAATCCGTTACCTACAAAAAGGTGCATGGATTTTGAATATAAAATGATCATTGTGATGTATAATCCAAAAATCTTTTGGTTATAAACAAATGAAATTTGTTTTGAAAATGATCATTGAATGTCATCCAGAATGACGGTTTTTCACACATGGGCTTAGGTGTTGTGTGAGAGAGTCGGTGAGGACTCGGGCGCATGGCACATGATGAGTCACATCTCATTTCATGACATGTAGGATTCCATGGTAGAAATTACATTTTGCATGGAATGATTGTGGTGAGTGTGCGACCATTACATGTGCACTTAGGTGGGGAGTAGCCTTTATAGGAGTTATCTCTACTGGGCGTGACTCACCCTTTATGGGAAAAACATTTCAGGTGCAGGGCAGACACCGGTGGACGGCACTCATTCGAGGCCGTAATTGTGAAGAAGGCCGACATGTGGCCTTGATATTCATTTTGTAAAATATATTAGAACAAAATAGTTTTAATATATGATTTTGTATAAGAGAGTTGTAATAAACTCTTAAGGACTATTGTGACATAGCCTTGGGTAATATTTTGAGTATGAAAGGGCTCGATGGGGCTACTTTTACTCATAAATGAGTCTCGGTGAATAAGACACGATAGTGTGGTATCGAGATATGCGATACTCATAGGTATTTCGTAGGTTGACGGTTGATTAATGAGACCCCCGGGTTTTGGGGTGTCACAACATGCAGGGCATTTTATACTAATCAGCTATACCACATGTCGCCTCCCTATTAGCTCCTAGTCCATCACGATAATAGGTTGCTCAACGGGATAATCGAATTTTTCATTTATATTTTTCTGAGAATATACAATCAAATTTATAAGGGATGACTTTCTATATCCTTCTCAATTATAGTTGCAATTAAACTAAAAAATTAAATAAATACAAAAAAAGAATCACAAAGAATATGGAAAGAACGATGTTTTGAAAACTTTCCAAAAAACTCAATAGCTACGTTGGGGTGGTGTACATAGTAGGCTACGTGGGAGTAGAACACATGGTGGGTTAAGTGTCAGTAGTTGTCCCTGGCTATTTGATTGAGTTCGCTTATCCTCTAGAGACTAGGTCTTGCACCTCTACTTGCTCCGGTCAGGCTTTTGGTCGTCGAATTTGAGAGGTGCTATGCCCGAAGTGAGACGGATGGCAAGCGACCTGGGTTGTCTTTCCCGTAGTGCCCTATATAGGTAGGTTTGGAGGAAGGCCTGAGGCATTGGGTTTGGAGCCTTCCTACGCTGGGCTTTTGTCTGTGCTTTTGTTGTGTTTGCCCCCGTATGGGTTATTTGCACTAGCGGAGCCCGTATATGCCCAAGTAGCCCTAAAATGTACAAATGCTATGTAATTGAATTTGATTATTGTTTTTGCAAAACTTTTTTACATAGACTCTATTTGGAACCCAAAGGCTTTGTTTGGAACTTGGGAAGTGCCCAAGAAGGAGAAAAAAACTTAGGAAATTAATAATTTTCTCATGTTTGGTTTCACCGTGGAAAATATCAAATAAAACTAAATATAATAAAAATTCCTTAAAATTTTACATATTTTTAAATTTCTTAGTCTTTATTTAATAAAGAGAAATAAATAAACGAGTTTGAATAAACATATAAAATTAATTTATTAATTTTAAACCTAATTTTTATTTTCCTCCAAATTTTCTTTCCTTTCATTTGCCCTATTTTCATCTTTATTTTCTTTCTTTAATATTTTTCGGGTTCCCGATAGAACCGAAAAGTACCAAGGAAAACAAAAATAATAAGAAAAATAATTTTCACATATTTGGCTTCACCGTGTAAAATATAAAAGAAAATAAAATATAATCAAAATTATTCAAATTTTCATATATTTTTAAATTTCTTTGTCCTTACATAATAGAGAAAAACCAATAAAACGATCTATATTTTATTTTCTTATTTTGGAACCCAAAAAGTATTAGAGAAAGAAAAAAAAAATACTAAGAAAAATGATTTTCTTATGTTTGGTTTTATCATGGAAAATATAAAACAAAATTAAATATAATCAAAATTTCTTAAAATTTTATATAATTTAAAATTTCTTAGTCCTTATATAATAGAATTATAAAGAGAAACAAATGAAATGAGTTTAAATAAACATATAAAATTAATTTTTTAAGTTTAAATCTACTTTTTATTTTTCTGTAATTTTTTTTCTTTCCGCTTTTCTCTCTATTTTCTCTCCTCAGTACTTTCGAGGTAACAGAAAACGGAGCCATAAGAATTGTCCCCCTAAACTTTAATCCTAGCTTCGTGTCTACTTATTTGGGCTTTGACTTATCACATTCCATGTCTACGTACACTTTCACATTTTTTGACGTTCACCTCATGCACTTTAAAATGTTAAAACTAACCCCTTACTTTATCCAAAACATGAAAAATGAGTTTTTTCTAATATTGTGGTAACGACTATTGTCTATCATTCTAACACCGTTGTATAATCTTCCAACTCAACACCTTATTTTTTTGTAGATAATATATTAATTTACCATATGTATAATTAAGATGTTTTTTTTTTAAATAACTTAAAAATAAATTAGGTATCAAAATAATTTTATTTTATTTTTTATAAATTTAATAAAATATTATACAAAAATTATTTATTAAAAATAAATTATTATTATAATACTTCTCAATTATTTTTAAAAAGTTATTAAAAAAAATACATTTAAGATAGTTGTAAAAATATAATTAAAAATAAATAGCATGAGAAAAAACATCCTCATTATACATATTAAGTTCATATATTATTTACGAAAAATAATTTTTTATCTAAATTTTCAAAAAAAAAAATTTTTAAATAAAAATGATTATCTTATCTAACCCAATATTTTTTTTTTAAAAAAAAATTATCTTTTAATTTATTTAATATCTATATAACAAAAATTTATATAAAATAAAGATAAAATTATTATAATAACTTCTTTCGTAAGTTATTTTTAAAAAAATAAAATACATTGGGAAAAAATCATCTTTATTATAAATGTTAAATTTATATATTATTTATAAAAAATTAAATTTTTATCTAAATTTTGAGAAAATTAATTTTTTTTAAAGTAATTATGCTATCTAACTAAAAAAAAAAAAAAAAAAATCAATATTTTAACTTTTATCTATTTTTAAAGAAAACTTAAAAATACACATGCAATAAGTCAATTTTCATGTTTTTGATAATGTAAGGGTTTAATTTTAATATTTCAAAGTGGATGGGGTAATGTGAACAAAGTAAAAGTGTAGGGGATTAAGTTCGAAGGGTAAAAAACAATATTGGAAGTGTAGATAATGTCGTTACCACATTTGTTAGAAAATGACTAACTTTTCATATTTTTGATAATACAAGGGTTAGTTTGAATATTTTAAAATGTAAAGGGTAAATGCCAAAAAATATAAAAGTGTCAGTAATGACATTAAGAACAATTAAATTTTGAGAAGCTTCAGAGCCGTTCAAGATTGTTGGACACCGGGGAGGCATAGCAGTGGTGGTAGGAGAAGATTCTTCAACTATTGAAAAGAATGATGACCGTGCAAGAAGAGGGTGAGTGACGATTGTTTCTAGTTAGAGTTCGGCAACGGCTAAGATGGATCACAATGACGTGTGATGGACGATGATTTTGCTGTTAAGCTTGGAGCCCTGATATCATAATATGAAAGAGACTCAAATATTATTGAAAAGGACAAAAGTAATAGCATGAAATCAAAATCTACTCTAAATAGCATAACATAAATTAATGATAAAATATAAAAGAAAATTAATGATAAAATATAAATGAAAATTTGAGTACCAAACATCTATTTCAGGTCTCAGAAACAGAGTTTTGGTATCATATTTTCAATCAAGGTTTTAGAATAGACCGAGCTTTAGTAACGTACTATTTTAATTGACCCCAATATCTCATCCCCAATATCTCATCTAACCCATAAATATCAAAACCACATCCATCATCTCACAACAAAATATCTTATTAGGTGTTAAGGTTTTTTTTTTTTGAACGAATATTTAGTGTTAGATTTTAATAACTGAGAAAAGGTGTGATAATGAGAGCTAGGCTTTAATGATTGGAAAAAAAAAATGGAAAGAGTGAACTTAAGCACTAACTTGCATCATCATGCATTTTGTGAACACTCATGAAATATGCAGGGTTGACTCATCTATAACTGTGTTGGGGCATGAGAAATGCAAGAAGTTGTGACTAGAGGCATTAAATGCCCTATCGAACTCATGTTCAATCAATACTTTTTATTTATTAATGATAGTTATAAATATTCTAAACATATCGTTTATAAAAATTTATATCCAAAGCAAAAACCATCTATAGTGACTGGCGAATTCCATGGGAAGTAGAAAATTAGTTACTACACTTTAATTAATATAATTTAATTAATGAAATATTGATCTTAGCCTTTAATAAATTCATTAAATTTGTAAAAAGTCGGATCTATCGTGTTTTTCACAAATATAAATTAGTTCAAACTGATGATCTTATGTAATTATTATTTTCTATGTAGAGTTTTATTATTATTTATAATATCATAGAAATATAAATAGATAGTAAAAGATTAATAATTTTTATTTATGATTCAAGATATTCTATTTTAAGAAAATAAAATCGAAATAACCCCGACCTAAAAATTTGAATTTTCAAAAACATAAAACAATATTACAAAATAAATAATTAAAATAATTCTTACGTAAAATCATACATATTTAAAACAGGTTAAGAAAAAGTTATATTTAGACTTAGGTTGCGTTTGTTTTGTAACATCTTTGAATATAAAAACTTTTTGAGAACATCTTGAATAGTCTTAATAGCGTTAGTATTAAGTTGTTGTTTAACGTTAGATATTGAGTAGGATAGCCAGCGAACCAATTATTTTGGAGTTCACTAATAAAGCGCCATTCTTAATAGCAATGTTTAATTTAATTTTTAATCGGGTTTTAATGGGTTTGGGTTATTTTTCTCATCCGATAAGGGTTCGAGTATTGTTACTCTGCTGTGCGACAGGAAGAAGGTAAAGAATTTTCAAATAACAAAATGTTTAATAAAATAATAAATTGTCTGTAAGGGTTAGGGGGGTTTAGAAAATTCTCTAGATCTCGGATACTTAAACAGTCGCATTCAGGTTGTGCCAATGAAATCTAGTAACTCAAAAAAGTTTAGTGATTCAAGGACAAGCGGAAATTTTCGATTTTGGGTCGATCGGGTGTCGGTGACTCGAGGCGAGATTTTTCGATTTTAAAATGACAGGACAGAATGAAGCGATATAAATAATATATCGAAAACAAATAATAATAAAGCTTTAGATTATATTTTTAAAAATATTTTTTTTTATTTTTATACTTTAATATAATGGTTATTATTATTATAATGTTTTAAATAATAATTTATAAAAATTCATAATATTTTATTTTTATGAAAAATATTAATTTTAATATAATAAAAATGAAAATATAAAAAATTAAAATTTAAAAATAAAAACAAAAAATAAAATGTAGACGGGGAGGATTTGAGGGTACACTGCCAAATCTGTACCGCGCATTTAATTTTTAAATGGGGTGAGTTTGAGAATTGAAAAATCGCGGCGGGGTTGGATAGGACCCATACGGATTCGGCTTACTCCAGTTATCGTCGTAGTAGTGTATATTCTTTATTCTTAACTTTTATTGAATGATGATTAAGTTTTTAACATTTTTTTGTGGAAAATGAGCTTGCAGATAAGAAAAAGAAAGCGAGAATGTTTCTTACAATTGGAAACTTTTAAAAAATTTAATGATAAGTTTATGAAAATTTAAAAACAACCAATTTTAGAAATCTTTGAAAATTGTGAGTTTCGACGTTAAATTAACAAGCAGCCAACGCTTTAGTCATTTATTTTATCTAGGCTTTACTCAGGTAGGAAATTGCTATTTTCCCCCTCTATTATAAGAGTCTCTTCAAAGGCCTCACCGACCGATACAAAGTCCTATGTTGGTATGAGGCCAAGGAAAAATTAAAACTTGCACTAACCTTTTATCTTTATAGAACACCCAAAAGCATATAATGCATCCTAATCTTCCAATTATTCTCTTAATTAATTAGGTAGAAAATCATTGGCTCTGTAGAATTAATCAAATATTATTCCAAGATTAATTTTTACTTTGTCAAAGAAGATTAATTGTATGCCAATATTTCATATAAATTAAATTAAATTAATAAATTATTAGATGTTTTTTGCCTAATGTATTATACCTTCTTTTTTTTAAAGGGCTACTGTATTATACTATTTCAAGATTTTATATGTATAGGTGAAATTAGTGGTTTTGGTGATTAGGTTTACTGCCAATAAGTAGGTTTACTGCACGATTAGGTCATAAAATTAGACTTTGACTTTAAACTAGAGGTGAAATGTGTATAAAATTGGTAATTTTATACCAATTAAATTATTTTATCCCAACATTGGTGGAACCTTTCACCTTCTCTAACAGAAAAAGGTGCTTATTTGTTTTTTCAAAGAGATAGTTTTTAATGGGTAAGGTACAGGAATTTTTTCAAAACCAAGCTTATGGTCATCACATAACTCGCTTTGATGATGCCTTTTCAAGCAGGATTTGGGCTGAGCGTATTAAATTGAATTGGAAATTTGGGAGATTCTTGTGCTTCTTTAAAATTTAAATCTCTGAGGCTCAAGGCCTCGCACCGCTTGTTTGCAGTCTCTGAATGTGACACTTCTTTGCAAAAACGAGAAAAGACGGCTGGGGCTTACGCGTGGATATCAATCACAAGTGGAAGTTCTTTCGAGAAAAGATAGGCCCCTTAGAGAGGCGAATCAATATTGTCTTTGGCTGTGGGTGGCCATGTATTTATAGTATATGTTCTCCCAGTTGGAGGATGATTAGGATTCTTTCCCATTGAACGAGATGTTTCCTGACTTTATTGGATTTTAATAAGGGATATTGAAGGAGTAGTTTAGTGAGAATTATCTTCCCTTCACTTATGGTTGGGATCGAGTCTTGATCTGCCAGATAATTTGTTATATCATGAATTATCTTATTTTCCTTCTTGGTGAGATTTGGTGCAGGATTGGAGATAAGGCGTTGGTAGGGGTTATCTCTTCCATATCGATGGGATTTAGTTTGATTTGCGGGATGGACCTCGAATCATCCATGACCAGCCTTTAGGACCAATGATTGGGCCTTCAGCTTTGAAATTTGGAGCCCGAGGGCACAGGTGTTTCATGGAGCGCGCCTCGACTTTGGGCTTGTGGTGGCACTGTAGGCGTTTTCAAACCTATGGTTGCCACGTGTTATGTGCGTTATCAGTGACGAGGTATACGTTTCTCGTATCAAGATTAGTTCAAAGTGTGCTCGAATTTGGAGTTAGTTAGGGCTTTAATCGATCATGTATGTATTGATAATGTTGACTCTTGATTTTTGCACTCGTTTCACCCACTTCTTTACAGTTTCTTTGCATTTCTTCGCGGACATCACCTCTACCTTGCGTGCCCACCGCAGTCACGAAGCTTTTTCGCGCTTTGGCGAGATTCAAACTTTCTTCTTTCTTAGCATTAAAATCCCAGACCTTTATGCGGGAGTCCTTTTAAATCTTCTTGAGATAGTACATTTCACAGGGATGATTGCGTCTTTCTCTCTTTGGTGTCTTTAGTGTCTGGCCCAAAGGTTAGTTCAGCGATTTTGTTCTCGTGTCTTGCTATCTCGCATGGTGGTGGCTCTTCTTCTCTGCGTATTGGAGGTGACTCTTAATTTATTCTGCAGAAACTCTGGCCATTTGGAGGCACCTCAGATGGATCAGCCGGGAGTTGATCTTAGGATACTTGAGGCGCCCGCCATGGTTGAGGTAGGGGAGAATAGACCAGGTCGTATCTGGGGGGGTTCGAATCTCCAAGTAGCCGTTGAGGAATGCTTTGGGTACGTGGGACTTCTGTGAGGTCGGACCTGCTGTAATTTTACTTTAGCGGCGTTCTGCAGGCCTCCTTTTAGGCGTCGTAATAAGGTCCCTGACGTTTGACCTCATATGTGGTTTAGTACCTAAGATGGTATGCTTCTTTGATATGGCGTTCGATAATGAATTCTTACGGCTTCCCTCACATGCCTTTTAAAAGGGGTTTCTGACCTTTTCAATGTCTGTCCTTCTCAACTCTCATGAAATAGCATTTGGGGATTTTGGTTGGGTATTAGTTTCTTTGGGACAGGGGCCTGGTGATTTCCCAAATATAGCTATGTTCACTTGTATCTTTTAGTGCGAAGGAAGCCTTGAGGGCTTCCTCACATTTTCTGACATCAGGGCGCTCCTCTGGTGATTTTCGACCTTCCCTCCTCCTTGGGCTTTAAGGAAGGAGGGCGAGTTACTTCTTACAATCAGTGGCATGGGTTGGGATATGATCACCTCTTGATGAGATGACACCACAGGTGTTCAGGTTCACTTGGACCACCACCGAGAATCTACGTGAGTATCGCTTTGTTTTTAGTATAGTCTTTGTAAGGTCATTGGGTATCTCTGATTCTGCATTGTTTGCGCGCTTCAGTGCTCGGCGATCGGCCAGAAGATGCGTCGTAGTCTGGGGGAGTTGGGTGAGTGTCCCAGCGCCCTACGCGGGGCTGGTGTCGAATCGGATCTGCGACCCTCGAGCTGGGTCCACTCGCTCTTTGCTTTAGAGGCCTTCACATCCTCCCTTGTAGTCTCCCGTAGACCGCCATTGCCAGAGCCCACGAGGAAACTTAGCTCGGGTGGAAGTCTTTATGTCGAGATCCGGAGGCGTGAAAGCGAGACAGGACTCAGTTGAGGGCCAGTCCCGATTGGGGCAAGGTTAAGTGGGGCGTCTTCCTTTCACCCCTACTGCCTTCGGATATCAGGCGGAGTGTTCCGCATCTCGTAGGAGTCCTAAAACTTGAGTTCGCAGCCAGTTATTTCTTTGCAAAGCGGCTCCTCGGGAAGGGGTATTGGCAAATTTGTTAGTAGATCATGCCCATTACTTGTTCGAACCCATGCAGTGTTAAGCCACCTTCCTCGAGTGGAAGGGTAAGAAGGGCCTGGCTTGGTGATGGCGGTTCTTCTCCCTTAATGTCGGAGCTTGCGACGGCGGGATCTCGTCAATCCTTAAGATTCGACCTCGAGGTGGAGGCGCATTGCTGTCAGTGACTTTAGAACCTGTCTCCTCGAGGGTTGCCTCTGTAAAATTAATACGATTTCAACTAGGATTGAGTGTTGATCTTGTGTTGGGTACTGATCTTGTGTTGGATGTGGGCAGGTGGCTATTCATTTGAAGAGTTTGGCCAAAAAGGCTAAACTAAACGAAGGCCATGCCAAAGGCGCCGAGTTCTGAGCGGTGGCACTTATACGAGAAATTTGAGTTAGGGTCGGGTGTAGCGCACATGTGAGGACGATGTAAGCAAAGTCGATTTGAAATCTACGTTAGCGCGTGCCCGAGGCGAGTGAAGAAGATGGTGAAAGCAGCTTAGGAGCGGCGAAGGCGAAGCTTAAAGGAGGTTCGGGATGAGCTACGAAGCGTCTGAAATGACTTCTTTGGATTCAGGAGGCAGAGCAGTGCGCGATGTAGGCTTGAGATGGTAGGGGATGAGCTTCTTACATCTCAGGTGGCTGGGAGTGAAGAGCTACGTGTGGCGAGATGAATTGCGATAAGACGGTGTTCTTGGGTGGAAACCGCCAGTGGGAGGCTTGAAACCATGGCTCTGTGGAGCGCTGAGGCGAGGAATGAGTGGGGCTGCGTAGGGACCTTCATTCAAGTAACTCTGGCCAGTTTGCTCGGAGGACGAAGTTATAGGAAGATTGAGGGACGGGCTCATTGGAGAGCCTGGGTGGCACGCTTCGGAGGAAGGGTGCTAATGTCTATCTAGGCCTAGACTTCAACGAAGGCCATTCTAGCGACGAGGGAGGCGGAGGAGTCCTCTCATGACGGTCACAGGCCGGATACCTATTTGAGCCATCCCATATTGCTTCTATCTTCCTCGATGTCGATCTCATAACATATCAGTGAGTTTTATTTATTTATTTTTATTTTATTTTATTTTATATGTGTCTGTTTCTTTGGAGCTGGGGGCTTAGGGACGTATGCCTTTTCCTTAATAAATGTTCATTTTTTACCACTTTTGTCTCTACTTGGCATTTCAGCTGATGAATGACCGTGGTTGTATGAGACATTAGATTGACATACAGGTTGAAGCAATTGACTCTTCCAGACTGTCTTCTTCAGAGCCAAGTGAAATTTGAATATGTTGAGCCAGATCTTAGTTTGCACTTGGCGACTTGAGTAATTAGGCTGCGGGGCTGAGCCTGTTTGATGGCGATCGAGGCGCGGGTTCTTAATAGCTGGCTCTTGGGCGGGGCCTTGGCGAGTGCAGGTTGGTGAAGCTCTGGGGCTGCGTGAAGCCCAGCGAGCGGTTAGACTCGTCAGTAGAGCCTCTTGGGCTCCGGCGGCGAGGCCTTATAGGGTGATCTGCTGAAGTGAGCCAGCTCCTGTTTGCATATTTGTGCGGAGTAGTAGACTCGTCGAAGCCAGAGCTCTTTGAGGCGAGCGAGGCCTTATAAATTTGAATAGCATGAGGCGTCGACTCTTGGCTCTGCCACTTTGGTAGAGTAGTCGAGCTACGTGGCCAGGCGCGCCCTAGGCTCAGGCGCGAGCCTTATGGGCTAGTACACTGGTGGATGACTCTGGGAGCTGCGTAGCTGTGCGGAGTAGTGGGGCTCGTTAAGTGAGGCCTCTTTGGGGCTCTGGGCGTTGAGGCCTTATGGGTTGGGTGGCATGGTGATCGACTCTTAATTCATGCCTGGCAGAATGGTATTCGTCAGCCCGAGTTCTTGGAGCTCAGCCCGAGGCCTTATCAGGGTGATCTTTGGTGATCAGCTCTTGAGCTCGCGTGGCTGAGCGAGGTGGTCAGGCTCGTCAGCTGGTACCGCTGGGAAATAAGGCCCAAGACTTGCTAAATTTGAATAGCTGGTGATCAAATCTTAGGGCTGCGTGGCTGACGGAGTAGTCGAGAGCTCGTCAGTGAGTTCTTTGGGCTCAGACCTTTGAGGGCATGTGAGATTTAGATAACTGGGCGATGAGCCTGTGGGTGCATAGCTGAGGGCGGAGTAGATCGAGGCTCGTCAGGCGGGCTCTTGGGCTCCGGCCAGTGAGGGGCCTTAGCAATTTGAATCTTTGAAGGCGTCGACTCTTAGAGGTACGCATGGCTGAAACGAGTAGTCGAACTCGTCATTTGAGAAATTTATTGCGTCTTTGACGGATTCGACTTCTAATCTCTTGGAAATGTCTGAGTGTCTTTAATCTTTGGTTCGTGGAGGTGGAAGCGATTTAATTGGGTTTGGTGCTTTAACCTTCTTGTAAATGGCTCAGTTGCTGTGTAAAGCCCATACTTTGAGTCTGCCCTTACGGTGTGTAACTTCGAATCTCTTGTGAAATGAAGCGTTGAGACAGTCGTTTGCGATCGCTGAGGGTGCAGTTAGTTAAATTTGGACCTGCGCTTGTGGGAGTTATGTTTTTCACTGTCGCTTTATGGGAGTTATGTTATTCCTAACCGATGCTCAAGGATCGTCCGAGAGAGAGCGATTACATTTCTTATCTTATTTGCTTTCTCCATTTTCTATTCTTCTTTCTCTTCCTCTCATTTCTTCTCTTTCTCCTTCTCTTTCATTCTCTCTTCCTTCCTTTCTTCTTTTCTTCCACATCTCATTCTCCCTTTTTCCCTTCCTTTCGCACAAAATCTTTCCATCCCTTTTCTCTTCTTCTCCTCTTTTCCATCTCTTTCCTCTTCTTCTCCTCTTTTCCATCTCGTTTTCCTTTCCTCTTTCTTTCTTGAGGATTTTTTTTTTTTGAGGGAACTGCTTGTACTGTTTGTTTATGAGGTGTAAGGAATGACACTACTGATTATAATCAATTGTACCTCTATTATAATAAAGAGATGTTTTATTTTTTGAATCTTGAATTTTGCGCATTCTGATG
The DNA here is from genome assembly GCA_016808115.1 of Tetrastigma voinierianum. Taxonomy (NCBI): domain Eukaryota; kingdom Viridiplantae; phylum Streptophyta; class Magnoliopsida; order Vitales; family Vitaceae; genus Tetrastigma; species Tetrastigma voinierianum. The sequence goes on from JAEQBH010002079.1 coordinate 506,351, forward strand.
TATGTAACCCCCGCAGTACATTCCTTGGCTTGTGGCCTTTAATCGGATAAATCAATAAACATAGTTAGATCCACGATAATACTTTATTTAAGATTGTTTTGGAGGTTCTTGATAAAAGCAGCTTAAGTACTTCGGCATTCAAGTATGAGGTAGAAGTGCCCTCTTAGTCTGGGCGCTGTGGTGCCGAGGTCGACCACGAGTCACGATATAGGGGCCTTCCCAACTGGGCCCTAGTTTTCCATGTGCTAGATTCTTCCTCGCTGGTAGGAGCTTCTTTAAGACTAGGTCTCCAGGCTTGTAACTTTTGGGTTTGACTCTTTGGTTGTAATACCTCGCCGTCTTCCTTTGGTAATCTTCCGTGCGCTTTAGGACACATTCACGCTTTCATCTTCAAAGTCCCCCAGATTCGGCGGAGAGCCTGTGATTCTGTGTTCCTCGCTTGCCCGATTCAATTCTTGGAGTTTAATTCGGCCTCGACCGGGGCCTTTGCTTAATTACCAGGTAAGCGAATGGGAGGTTTCGGTTCTTGACATTGCGGCTTAGTCTGTAGGCTATGTCTGCCAGGAAGTATTCTACCCACTTGCGCTAGAATCTTTTAATTTGGTCTTCAATGCGGCCTTAAGGGTTCTGATGGTGACTTCCGCCTGCCCATTAGATTGTGGATGTGTTGGGGACGAGTAATAATTCTTGATCCCGAGCTCGGCACAAAAATCCCTGAACTTGGCGTTATCAAATTGCTTTCCATTATCGATCAAGGCTCTTGAGATACCGTCTTTGCATATTGTATGTTGCACTTTCAAGTTATCTTACGATACGTGATTGTAGCCAAAGGTTCGACTCGACTGTTGGTGAAGTAGTCTACTACAACGATGATAAATTTGCATTGGCCCTTCCAGTAGGCGAAGGCAGCTGATAATGTCGAACCGAAAGTGTTGGAAAGGCCGGGGCTTGTGGTGATGTCGGGGCTTGTGGTGATGTCGGGGCTCGGATGGGAGGCGAGGGTTTGGCATGCTCTTGGCGAGATCTTGATTTTCCACTGGTATGTCGGTCGCGTCTCTGAGCATTGTGGAGCGATAATATCCACACGCCAAAACTTTCCCTGCTAATGCCCAGAAACTCAGATGTGATTTAGCTGCATGTGCCTTAGTGCGTGATCGGTGTCTTTCCTCGCGATGCATTTAAGGATGGGTGTGAAAAAACCTCGCTTGTAAAAAAGGCTTCCTCACATGATTAGTGAACTGTGAGCCTAAGTGCCAATCTTAGAGGCCTCTTCGGGTCGTCGGGTAGGCGTGCAATGCAGTAAGTAATCGAATGGGGTCCATCTAACTCGGCTCGGACTCGATTGGGGCGACTTCCTCCGCCGTAGAGATCACATAGAAGGTTACCGCGAGGTACTTTCGACGGATGTTAGTTCTTGAGGTCTTCTTGTGGGGCATCTTGATTTTACGAGGCATCGAACCGACAGTTCTGCTCTGGGTGTGTATCGGCACGGACAGCCTTGAACTTTTCAATAAATTCAGTTCCTTTTTGAGGTATAGGATCATTGTTTCACTTTTGGCCTCTGGGTGTCTTCTATTTGTCTCGCCCACTAGGCAGGGTCATTTGCCGGACCTCGGCTCGTCGAAACTCACATTGAGCGAGTGAGGTTGGGAGGCCGACTATGATAGCCTCATGCACTCGGCCTCGTTGTTGGGCTTGAATCCAGAATCGGCGCGTGCTCGATATCTGTTCATACGGGAGGTCGAGATTAGCGGAGCTGGCTTCCTCAGTGCATTAGTGGCCCTGTCTGAAAAGAGTCTCTAAGATGGGAGGTCGGTCTGCTGGGCCACCTTACTTTTATTGTAGTTTTGACTTATATCGATGTCGAACTTCGCTCGACTCTATGGCCCACTTCACTTCGACCTTCACAGGTCTCGGGTTTATGTAACACTTGCTTCATTGGATATTACTGTTGGAACTTCCAATGGTATGGGCACATTGCGGGGATTTCCTGTTTGTGATTCTTGTGCGAATTAATTTCTCCATCCTTGGGTACCTCTCTCAGCTCCTCTCGAAGTATGATAATGGCGGGTCTTTGTACTCGGTCTTTGTCCCCCGACGAGAGACCAGTGTGGTGAGTGGAACACCTTCATTATAGAGTGAGGAGCTCCCGCCCGGTGGGGCTTACCCGGGATGGGGGGGGGGGGGGGGGCTCGAATATGTCTTGATATTGAGAATGCTACTTCGCGCCATCCCATTGAAGGCCTTCTTTAAAACTGGAAGAAAGGATGACATTTATCACTAGCTGAGATCTGAATGTCGGCTTAAACGCCAATCCTTCTTGTCGAATATTTGGACTTCCTTTATGCATGTGCGAAGTGATGAGTCGAAAACTCATGAGATTTTAATACATTTTTAAAGTTTATAATGAAGATAATGATGAATTTATGCATGGCGTAAAATTATTTGAATTCAATTTGCGGGGAAAATCTGTGAGAAAATCAATTTGCAAAATGTAAAATCAGCACCTGCGAGTGAAGTCATTTGGAACTTAAGTCGCGACGGGAAGTGCGGTTCATTGATTCTGATCACGACCTCGAAATGAGTTATTTGAAGGAAGAGGCGAAGAGTGGATAAGTGAAATTAGACACTGAAGAAGGAATTTGAGACAAAATATGACTTGGTAGAGATTAAAAGAAGCAGTCAAATGCAGAAGTTCATGTCGCGACATCAATGCGATGTCGCGACAAACGGAGTCAATGAGTTGTGATACCACCATGAGGTCGCGACAAGGAGAGTGACTACAAAGCCCGCGAACGACCCTCTCAAGTGAGAAATTAAATAATTTGGAAAGAAAGGACTTGATGTCGCGACTTTGACGATAATGAAGAATAACACCAAGGTCGCGACCAAAACTCGAATGGATGACCGGGAACTAATGAAGAAGCTGAGACAAGATGTCGCGACACCGCCCGAGATGGCGAGTTAACTTAGCGATAGACATGGAGGTGGTGTGCTTGATTAGAAGTTCTGACAAAGATTTTAAAGAAATTTGAACATAGGAGTCCGCGATGATGAACGGATAGAGAGACATCAGGCTCTTGAATCGGAAGATGTCGCGACGTCAGCCGATGGTGTGACATCGGTTAGTAAAAGGTGAAGTCGCGGCGTCCTTTAGTGATCGCGACATCGATTCTGATGAAGAAGTTCGGCGTCCGCCCGATGAAATCGTGACATCAATTGCGAAAGAATGGAGAATTTGACATCATTTTAGGCTGTCGTGATGACATACCCCGAGATCTTGACAATCCGCGACAATAGAAAAAACTTCCGCGACATCAAAAGGCTCACAGTGGGAAAGGAGAGTCGCGCGTCATTACAGGCATCAATTCTGAGAATGAAGGTCCGCGACATGATCGTGTTTGTCAGCGACATCGGATCAAAGAAGTGTTAAAGGCAGAGTGGCGACTAGATAAAGCTACGCTTTCTGAATGAGCGGAAAGAAGTCTGGCGACATCGGAATGGCTCATAAGCGAGCGGTGAGTCAGCGGCGTGGAAGAGAAGTGTGACATCGGGGCTCTTCGTAAGCGAGCGGTGAGTATTGTCTTGGAAGAGAAGTCGCGACATCGAATAGCTCATGGCGACGGTGAAGTCGCGTGAAGAAGTCGACATCGGAGCGACCGCCAAGCGAGCGGTGAAGTCGCGGCGTGGAAGAAATTAGCGACATCAATAGAGTCGAAATAAGTGACAAACAAATGGAGTGCGACATGAACAAACACAAATGGGCGATATTTTGAAATCCTGAATAGGTGCATCAGTTAAGACTGACTTCGAGCCTATCAAATACGCAGCTGCTCTTTGAAAGCGACCTTGGCGATTGAAAGAGAATGCAGGTAGCCAGAAGGGTCATTCAGTTTAATTTTCTTTTTTCTTTTTCTTTGTTTTCTTTTGTTATTTTAGATTAGATTAGGGTAGATTGTTATTTCTTTTGAATTCTGAGATGCGGATGTTAGTTGTTGAAGTTGGCCCGAATGCGAGAATGTTTATTTTCTTCAAATTACTTGCTGAGTTAGTTTGAAGTCGAACAAATTTTGAATTGACTTCGAGTTACTACGATCGTTAGTTCTTTTGATCGGGTTGCCATTAGTGTAATGAAGTAATTTAGAAACCAGCTTAGATTGAATTTATCTTTGTCGTTAAATTTATCTTTTAACGAAATTTTAGGAAGTTTAATGAACCGGACAGATACGCTTCTTGGTTTGTTTTATTGTTATGTCTGATCCAAATATTAGTGTCTATGCAGCCAATAGGATTGTTTCATCATACGATTTCAAGAGGCCCTCGAGTGTTGGAGAAGGCATTCGAGTTTTGAACAATATTTGAAAATGTCTGGAACTCATATTGGGGATCCCCAATAGACTCTGTAAATTCTAATCGATAAATCTTCTTCTCGCCATGAGAATGAGTTGAATGACATCAATTAAAATGGCGATTGCCTCGGTCGAGCGATGGGTTCAATCCGTATAACACTTTATGAGATCTAATCCAAGGAAAGGTATTTATTAATTTTGAGGATGAGAAACCGGTATAGTGTAAACCCATACTTGGCCTATGTCTTGGAGCTAAGGTTTAAGTCAAGTACCCCAGGTATGAAGTATTGAAAAGAAAATACACGAAATGAGGTAACTCGGATTAAAAGTAGTTATCTAATCCCCCTCTTGCATTCGGGAAGCAGGGAAGATTAGATGATGAAATATGTCATTAGGAGAGATCCACATGACATTACCTTCTTCCTTGGGCCAGTTCTAAATCTGAAGTTCATGAGTAAAGCTGCAAAGTAGTAACGGGATTGATGTTTCCTGACAGTTGTATTTTCAATGCTCCTTTAAGGCTCAGCGTAGGTCTATTTCTTTAATTTTTTTATTTTAGTTTTAAGCATTATTTCATTTTGTTCTAGTTTACATATCTTTATTCTTTCATTATTTTCAGGTTGCTAGGAATATATCAGTTGCAAATCATAGTCCGATAGTATAGAGCGAGTAGTCGGGGTAGTTGATTGAAAAATTCTTGAGATCTGCGTGGGATCGATATACGGACTTAAATCCACTTTATTACTTGTTCAGATTTGGCACGCTGAGAATCGTGGATCAAAACCGAAAGAGAGAAATTTATCTAGTCTTAGGAAACCGTTTTATTCCAGTGCAATTGCAAGAAATATAATTAACAAGTTTCATGGCATTATTAAGCGAGTTAGGCGATAGTCCTTTGGTAATAGTGTCATAAATTTGTATATGTCTTTAGTTGGGTCTGTGTGATTTTTGTGTGGTCTTGAGGATGAAAGAACCGAATTGAATCCAGTATTACGATGAAAGAAGGAAATACTAATTTGGACAATTTTAAAGAAAAGAACAAAAATAGCTTTTCAATGTAGAGTGACTACATTAGTCACTTTAATTTTTAACAAGCCATGTTGAAAATATTTGTTAGGTTTTGACTAATCCTATTAATATGAGTATGCTTTTATTTGAGAGAACCTTTAAATAAGCTAGGAAGCGGGGATGCGACACGATTCCGAGCCAGTGGAGGCAGCTCGGGGCTTAAGAAAAGACAAAAAAAGCGAGAAGCGCGGCTATGGAAGAAGGGACACTTGACCCGAAGCGAACGGAGACGGCGGCAGAAGACCCCCATTACCGTGACACAATGGAGGATTTTTGGAGGCTTATTATTCAAGAAGAGTGACATGATCAGACTGACCCTACCGAGTGGATCTGACAAATTTGACCCAGAGCCGGTACTTAATTCTGATGGTTGTGACATCGGTTCACTTGGTCATCCGCAAGACCCCGAATAGGCACACAGGAAGATTTCTCGGGATGGCTAATACGAGTGAAGGCGAGACGGCGTGAGACCCGGTGGTAAACTACATCTCTTCATTTCTTTGAGAGGCATAGCAGCCACATGGTATGAATAAAAAGCGAGTATGGATCTGTTGATATGGGAAGGTTATTTTCTGTGAAGCCAACAGGCGAGATTCTTTCCCCCCGTCTCTCACTTGGAGAGGCAGAATATTGTATTCCAACAAGGGGAAGATGAGAACCTTTGTATGTAAACAGGAAAAGTTTAAAGATTGCTGAAAAGTTTGATGCATGAATGGAACTTGAGAATCTGGATGGATATAGTGTATCACGCTACGAATGATACATCGAGGGTATTATGGTACTTCATCTTTTGTGGAGCATTCAAGGCGAAAAGAAGTCTTTGAAGAGAAGCGAGAGATCGATAGAGGGTGCAGTAGATTATGTGTGAGAAACAAATTGGGTTTTGAAGTGTCATGAGAGGAAAGGGAGTGTGGAGGTGACAGAGGATGACAGCAGAGGCAGTTGGATGCTATGAAAATGCATGGATGGATAATAAGAGAGGAAGATGCAGCATAACTGAAATAGGCGAGTAGAAAGAGAGTGATGAGAAGAAGTCTTATGCATGAAGAAGATTCTTGTAGTGTAGGAGGTTAAGTACATGAGCGACGAAAGGGTTATCATTTAAGCCAAATTACTGGCACGCCCACACACTGATCCGACGAGAGACAGCGCTGAAAATTTTTCATATGGTGGAGGGGCATTACATGGCTGGCGGGGAACGTCATCCTGTAGGATGTATTGTGCAGGGTTGGCTGGCGGCGGCGAAGGAGGTGAGGCGGCTGAATACCGGGGTGGAGGAGAATTGACCATTTGAGGGCAAAATGCTGGTTTGGAATGTGAGGGCTATTCTGATTCCACTTGATCAGAAACTATACGACTTGGAAAACTTTAAATTCGATTCGGATGTTTTGGGAAGGATGCTAGTCTTTTAACTGAAAAATCTAGAGACCTGAAGTAGGCAATTGGTCTGATGTGTAAATAAACAAAGGAACATTCCTAGTGACTTTGAAGGGCCTAAGGCGCATGGCATTCCAATTGAAAAGTGGGAAGGATTTGGCTGAGCGCGAAAGACCTGGATGAAGCAGAAGGCGAGCGAGGAAAAGAAGTGAAAGAAAGAAGGCATTTGGGTGGTAGGATGAAAGGAAGAAATATTGAGAGAAAAAGAAGGGAGTACTAAGCATGCGGTGCCGTTACGAGACTTGAGGAAGTCAAAAAAGAGAAGAACAATTTTCCCCAATTCTTGGATCTTTGAAAATAGAAAATAAATATCCCATTTGGAGGTGGTGAGTTTCAATTCTCTTTATCTGAAAATTTGAAAGGAGGTCTTTGACGAAGAAGATGGTAGGAAGGGTGTGGTTGGCAGTGCTTCATGCGGTGCCATTATTCCTTGAAGCTCATTTAAAAAATGAAAGACCTGTGGAGTTTCACTTCATTTGCAATTACATAGGGAATGTGGAGTCAAAGCATGTGACTGCGGAGCAAGTGTAATTGATGCCCCTATCGATTTATGCGAGACTTAGTTTGGGAGACTGGCACGGCGTGGTACTACGGATGGGCGATGAATCATTAAGCGCGACGGAGGCATTCTGGAGAGAATGTACTCGTCGGGTTGAAGTTCCATTTTTCATTAGATTTTGTTATCGCTGCGAGATGGAGGAAAGATCCTTAAGTTCCTTTATTCTTTGAAGGCCTTTCATAACATTGGGGGCTATGATGTATCTGAAGATTGACACTTAGGGTTGGGAATGAAACGTGCATTTGTGATAATAAAATTCACGAACATCTCAATAGAGGAAGCGGTTGTATGAAACCAGAAGCGATAGCCTTCTCCATGATGAAGTGAATTACGATTGTATCATTGAAAACTCTATCAATGAAATTGGAGATGATTTCAGTACTTTGAGAGTTTTGATTGTGAAGTTACGCCTTGAATTTGTTTAATATTCAAACTGGTCTCAGTATAAATGGCGATCAGATGGAGCAGCGAGCCCGAAGCAATGACTCAGGCGAGGAAGCAGTGGAAGGGTTAACAGTGGAAGGTTGCTGATCATTTTGAAATATGAGTTTTAGAGCCCGAGAAAAAGAGAAAACCGAGTTATCATATCGATTTGCATTGGTAGGTGAAGAGCGGGTCTTTGGTAATTTTGAGAAATCTGAAGCGATTGTAGTGGGTTGAAGAGATCAGAAGGTAGCTAATTTCCCCATTTGTATGCATAAATGTTGCTGGAAGATGTCACAAACTTGTGGGCATCGAATTTGAACCCGGTCATGAAGAAGTTGTCGGAAAAGGGGGTTCCGAAATGGTTAAATGCCGGGTTTTATATATGCTATATCGGACAGATTTTCTTGGGTGACCAGTACATGTGGGTTGCGAAGTTGATTCTTTATGTCAGAGAAATAAGAAAAAATAGAACATTCCTACAAAAGCTGTGATAGGATGGAGGGTTTTATCACTCTGGGAAAGTTCAGATCTCATGGCTGAGGATCATTTTCCCACACCTTTCATTGATCGAATCTTGGATAGGTTGGGGACACCTCTTTTGTGCATGATGTTGATTTTCTGGATCATTAAGGCGTATTTTGAAGATCGGAGAGAAAACCAACACATGCCCATTTGGTACTTTGGCACACCCAGAAGAATGCCATTTTGGAGCATGTAGTACTCTGGTAGCTTCCAAAGATGCATGATGTCTATATTTAAGTCTGCGAGAAAAGTTATGATCTTCTTTGGATGAGTTCTGATCATATGGATGTGGGTTTGGAGATATTCTTATATTTAAAGGACAGTGCTTGAGTGCCAGACAATCCACTCTGAGTTAAGGAAAAATATATTTATAGATTACAGAAGGAGTTGTCATGGGGCACATAGTTTTACGACGGGCTTGAAGTAGGTAAAGCAAAGGTTTCAATTGGGGGCTTGTGCCACTACCTACGATTAAGAGAATGAAGTTCTTGCTAGGGCGTATTGGATTTTATAGAAGATTTATCAGAGGGTTTCTCAAAAATTGCCAAGCCACTGTGCGAGATTCTTTGGGAGAAAGTATTAGTTTGTTTGATGATCTGCTGACATTTCTGAAGAAGTCAAATCAGACTAAGTTGGGCTCCCGTCATAAGCGAACCCAGTTAGACGAAGAATTTGAGATCATGTGTGATGCGATGATTGCTGCGATGGGAGAATTTGTATTAGGATGAAAAAAGAGATTAGAAGTGGTGCCAGAGGCCCCATCTCCTGGCTGCTGCTCAAAACCTTTAATGAAACACGAAGATTGCTCTACTCTCTTTTGAAAAGGAGATCTTTGGCAATAGTGTTTTCTTATGGATATATATTTTGGGGTCCATTATTTATTATCCCACGCTTGATCATGCGGCGTTCAATGTTATTATGGCAGAGGAAGCAAAGGCTAAGATTGATCAGGTGGAGTATTATTTGGCGAGATTTGATTTAAGAGTCTCAAGGGTGAGAGGGCTGGTAGTGTGCGATAGCTGATCACTTAATCAAGAGTAGAGAGAGACCCCATATGCGAAAAGGAAGAAATAGCGAGAAAATTTTCAGTTAAGGCGTTGTTTTGTTTTTATTGATACTGCGATCTGCTAAGTGTGCGTGTTTGTAGATTGCCGAGCATTAAGATTATACCACGAGAATTCCAGCTACCAGTGAGAAAAGGGTTCAGGTGATATGAGTACTACATCTGGATGATCCATATTTGTTTAAAGGGCGTCGGTCCATAAGGAGGATGTGTACCCCGAAGTAAAATAAGTAAAGATTTTACGGGAATAATAAGCTCACAAATACCTTATGGAGAGACCTTTGCAGGAGAGATATAAAACCTTCACAAATTCTCCCGTTGAGTTTCTTGGCCTACAATTTAGGCCCATTTTGAATGGGTAAAGATTGTGTGATCAATGCGAAGAATGGAGATATCAAGTGAGGCACATGGTGCCCTCGCGAAAGTATCTGATGGTGCAATTGTTTGATGTGGCAGGAATAGTTTTATGGGGCCTCGATTTCATTTGGAAATATATGTATCTGTTTGTGGATTGTATCAAAGTGGGTGACGGCGAAACACATTTTGAAATGATGCAATACGAGTGGTGGGGTTTTTCTGAAAAGAAATATTCTTAGCGATTTAGGACACCGGAACTATAAATTAGTGATGGAGAGGCCATTTTTCTGAAATGGGTGTTTATGAAACTCATGACGGATAATTATAGAGGCACATTATGAGCTTGAGCATCCGTCACCAAACAAATGGGCCATTTGGGGAGTTTCCCAATGGAGTAAGATTATGGAAAAAAATGATGAGGTTCACAGTAGGGAAGATTAATTCTTTGGAAACGATGGTATTAGCCAGGCCTCTGGAATTTCCTTTAAAATACATTGGATATTACATCTGAGACTTGTCTTTGGAAAACCATGTCACCTCCCTCTTGGCATTTTGAATGCAGAAAGCCATGTAGACCATCAGCTTGGTGAACCCGATTTTAAGATTGCAAGGAAGAGGGCGCCAGTGAATGAATTGGAAGAGCGAGAAAGCGAAGCCTATGACGTGGCAGAATATATAAGGATAAGGCAAGAATGTTGTGAGAAAGTTCTAAGGAAAGAGTTCAGAGGCGGGGGATCGAGGTCTTCTTCATTTAATCGAATTAAGATTATTTCGGGGGGAAGAATTTGAAATCAAAATGGAGTGGACCATATCTGATCGGGGTGTCAGTAACTGTCTTTGGAGCTGTTGGCACTCAGGCCCGATCTTGGAAGATTGAGGTTAATGGGCAAAGTGAAACATATCTCAGCGGGAGGGAAGAACAGGGAAGAACTCGAATTTGGTGAATTGAAAGAGAGAAAACTTGAAGCGACTAGTCTGACTAAAGACTCAAAATGGAGCGCCATGGGAGGCAACCCATATAGTTTTTAGTTTCGCTTATTTTGAGCTTGATTTTTCATTATTACGTGTTTTTCCGAAATTTTTAGTTACAAGTCATGGGTTGTTTGAAATTGCCAGTTAGTGTAGGTGAGATTTTAGTATCATGCTGGAATTGTTACAATATCTGGGATGAAGGGTTGAGTGTGAAGGAACAAGAGCTCCCGGGACGAGCTCGGCACTTCATAGGATGAAGCGGCTTCGAAAAAAGGGGGTACTTTTCTCCCTACATAAATTAATGAAAGTTGAATAGAATCGTTTTTTGAATGGCATTGTGGAATGATTAAAATGGATTAACTAAGATATTCAAATTCAGTAAGAATAAAAAGATGTCGATCCAATCAAATTTAGAGCCAATCTGAGACTAAGTCGCAACGATTTTTATATTCGAAGCGAAGGTGAGGGTCGTGCGAGGAAGTTCGGTGTGACTTAATCCGATCTTGAAGGAGAACAGGGGCCACGGAGTGGCGACTGACATTTATGCCAGACATGAAATAGAGGGTGGAGACATGAGATTCGGGTTGCGTGATTGGACTTGGGGTCGCGAATAAGAACCATTCCTTCAAAGAAAGTTCGTAATGGCGACAACTTCGACTATCAAATACTTTGATGTGGCGGCTGGTGATAACATTATCGCTTGGGTTGCTTATGTGACCAAACGAGAATAGTAGTGACTCGGAGAGAATAGAATATCTTGGTACGGTGGCTTTTGATTTGTACTAAATTTGGCCATTTGTCCCAGACTGAGAGCCAAAGTGTGAACACAAATAAATGAAGTAATAAAGAGCACAACCCTGATAATTGAATTACAGCGTGAGCTGCCTCCATTAAATGTCAGCACAATGGGCGAACCTGACCCGTTCATCTTCGCATATTCTGCAGTTTCTCCCCATTCTTACAGGCTAAGTCGAGAATCTCTTCTAAAGAGGCGGCCGGTTCTCTAATGGTAGAGATCTTGACCCTCGTCCCGAACTGGCAAGTGTGGAGAGTGTGCTGAGGCCCAGGGAGGTTCAGCGGAACTGAGGAGGCAGGCGTTAGGTGGCAGAGGGGTTCCGGCCGGGTTCTGAAGCAACGAGGAGGAAGAAGGAAAGGAAACGGCGAGAGAGGAGACGGGGTTGGGTCTTCAAAGGGCTTCTTAGTGCGGAAGCGCCTTTGTGGAGGGATTTGCTCTGGGAGAAAGAGGTTTCAAGCCCAACAATCTCGCATTGAAGGGGTGATGAACAAAGAGTTGGGAGGGGTGTACTTGAACATCAAAGTGCAGGGTTATCTGTGATGCGTCTACAGAGAGAATTTTACTCAATCGGTTGGGAGGAAAGAACTACATTTATGTCGAGAGAGTGCGGGTGCCTTATGGAAGCGAAGACTATTTATGAGATGTATGGGATGGAAGGGACTGAGAAAAATGGATCAAAATTGAGGCGATGAGCAAGCCTGGCAGCAGAAGGCTTGAGAAAGTGCTTGAGACGGTAAAAGAGGCGTGGAAGAAAGGGAAAGGAGAAGCCAGACCACTGACGAGAGGAGATTTGTGAGGGAGGAGGCAAAGGTGTGGTTCTATTTGTGCATCTCTATTTTTTGTCCTGAAGCACGTGCGCACGAGTAGAGAACAAGAACTTGATCTACTCTATGCCATCTTGAAGGAATCTGGGTGAGTGGGAGCGTTATTCAAATTCTGCTCAATGGGGTATCATGAAGGTAATAAGCGAGGGTTTGATCCTCACCCGGCCCAACCATCACGAGGTTATGTTGGAAGTGGTGTAGAGGGAACTGGGGAGAAGAAGAAGAGTGTCCCGAGCTTCACCACTCACCTTGGCGGAGTAAGCGGGACGAAGAATCAGCAGAAAAAGGGGTCGTAGTGAAACCAGTTGAGGGATGAAAATGAAAATGCGATTCGAGGAGAAGACACCTTTACAGTGGCGGACGGGGAGAAAAGAAAATCTAGAAGCACATCGAAGGGAATACTTTTATGTTTCGGAGGATAGAAGTAAAGAAGATAGAAGCCCATAGATTTCTCGACTCCTTTATTTGCTTTCTCCCCGATAAAGAGCATTGTTTGGAGAACACAGTGAAGCTCACAAGGGACCAGGCGTCATCAGAATAGTAAATTAACTCGATTGATTCGAAGAGCATGGAAGAAAGAGAGAAATGGAACCTCCAGAAAAAGTTCAGAGAAGAGAGGTTTATGAAAAGAGGTAGAGAAGGGATCAACGACAGGGAAGGAGATGATGAAGGAAAGAAGTACATGAAGGCTGAGATTAAAGAAAAGAAGATCAACAATGGGAAGAAGAGATGGAAAGGAGGATGAGTTAAAGATCTGGAACAGCGAGGAGAAATTTAAAAGGAAATGGAAGAGAAAGAGATCAAGATCTCTTTGAAGAAGTTAAAGCTAAGTCATGAATCATTCTGACCATGTGTCGGTATGTGATCGCGATTCTCGACTCCTCCCAGGCTTCATGGGACGGGGATGCGGTCGAAGCTAAAGACTAAGGAAGCGGTCAGGGATTCAAGTTCCTATACACTTCAATGTTCAAGGATTTTGAAAGAAGATGGGACGGTCAGGCTTGATGATAAGGATGCTACGGAAGAAAGTCGGCTTGAGAATTTGGATTTGATTAACAATAACGAGTACAAAGTCATAAAGCTGAAATGGAGCACAAGCGAACACACTTTGGGCACGAGGCAGGGATGATCTGAGATAAAGTTGATCTCACAAATGAAGCCCGATCCTTGAAGCGGATCGAAAGGGAGAATGTCGAAAGAAGAAGAAGCTAAAAATGAAATTTCTAAATTCAATCCTAATTTGGCTACCCTTGATCTGGATCCCCAGGCATCTTTGTTTCCTTCCTCAAAAAAGAAAAAAAATGAGCTTTCCCATTGATTTGTATCATTCTTTTCTCCTATTCCTGATTGTTGTTTTCAACTGTTGCATTACATCATTAATAAAACAAGAAAATTTGTGAAAAAGGAAATGTTTGCTTACTTGCAGTTAGCTTGTGTTTTTACTTTTTGCTTGACTTGTTGGGAAAATGACATTGGGTTCAGTTCGAGAATGAAAATCTTGAAATGTCATGTCCCGAACTAGTTGAAGTGAGTTTGACTAGGAGATAAATTTGAACATAAATAAGTGCAAAATCAGGGCATGAATAAAGAACTTGGAATTAGGAGTATTTACTATTAATTTAGATTCGATTTAATTCTGAAAAATTGGAAAATTGGTTGTGCGATGACAAAAATACTTGGTTAAAATAATGCAAATTATCTGATGAATAAGTACAAGTCTTGAAGAAATAATACACAGTCCATAAAAACTTGTAAATCTTTTGGCGAGAATTAGGAACATCTTTTGGGAATTCGAGTTTAGATCCATGATCAGAACTTGTTTGATTATTGATTGGCGAAATCCTAGGTGAAAACAACCAACGAGGAAATGATAGAGGCCATCCTTGTGACGAGGCCTTTTTAAGCCTACCCTCAAAAATATGTAAAGCATATTCTCTAGTTCTACGATTTGAGCAGAATAAGGCCTTATTTCTTGATAAGCGACAATTGAAAAGTGAAATTCCTTACATGCGATAAACCCTGCTGAATTAAGAACCCACAGGTATCCAATTCACAGTTGAAAAGTTTAGTATAAAGGAAAGAGAAACAAGTTTGGGGGAATAATATTCCCAGTTTTGACAAGAAGAGAGTTGAAAGAAGTAAAGAAGGAGAAGCTAGTGAAATAGGAATAAGTTTTTGTCTTGTGGCTATTTCTCTTGAGCAGTTAAGCTTCAGTAGGGTGTTTTAACACCTAGCACCTAATGTGGCTTTGGTATGGGAGTTGCTAGCCCAAAGTTCTCTGAGTAATCGAAAGCTAAGAAGACAAAACATTTGCACTATTCAAATCTGAAATAAGGCAAAGGAGTTAAAACGAGAATGCTTTGAATCAAGTACATATGAAAGTGAGATTCCATAAAAGAATTCCAAGAGGAATCGAAATTTAAGATTAAGGAGAAATTTAAAGAAGAAAGGAGACAAAGAAAGAAAAAGAGGAGGAAGAAAGTTGGAGAAGCTGACAATGTAGAGGCAGGGTGGAAGCAAGATGAATTTACAACCTAAATTTTTCCATTATCTTGATTACCTAAACCCGACATTACAAGCTTGAAGGACCTCATTGAGTTTTGAAGGTTGAATTTACCTACATTAGTGAAGTCGATATGAAAAACGAGCATAAGGACTTTGATAAAAGCGATCTAAGAAAACTCCCGGAAGATTAACTACATTACGACATGAAGTTGAAAAGGATTGATGACACACTTTTACCTGCTTATACAAGACTTGTTAAATAAATTATTTAAACACATTAGTTTATCAAATTTTGTAATAGAAGTATACCATATTACCTTGTTCTTGCATCAAAACTAAAATTTGAAATAATAGTGATATCTACAGTTCGAGATCGAAGAGATTGGAATGAAAAGAATGTGGAATAAATCGAGAAAAATGTCCTTAAAAATTTTTTCTAAGCTTATTTGTTTGAGGACAAACAATTTCTTCTTTACTTTGCTTGGGGACAAGCAAATTTTTAAGTTGGGGGTGATGATTCAAACTCATGAGATTTTTAATGCATTTTTACGAGTTTATAATGAAATAATGATGAATTGTGCGAAGCGATAATTGACCCAAATTCCAATTTGCGGGAAAATCATTAGAAAATCAAATTTTGGCAAAAAATCATAAAGTATTTCTTGACGGGGGTGGAAGTCAGCCCCGGAACTTAAGTCGCGATAGGAAGTGCGATTTCAGCCAATTCAGTCACGACTACTCGACAAATTTGGCTTTGAAGAAAGAAGGCGAAGAGTGAGATAAATTGAAGTTGTGACTTGAAGAATTTGAGACAAAATATGACTTGGTAGAGATTAAAAAAGCGTCGAATCTACGAGGAAGTTCATGTCGCGACATCAATGCGATGTCAGCGTATAACTGAATAAATGAAGTTGTGATACCACCGTGAGGTCGACAAAGGGGCGACTACAAAGCCCGCAAAAACGACCCTCTCAAGTGAAAGGTAAGCAACTAATTTGGAAAGAAAGAAAGGACTTGATGTCGCGACTTTGTGGTAGCTGAAGAATAACACGAGGTCGCGCGAGGAAACTCGAAATCGGGCGACCGGGGAACTAATGAAGAAAGCGAGCGAGATGTCGCGACACCACATCGGGTGCGACGAGTTAACTTAGTAGTAGACATGGAGATTCGTGACAGCGATTAGAAGTTGCAACAAAGATTTTGAAAATTTGAACATAGAGGTCGCGGCGGTCGAGCAGGATAGAGACGCTATGAATAGCGAATCGAGAAGATGTCGGCGTCGCCAGGTGGTAGCGACAGCTGGTTGAAAGTAAAGGGTGAAGTGCGGCGTCCTTTAGTGGTCGCGACATCGGTTACAATGAAAGAAAGATCCTGGCGTCCTTATTGGTGGCGTGACATCATTTACAAAGAATGGAAATTAGCGACATCATTTATTGTCAGCGACATCATACCGAAGATCTTTGAAGACAAGTCACGACAATAGAAAAACTTCCACGACATCAAAAGAGCTCACAAGGCAGAAAGGAGAAGTCGCGACGTCATTCAGCTGTCGCGACATCAATTACAAGGAATGAAGGTCACGACATCGATCGATTCTTTTAGCGACATCGAGATCGAGGGTGTTAAAAGCCCGAGTCGCCGAGATAAAGCTTTAGCTACGGGACGAACGAGAAAAATTGGCGACATTGGAATGGCTCATAAGCGAGCGGTGGAAGTCGCGGCGTGAAGAGGAACTCGCGACGCCAAGGAATATTCATCGCGAGCAGGTGAAGTCGTGGCGTGGGGAGAACTCGTGACATGGAGTGGCTCATAAAGCAGAGCGGTGAAATCGGCGGCGTGAAAGAATCTAGGGCAGTACGAGCGTCATAAGCGGAAGCAGGTGAAGTCGCGGCGTGGAAGAATCGCGACATCGAGTCGAGTTTAGCGAGCAAACAAATGGAGTATTCAGCGGTATATGAACAAACAAATGGGCTGATTATTTTGGAAATCCTGAATAGGTGCATCGAGTTAGGGCTGACTTCCAAGCCACATAAATGCACGAGCACTCTTGAAAGCCGGCTCTTGGCGGCTTTCCGAAAGAGAGTGGGTGGCTGAGAGAGCTCGTGTAGTTTAATTTTCTTTTTCTTTTTCTTTGTTTCTTTGTTATTTTTAGATTAGATTAAGTGGGTGTTATTTCTTTTGATTCTGGATGCGGATGTTTAGTTGTTGAAGTTGAAGGCCCGAATGCAGAATATTTATTTTCTTGATTCTTTGCTGGTTCGTTTGAAGTCGAGCAAATTTGGAATTCAAACTTCCGATTCGATCTCTGATAGTTCTTTTGATCAAAGACTTCAGTTAGTGTAATAAAAGTAATTTGAAACGGCTTCGTTGAATTGTGCGTCGTTAAATTTATCTTTATGAGAAATTTATCAAAGTCTCACCAGACAGGACTTGAATCACACTTCTTGGTTTGTTTATTGTTGTATCGATCCAGTATTGAGTGTCCTATACGTAATAGGATTGTTTCATGCTCACGATTTCGGGAGGCCCTACGAGTGAAACCGCGGAGAAGGCATTCACGAGTTTTAGACAATATCGAGAAGGTATGGGGAACTACAATATTGGGGATCCCAATGGGCTCCCAATAAATTCTAATCGATAAATCTTCTTCTCACTTGAAGCGAGAATGAGTTGAATGACTTATCAATTCAAAATGGCGAGAGAGAGTTCGCCTCGATTCGAATAGTAAGTTCAATCCAGGTGTTGGATCTAATCGAGAAAGAATGAGCTGATTTCGATTTTGAGGATGAGAAACCGGTATAGTGTAAGCCCATGCTTAGCACATGTCTTAGGAGCTAAGGTTCTGATCCATGTGTTCTGAGTATGAAGTATTGAAAAGAAAAATACCGGAACGAGGCGACTCAGATTAAAAGTAGTTATCTAATCCTGCGCATTCGAGAGAAACGAGGGGGAAGATTAGATGATGAAATGTCATTAAGGAGAGATCCACATGACGTGTAGCCTTCTTCCTTGGACGGATTCATCTGAAGTTCATGAAGTAAAGCTGAGTAGTCTAGGGAATTGATGTTTCCATAGCAAATTGTATTTTCCAATGCTCCCTTTAAAAAACTAAGCGGCGAGGTACATTTCTTTAGTTTTTTATTTTAGTTTAAGCATTATTTCATTTTGTTCTAGTTTACATATCTTTATTCTTTCATTATTTTCAGTTGCTGGAATATATCAATTGCAAATCATAGTCCAAATAGTATAGAGCTTGAGTGGTCGGGGGTAGTTGATTGAGAATTCTTGGGGATCTCTGTGGGATACGGACTTAAATCCCGCTTTATTACTTGTTCGGTTGGCACCTTATGAATCATGGATCAAAACCCGAGAGAAAGAAGTTTATCTAGTCTTAAGGAAACCATTTTTAATCGGTATAATTGCAAGAAATATAATTATGAGTTTCATGGCATTATTGCGGGGATTAGGCGATAGTCACTTTGGTAATAGGTAATCGTAGAGATTTGTATATGTCTTTTGGTTAAGTCCACGATAGGCGGCATGTCGAGCCATGACCCAACTATTTTGTCTAGATTCGCCTAAATTCTCTGTTGTTGACTGAAACCTAGGAATTTTAAGTGATACTCAGAGCACATTTGGAGTGGATTGAGCCTCATGTTATACTCTGCCAGGTCGGAACACCTCGAGACGGATGAAATTTATGTGAAGTTCGGCGTGGTGGACTTTGCAACATCATCTATGTACACCTCCATAGTCGTTCCTATTTGCTTTGGAACATCACAGTTTACTGACCTACGATAAAAACAGCTCACTGCGTTCTTGAGCTAAAGGCGTCACACGATAGCGATAGGTTCCCGCATCCTGCGATGAGCGAGGGTATGACTTTTTCTTGGTCATGCAGATTACATCGCGTCACGGTTATAGCGGGCATCCATAAGCTAGGAGTTCGTAGTGGGCTGTGGCATCTACGATGGTCGATTCGCGTGAAAGGAAGCTGTCTTTTGGGCGTACTCTGTTGGCGTGAGTAATTCGATGCAGTCGCGCACCATTCACTTTTTTGACCGATCTGGCGTTTGTGACCCTCGGGGTATTCCTTCTCGATTGCTCTATGCGGAGGTTTGCGAGCCTCCTCGTTGATCGGCTTTACTGTATCGTTAAAGCGCGAAAGCTCCCCTCCTTTTCTTTGGACTGAAAGCGAAGGATGGGGTGGCGTTCGACTATGAGTGATTACCATGGGAATTGATTCCTCCACGTGCATGCGCTGCGAAGGCGTCCTTGATGTCTCCAAAAGCGGGTAGGGGGCCGAGGTCTTTATGACTTGGGCGGAGTGTAGGCGGAGTGCTGGTCGTCGTCTAATGATACACGTCATCTAATGATATATGGCTCACCAGAAGCGAAATTGATTTATGCGCCACCATTAGCATATGAACTCATCGAATTATATGTTGCTCGTTTTTATACAGAATCTGCGGTGGCATTCTAAGCCACCCGTTGGTCTCTTGAGACCATTCTACTCCCTCTTCCCGATGAACTTTGATCATCATATAATCACGCGGAGGGAATGAAGCTTTATTCATGCTGATAGGAGATTAACAACAACATATTATGGGCGGATGGAAGAATCTATGGGGAATCTTAACGTCATCGTTTGCTGCGAGTCTCTGAGGTGACCTTTAATTTATCGAACTGGGGTATTACTTTTTCTTGGAAAACTACCTTAGTGATCTCTTTGGTAGGTTCAGTTCTCACATACCAATTATCTTATCAAAGTGAGTAGAATGTTGATTGAACTCAAGTTAATCAAAGTGGGACTGATGGATGGTTTGTTGGCCACTATTGCTCAATTACTGATAGAGTTGTCATGGTCTTTGCATCCCTCAGGATCAGTCAGAGAGAATGTTCTGGGTGATGTTGAACCCCAAAACTTGGTTGGACAACGCTTGTACTTCCATCTACTCACAGCGCGTCTTTCTAACAATGGGACCTTCTAACCATTGGATTCCCCTCCTCACTTAAGTCTCCCAGGACCATGGTTTCAGGCTAATGGTGTTGCAGTTTATTGTCTTGCTGAAGTGATGAAGTATTTCTTGATCTAAAACTGGTTCAAGCGGCACGATTTTGAAGTTTTCAGGTGTATGGCGTGGAGATACCATGTGTAGTATTCTTTCCTTCTACAGTGTGTCTACGATCATCATTGGTTCCAGTAATCCTGCTGGAGACACCAACGATACCACAGATTGTTATCAGCAGCATTGGCATGAAGGTCGACTTCATGAGATAGCCACCTGAAACTGTTACGTTCACACGCCGCATACAGACCTTTCACGATCGCAGCAGGCTTTGGCCGGGGTGACGCGAAGAGGTGAATAAGCGTTGTCATCGTTCGGGTTGATCAGGTCAATTGATCTCAAGCACCGCCTTTGGGGACGTTCTCATCTTTTCTTTGGAGACCCTCGGGTGGCTTTATCTTTGAACTCTGTCCTGGCCCGGCAGCCAGGTCCTCTTTTTCATATACTGGTTCAGGAAGCTTCATTTCTTGGATACTGAGGATTCCTTTACCATTAAATGTCTTCTCACTTTTGAACATAATCGCCGCCTTGAGGTTTGAGATGGAAACATCAAATCTTTCATTGCACTAATGAAAACGATGAATCACGGTGATCGTGATTTTCAGTGAGTTATATCTGCAACCAGAGACTGCGACAGATACCAGGCGTGGATCTCGAGGCTCTCTTGAGCTCGCTGATGGTCAACAGGATGGCGGCTTCACGTAATTTACGGCTCCAATGGAGTGACGTTGCTGTGGATCAGCTCCCAGATGAGAGATTGATGTGAGGAGCTTTATTAACTGAGCGACGGCGCTGTCTGACCGCGGCTACTGCGCCCGCACGAAGTCCTGATACCCATGCCGGCTCGTTTGGGTTTGTAAGTGTAAGATGATGGCGGGTCTTTGACACCATGAATGCTATGGCGGCATCTTGAATTTTATGGAAGAGGAAGTGGCTTTCTGGCCGTGAGCGTTGACTCGGTTTGTTGCGGTGTCCATGTGTCGAGCGCGTCCTCTTTGACCATTCACCCAGTGAGCTCTTGCTGGGCT
This sequence comes from Tetrastigma voinierianum, assembly GCA_016808115.1. Taxonomy (NCBI): domain Eukaryota; kingdom Viridiplantae; phylum Streptophyta; class Magnoliopsida; order Vitales; family Vitaceae; genus Tetrastigma; species Tetrastigma voinierianum. Next base: position 527,326 of record JAEQBH010002079.1, read on the forward strand.
CTGAACCCTCTGCCACGACGCTCTCACAGTGTCATGAGGGTGACGTAGTTCTGGTCTTGACGCACCCCAGTGTTGCCAGTTACCTCTCTAGGGCTAGTGTTGATCAAAGTGCTCTGACTCATTGAATTAAACACGTTTTGACTACCAGGGGTGTTAAGTTGTGTTGCGCCCTTATGAGAATGTTTATGACATCACTGAATATGGTACCTCAAGGCAGTGATTGCATCACTATTAGATTCTTTTAACTCTCCTGTTAGGTGTTGATTAACAGTGGACATAGCTCAACTCGTCCGTGTTGAAGCATTCTTCCCTGTGAGGCCAGGGGTCTACCATAACGTCGCACAGTGGGTCTACCACATCTTGGTGATTAAGACATTAACTCTACTTTGTGTTAGGGTTGATATCAGTCTCCGAGAGGAATGGTCTTCTTGCTAAAGAGCTGCTCTAGTTTGCAAAGTAAGCGCTTTGTTGCATTGATTACATGTACCAATCGGATTATTAATTTGGGCGTATTAGAAATTGGTGGGTGGGAAGTGCATTTCTTCTTTGAAATTTGAATCTCTGACTCATAACATAGCGAATATAACATGTTTCTGATTATCACGAATGTGGCACTTCTTTGCAAAACCGAAAAGGTGTGGGGGAGGCTTCAGCGGGTGAAAAACTCAATTCTTTAAAGTCAGTTTCTTTCGAGAAGAAAAGAATGAAACTGCCAGAAGACAAATGTGTTAATTACCGCTGTAGATGGGAGCGATATTTATAATGTATCATTTCCCGTTGGAGATGATTGAGTTCGCCCATTCCGACAGGGATCTTCTTGCCTTTATCGGGATTTTAATACAAGATATTGGAGTGGTTAATGAGAATTATCACCACTTCCTTATCGGTGGGATCAGATCTTGATGCAGATGACTGTTATATGTAATTATCTTATTTTCCCTTTACTGGTGAGGATTTAGTTAGTTCTGAGATATGATGTTGTGGGGATTATCTTGACTCCACCTTCAGTGGGATTGTTTGATTTGCAGATCTGGACCTTCTCAAGTCATCCACGTGGCTTGGTGACGATTAGACCTTAATAACTTTGGGTTTATTTTGGGTGTTTCAGTCAGACAACCTCTGACTTTGGGCTTTGACGAATGACATCGAGCCCATTTTCAGTATCGATTACTTTTATAGTTTTCAAATTTTGAAGTGGTTTAGCTTTATCGCACAAGTAAAGGGAACAAAGTAGACTATCTTATATATTAGATCAATCCACTTACCCAGTTGTTCAAACATGAACTTTGAAAGCTCTTATGTAGGTATAGGGTTCTCACTTTTTCCATCCGGTAATAAGTAGTTGTGTGCTGCTTTTCCATGATCTATAATAGTTCTGGAAGCCTTCATGACCACTTGATGAGTTGCCTCACTCAGGTAGTTTCTTAGCCCCAAGTGTTCTACGAGTGCCAGAGTGGCTGCTCTTTGAGGTGCATTCTGAGTGTTCTCGGTTGGAGCTACTTATTCCTCTAGTATTTCTCCCATTCTACCAGTTGGATTGTTTTATGTTTTTGAAGTAATTAGTTCTAGATTGATAAGTACCATTCTTTGATTCTATCAGTTTTAATCATATACTGAAAAATAAAATAACTAAAAGAAAAGGTTGATCATAAAAAAGATATAAAAGTTCAAATAAAAATGGAAAATAAACAATTAAAATTATGCTGAAATTCAAATTCATATTACTAAGAGGAACCTGTATATGTGCAAACATATGTGATTAAATCCTATCACTAAGGTGATTAGATTGAACAAGGAGAAGCACAAAAATTTATAATAACCTAAAACCAACCTCTGGTATTACCAGTGGCTTCTTATTAAGTATCATGGCTCTAGGGTCTTCACTTTACAGATGATTTTCCCTCTCTTTGATTCATGATCTAGGTCTTAATTACTTAATCTAATTACTTTGTGAAAACTAATTAAAAATCGGAGTTTTTGATCATTTTGGGAAGAATAATATTGTGTTTGAAGAAAGCAATTAAGGTCTCAGGCCTTGGTTTCCTGGCCTCACCATGACAATTTTAAATGGGGTTTACAATAGTCTGATGATGCGAATAAGAGATCAGCCTATAGTTGATCCCCTAAACTTCGCCTAGGTGCCTCTTTTATGATATTTAATAAGCATAGATTCTAGGTGTATGGAAGAAGGAAATTCTTACTAATTTAAAGTGGTCTGACAAGTTCTCGACTCAACCCTCTAATGGATTCCCGACAAGAAACAATCTCGTATGCATGCTAGGTTAAAGGTGTGCGGTTTAAACTTAAACCTTATACAAATGGACTTGCTAAGTATCAAGAAGACTAGTTTTGAGGAGAGACAGACTCCTATACGGATAGTTGAGACTCGGATAACCTTTTGTCCCAGGGTGTCCCAGGCGATATACACGACGAGCCTCTGCTTGAGTTGAAAGTCCTGTTGCTGGTTTAAAGCACATATCCCCCTTTAGTTGCCTTAGTGGGGTGGATTGGATCCACCTCACCCCAAGAAAGACAACTACTCCCTCATGGTGAGTACTATGCATGCCATGAATAAAAGAAGAAAAAACATAAAGAAATCATGTTGAAAGCTTGAATTAATGAAAAATGGAAAATTTCCCCAAATTACAGAGTATTCTAAGTAATTGAAGAAATTCTAGGATATGTTATTAGATCCCCTATCTATTTGCTAACACATTTGGGAGGGTTAATTCACGCACTTGAGGCAAGCACTTTCCTATTACAAATCAGTTAAGTGCATTAAGAACTAGCTCTTTAAATTCATATCATTTTCGACTAGCTAAATTGATGCAAAATCATGTGTCGATCCCTTATGCTTTAGGAAGCAGTGCAGAATTGCTTACTAACTACAAAGTCAATGAATCGAAAAGAATTGATGTCCTCAGAATGGCTTCAATTCCTCAATTTTCTTACGCGATCATTGTAATACCCCGAAATATACCCTAGTCGTTTTTAACATGTTTAGGGTATTTTGTAGGTATAATTTGAAATTTTCGTAATTTAAATGCAAAAGCATTAAATCGAAACACAGAAAATAACAAGATAAATTTGTAATTTGTCAGATTGGAACACAAAAGTCTGTAAGATAAAAGATGTGAAATTCTTATAGAAATAAACATAACTTGTAGACAAATATAAAAGAGTTGAAGGCCAGTGCAATAAAAGGAAACTTAGAAGACAAATTAATGCATTTTGGTGGCCAAACAAGACATATGAAATGAGACAAATAAGACCAATTTTGGTCTCATTTACGGTATTTTGAACAGCGTGAAGGAGAAAGAGAAGGAAGAGAGAAAGGAATGAAGAGAAAGAGAAAGAAAGGTATGGAACTAGGATTTTGTATGGAACTTATTTGTTGTATGGACTCTTGGACCTTTGAGTATGAAGGTCTATGTTTGGATGCATGATTTTGTATGGATATAGTTGTCCAATTTCTAGGGTTTAATTCACAATTCATTCTCTAAGATTTTGTTAAATAGGTTGTAAAACCATAGTTTATATAAGATGAGTATGTTGTATGGATTCTTGGTTTATGGTGTTTGGAGACATGTTTGGGTGTTAGGAATTTGACCTAACTTACAAGTGATTAAGTTTGTCTTTGGAACAACCCTAATTCATCTCTATGTTTGATTTTGGTTGGGTTAGAACCCATTTGAGAGTTGTTTTTGGAGATGCTTTTGGTCTAGTTTGGGATGATTAGTTGGATTTATGGAAAAAGAGCTGAAAATAGAAAAATCCCACGGGATTTTAGGATCCTCTGCGACGTAAGACAGCCCCTTGCAACCAGGCCACGCCACGGTGAAGGGTAGCCTGTGCTTGACATGGCCGAGAAGGAGAAAGAACCTGATTGGGTTCGCCGTTCTGTACTTTGTGAAGAGCTTATTGCGGCGAAACTCCTTTGTTCTAACAAAGGCCTATGTGTTTTGTTTTTGTTTCTGTTTCAGTTTAGCCGAGGGACTCGTCTATTGGATTAGCCGGATCCTAAGTGTATGAAGGGTCCGAATTTCTGTGTTTTTATGTCTCAAAAGGAAAAGTCTACTCCCAGTACCTTCGCTGTAGAGGCCCGGGTGATGGTAAACTAGATGCCTCTATTATAAATCCATGTTCCTAAACACATATAGTGTAGAATGCACAAGATCGGATGTTAGAATGACTTCCACGCCGCGCACACATTGCATGAGCGGACACGTTCGATGGTGCTTGAAGCACTCCACACTTTGATGCTTGACCTTATTGCGTGGGCGGTGCACGTTAGATCGGTCTTAGGCACTCACGCTAGTGCTCCGGCACTTTTATTCGTGGGCAAACCGTCGCCTTGGTCTTTGGCACTCCTTTAACTGTCTCTGACCACCGATCTTTTGTACTTGCCATGGTGCCCATTGTATTTTGTGTCCTACTCGACTTTCGCTATTCTTGGTCCCCCAGGTAGTGAGCATTTGTATGATAAAACACGAATGCGGGCAGAGTAAAGTATGCATCGTTCTTATGCGTGGCCTTCTAAGGTGTGCCTGGCTCAAAAGCAGGGGGGGGCCCCCCGGGCAGCCACATGGTACCTCGGTGCATCAATCTCAGGCATAAAGCTCACCTTCAAGCTCCTAAAATTGGGATTAAGACCAAGTATAAATCTGCGCTATAAATTTTCAAGTATATGCTTTACAAGTTTGGTATGTAATTCATGATGAATACGTATATATCTATTCTTACATTATTATTTTATTAGAGTATATAAATCGTAATGTATATGTGTAAGGTTACCGCACATCGTTTCCTGGCGTGAAACACGGGTTTTTTAATCCGTGTGTCACCAGGAAGGAATAGATTAACGATCTTGCATTACCATTTGAGCCAGCATTTATTGGGTTCTTATTATGTAGGTTTTCATGTCACAGAATATAAATAATCCTTAGTTTTGTATATAATATGTAAATGAGACTCAAAGTTGCATCATGTTGATAAGCTAAACACCACTACGGAACGATAGTTTTGTTATACCATATATATTGTGATTCAATTATAGGGCTGGCCCACAGTGTCAAGAAAGCAGTAAAAGTGCTGTATAATCTACTTCACCCAAGTAGCCTAAATGGGATGTCGAGCGCAACAATCATTCCTTCATGGTCTCCACTAGGCTGAATTGCTTCCACAAGCTTCAGCTCATACAAAGAATAATAAGAGATAATCTTGTTACTGACCATGGTTCCAAGCACCATACAAAACACTTTCAAAGGTCATTATGCAGCATATACTTAGCTTAGAAAACCAGTGATGGTTTAGAGACCATGACAGCAAAACCAATAAAGTGATTGAGTTTCTACCACAAAATGGTTTTATTTGGTGAAAGAAGATTAGGTGCGAAATGCACTTTTTTACGAGTGATTAATCAAGAAGTAGTTTGCCCTGCGATGGCCATGTGCCTCAAAGAGTACATATGATGACAGAGGTCAGCATAAGCCTCCAAACGACATACCACAAGGAATTTTCATGACCTGGGGTGAACACCATTTCCATTGAAGGCCATTATTTCCGAACAGCTACTATAGAAGGTCAATTCCCTCTTGAAAAACTAAACTCTGCACTCATTTGGTCCTGGAAATTTAATGAAAACATATATCCCAAGCATGTAAGAATGATAGACAAAAAGGACAATAAGCAAAAATTGGGAAGTGATGCATCCAAGACATAATCAAAACGTTCCATAAATGAAGAAAAACCAAAAATATGTTTACCCATAGGCACAACCCCCTACGAGTAGATGAATCGAAAATGAGAAGAGAGGTGGTTACACCAATGAAGGATCAAGAATTGAGCCCACCGCGAGATACAAGGGTGAATCTTCCTCTGGTACCACCCCTAAGCCTCTTTCGCCTTTGGGTGCCCCTCACTCTCACGCCCCATATATCTCAAGTCTCGGTGTCACTCTCTGTAGAGCTTTAGTCAATCGTCAATTGCTAAAGTTTTCCTTCCCTTTTCCTCGCCTCCGACTACCGGTAAGTTGATATCTTACTTCAAACCCAAGTAGCTGATCCCCTGCTGGGAGCATGGCGTTATAGGTCTCCTGCAACTCCTTTTCAACCCTCTCCCTCTTGGTTTTGAAGAAGGCATTCTTTCGCTCCAGTTCCGTCTAATGGATGCTCCAAAGTTAGGCCATGGCCTTTTCCATCTCAGTCAGGTCGACCTAACTTTCTGGTGAAGGTGTTATTGGTCCTTGCTTTCTCCAACTCCCTCTCAAGCTTAGGCACCCAAGACTCCTCCTGCACCTTTCCATATAGTGTTCAAGCCATGTCTCATAGAGGAGAGACCCTACTAAATTGATGTTGTCGGCTAACACAATACATGGCCATATAAACGCCAAAGACACCCAACTGTGCACGGTAGAAACAAGTTGGTAAGCAAACAACACAATAATACACAAGGTAGAGTATGTTACCTAAAAAGAAATACATACAACGACATCAACTTTGAAGGGACTAGCATCCCTCATCATCTCCCTCTCCCCTTACATCGCCTCCCCGCCAAATAAATCCCCTTATAAAGAGAAAGCACCATCGTCAAGATCCTCCATCGAGATCTCCTCATATAGGGACGAATCTGATAGAAAAGACGGTAGGGATGTTGGCTTATCCGAAAGGGATTTGGTATAAATACCACCCTTATCCTTATATTGTGGCCGAACCCTCACAGCTTCGGTGAGGCTCCATAGTCCTTGGGTTAGGACTGAGGCTCAATCAGAGTAGTAGATGTCTTAGCCGAATCTTGAGCCCTCGACAGCTTGGCAAGTTCGGTAGGAGCAGTTCCCTCACCCTCTTCCGTAGTTAGGACACTGATTCATGCTTGTGCTCCGCCTCCCTTAGTCTTTTCATGTCGAGAGGCAATGTTGGGTTCATCAAAGGAATGAGGGGGAATGTCCTCGACATATCTTCTCCATACCTCATCTCCTCATAGGCTCCTCTTATGTTGATACGTTCTATCAGGCTGCTTTGAACCCGTTCCCTCGCTTAGGTGTTTACCAACCCTAGATAGTTTATCCTCGGATCTTCCCGGGGTACGAAATCCTTAAGATGATCGGTAGCTTCTCGGATATTCTCAAGTGTCAGCAACGATTTGAAATCCCACTCGAAGGCCGAGCAATTGAGAACTCGCACCAAGACATCGAACTAGGCAAGGGAGAGGTCTTTCACTAGTTTTCCATGACCACACCATTCACATTAAAAACACCGCACTACCAATCGGGCTGATCTGGTAAGTAGTCGAATTGTCGCGGCCCCGATGCCCGACTGACCGGTCCAAATTTATCCTAAAGTCTCACAACATCAGATCTTAGGCACAACCCCAAGCGTCAAATAGCATGGCATTTCCTTAAAGTTTATTCTTGCTGGTATCATGCAAGTTAATGACGAGTTGTAACGACTTAACATTAGCTACGAAATAATACTTGCCAAAGCTGTGTCTCTTTATGGTGTAAGCATAAAGGAATTCCTCTAACTTGAGGTGGATTCCGAATCGATGATTTAGCACATAGACCCCTAAGAGAACCTAGATGACATTTACATGGGTGTGGAATAAGCCAAGGTGCTGTGTAGTAGAAGAATTAGTGCACCAACACAGAAGAGAATCGTAACCCCGCTGATGGACTCGGAAGCATAGATGAAGTTTATCCCTTTCTCTTTCTCCGTACAATCATTCGGTGATTAGGCCTAAACGTGAGTATCACTGACGCTTATGCGAGAAAGAATACTTATTCCAGAATTTATGAACTATGAACTCTAGCGTCCCTGATAGGCTTAAACCACGTTATAACACCATTAGCATTTACAAGAAGAATCTCTCCTCGCTCGATCATATGGTCGGTCGAGGCTAACTGTCCTATCACCTTCGATTGGCTGTTGAGCGCTATCATCGCTAACTCCATACGAAGTTAAGCTGCCAAGGTCACGCATCTAGTTACACAGGAAGAGACAACGCATAAGGATCAAGAAACAAAAAAGAAAAAAAATAGGTAAGGGTGGGGGGGACACCATCAAAACAGAAGGAACCCTCGCTTTAGACCCACCATAGACAACAAAGGAAAACGGAAATTGAAAAAAAAGAAATCAAAAATAGAAACTCGAAGGATGACAAGAGTTGGAGTCTAAGGAAAAAAAAAGTTATACCTTTAGAACATAGTAGTAAATACGATTGAAGAAAGGAAATATCGAGATTTCAGCCAAAACTCTGGCAATGAACACCAGGCCTTAGATGATCGCCAAGGTGAGATGGTGTCTTGTGGAAAGGAATTAGAAGTCAAGAGGTTCACGCACCAGAGAAGCAAATCGATAATGTGATGCCCCAATTCCCGAGGGTCCCATTGACCACCGTCAACCTGCGGAATACTGGTGTCTCATATCATGAGACCTATACATGAGTAAAATGGCCACATTGGCCCATACATCCATACTCACAAAAATATATATTTTATACAAAAAGGAGTTGTTTTACACTATCCCAAAATCGGGTATTTTTACCCTCGATTTTTACAACATACACAAGGCCATATATGGCCATTTCTTCTGCCCCCTAAGAACCCTGATGCGCCCCATTCCCAGTGAACCTTTGCACCGAATAATTTTCCTCGACAGGTGAGCAATGAATGCCCAATAGTGGGATTATCCTACATGGGTTACTCCCCATAAGTGCACATGCAATGGCACACGAACAGTGACAAAACATATATGTTCTGCTCGAATGTCTACGTGATATGGATGAGAATGCTTGACCCACCCAGCTCCCGTGTCTCGAACCTCAACGACTCCCTCACGCATGCCTAAGCCAAATGTGAGAAAATACTGTTTTCAAAACAAAATGTTTTTGTTTGAAAACACACTCTGGGGATTTCGGAAATATAGTTAAGAGTACCCTCCAGGGGCCCGAGTGCTTTGGATCATTTTCCAGAAACGGTCATGGGTCGGCCTCAAAGATGAAGCGTGGACTCTCAAGGCAATTCTTCGGAAAATCTTCCCTTGAAATTCCTTTCACAACCATTTTTCCTTTTCTTTCATGTCATGCACTCACACCTATTACTCTAGGTTCCCCGTGCATATGAAATGCAATATGCCATTTCACAACAATTCATGTTAATATATTAATCATGCATATACTAGCGAATTTATCCACAATCATCATACGTATTAATATATCAAGCATGCATAAATATATTAGCAGGCTTAACATCAACATACCATGGATAATTATAATTGATACATATAATTCTCCTCCATGCACAACCCATGTTAATACATCATACAACATACATTAACATGTCATATTCACACTGTATGTTATTCACATAGGCCATAACACACAACCTAAATGGCCAGCACTAACCTACCCGATTGGCCGATGTCCTCCACATGAACATGGCTGAAATCTTGACTCAATGTGATTTCCATAGAGTCCAAGAACACCCGAATCGGAATTCGGACAAAGAAGTTATGACATTCCGAAGTTGGAGGTCACACATGACTAGGAAACCTTACCCGGCTAGCCTACCCGACCTACCCAAACGCCCCTTTCCTGCCAGATCCAGCGCATTGCCCTCGAAGGCATCATTAGAAACTTGACTCGTGGGCTTTCATAGAGTCCCAAAACAGCCCGAATAGGGTTCGTTGAAGAAGTTATGACCTTCCGAAGTTGGAAGTCACACATGACTAGGTAGCCTTACCCGGACAACCTATCTTACCTACCCAAACACCCCTTCCCGGCCGGCTCCGAACCCAGCGCCCTCAGGCGCTCGGCTGGAAACTGACTGATGGGATTTCAGCCAGTCACAGAACACCGGAATTAGAATTACGGACGAAGAAGTTATGACCTTAGGAGGTCACACATGACTGAAACAACCTTACCCGGACGAAAACACACTTACCTGCAGAACGCCCCTTCGGTCGGCTCCGGCTGCTTGCCCTCAGGCATCGGCACAGGCTTGACTAAATGGGCTTTCCATAAGTCCAAAATTACCCAAATCAGAGTTCGGACCGAAAGTTATGATCTTAGAAGTTGGAGGTCATGCATGATCCTAGCGGACCAGAACCCATCAGGGTGAACCCATCCCAGGGGCTAGTGAACCACGTTCGAGAGTGAACCCATCGGCGGGTGACCCAGCCGGACATCCCTTCCCTTAGACTGTTCAGGGTAAACTGACCATAACTTAGGATACCGAAGTCCGATTTGAGAAATTCAAAAATCTAACATCAAGTTCACTGACGTGGCTACAATTTACCTGAAGGACTTACTACCAAACTCCCTTTATTTCCTACCCAAAAACCAGTTCTAAGGTCCGATTAATGTGTACTACCACAATATGGCAGCTTCCCATGGTTTAAAACACAACCAAACATTGCCCTTAGGGCAAGACAACCACACCTTCATTCATTTTAACTCTAACACATAAAAATGGCACACAAGGACAGTGTAGTCCCCTGAATCGATCCCGGATGTCAGTATGATCCAGAAATCTCTAACACAACATCCCCAAAAATCTTGGAATGGTTCCTGCGGCCACTCACGACCTCCTTTATTGAAACCATTTGAATATCCCTTAAACAAGGATTAAACCAAGTAGGAGAAAACCCCTACCTCTTGGAGTTTTTGTCAAAACTCTCAAACTCCAGTCTCTATGAGAAGCCCTTGCCATGAGGTTGAACTCTTCCTCTTGCTCCGCCTGAAACCGTCGATCCGATCGTCGGGAAATTTAGAGAGAAGGTGGAGTCTCTCTCTCTAAAACTCTCTCTTTTCAAATATGGTTTGCCTTTTTCTCTCCCCCCCTCCCAACCGGTTGGGGGAAGATAGAAGTCAAGTGAGATGTCCTCTTACTTGCCACTTGTCCAATTCTAAGTGGCTCCTTAGATTACCCTTATCGCCTTATCCATCTACCTTGGATTTCCCTCCAATCATGTGTTGCCACCTCCATGAGTCCACATGAGCTCAAGTTGACTGGTGCACGACATGTGGCACACTTGTGAGTCACTCCAATTGCGCTGATGACTACGTGGTTAGCCCGAAGCGTGCAAATTCCGACTATCTCGAATTTAACTAAATTAAACCTTGATGGCTGAATTCGTGAGAGCGATTCAGCGGTGAAGTCTGTTTCGTCATATGAGATCTAGAAAAATTTAGGGTTTTGATCAAAATCACCGTTTCCACTTTTTGAAGAATTGAATTTTCCACGGGTTTTAACGAGATAATCTTTAAGGCCTAAGCGGGAGAAAGCAACGATTGAGAACTCGAGAAGGCGGCGTTGGTGCAAAAGCGCATCGAAAGCTGGTAGGGCGTTCGAGGAGGAGAATTAAATGCAAGAGTCGTACCCTAAATCGCATGAACTACGAGTCCAACCCGTTATTGCCACTTATCCTGACGGGCAATATGGAATCGACGCACCATTATTACCATCAATGTAGAGAACAAGGCCAAATAGTGTCACTCTGATACCAATAGTTCACAATGACACTAGGGGGGCTAGTGAAATGGGATAAGTCTAATCTCATATAAGTCGAGATGAAGAGGGCCAAACCTGATAGGATAAAGTCTAATCTATCTTATAATTCGAATGAAGAAAGTGACTGATGAAGCGGATCGTCGTGATATGGGGGCTTTGACTGGTGCGTCGACTAACCTGACACCTGTTGATCTGTTGCATGCGCAACCAACGTTGTATCGCCTGGACGTGCCATCTCGAAGCCGAACCGATGATCCGACGAGGTGTTGAATTCTGGCGGTCTTCAACGAACAAATACTTCACGAGCCACTTGACATTGACCTCCATGGTTATCGAACTTCACTCCCATGAAGCCCACTATGAGCTCCACTCCCACAAACCCACTATCATGGTGGACCAAGAACTAATAATGGAGCGACATGTAGCAAATTTCAAATGTATAAATTACTCTGATTTTAAACTTAAAGGATATATGTAATCTTTCTAGAAACTTAAGAGAAATACAAATTCTTTAGGAATTAATTCATTTCCAGTGGTGGTAAATAATGTCACATGGGTCAAGTGAGAGAATGTTAGATTTTCCTTTTATGAGCCTAAACATGGGTAAACAATATGGAAAGACAAGTGGTCATAATGTGATTATCAAATAGTGGTTTAATAAAATAAAGAAAGTATATTTGGTCAATATTTAATAAAAGGTAAATTCCTAAATTAACACATTGATAGAAGATGTATTTAAAGAGAAACCCTAATAGAAACTGGTCATCTCTCAACCCACATACATAGAGTTTTCTCTCCATCAAATAAGACTTGTCAAACCTAAAGGGGTCAAGAGGAAGAAATCAAATCCTTGGTGATTACTCGTTAGAGATTAACTATGTTTGTCATGGATCAAGGTAAGAACTCTTGCTTTATTATGTGATTGTGAAAATCATGTTGTTCAAAGGTCTTGGCTATCATGTTTATACATTATTTGATAACAAAAGTTAAAACTTACTAAAGCCTTAGCTCGAGCCAGTTCTTGGAAACCTGCTAGCTGAGAAAGAATAACTTCCTTCCTTTTTCAGAACCTCAAATCTAAATTGCTCACAGCGTACCCTCTCTCCAGTCAAGGATCGGCAAGTCGCTTCTACCTCTGTCTCGCAAGGCTTAATTTCTAGATAGAGCCACTGGTTTACTTCATCGTTGATGAGTGCATTTTGTACCATGATTATCATCCTATTTTCTATGCATTTTAATGATTTTGATGACAATTATTAGAGTTTCAATGTTTAAATGCCTCATTTCGGTGTTTAGGTCAACTTTGGAAGAAAATGAACAAAAAAGATGCTTAAATGGAACCAAAGAAGACCAAGAATCCACCACACATAGCAAGCATCTAATCTTTTGATTTTTATGTGTTAATGGCGGCATCAAATGGCTATTCTCCGCTCAACAATGTGTTCTAGATTTCAAGAACTTTCCAATGAGTCCAAGAACACCATTGAAAAGTTCACAGCAAAGTGTAGATGAATAGTTCATACCGTTGCATCACTGTTCACATGTCGCAGCATTACAACCCAAATTTGTCAATTTCGTTGTTTTTGGCCCATTTCCCAAGACACTATAAATATTTGTTTTTTAGACTTTTTTAGGGTTTGATTTGAGTGGGAAAACACCCATTCTAGGGTTTCTCTCATCTTAAGCTTGAATCACTTAGGGTTTCTACTTTTTTGTTCTTTTTACTTTGGAAGAGGAGAACTTGAAGAAGAAGAAGACGTTTGAGGAGAAGAGAATGAGGCTTTCACATCCAAATCTGTTTAATCTCTTCCCCCTTTTGTATTTCTTTCTTTTGATAGTTGTAATTCTTTTTCTAGTTATGTTTTAGTTAGTTTTCTTAGGGCTTTGATGTAATCAAGACTTGTTTATATGACTCTTTCTTAATTTCAGTTGATTTATGCTTTATTTTCACATATGTATTGAGTAGTTTATTTCATTCTTAATGCTTGTGAGTAATTGACCAATACTTACATGATTTGTGGTTTGATTCAAGATCTGAGAAGTGAGAATTGGATTAGACCATAGATGAATTACCATTTAAGTGTCATTAGATAGAGATATAAGTGAGATTATGTGTGGTATTGGGATTTCTTGGGTTTAATGCACCTTTAGAAATCTGGGATTGAGTAGAGATGCAAAATACATGATCCTAAGGGTAGATTGTGAGTTATCAAGAGAGATTCATATATGCATTAGTGAAATCACTATAAATATAATGAAATGGACATTAATTGATTGGATTAGGAGGTTCACATAGACTTAAATTGGTGAAATCAATGCCTTAGGGTTTTTAGTTTTTAGTCTTTGTTAAATTAGGATTTTTGCATGTTAGTTTAGTTAAATTTGTGTCTTTTGCATATTTTCCATCATCCAAATAGAATTTAAGCTAGATTAGAATCAGTAATGAATAATCAATCATCATGGGATGATATTCTTACTTTTCACACATTATATTACTTGAGGTGATGCGTGCACTTGCGCACATAGGTGTACATTTTATATACATGCATTCGTGCCTATCAATCACCTCAACTACTTCCCCATGGGCTTTGACTGCAATCTCCCAAGCATAAACCTCAGCAAGTTCTCATGCTTATCTCTCTTTATGAAGTTCTTCCAAACTTTTTTTTTTTGGGCAATAACAACTTCCTTTTGAATTTAGATGCATCTTTCCCTCTCTTCTTCCAGTAGTCTACGGGTGGCTTCCAATTCCGCCTTAGTAGAAATTAATTCTTACTTGAGTTTCGTAAGTTCAATCTCTAATACTTGTTTAAGTCGGTGTTTACCATCTATAATGCATAAGAAGAAGAAGAAAAAGAAGAAAGAAGAAAAATAAGAAATAAAAGAAGAAGAAGAAGAAGAAGAAGAAAGAAGCGAAAGTGCCAGTTCTTTATTCCTCTACTTAACCTCACGTGTCTTAGAACATGAGATATATGATGGCCTGCTTCTGAGATTGGTGGTCCCAATGAAAAAGTATCTTTTGTCCCATCCTATGCATAGAAAGTTCAACCACCTCACAAATTACTATTTATATATCAGTGGAAATGAAGTTAGAATAACACCTGAAATTCGATACATGAAGCAGTTTAGTGAGACCAATATTTTTACAAACCAGGTGCATTGCTGCTCCTCTCCCTTAACCTCAGCGTGTCTTACGAACATGAGATATATATGATGGCCTGCTCAGATTAGTGGTCCCAATCTAAAAAAAGGTATCTTTTTGTCCCATCCTACGCATAGAAAGTTCAACCACCTCTGAATTACTATTTATATATTAGTGGAAATGAAGTTAGAATAACACACATAGAGAGTCAGTAACATGAAACGGTCGGTAAGACCGATGTTTCGACAGAGTCCCACATTGCTACTCCTCCTCTTAACTATAATGTGAACATGAGATATATATGATGGCCTTCTCAGATTGGTGGTCCCAATCTGAAAAAAGGTATCTTTTTGTCCCATCCTATGCATAGAAAGTTCAACCACCTCTGAATTACTATTTATATATTAGTGGAAATGAAGTTAGAATAACACACAGTGTTAACATTAAACCGGTTGAGTAGGGCCAATGTTTTGAAGACCGGTCATATTCTTTACTCTTTCTCTTAGCCTCCATTGTCCTCTTGAACATGAGATATATATGATGGCCTGCTCAGATTAGTGGTCCCAATCTAAAAAAGGTATCCTTTTTGTTATCCCTCATAGAAGTTCAACCACCTCTGAATTACTATTTATATATTAGTGGAAATGAAGTTAGAATAACACACATAGAGAGTCAGTAACATGAAACGGTCGGTAAGACCGATGTTTTGAAGACCGGTCCACATTGCTACTCCTCCTCCTTAACCTTCATGTGTCTTCCGAACATGAGATATATATGATGGCATGCTCAGATTGGTGGTCCCAATCTAAAAAAAGGTATCTTTTTGTCCCATCCTACGCATAGAAAGTTCAACCACCTCTAAATTACTATTTATATATTAGTGGAAATGAAGTTAGAATAACACACAGAGAGAGTCGGTAACATGAAACGGTCTGTAAGACCAATGTTTTGAAGACCGGTCTGCATTGCTACTCCTCTTGCTTAACCTCCATCTGTCTTTCGAACATGAGATATATATGATGGCCTCCTCAGATTGGTGGTCCCAATTTGAAAAAAGGTATCCTTTATCCCATCCTACGCACATAAAGTTCAACCACCTCTAAATTACTATTTATATATTAGTGGAAATGAAGTTAGAATAACACACACACAGAGTCGGTAACATGAAATGGTTGATAAGACCAATGTTTTGAAGACCAATCCACGTTGCTCCTCCTACTTAACCTCCATGTGTCTTCCGAACATGAGATATATATATGATGGCCTGCTCATATTGGTGGTCCTAATTTGAAAAAAGGTATCCTTTGTCCCATCCTATGCACAAAAAGTTCAGGCGCCTCTGAATTACTGTTTATATATTAGCAGAAATTAAGTTAGAATAACACACATATAGAATTGGTAACATGAAACAGTCAATAAGACCAATGTTTTGAAAGCTGGATCGGTCGATCGAATTGATCGATCATGTAACATAGGTATACCTATTGGTTTATTACATGTTTAGGAATTACCATGTAAATTAAAACTACATTTTCAAATTAAGTGTAAAGTAGGAAAAAGGTTAAAATGGCCAAATGTCACATTAAGTACCCAAAAGTCATAAAACAAGAAGATGATATATTATTGTAGATTTTGGATAAGTTGATGTGTAAATGGAATGAAATTGAAGGACTAAAATGCAAAAGGAGAAATTTAAGTCTAAATTGTGTTAAGCTAAACATGACCTTCTAACATGGAGAAAAATATCTCATTTTGGTGTTTTGAAGGCTAGGGCTTATGGGTTTTGAGAAGAAGAAGAATCCATTGTTTTGGTTTATTTTGGTTCAAGCAAAGAGAAGAAAGGAAGAAAAAGAAGCAAGTTAAAGTGTTCAAGATCAAGGTATGGAAATTTCTCATTTTATGTATGGAAAGTATAGGAATCCCTCATTGTCTAGGTTTGGGTAGGAAAAAAAAATCCTAATCAAAGTGTTTTTGGGTTGTTTGAAGTTTGTTTTATGATTGGTTTCAAGTTAGTTTTGTTTGGTTGAAAGATTTCTGGTGAAAATGGCCAAAATTGGTCCATTTTCGAGTTTTGCACGACACCTTATGCCTAGGCATAGGAGTGCACGCCTAGGTGTAGAGCTCCACCTAGGCGAACCTGAGACCCCTCCCAAGAAGTTTCTACTACGCCTAGGCGTAGCACCTCTATGCCTAGGCGAACCTCTACGCTTAGGCGAACCTCTACGCCTAGGCATAACACTGCTATGCTTAGGCCAAGCTACAGTTCCAGTTTTTTTATTTCTTCGGTTAATTCTAGAATCAGTTACCCTTTTATTTGGACTTTCAATGGAAGATAATTAGGCATAAAATTGGATTAATTAAGGATCCTATTAAGTGAATGAAATGGTCAATACAAGTATAAAAGTTATATGAAAAATGCTTTGTACCTCACCGCCTCGACGAAGCGAAGGGCAGACATTGTTTCTTACCCCTTAATTGCTAATGTGATTAAGAACAATATAACAAGCTCAGTAATATATATAATTGTATGCCTGTCGGAGACCAGATAGTGAATGAATAGGCACGTCTGTTCAGTGCGAGGACACTCCTGCATTATGCTACGACACCGCTGTTATGTGGGCATGCACGTCTCTATTCGGTGCAATGACACTTCTGCTAGTGCTACGACACCTCTGTTACGTGGGCAGACACGTCTCTGTTCAGTACTGTAAAATGATAAGTGATGGGTTTTTAGTGAGCGTGTAAAATGTGGTGAAAATGTAGACCCATGTGCGCAAGTATACGCGATGAGTTCACACAGTGTAATGGCGAGTCAAGTGTCGTTCCCATGAAGAGAAGCTTGCTAAGTAGTGATTTAGTGACCTAGACAATATTTGGATCCAGTCTTGTAGCGAATTATGAATAAATTAGCTAAATTAAAGAAAGCCTAATATTAAAGTTTCGGTTTAAGATAATGATGAGAAAACCTAGGGTTTTGCCTTCGCCTACCGCACCTGATGGATTTCACCTAGATAGTGCACTTATTTAATATTTATGTTAGTGGGTTGATTGTGCCTATGAGTTATTCTCTCTCGAGATATAACTACTTATCTTGCTAGTAGGGTGTATTACATCTCTGCTTCGACCCTTCGACTTTGAGATGCATGAATGTGAAAACCCTTGTGCTACAATTGGAATGTGGGATATCTCTATTCCTTGATTGACCAAGCGTTTCTCTACCCATGTCCTAACAAGTCATCTTCTCTCGATATCAGACTCCTAGCATTAGCATGCCATAATTGGCCAAATAATAGCATGTGATTAAATTCAGGAGTAAAACAACCATAGAAATTCATATCAATATTAAATAAAACATGATTAAAGTATTAATCCATAATGGTGCGATTAGGGTTGACAAAACCCTAGAAAGAAAAGTTAGTTCATAGTGATTTTCATTACAAACTGAAAGATTTCCAGCATCACACGAATTAGAGGAAGAAATACAATAACAGTCGTCTTCGAGATCTCTCGGACTCCGTCTTCACCAATCTCCCTCTATCCGTCTCTGCTTTCCTTCAGTCTGTCTCCGATATCCCTCTCTCAGTCTCTGCCTTGAAATCGCCGCCTTTTTATATCTCGGAATTCGGGCCCATCAATGGCCTAGAAAGTCAGATTTTTCGAGCTCCCGTTTTGGAATGGGAGACCTCGCTACGCCATGGCGAAGGGGGCTTCGCTGCGGCGTACCCGAGACGACCATAATCTTGCCTTCAGGTTCGCTTCAACATAAACCCCCTTTCTTTGTTGCAAGCGCCACCTGCCTGCTTGAGGGTCTCCTCGCTCTGCATGCAGAGGCGCTCTTTGCACTTCTTTGCTGCATTTTCTGCTTTAGTCCCTTCCTTCTATTGTTAGCTTCCTTTTTTATTCTGATATCATCATGTTCTATGAAACATTATGGAACAGGGGATTAGCGTAATATCAGTGAATATGAATGTGAATCATGCAAGTTGAGCTATAAAAACACATAGGAATTGTACTGTAATGTATGCATGATTCACTCCGATCAATAAGAATCTGAATAATGAACAATATGAAAGTGTAAGAAATCAGTTCTGTTTTGTAATGTACCTCTGGTACCTTACATTGCAAGATCTACGATTACGAACTCCTACGGGAGATATGAAAATTCCGTTATAAGAATTATGTTATATGAAAACTCTGTTATAGAATTATGTTATACGTAAACTCTGACATATGCCTTATGATATATGTATCCTGTAAATGTGGACCACTTCAAATGGTCATATCTGTTATATGTTTCCCACTAAGCTATAAGCTTAGCACGGGTGTTTCATCCATGTAGGTACTGAAAAGGACATCCGAGGCACTCCGCATACAACAGGGCCAAGACAGCAATAGGAGTCCACTTGATGTAGGTTTTGATTTTTGGTTTTTAGAATGTAAATGTAAAAGTTTTTGTAATAGTGGAGTTTGTGTAAGTACAAGAAAATGGGACTCAGGCATGTATATGTACAGGACATTTTAAACACCACTACAGTGGTAATTTTACAAGTTATATTATGATATATGGATTTGTTTATTGAAATGGGCCCACAAATATCAGAAAGTTAAGTAAAAGAGTCTCAGTCTTTGTGTCGCCCCTCCCGCCGCGGGAGGGGGTAGAGGCATGGCAGGTCGAGGCCGTCGATGATGAGTTTTTGTCGATTCACCCTTTGGTAGAGTTGTCCATTGAGCCGTCCTTGTTTGCTTTCGAGCGGGTGGTTGGGCCGTGGATCACAAAGAACCGAACAATTATTGTAAGCCCGGATTCAGTCCGACCCGGATTAGAGATCCGAACCGAAGTTAAGTGCGGGACTAAGTGGGACTCTTTACTGCTTTATCGAGCGTTGGTATATCGAGTCTTATCATTATATCAACATATCATATACAAAAGTCCAAAATAAAGCTACCACTGTAGTGGTGTTTACAGTGTCATACACGATCACGAGTCCCATTTTTATATTCAAAAACTATACATTTACATTCTTGATCAGGCGCGAACCTCGAGTGTGAACCCTGCCGTGTCTTGGCTTTGCGAGAATGCGGAAGATCCTTTGTCTCCTTCTTACGTACCTACGGATTAAAAACCGTGCTAAACTGCGCTTAGTGGGAGACATATATAGTATGCATATACACATTTATATTCAGCATATAACAATAACAAATATCAGAATTTCCATGCATTCGTAATGGACTTATCTGATACTTATGCTTATAACAGGACTTATGTTTATTCGGATCTCGAGTGGGAGTTATAGAGCTTAATGCTGTCGAACTTATAATAGACTTATGTTTATTCGAGGAGCTCGAAGTAGAGATTCTGAGCTTATTCTTATTGAAATACGAGTAGGTATTCTGATTAGGAAACGATACACATTTGTTTACTCTTATTCATCATTCGAGGTTATTTTCATATAACTATGGGAATACAGACAGGTACCTAATAAATGAGTAAGACACAACACAATAAGTATCAGAAGATACTATCTGATCTTGAGTCTTAGTAGCTCGCGGGAGTCTTGGAAATAACTGAGCAAAGTCTTAGTAGCACTAATTATGAGTATTGAAGTCTGCGAGCGAGTCTGAGTAGCACTATTGGAGATCTGCGAAGTACTAAGCGGGGACATGCTGCACGTGAAGTGTCGTAGCGACGGGAGTCTTAGAAGCAACGATCGGAGGCGATGCACGCCCACATCGTGGCCAGTGTCGTGTCATTTAATACTTGGTCTTAGGCATTCGTATGATTATATGTATTCAGAAACTTCCTATCTTTTCATTGGGGCATGAACTTTTCTCCCATCGCTTAATTTCATCCTTTTCTATGCACTTCCAGGTGTCTAAATTTTAACCATCTCGCAAAACTCTTAAGCTTGTTTGTAGGAACCATCGGTCTGAGTGGGGTCGATTACAGAGGGCGTTGCAGTCTTGGGTGGGTGGTATCGGTGCGGATTTTGCTCTCTTGCATCGAGAGTGCGGTCTTTGCTCGAGGGGTGCCGATGGGTTCTGAGCTCTGTCCCCAGAAATGGCAGATTCCACGATTTTCATGCACTTTTCTTCTTAATTCTCTTCTATTCCATTCTTGCGTCAAAAATTAACATGGAATCCTTCGAACAACTCCACAAACATTTTTATTAGCCAAAGAATCCAAGATTCAATGAAGTTCACAAATTCTAAAACCTTGGAATTGTGAAGGATTCCATATCTGTATTATCCAACTAAGGATTTTAAGCACAAACTTCCCTTAAAATCTAGAGAGTTAGGATGTATTCCTAACAAAACCCTAGAGACAGGGAGGAAGGTGTGTATCCAAGCCACACAGCAATCCATACCCAGTGGTTTTTGTACAAAATCATACTGAGATCCATACAATTCCCTACAAACTTCAGAAAATCCATACAAAAAACTCTTAGTTCCATACCTTGGCGATCTCTCTCTATCTTTCCCTCTTAACCTCCTCATTTCGTAAGCCCTTGTTTGGAGACAAAATAACTCATTTTGGTCTCCTCTTTGTTATAATTAAACTTGCCTTTATTTGCTTTTAGTCCTCAACTTTTGCCCATTTGTATTCAAATTTCCCTTTATTTTATTTTGGCCTCTAATTTGTAATTCATATCTTTGATGCCCCTTACGACAAATTACACTTTGTCCTTGAATGCTAGCCACAATTTTCGGGTTTCTAAGTTTCCATTTTTCATATTTAATTTACGAAAACTTCAATTTATACCTACAAAATACCCTAAACATATTGAAAACAATTAGGGTATATTTCGAGGTGTTACAATTATTTCAGAACCGGGTGGTTCAATTGGCCCATTAAATTTCTATACAAAACTAACTTTTATGATGGATCATAAACTTTGAGCTCAACCTACAACATTGGGTCAAGCCCGATTCAATTGCTTATGTTTCCTATTGTTTGAAAAAAGCTTATAAAGACTCTTTAATCTCCCTTCCTTTCCGATGTGAGACAATATGGGAGGAGTTGAAACTTTAAACTTTAAAAGTTAAAACATACAACTTCAACAAGAATCAAATCTAAGACACTCAGGTTCCTAGGTAAGACAACGAACAACGGGAGCAAACTCAATTTTGTTAATTTATTACAATCAAAATGTCAATAAATTTATATATTTAAATATTATGAATGTTATGTTTTCATAAAAGTTAAAATATTAATACAATTATAAAAATGAATAAATAATATTATAAATATAAAATGATATATTTTTAAATTTATTTTATTTTATTTTAAATATAAATTATATATTTATGACATTATTGCTTCCATCGTGATTTGAGTATCGATCTTACCAATGTATCGAAAACTGATAACTTTTCATGTTTAACCCCTATTAAGATTTTTAAAATAGTGGGTAAGACCTTTACCGATAAAATAATCCTTTACTAAGAAAAAGAGATATTCAAACCACTTCCAAGTTGTGGGGGAACCAATGACAAATTAGGCATGAGCATTTATATCAAGGCATGCTCAGAAGTCAGATCCGATGATGTCCTTCCATGACCCCGTCCATTTCCAAGTTGAAAACCCATCAAGGAAATAAAAGAAAATTTGATATATTTCTTCCTTAAAAAAACATTATTCATTTGCATTCCAAATTACATGAGTAGCCTTATTTTAAAATAAACTAACCTAAGATAAAAAATATCAAAATAAGTTTATACATACCATCTCAACATGTGATGCCCCAAATCTCGAGGATTTTATTGACAATCCGTCAATCTGTAAAAACCTGTAGATATTGGGTGCCCCGATATCACACTCATATGTCTCATATATCGAGACTCATTTTTACATATTTAATTTATAATATACAAATATATATAATCAACTATAATCAACAGTCTCTTTACAGTCCCTTTGATACCTAAAGGTGTACATGTTTTGGTTCTACTCGAATATATCTGAGGTAAACAAAATAAAAAACAAGCTGGCTCTCTTTATATGCGGTCCATATGCGGTCGGCCACATCTTATTTGGACACATTATTGCACGAAGAGAAGTCCCACAGCCAGGTGAGCAAAGTCAGCCTGAAAAGTCTCTATAAGGGTTACTCTCCACCTAAGTGCACATGCAATGGTCGCACAAACAAATACACACCCAAGTATAAACACACACGTTTACCTGAATGTCTACATGCCATGAATAAGACTCGACTCCCCATGCCCCATATACCTAGCCCTCATCGGCTCCATTACCCAATGTAAGTGCCAATGGGAAACCAATCCCGAGTCAATCTTGACTCCTATCACACAACCCGAAGTCTATGTGATAAATGTAAAATCTAGTGTGTCTCTTTGGGTAACAGAACTTTTTGAATCACACCGCAAGTCTCTTACACCTTTAGGTATTTTGACTTCTTAGATGAATACTCACGTACAACGATATTCTGACTTTTCACTTGAGGGGGTAACAATCCCTTCTTGCTCTATACAACACACATTATTTATATTTCTTTTTATGCTTGAAACCGTAGGGCTATCTATTTGGCGTCGTCAAAATACGAGCTCACTTACCCACATTCATCAACAATGATGATGGACAATATACTGCTACACCCACCAGTATAATCTGATGTCCTTGGGCATATACGTGCTAATGCCCTTTGCATGTTCTCATGTTACATGTATGATGCACACTACATGGAACATTCTACTCAATCGTACTTCATGCCAAGTACCATGTAAACATATACAATTCATATCCATTCATGTTAATACATTTAAATACACATATATTAACATATCATACACATATTTAGCATGTTATTAAATTTCCAGCAATAACACACAAAAACATTTCACATAAATTAGTCATTCCCGGCCATAAGTCGACCATACTTAACCTCGAAAAATCTAGACTTAGTCCGTAAATTCTAACTTTGTAAATATCACCCGGAAATTCAGCCTGCAATTTCCTGCTCGGGCCATACGTAGTCAGGAAACGCCGGATACAACTTTGGTTCGCAGCGAAGTTAAGAAAACGAGAGCGGGCCCCTTTCTCAGCGTAGTGACCGGACCATTGATCAGCCCATTGGTTTGGATGAGCACTTCATTTTATTAAATTCTAGACTTCACGAGATTTCCATAGAGTCTAAGAACACGTGAATCGAAGTTCGGACGAGAAAGTTATGGTCATCCTAAGTTGGCATTGCCGATTCACAAGGGTAGTGCGGAAATTCGGGCATGCCCCCGTTTTCCATTCTACCCATATTTACTCAATTTCGGGACACCGTGCTTGACCTCGGTGGTGGGAACTCTCTACCAGGTCCTTGACAGATCCCACGATCACACACATCATGGGATTCTTGAAATCAGAGCGAAACCCACTAGGCCATTCTGTGGCACCTAAAGTAGAATAAGCAGAGTGGGAAGACACACCTCTCGTATATGATTCCGTTCGAGCACAATAAGTCAGACCATTGCACAACACTAGTTCGGTTTCCTTCCTCTTCTTTTCTTTTTCTTCCTCTTTCTTCTTTCCTTTCCTTTCTTCCTTCCTTTCTTTTCTCTCTTTCTTTCCTTTCTTTTCTTTTCTGTTCTTCTCCCAAGTAGCTGATCTAGTAGCCTCTCAGTCACACCTGTCTCCCGCCTGACCTCCTCCCTCTTTGGCTTTCCCACACGCTCTTTCTCCTCCTCCACTCTCCTTTCTTTTTTTTTTTTTGCCTTCTTTTTCTTTTTGTAATATCATTTGTAGTTTTTTGATCAGTGGGGGTGAATCACCCCTTCCCGCTGCATGTCCTCATCCCTCGACATATATCACATGATTAGCATTTTGGCATGCCGGGTGTCACCTCTGTGCCATTTGGCACCTCTACTCATATGTCTCCCGGTTTTCTTGAAAAACGTGAAATTTCGACTGTCTCAAAATTTGACAAAATTCTACTAGGTTGCTATATTTCGCGAGACGATTCCAACGGTATGATCCGTTTTGCCATCCGAGATCTAGAAAAATCCCACTTTTTTTTTCTGAACTATTATGACAAATTACCATTTTACCCTTTTTCGCAAAATTTGATTTTTTTTCAAATTTTCACGGGTTTTACACAACATATCAAATATATTTGAAAAAAAAAATGATTATTGAAGTAATCAAGTCATGCCTCTCTAACTTTTTTTTTGTTAGTCTTTTCTTTTTAAACAATGAGAGGTGATTTTTTTTGTCATTCTTGACCTGAAAACACCCATCTACACCTCTTTTTATCTTTTTGTTTCTCAATAAAGTAGTTATTCCACACAAATATAGGTTTATTTGTTTTTCGTGATTTAATCGTCACATTGGTACGCGTGTGATTGTCATTGCCTTCGTGCGCATGTGGTTGTCGTCATCTTGGTGTAGCGTGGTTTGGCCTTCCGATCTCAATATGATGGTTTAGAACTTAAAATTAAGAGTAAAATTGGTGCATTGTTTATTTGTGTTTGATTTATTCAAACGAGCAAAGTATATACGATCAAAGACAAGAAATCAAATCAATGGTCGTTAGTATGATACAGAACTAAAATCATATGTATTTTAGTCACAATAATAACATCAAATGTGTAGACTCAATTATCAAATGTATAGGTTCTGAATTGTTTCATTGTGTTATTAACCTAGATGTTGTTTTATCTTTTATGGTTTTTAGCGATTTTGATTCTATGTTTCGATAGGATAGCCTATTTCAGGCTGGATAAAACCTTAATATCATCTACTTCAAGTGAGATAAAACCTTAACTAATTTTTATTAAACTACTCTCTCCTTCGACTTGATAACATTCAAAGTTTAAATACAAATAAAAATAATGACTCCACTAATTAAATAATCCTAAAAGCTAGCACATTATTGATAGGTTCTTTTCGTACATGCTTTTATATCATTAATCACCTATCAATCATATGCTTTTATGGTGTTTTTGAGGGCTCTAATGCTTAATTTTATCATCTTATGAACTAGGTACATTTTGAAGCAAATAGAGCATAATAAGGGTCAAAAAGATGAATTTCTGGGCCATACCATGACCTTCCATGACTTCAAGCATGCTATGGATGGGTTTGACATCTCTCAATCTTTCCATCGAGTCCAAGATTACCTAATTTAGAGTTCGAACGAAACAGATACGGCCTCATAAAGTCAAGAGAGGAATTTTCAAAACACCACATGCAACAACCCTCAAATTGTGTGCATTTTTAGTCTACCTAATGGCCTCCAATGACTCTAAGCTTGATATGGATAGATTTTAACTCTCTCTTATCTTTCCATAGAACCAAAATCATTGCATTTGGAAGTCGGATGAGAGAGTTACGATCGTTTAAAGTCAGAATGTCAAATCTAAATTGTTGATACGGCAAACCAGAATGTTTGCCGCGACAAAGGATGACGGGCTTGAGCAGCAATATTCGCATTTTTTTTCCTTTTTAAAGGCTCATTTCCTTAGGCACTATAAATACATGTTTTTTAGACTTTATGGGTTCCACTTTGGTGGGAGAACACCCATTCAAGGGTTTCTCTCATCCTAAGCTAGAATCAACCTAGGGTTTTGATTTTCTCTCATTTTACTTTGGATTTGGAGTTGATATTGAAGATCTAGCTACTAAAGGACGTCCTACAGCCTTGGAGCAAAGTTTTGAGAAGTTTTCCACCTTTAATCTGTTTTGTATCTCTAAACTTTACTATTTTCTCATCTCCTTCTCTATTATTGTTGTAATAAACATGATTTTGATGGATTTAGGGGTTGTAATGAGTGGTTAAACATCATCTAGGGTTAATTGTTTAAATTGATGTTTGATTTATATATATTTGAGAATGGTTTTGTGAATATGTGCTTTTGTTGATGTTGGTTAGTGTAGTGCTTGGGATTACTAAGGTTTTGATTAATTAATGCATATTGAGACTTGGGTCTTCAATCCTCTTACTAGGACATCTTTGGTGACACTTGGATTAAGCCATAAAATCTGGTCTAGACTCTCTTAAGGTGTGAACTAATTAATTGGAATGCTAAATAACCTAATCTGTGACGCCCCAAAACCCGGGGGTCCGTTGACAACCCGTCAACCTACGGAATACTCGTGAATGTCGGGTAACTTAAGGCCTTGTTCCACCGAAAATCAGGCGAAGTCTCCTTTATGCGGGAGCTCTACCCAAAGTACATAACCTGTCCCAAACAACATCCTAAGACATATACATAAGGTAAAACATACTTGGGTATCTAACTAATATTCATCAATATACATCACTATATACCATAAGCTTAAGAGTTAATAATTCACTCTTATTTCAAACATGTATTAAAATTCTAAAATTCTAATACACATATCATACATCCTCGCTCCTCAAAGCCTTGACTTTCTTCAAAATCGTCTCTAAGATGAGCACCGTCTCCTCGTACGCTCCTTGTATCTGAAATAATATATTCCCTGTGGGGTGAGCTAATGCCAGTAGTGGAATCACCTAAATAGGTTACTCCCGCTAAGTGCATCACGATGATCCTATGTAAACACACATTCAAGCAAATTCGTGATCCTACTTGAATGTCTAAATACCCCCATTTCCATGTCTGAGTCTTCGCCGACTCCACTTACCTAAGCCATGTATGAGAAAAACATCGTTTAAAAACAAAACTTGTTGTTTTCGAAAATACACTATCGAAGTGTCGGTAAAAATATGGGACTACCCTCCGAGGTGAATGTGTTGGAGAACCTTCCAAAACAATACATGGGCTCCTCCGACGTGTAATTGTAGGACCATCTCCCAACATCATTCTACGAAAAATCATCATGTGAAATTCCTTTCGCAACCATGTTCGTTTTCTTTCCATTTTTCATGTCATGCACACACACTTAACTTCTAGGTTACCCCAGTGCATATGAAATGCATTATCTTAATTTCAACGCCGTGCCACCTTTGTGCTAATATATAAAACATGATATACACTAACATGATTAATCCACACAAGCATGTTATGCAAATTCACAATCCATTACTCCAAGAATTGGCTCACATGGGCTAATTAACAAACACGAATAATTCTTTGAGATTACTCAGCCCAGAGCACATTTTCTCACAAAGTATTTAAGTAGACACTATTCATGTGAGCGGAGTGAAGCCCTCGAGTTACTGTTCACGTCCACTCATCCAACATCGGTTCCACATTGTGAACTTGAAATCCATAATATTAGGCTTTATACACACCCTGTGCAATTTATAGCACAAATTATACCATGAACAACCCAAACAGTCCGTGGACAGTCACGGACTGTCCAAATGGGTTTCTAAAACTTCCACACCTCGGTTCCAAGATTTGGGACCGATCAAACGGCCGTTCAAGGCCTCAAACCTAACGAATCATCAACAAAGTACTTAAATCAAGAGTAAAACAAGTAGGATAAAACCCCTACCTCACGGAGTTTGTCGAAACTCCCTAAAACCGGTACCCACGCGAACCTCTCGCTGCGTAGAACCGCTTTGCTTCTTGCTCCAAAGAAATCCGACGGTCGGATTAGCCGGGATCTTAGAGAGAAGTCACACCTTCTCACTCTAAAAATTAAAAATCCTCACTCACTGCATCTCTCAATCCGTTCTAGCCAATTTGTCTCCTTTTTGAAGGAAGAAGACAACTCTGTAATTTACATTTGTCATGTGTCATTTAAAAATCAAATAATACTGATCCTTGTCTAAGCTTAGATTTTGACCGTGGCACGATCTCGTGGTATGTTTCCATCATCTCTACTCATACAGCATGTATCACATGAGTATATGTTATATGTGACTTTTGTCACATCAGAAGTTTTCGTTTTCACGGCACCTGCGGTGCCTCGGCGATGCAAATTCGGCTTGTCTGGGTCGACGAGTCGACGTGTTAGCTAGATTTCGCGAGATGATTCCAACGATGAAATCCGTTTCGTCATCCGAGATCTAGAAAAATTTTGGGTTTTGACCGAAATTACAATTTTGTCATTTTTCCAAAAATTGGAATTTTCTCGGGTCTTACATAATCAAAGAAGTCTAAGGAATTAGGAATGCCTAGTACTATATGGATTTTATTAGGAGACGCACCTTCCAACCTTATGTGAGGATCAAATGGATCGAGGGGTGATCGATTCGAGCATAGTCCGAGTAGTCTTCTTATATGGACCGACAGGTGACCAATAGGATTCCCAGGGAAAGAACTACTTTAGAAAAGTATCGCATTTAATGACCTAGATGGACCGAAAGGAGAATAGGGAGTTAGTGTAAGAAATCACTACAAGAAAAATGAGAATTAGTGACGAATTTTTAATATGGAAAATAAATTTTGTCGCTAAATATTTATATTAGCAACAAAATTTAAAAATTGTCTCAATATGTATTACATTCAATAGTTCTAGAGACAAAAGTACAATTTTGTCATAATTATATTGATAAGAAATTTGTGTGAATACATTATTCATAAAATAATTGTAAAACATTTGACATTCAGCAATAATTTTTTTGCACAAATATATTTTAGCAACGAAATTTGTCATCAAAGATTTTTATTGCTAAAAATATTATAAATTTTGAACAAATTTGTTTTGTCATATTTATTGCTAGAACACAATGTTTTCATCCATAAATATTATGATTATTTTTTTGTATTATATCAATAACTTAGACTAGATAATGTTATATAATGTTCAAATATATTTATTTTGTAATTTTTAGCTCATATTTTTTTTTTTTTTTATGAAATATAAATTTTATTTCTTATAATAATATATTAATTATAATCATGTGTATCTCTTGCATAAGGATGACAATAAGATAGATTTGAAGTGGGGTTATTCAAAAATAAATTTCATACCCATCTCATTTAGAAAATTATATGGGGTAGCAATGGGTCGAGTGAGCATGGGAAATTCCAAAGTTTAACATTATTTTTTAATTACTTTTAATTTTGTTAGATTCTGATAAAATAGACACATTTTAAATAGTTAAATGTTATAATTGTATAACATTTTATAAAAAAATATCATTATTGTTAAATAACAAAATAGAAATTAAATTAATTTCATTTTAAATTTGTTTCTTATATAAAGGTGATGTGAATTAAAATAATACCCTATTTGCCTCAAGTTTGGAAAAAAAAAACGTAAACTTGTTAAAAGACCTCAAACTTGGATGGAAAAAAACCTAAACACTTCCCATTAAAGCCGAGAGAAGTGAATTGGAAAAAAAAAACTCACCTGTTATCATCACTATCCTTAAATGGTTGAATTTTATATGTGAGGTTAAATGACCTTAAACTAGATTTTGATTGGTATGATCCTTTTTACATGGATTAAAGTCTTCAAAATATATGAGTTATGTTTGAGTGTAAATCTTACACCATTGGTTTGTTTATGGCAACTTTTACATTGATTAGTATAAGTAAACATTAATCTAAAATGTTGGTGTCTAAATTGTATTAAATATTTCTAAATTATATATTATTAATAAAAGAATATTATGAAATTGAATTTTATGAAGAAATACTATGTGACATTGTTGGCTAATTGTTTTCTTACCGACAACATTCATTCTCTTATTTTATTTAGTTACTTGTTCATTTTTCCATTTTCGTATTTAATATAACAAGTTGAGTTGTAAATTCGAAACCTTCTTTTGTTATTGATAGGGTTTGAAAAATAAGGCTCGCAAGCCCACGCGCCGACCCAAGAAAGAGCCCGGCGAAGCACCAAGGCCCACTAGTTGAATCCCAAGGGAGAGGTTTGCCCAATGAGGCATTCGGGCCTTTTCATGACATTCCGGTAGCACCTTTAAGGCCAGCCCGGAAAAGAGAGGTCCGTCCGGCAGCCCCGAGGCCGTTTATGGGAAGTCTCTACGATCTGAGAAAATAGAATAGTCCACTAATAATATATTAAGTCGACCAAATCACCAATAAGGAAAGAAAAGACAATATTAGATCGACATCAAGTAGTTCCCCGATAAGGAAGGAAGATTATCCTAAATAAACTATAACCATATCCTATATACCAAATCAGATACGGACCATAATAAAAATATCCCATCCCGATGGGAATGAATCTTAATTACCATCAATTGGGAGAGCATCTACTATAACTCTGAGGTCACCCCATCGGTGAAGGTACGCTGGAAGCTAACGCCCACTTCTTGTCGCATCCTAGACACCGCCCATAAGCGGTCTATATCTTCTCTCGGGAAGGAGGCCGACTTAGGCATCGGCGGCGGGGGGCAGCGGGCGAAACCCTCGTCGAACCTTTTTCTTTGTTTTTGCAAGGGCGCTACGATCGGAGTGCGCGGATCAGCGGGTCTGGCCGATCCTGCTTTTTAGCCAGACCCAGGCCGGAGCCTGCAGCCAGGCCCCGGCAATCAGAGTCCGGCTCAGCGACCCTGCGCTCGAGCCCGATTACAGTTGAAAAGCATCATCGGTTGGCGGCGGAATGCGTAGAGCAAACGGTTCCTTTATAAATATAAGCGATTTCCGATTCTTGATGGTATGACCACGAGAACCTGGCCGGGAGCAACACTAATCCTCAAGGATGCAAGATCCCATAGAACGCCTTGACGGCCAGAGCCTCTGGCGTGTTAGAAAGCAATGCGAGGCAGCGGCGTATGAGGTGGAAGCACTCCGCCTCACCAATCAGCGTCTGACAGAAGAGTTAGAACAACACCGAGACGGTCAAGCGACCGGGAGGCTGACAAACTCGGAAGGTCATGACATTCCCCATGAAGGACAACTGTGTCGGTCGAAACCACGAAGAATTTGAGCGGCGAGAATCCACGAGGCACGGGAGCACGGACCACGCCTAGCCCCGGAGAGGACGTAAGCAACCCTTGGAGAGCATCGGAGCGAAGTGCGCCATCTCGGCGGGAGTAGGGAACAATCATGGGATCAGAGGTTGAGAACCTCGTGAGCTTCGGCGTAAGGGAGGTAGTAGAGGGCGGCTCGACACTTTATGGATACTTTGGTACATGGCTAGTGCCCTACGTAGGAGTGCTCCTTCCCCCCTTCGGCGAGTTCGGAATGCCACGAGGTGGGCGTTCGATGGCACCCGGGGATCCGTCGATCATCTCAACACTTCTGAACCAAATGGGCTGCGGGTATCGAGATCGGTGCGGTCTGCGGAGCTTCGCTATCACTCACAAGGCCCAGCCACATGTGGTTGATAGACTTCCACAGTCGTCAATGTCCTCATTCGAGAGCTATCCATTGCATTCATCTCACTTCATTGGGCGGGACATCTGAAAGCCAAAGTTATCATCTGTATTGTCGCGAGGCTCGCAGAAAGCGAGGTCTTATGTTCGTGATTCAATGCAGAGTCTCTAAGTAGATATACAGACGAAGTTCGCGATCACCCGTTCATGGCTGGCAGGGATCCGGTCGAAAGATTTAATGTTTTCCATCTCGAAAAAATCCCCCGAGCAAATGAGGTGCTCTTCCTGAGAAAAGAGCGGGTCGGACAAATGACGAGGGCCAAAGGCCCCGAGAAGCGACGGGAAGGATCTCAAAGAAAAATGGAGAAGCGGTCTCAGGCGTGGAAACCTCGGAGATCGTGCAGGTCCACCGCGTCAGAAGCGATGGCGTTACGCCTCGCCGCTTCACCCCCACGGCGACCTCAATATCACAGGTCCTGCATGAAGTACAAAACGAACAGTTCCTGAGATGGCCAACTCAAATGAAGTCAGACCCCGCAACAAGAGACAACTCCAAATACTGCGAGTTCCATAGGGACTACGGACACCGCACGGACTACGCATGGCTTCGAGAAATAAATTACTTAATATGGCGCGGATACCTCGGCCTTCATATCCGAAAATCGAGGCTCGAGTCAAGGCTCGGGAACCAAACCTCGTCTCAGTAACCACTACCTCGCCAAATGACGACTTAGCACCAACAACCCCTTGGTGAAATCCAAGTAATCTCAAGAGGATTCGCAGGAGGAGGGGAATCTAGCTTAGCACGGAGGCCCTTTCACAGCGGCATCGAGCCCCGATGGAGGTAACGGAAATACAAGCGGTCATCTAAGCTACCACGACTCGACCGTCAATCACATTCTACGACTGGTCTGGAGGTGCGACACCCACCATGGCGGCCCACTTGGTAGTTCGCGCGGTGGTAGCGATGCCGCAGTTCATCGGGTCCTGGTGACAACGGGAGTTCGGTGACATCATCTTACGGCGTCGGTAGCCGATAAGATGGGCATACGAGGAGAAATTTGGGGCGATCGCCTTCATCTGCGGGGTTCTGGAAAAATTATTACCTATAGGCTGTCTGTTGGTACTCACCTTGGGAGATCCCCGTGTCGGCGACGACCCGCAATGAGATTTCGTTGTAGACGCCCCGAGTGCCTTACAACATGTTCTTGACGAGACCGTCTCTCAATGCAATAAGGCCATCCCTCCGCGTACCACATGATGATCAAGTTCCCTGTAAGCGAATTAGAATGGTTCGAGGACAAACAGTGTGAGTGCTACTCGGTGTCCGTGAAACAAAAAAGTTGGCCCGACATATACGGATGAGCTTGGCTATGCGTGAAGAGGTGTTCACGGGCAGAGCCATCGAAGAACTAGAACGTATTGGGCCAATGACTGGAGCATCTACGCCTATATCGGATCAGTATCGGAGGCCTCAAAAAACTCCCTTATCCAAATTTTAAAACAAAACAAAAGATGTCTTCGCGTGGAAGCGAGACAGAGATATGGGAGAATCGATCCTCACATTAATCACTCTCACAAGGCTGAGCATTCTGACCATCCTTGAAGCGATCAAGCAAAGAGGGGGCTTCGCTCCCGAAAGGCAAAAAAAGCCATCAGCGAGGTGACAAACTCCTGAGGCGGGAGCCGATCGGGAGGTAGAATCATCTTTGGTGGTTTAGCGATGTGGTACTCGTCGAAAAGCCGATGGCTAGTGGCGACTCTACGCCGACTTCATGAGGCATCAGCGGCATGCCCGAAGGATGGTTTCCCTGCGCCCACGAATCGACCTGTCGTAGATGCCGCGCTGTTGGACATGAACTTCTACAGAAGCTTTATGGTGCATTCTCCGACTACAACCCGGTCGGTATGCACCCATGCGACGAGAAAAGACCTCGTTCGATCACGGCGTAGGGAGCATTATTTATCGTGTAATCTTAGTTGACTCAGCGAAGTTTACATATGGAAGGTTGGTGAATCGGATGTTTGAGAACCAGTGGAAACACGACTATGGAGGTGTACATAGATGACATGCTAGTAAAATCCACCTCAGTTGGGCTCCATATAGACCATCACAAATCAGGCGTTCGGATCTTGAGAAACCCAACATGGCTGAACCCGGCTAAGTGTGCCTTAATTATCGGTAGGGAAATTCATGGGTTTCACCAATAGTCCCAACCCAGAGAATTGAAGCAAATCAGGACAAGATAGGCGTACTCGACATGCCTTAGCCGTCGAAACATAAAGGAAGTTCGGCGCTGACGGGAAGGATTGTTGCCTGCCATAGGTCGTATCAGGCAAGTGAAATGCCCAGGCCTTTGCTGAGTTGAAGGCCTTTCAATGGAAATACGAAGTGTGAGGAAGCATTTCAGCTTTGAAAACATATTTGAGCTCCCTCCCATTCTAAGCGAGTCTGCGAAGGGAGCTCTGTATGCACAGTAGGTATCAGTTTCTCAACCAGTGTTGTCCTCGTCAGAGATAAAGAGCAAGTACAACATCCAGTTTACTATTGCAGTCGAGCTTTGAGAGGTGCGGAGGAGAGGTACCCAAAGATGGAAAAATTAATTTTGGCCTTGGTAACTACAGCTCGGAAACTCCGCCCTTACTTCCAGGCTCACACCATAGAAGTTCCAACGGAATTCCCAATGAAGCAAGTGTTACATAAACCAGAAGTCTCCGGAAGGCTGATGAAGTGGGCCATGGGAAGCAGCTAGTTCGACATCGGATACAAGCGCTTGCAATAAAAGGCGGGTCTGGCGACTTCGTCATGGAATTCAACTGCGGCCGTGAGAAACGCTCAGATAATGACGACCTCCCCCATGCGGAAGTTCTGCGTAGATGGAGCCTCAATCTGCAGGAGTGGGCGGTGCGATCGACCTCTCGAGAGAATAGATGTTGATGCGCTTTTTCAGTTAGTTCGAGCCTCGACAACGAGGAGTGAAGGTATGAAGTGATCATAAGCGGGCCTCGGCCTCGCTCATTCCTTTGGAAGTTGACCCCGACTAGAGCCTGCGGTGACTCCCGTTTGGTAGGCAGATAGAAGATACCTACGAAGCTAAAAGCGGGAGGATAATCCTGTATCTCAAAAGGTACGTGATTTATTAAAAAAATTAGGTAGCCGGTTCAAGTCGGACATATCCCGGAAGCGAAACTCGGAAGGCGGCGCCAGCGAGTTATGCTTGACCTCACGGGAAGATCTCGGTGGATCGACACGTCGAATGCCGGCGGCCACTCTGTTGATCTCACGTGACGTAAGAGTGATCGCCTAGGTCGAGTCGAAGCCAGGATTGGATGGACCCATCTGGGATTATATAATAGACGGAGCGTCTGCCAGCGACCGAAAAGCGGCTCGCGTGGGGCGAGTGCGCGGTTGTCGCAATCTGGGAAGCTTTATCTGGCGAGGATTCTTCACTCATCCTTAAATGCATCGGAAAAACATCGAATCGTCTTAGAGGTACCGGTATATCGGGTATATCGGAGCTTCGAGCACTAGAGAAAGTCTTAAAACGAGATGCCTCTTGGCTCTGATACTCGAAAGGCCTTGCCAGGCTGATCGGCTGAATTTGCGGGGAGCACGCGAATCTCCGCGCCTCTGCCGGAGGCCCTTGACATCGATCACAAGCCCAGGCCCTTCCAGCAATGGGGTTTTGATATTTCAGGACCTCTTGCTTTTCAGGAAAGGGCCAATGTAAGTCATCATCGTCGCGGTAGATTACTTCACCGATGGCGGAAGCGAGCCTCGCTACAATCAAAACAGAGAAGATACAATTTTGTATAGCGAGACCATCATATGCAGTTAAATCCCAAAGCCACGAGTGAGACCAGCCCGGAAACAATTTGACAACGCCAAATTTAGAATTCTGTCTTTGAGCTCGGAATTAAATTATTACTCGTCTGACACATCAGTCTAATGGGTGGTAAAAGTCACCATTAGAACCATAAGAACGTGCAAAGACCAAAATTGGAAGATCTTAAGGGAAAGTGGGTGAGCCACCTCCCGAAGTGCTATGGGAAACTGGGACGATCTGAAGTGTCTTGGGAAGCTAAAGTTCAAGCCACTGGCCTTTGCCTTTGAAGCGGTAGCCACGCGAGATCGGATTAAAGTCCCAAAGATCAGGTTACCGCGGTTAGACGCTGTGTGAGGCTCTCCGTCTAAATTTGGATCTCTTGGGTAAACGAGAGCAAGTACTAAGGCGTGGAAATTT
This sequence comes from Tetrastigma voinierianum, assembly GCA_016808115.1. Lineage (NCBI taxonomy): Eukaryota > Viridiplantae > Streptophyta > Magnoliopsida > Vitales > Vitaceae > Tetrastigma > Tetrastigma voinierianum. The sequence continues at coordinate 563,386 of JAEQBH010002079.1, forward strand.
GCACCAAGAGAGACGGCGAGTACTCTGACCAAAGAGTCAAACCCGGGAGCTACGTAAGTGTGGTCTTAAAAAGTTATTGCGACAAGGGAAGAATCCGGCGCATGGGAGGTGGTTTATTTGGGAAGGCCCTACATCATATCTAGAGTCGTCGGACCGGGCAATTCTGAGCTCTATGAGAGGAGGAAGAATTTTACAGCGTGCACCGGAGCGGAACATCTTAAACATTTTTATCGATGTAGACCTTGGTTTGTAATCTTAAATGGAGATTTATCAATTTTCATTATTAGTTCAAGCAGATTCCTTGGTCATTTTATTCGACGTCGCCAAACCTTCCAGAACATATAATCTTTCGGGAAAAATTACATTACCGTAGAATGAAAACTCCTGGGCAAAGAGAAAAAATCTCTCTTTATTCCAATCGGATTACATTCGATTTACAATCGGTGGTGTCATGATTATCTTGAAACCTCGAGTACAAGCGGTTCCCAAAAAAAAAAAAAACTTGAGGGGAAGAAAGGAAAATGGGAGGAGAAGACCGGAAAGGTGGGAAATAGGAAGACCGAAGGTGGAAAAAGGGGAGAAGAAGAAAGGGATGGAAGAGGTTTGTGGAAAAAAAAAAATGGGAGAAAGAGATGTGGAAAAAAGATGAAAAAAGAAGGAAGAGAGGAAAGGAAGAAAGAAGAGCTTAAAATGGAGAAAGGTGTGAAATGCATCGCCTCCCGAATCTTGCATTCACGACGAAGCTAGGGAATACTTTTTGACTCCATAAAGGAGACTAGGGAAAAACACAACTCCACAAGCAGAAGTTCGCAAACCTGACTAGAATCTTGGTGGATCCGCCCGAGCAACGAGGTGTCGACGCTTCATCTACTTGGTTACGTGTGCCTTTAGAAGAAGTAGAATATACAAAGTGTAAACTCCATGCAATGAAGCCATACATTTATAAAGAAGGCCAGCCTCAAAAGTCACGAGCGTTCCAAATTCTCTCCTCATCAGCATTAAAGGCGTTCGCACCTTTCCGAAAATGATCGGTCGCGCGCGGCGTCACTTTAACGGGATGCGTCTACTGCGCCACGGTCGAAGCTACGAGTCCGTCGGCCTCGAACTACATACGCCACTCGGCATGGCGCCCGGGCCAAACTCACTTTAAAGTTCGTCTACTGCGCTTACGGAGTCACGCTACGAGTAGTCGGTCATTTCGGTACATCGCCGCTCATTATCGCGCGGGCCAGCGACCTTTGCGAGTTGTCCACTTCTGCACAGTCCACGCTTCTGAGAGTGAATCCAGCTGGGCTACGCCGCCACTCGACCGCCGCGTCGAACCCGGCTCACTTGCCAGGTGTCTGCCGATCACGCGGTGGATCGGCTCGAGCTCATGGCCACTAGGCTATAGCGTCCTGAGCCCAGCAACTCACTTTAACGAGTTCGTTTACTCTGCGCACGAGTCACGCTACGAGTCGGTCGGCTCGGGCTTCCGCCGCCGCGCTCAGCTTCCGCCGCCGCTCGGCTTCGCGGCGCTCGGGCCCGGCTTTCGACTTTGCGAGTTAATTTCTTCTGCCGCAGTCACGCTACGAGGAATTCGAATCGGCTCGAGTTACATCGCCGCTTTCGGCCGCCGCCCGAGCCAGCGGCTCACTTCTTGGTTCTTCGTCTATACGCATGGGAGTCACGCTACGAGTCGGTCGGCTCGAAATTGCTCATCGCCACTCGGCTACGCCGCCCTTTCGGCCACATTGCGGAGCCCGCGGCTCACTTTGCGAGTTGATCTGCGCACGAATCCATACGAGGAATTGGTCAGCCAGACTCGTAGTCGCCGCCGGCCCACGGCGCCCGAGCCGGAAGCTCACTTTAGCAGTGCGTCTACTGCGCACGAGTCACGGCTACGAGAGTCGGTCGGCTCGAGTTGTCGCCCTCGGCTACATACGCCACTTAGCCGCAGCGCGAAGTCCGCAGTTCACATAGGCGAGCTCTGCGGGGCGTAGCGAGCTCTTCCCGGTAATCCGCGTTGCCAGCTCTGACCAGTGCATTGGCCAGCTCACGCGGCCCGATCCGCGTGAAGAGTTCACGCCGGCGAGCTCGCAGCGAGTCGCGTGGCAAGCTGCGCGGCGATCCCGTTGGCGAGTTCACTAGGCGAGCTCCGCAGCGGGGCGCGCGTGAAGAGCCACGCCCGTGATCCGCGTTGGCGGGTTCACCTGAAGCGAGCTGCAGCGAGTCCGTAGGCGAGCTGCGGTCGCGTGCGAGCTGCGCCCGGCAATCCACGTTAGCAGGTTCACACAGATAGGCTCTACCCAACGGAGTCACGCGAAGCGAGCTCTACGCGGTGCGTGTGGCGGCGACTGCGGTACCATATTGGCGAGTTCATGACGACTCTGCCCAGGTCGCGTTGACTGGCAATGCGCCGGCGGTCCGCGTTGGCGAGTTCACATAGGCGAGCTCTACCCAGTCGCGTGGCGAGCCACGCCGGAGTCGCGTTGGCGAGTTCACGCAAACGAGCTCTACCCGGCGAGAGCGGCCAGTGGCGAACCGCCGGCGGTCCGTTTGACAAGTTCACCTGAAGCCGAGCTCTGCCCAGCGAGGTCACATAGAGCGAGCTCGCCCAGCGGTGCGTGGCGACGCCTTGGCGGTACGTTGGCGGGTTCACATAGGCAGGCTCTACCAATTCGCGTGGCAGGCACGCGTGATCCGCGTTGGCGAGGTTCATAGATGGCTGCGCCTTGGCCAATTGCATTGGCTTCTGCCCGAGTCCGTTGGCGAATTCACATAGACGAGCTCTACCCAATAGTTCGCATTGACGAGCTGCGACTCCCGTTGACAGGCTAAACCCGTTTCTTTCCGAGGCCATGGCGCTGAGGCGATTCGGCTGAGGGCCTTTCGGTAAGCCAATTTAGTAGCTCACGTTGACAAGCTCGGCCATTCACATAGGCCATGCGGCCTAAGAGTCGAGTTCAAGCGCCAAGCAAGTCATCGGCCGAGCCTAGTAGCTCACTTTGTGAGTTCATCCACCAGTAGAGGCCATGCGGCTAAAGTCAATCCAGCTCGAGCAGTGACCCGTCTGTGATGGCGCTCAACGTCTCAACTCATGCGCCTAATTCAGATCATGCGGTGAAATCGATTCAAATTAAGAAAACGTCCAAAAGAGCACAAGTAGAATTGACATGAATGGTAAAATTAGTGGCAACTGTGAGCCAGAGCTCATGTGTTTGGGGCCTGACGACAACACATAAAAAAAAAAAAAAAAAAAAGTGCCAGCCTGCGACATCGGGCGGGCGGAGGCTGGCGTCGGAAGGAGGCGGACGGTGAGAGGGGTGGGCCTCGGCGGGGGTGCAGGCTCTCCGGGATAATGGGTGAGAAGGACCCTCATCCTCCTCGTCCTTTGGAAGGTCAAGTTAAATTCTGGCAGAATGGCGATGACCTTCTTCTGAAAGCGAATACCTAGCAACCCACATTGATTCCACGGAAGCCTCGTCTTAGGCTTCCAGCTAACCGTCATTGGGCCACCAAGGTTATTCTTGCGTGGAATGACCGCGACATCCTCATTCAGTGCCCCACCGGTGATCGCCTCGTTAGCCTCGCGGCGAGGCCTCGTCCAACAAGCGTCATCTTATCACGAAGATGATCTTTGATGCCTGGCTCTTCATCAAGGCCTCTGCAGGAACCAGCCTTGGGACGTGAGGAGTTTGTCCCTAACAGCCAAGAGGTTAAATCTTGGCGTTTGGTAAAGTCTCTAGCCTCCATCAAATCGTTTGCAGCCCTCCATTCATCAAAAATTTACAAGAAATGCTGGCCCCAATCGCCTCATTTTATTAAATTTCAGTCTTTTCCTACCCTCGGCGACATGACGGGCGTGTCATCTTTAATCCCGGTTTGACTAGCTGCTTTACCAGTCATCGTTACTTTTTGACCTCGGCTGACATCAGTTCAGAGAGGAAGTACCCTCACTTATCTTGCTTGACCTTTTTGTATGTTGCGTTTGGTTTGGCCTACGGCCAAACCAGCCAGATAAGTGTGCACCTAACATAGAATCAACCTTGATCCAGGGTGAGACTGACTGAATGGAATCAAATATGACAGGTCTGGAAGGAAACTTGCGAATGACCCACGAAGGGGATGAGGTGGAGCCTCATCAATGGCAGCAATGAGCTATTAGTTGGTCTTGAAGTGAATGGGGCTTAGCTCCTGATGCAGTTGAGTTGTAGTGAAGTCCTGGAATCACCTGGGTTGTAGATTCGACTCATTTATTTGCTTTTCCACGCTGAGAAGCGATCTATCTGCCGTGGGTTCAGGAGCGGTGTTAGCGATAATCATTAGTTTATCTTTATTTACCAGGAAGAAGGTTCATTTGGCGAATGAATGGGACGAACTCAACTATAGATCGAACACAGGGCTGTATCCGCTCAGTTCTAGACGAGTGGAAAGGAAAAGATGAAGATCTTGACTTTGGACTTTGTTAAAGCCGGTGGTCTTCTATCGTAGAGTCAGTTGCCCCGGCTTCCGCTCAGAGCCAGGGGACACCCCATCCATGGACAGCAGGTTCCTAGTGGTTAGCAGCGAGGCTGTGGAAAGTTTCATGGTAGAATGGTAGAATCTCGAAGCAGTGAAGCGGTGGACCTCGAACTGAAGGGCCCCGGGAACATCCAGATTGATCGGCTGGCGCCAGGGCGAGAGGCCTTTCCAGTGCGCGCTGACTCTGCGCTGTCTTCCCGACGAGATCAATCACGGCGCCACTTAGCGCCTTCAGGCGGTGCGAGATCGGGGCCTGCCCGATAAGCGGACATAAGTTCGCGACGAAGCGGAATAAACGCCACGAAGTTGCGGTGTTCCAGTGCGGGCGCCGGGTGTCATCCTTGTCGAGAGGGTCATGCCGGTTCCGTCGCGGCGAAAAAATAGCGTCCCTTCCACGGCTGTGGGAGGAGGAAAATCGAGGAGATCACGAGGAGCCGGGCGCTGAAAAAATAAAGAAAGCCCTCCGGATGTCCTTGAATGTAAGGTGAAGAAAGCGGGGCTATCTTTGGGGACATCGAGTCCCACGTCCCTAAAAACTAAGCGAGGCTAACCAAAATACTAACCATTGTGAGAAACGACTTGGCGGGACACACATTAATCTTCTGAAACCTCTTTTATGAAGGAGTGCGGAGGAGCGAGCCCAGTTATCGAAGGCCGCCGAAGAAACACATCCTAGGCACGAGACCACATAGAATTGAAAGCGTCGAGAGGACCACACCGACGCGAAGGAGGCGATAACGTCACGGCAAGATGGCTTTATAGAGGACGGACCTTGCTGAGTCCCACAGTTAAGCATGCTGACGCGGATCTCGGATATTGAGACCCCGAGTGTTGTCGGGTTCACTTTCCCCTTGCCTTGTCTAGGGAAGAGGGGCTCGGGAGGCACCTGTGCCAGCCAAGCGGTTGGAGACACCACCGAGTTCATCTAGGATATCAATGCTTGAAGAAATCACCATCGATACGCGGGAGGAAAAAACGACCGGACCCGATGAAATTGGATAATGAAACAAAATTCAACCAACCCAAAACAAAATATCTGCTTGAGAAAATCAAGCCAAGATCATTGGACCCATAGAATAACAGATAAAACTACTTTAAAACTTAGACAGAGGCGCTAAGAGAAGGAAATAGAACTCATTAAAAGGCAAATAAAGGTCAGACAATGGCACCTGAGACGGAGGATATCTAGTAAAAACAAAGGAACTAGGAATGGAAGAAATGGCGAAAACCGAAGTGTGATTATCACCAAGACAAATAATGACCAAGCCTTTAACTAATCAATACGAAACTGGGACCATGGAAATTGCACCGATCAGAAGCGTTACGATATACGTCACGCGTGCAAGAAATTTGAGAAGCGGTGATAGGGTTTAGAAAAATAAGGCTTACGGCCTGCGAATAAGAAAGAGCCAATGAAGCCACGAAGGCCGCTGTAGTTGAATCCCGAGAAGTTTGCCATTTAAGGCATTACGGAACCTTTACGCGGCGGTATTCCGACCTTTTTAGGGCGGCAGAAAAGAGGTCAATCCTCTTGGCTGGCCATTATGGGAAATCTCCAGAGTCTGAAAATAGAATAGTAGTAATAATATATTATTCCTTGAAGTCATTTAAATCTCACCCGATAAGGAAAGAAAGACAATATTAGATCAGCATTGTCGGATTCCCCAATAGGAAGGAAGATTATCCCAGAAATAAACTACTCTTTCTATATCCTATCTTAAATCAAATCTAAGACCACCAATAAAAATATCCCATCCAATAGGAATGAATCTCTTAATTACCATCGATTAGGAGAACATCTACTATAAATACAAGGGTCACCCCATGGTGAAAATGCGCTGAGCTAACGCCCGCTAAATGCGCATCCCTGGAACTGCTTAGCCTTCCTAAGCGGTCTAAATCTTTCGGGAAGAATGGCTTAAACATGGACGGCCACGTAGAGCACCTCGCGAGGCTCCCCTTCTTCTTTGTTTTACGGCGAGGGCGCTCACGATCAGTGCGGATCAACGTGCGGCGATCTGCTTTAGCCCGGGCAGGCCGAGGCCTACGGCGGCCCGCCAGCAATCCCGGTCGGCCCGACGGCCCTACGCGCCAATGGAGTTCGTTTGACGTCGTCGATTATAAAATATGCCTGTGTTTATCTATGACTAAATAAAATACGATTTACCAGTATAACACTCATCAATCTCAATATATATTAAAGTTATGATTTGCCTTCATCAATTAAATATACAAGTGAACCAAAATTGTATGCAAACAAAAAAATCTTATCTACATTAAATACACACGTGGTTGATTATAAGATATAAATGATTTTTAGGTCTTTAGCAAAACAAAAAGCATACTCATAATGAATGCAATTTAAATATTTTATTTACTATTTCATCATGTTGACATTCAAATTTATATACCACTAAAATATCACATTTCATATGTCAATATTCCACATTTAATGTGTTTATGTTACAAGTTATTAAACTACTTTTGAATCAAAATCACACATGAAAGTTTTATTATCACCCTCAATCAGGTCTTCTTTCCTCAATTGGATCTTCCAATTTATGGTCATAATTGAACCAAAAGTCAAATACAAGCTTCCACAAGTGCGAGGACTACAAATTTGTCTGCAATTTCATTGTACAAACAATTAGATGAAAATAATGATACATCGATTATCATAACTCATTATTTACTCTCAAAATATCGAGCAATCATCATGGAAGAATTTTGAATCTCATATCGTATAATTAATTTTTTAAAAAGTACACATATAGACTCTTTTCAAAATATCTATCAAAATTGCTTTCCTTTTGTTTTTTAAAACTGAATTTACCAACTACGGTTTTAAAAATTTACCTTAAAACTGCAATTGGTGAATGCGGTTTTAAGGTTGATTTTCAAATCCGAGGTTGGTAAATATGGTTTTGAAAAGTAAAAAGAATAGTTTAGTGAATATTTTGAAAATGAATTATTTTGACTCTAAACTCAAGAATTTTAGTAACTTGATACCAAATTTACATCCAATCTCTATCAATCTATATAAAAAATATATGATAGACACCTATTCTTTTATCTAATATTCTTTAGTGGATCAAATATAAAGAAAAATAAATTCTAAATAATATGTTTGAAATCTTGAATAAGATTTAGAAAGGAGAAAACTAACTTTAGACATAAAGTAAAATTATAAATAAAACTTAAAACCTTAAATTTTGGAATTTTTTTTTCACATTAATGAAATAAGAAAAGTAATTCATTCTCAAAGTTCAACCAAGCCATTTCATTTGTTTATATAGTCTTATCTTTATTCATCTATACCTAAGTATTGATGAGTAAAACATGTTATATTCAATGTTGTTTTAGGAATTCTCAAAACAAATTATTTTCTAAATCGGTACCCTTATTTGTTTAAGGCTAGTACACAAATATGGACTATTGGCTTTAAGAAAATGGAATAAATATATTAGAATCACCGTTAATTACTAACTTCTAGTTAAGCTCTAATTTTATTAGGAACAACTCTAAAGCATGACATCAAAGTAAAATCTATGGACTCTTTTATCACCGAAGGAAATATTATACATTAATTCATCAAATTTAAAAACTAAATTTCACACATAAATTTCACATTTGAAATTATGGAGAATTATAGGAACTCAAACAGAGATTGTTACTTGAGATACTTGAGCTATAAGAATTTCTTGCAATACTAAGTTGAATGAAATTATGTCATTCATCCCTATGCTAACTTGAATTCACAAAAATAGTGTGAAACCCCGAGAAAATCTAATTTTTCTGAAAAAGGGCAAAATGGTAATTTCGATCAAAATCCAGAATTTTTCTAGACCTTGGATGACGAAACGGACTTCACCATTGGAATCGTCTCGCGAAATCTAGCTACCACGTCAAATTCATTTGACCCGGTGAGATAGTCGAATTTGCACGCTTTTTCGAGGCAATGAGTGAAAAGTGACACTTTACACATCGAGTGGCTCGCGTATGCCACGCAGGTCAGGTGCAGAATGAGTAAACTTGAGCTCAAGTGTGGGGCCCACATGGACATGTGTCATCTCCTAATTGGAGGAAAATCTAAGGTGGGTGGATAAAGTGAATAAGGTAATCCTATCAACCAATGAAAATCGATACGTAAGTGCGATATAGACAAAAGGAGAGCTTTCTTCTCCATTTCAATGGATCCGCAAAGGGAGAGAGAGGGAGAGAAAATTTTGAAAATGGAGGGTTTTTAGAGAGAGAAAGTGCACTCTTCAGATTTCCCGGCTCGGACCGCCGATTCGTGCCTGCCAAGAAGCAACGCTGTTCCACGCGGCAAGGCCACGCCAGGCACCGGTTTTGTGGAGTTTCGACAACTCCAAGAGGTAGGGGCCCTCTCTCCTACCTCTATTGTTCGGTTTTAAGAGCTTTGTAAATGATTTAGAGTGTTTGATACGTGAGTGTAATATTTGGCCTGGCCCCAAAACTCGGGATTGAATTGCTGAACATTTGAACCTGTTGAAGCAAATTCACTCTGACCGCTTCAGGAGCCAGGTTATAATTTATGCAATAAATTATGGTTCTGTGTGGTCATTCGAAATGGCCATGGGATTTTGCCCACAGAGTGGAACCAATGGTTGGTGAGAGGGTCGCCCACCCGATAGCCCATCGCTCGCTCTTGGGACCGCAAAATAGTCCCGCTGTTTATGGACAGAATGGCCTACAAAGTGCTGTGAAGTAAAAATATCGTCAAAATGAATTTCCACGGAATTGGGTTGAAATGAATTGTTAATGCATATAATTAAATGTGTTAACATGATGTTGAATTATATAAAAATATAATTGTGTGTGAGCCATTGGAATTGAATTATCAATTAGCCCATGTGAGCTAATTTTGATGTTATTGCCATGAATAAATAACATGTGGTATGTGTGTGAATTAAATGTTGTTAATATATGCATAATTGATATATTGGTACGAATAGCTTGGAATGGGCATAATGCATTCCATATGCACCGGGCAATCTTAGAACGATAGTGGAGTCCAAGGACATGAAAGAAAATGAAAGAAAAATGAATGGTTAGAAAGGAATTTGATGAAGATTTCTCCGAAGAATCATTGAGAGTTGTCCAATGTAGCCATCCTTTATATCGAATTCCATGACTCGGCATTTCGAAAAAAATTTACTCAAAGAATTCACTAGAGGGTAGTCCAATACATTTACCGAACCAGGTGATGTTTCAAGAACAAAACCTTTGTTCTTGAAACGGCGTTTTCTCGCATTCGCTGTAATGCTTGAGGGAGCCGTTGAGGGCTCGAGAAGTGGAAAGGGTGAGCCACATTCTCATCCACATCACGTACATTCAAGTAGGATCATGCATTTTCTTGAATGTGTTTATGTTGAATCATTACATGTGCACTTAGCGGAGTAACCCTCAGAGGAAATTATCACTATTTGGGTATCAAGCCAATTCTCACGAGGGAACATTATTTCGTATGGTGGACTGAGCCGTGAAGACTCGGGCCACTAGAGGTCGACATTTCTTAGAAGAAAGTTTGATTGCGGCTTTGATATTTTTTTTAGAAACATGCATTAGAATTCTAAATTTTAATATATGTTGTATTAAGAGTGATGTAATCAACTCGAACTATCGGAACATAGTTATTACTCTTTTGGCGGGTATTGATGTATGGGCCCAAGTGGCCATTTTTTTTACTGATGTATGGGTCTCATCACGAGACTCTGCTTTCCACGGGTTAATGTGTTGTCAAATGCACTTCGGGAAATGGGGGCACAGCCTTGGTATCGAGCCAAAGTAAACGACACTGAGCTCTGGTCAGAGCTAGCATAATGAGTACATAGGGCTCGAGGGACTCAAATAGCCATACTATTATAGTGCAAGAGCATTACAAATCGTAGCTCATTAGGTTTAGGTATGTGATTACCAGTAAAATAAGGGATGATTAGAACACTGCATGCATTGTGTTTTATGTGTGCTTAGGTGTATGACATGATGTGTTGTATGTATCAGGTGTCAGATGCTTAAGTAGTGGTGCATAAGAGAAAATGTTGAACATTAGGGTTAAGAAAACATAACCCCTAAGTTTGAGAAAAAGTTTGTTTGAGAAATTTCAAAGGCACAGTTCGTAAATAAACACTTTTTTTTTTTCCGGGATAAGAGCTCCAATGAATACGAATATAATCTGCTGGTGGAATTCCGAAAATTATTCAGTTAACAAGAAAACAATAAATTTAACTATTAAAATTTTTGAGTCAGATAAATCGTGACAGAAGACTCGAAAATTCCAATCTTCCAAAAAGGCAAAATAGTAATTTCCGGTCAAAATTCAAAATTTTTCTAGATCCTGACGATGAAATGGATCAACTGAACTCAGTCTCGAACTAGTTACCACGCCGACTTCTACCACCCGAGATGTTTGACTATGTTTTTCGAGGCACCGGTGTCGAGAGCCAGATGACGGCTTCAGATACGTGATGTGATTAAAGTCACCTACTACATATACCCATGTGACACATGTCAAGATTTAGCAGTAGAGGGACGCAGTGGATGGCTGAAATCAGGTCACTGTCAAAATCAAGAAATGACATCAGAACATCAACGAACGGTATCAAAGACAAAATTTGTACAATGATTCTTTTTCTAAATGAAAGGACCAAACGCAAAGGGCTGGAATTTTGTGCAATAGGTTGATTGAGGTTTGTAGAGAGAAGGAGCTCATTCTCTCTAGATTTCTCGGTCGTTTGACCACTCACTGACTGAGCAAGAAGCAAGCCATATATCGCACAGGCTACGCGTGACACCGATTTGGTGGAGTTCAACAACTCCAAAGAGTAGGACCTTTCCTACTGGTGGTTATTTTTCGCGGCAACATGTAAACTGCTATGATTGCTCAGCTCGATTGAATGATGAAAGATCTCGTCCACCAATATGAGGTGTCCCATTGTCAGTGGCCTAATGTGCCACCCTCAGTCTAAATTGCCCACGACAATGACATGATTTTGGGTGCGACTTTATGATGTCGAGAGTGATTCAAAATGAATTATTAGGAAAGTTTGTTAATTAGCTCATGTGAGCTAATTTCGTGTTATTGATTGTGAATTTGAATAAATATGATTTATGTGATTAATTGTGTTAGTATATACATGTTTTATATATTAGTAATGAAGGTTGGATTGTGACATCAGTGATTCCATACGCACCCGGGGCAACCTGCATTATTGGGGAGCGAGCTATTTGATAATGCAAAGAAAATAAATAAGGAAAATGTTTAGAAAGGAATTTTAAGGAAGATTTTCCAAAGAATTTCGAGAGTCAGCCCAAATGTATCACTTCTTGACAGGACCATGACTGCTTTGAAAGTATCCAAAGAATTCACTTCGGAGGGTAGTCCAATATATTTACCGAATCTCGGTAGTAAGTTTTCGAGAACCAAAAGCTTTTGTTTTGAAAACTGTGATTTTACTCACATTTGGCTTAGGCATATGTGAGGGAGCTCTGCGGAGGACTCGTGACATAGGATCGGGCATGTAAGTACATTCGAGTAGTTCGTAATCATTGATGTGATTGTTCTCACATGACACAAAGACTTAAAGTGAGTAAACCCGCAGGAAATTATCACTACTGGCTTTGCTCAATTTTGTTTAGGATCACTATTTCGTGCACAGGAGGTACAGGAGGACGACGCCTCACTAGAGGTCAAAGGAAGAAAAGCCAACAGGGGCTTTAGTAGACTTTGTATAACATGTATTAGAAATTGTATATTTTAATATATGTTGAATTAAGAGCGATTTATTAACTCAACTATCAGAGGTAGTTGATGTACTTTTGTGAGACAGCAAATTTCCAAGTGGCCAATTATTTTACTCCGCATGGGACCCAACGTGGTCATCAGAACTCATTGGGACGCTTTATCTGGTAGAGCCCCCTGCATAAAGGAGACTTCGCTCGATTTTCATGAGGTTTACGTTACCCGACATCCACTAATATTCCGGCTGGTTGACGGGTTGTCAATCCGACTTGGGATTGGGGCGCATTAATCGCAGCTTGTCTAGGCTACTCGCATAAGAGCAGCGCAGTAGCTATCGAGGAAAAAAAAAAAAGTGTCGAGAAATTTTTCAGTGGTTTTACTGCCAGGTAAAACAAAGAAAAATCAAAAAATAAATTGCATAAAATTTATTTGGTTCTATTGAAGATACGAGATTTTTTTTTTTTTTTTTTTTTGTGATCTTGTGAGTTAGGTAATCGCACGAAAAAAACAGCAGAAGGGCGCGCAGCGAAGACGCCACGACACTGGCCAGCGGCAGGTCGCGACACGGCCAGCCCGCGCGTATGACAAGGCTGGCTTGCACGCCAGGCAAGCAAGAGCGCTGCGCCCGACGGCCTGGCCACAGGTGTCGCGACACAGTACCCCGTATCAGGCTGGGCGACCTCAGGTCGCAATACAAAGACGCCAGGGCCGCGGAGAGCCACGCCTAGCGCCCGTAATACGACGCAGAGCCGCGATACTGCAGCAGGCGCACACGACACCCGCCGCCGCGCGGTGGCATGGGTTCCAGGTCACGATACACCCTTTACCGTGACAGGGGGTGACCTTTGCTGCACACGGCCAAGCAGCAAGGCCGTGATACAAACGCCACGACACGGCATTGCGGCGCCCGCAACACGGGCGAAGGCGCGGCTCGGGCTTCATTATGATACAATTTTTAGAGTCACGACAAGTTCGCGACACGGTGCGCCCATGCACCACGACATCGGCTCCCAATAGGGCGCGACACTCCGCCTTCAACATAGCCTGACAGGGGGCCAATGACACGATGTGCCCAGCAAAGACGACACTGCGCCTAACGCGACGGCACGCATTGCTCGCCTTCATATAGATTAAACCCCCAAAATAAATAATGTGCCTACAAGAGCCAGCACCTTCTATACCTATGTCATTTTGGATACTTGCCACTAAAATTATTTTCTAATGTTCAGGATTTAAAATAAGTAATTCGTGATATGACACCGCAAGTGCACAGTCATAAGTAGTAAATCTGAATGTAAGTCCGTGTTTCATTCCCACAAGAGATTGATAAGAATGTGTCAACTACCTGCAACTACTAAAATTTCATACTATTTCGACTCAAAACTCGCGGTGAAAATTCATCAAAACAACAAAAATTAAAATCTATACTATTGGAATGTGCTCAAATTAAACTAAACAAAATGATTTACTTAAAATAAATTGTACATAAAAGAATGGTTTGAATCACATCATGAGAAACTAAATCATCAATGAATAGCAAATGGAACAAATGTAATCACACAGATCCGCTATTTTGAGTCTCATGCATGGATCCATGCTTTATCCAAGATTTCCTAATTATTGGAATCGATTTCCTTTCAATCGATGACATCCTGCTTCTCCGAAGACAAGATCCAACCACAAAAAATTCGTGATTCCACATTCTCTTTCAAGATCTCGCATTTTTCTTCTCAATACTCACACCCATTTCTACGCGAGAACTTACTTCACCTTCCCGTAATATTAGCTAAGTTCTACTACTTAAATGGTGGCTCAACCTCCGCATCTATGGGTTTATCCCTTTCCCTGACATCTGTTAACACGGGATCGGACGCATCAGATTAAGGTGAACTCGATTGTCGAGTATTGTTAAATACACCCCTCCAACTTCCAATTGGCGGAGCGAATGGGGATTTATCAAAATGGAACCCCGTATTCGCGAATTCGCCAATGGTAAATAACATAACGCGTAAGAACGCCTCAACTCTTCGTGAATCCGACTGGTGGTCACGCGCAGAGGGCATCCCGATATCGAGTAAGATACATTCCCTCAAATGGTACTCGGTACTACCATCGGGAACTTCATCCATTAAAACGACACCGATTGGCAAAAATCGAACCCAAATTAATTCTCCGAATTGTGAAGGAAAGATTGTAACTAAATGTAAATCAAATCCGTATGAGTCGCTCTCCGATTATCGTATCGCGATCAAGAAATGGAGGCCGAATTAATGCGACAACCACCGTGAATTTGCACAACTGGAAGAAACGTGATTCCGTAAATTTGTCTAGATTTCCATAAATTTCAGCAAGAATATCAAGAAAACAATTAACTAAAAATCCACCAACTGCCTCTCGCATACCGTATTTCAAAAACAAGAAAATAAAACCAAAATAAAATCTTCCACTTAAAATATACACTGAGTTCCCTTCTTCCCTTTGCCGGTAGTGAAGAAGGAGAAAACTACTTTACTATCTCGAAATCTCTATTTATACCGCCAAAAGGAAAAGAACCGCCGAATCCCCAAAAAATACCTGTGGAAATTCAGACAGTGCCTAGCCCATCGCTCTATGTCGCGACCAGCTGATGTCGCGACATGGAATTCCTCATGGCCTTTTCGCGATCACCGCGACCTCTCCTTTTCAAGGTAAACTAGCTTATTCAGTAAAATCCTCGATTAGTGGTCGCGAGCATCAGCGATGTCACACATCTGCTCGCGTTTCTTCACGCCGATGTCGCGACTCAAGCTGATGTCGCTGACACTATTATCTTCTTATTCTTCCAAATTTTCGTGGTCATGACGCTTTAGGTCAGCAATCTTCACTTGCCATTTGTAAGACGACTTCATGTTGTGACCTTGATTTCTTGGTTGCAATTCTGTTGGTGTTTTTTTTATGTCTTCATAACTTATTTTGCCGCCGCGACCCCACGTGACGCCGACCTCATTTCCATTTCTTTTCTTCAGTCGCTACCTTACTCCACGCTGTAACCGATTTCTTCTTTCCAACTATTTTCCGTGTCGTGATATCAAAGTGATGTCACGACATCCTTTTCTCAAGCCAAATTTTCTTAGGTCGCGACCGATTGTGGTTTCGACATCATTCTTCTGCTAAGGCTTCAATTCCTCGCTTTCATGTCGCGACTCCGCATAGCATGTCGCGACTTCAATTTAACCCTTAATTAAAACTAGTCGCTAATTTCTTTTACTTGCGAAGATCTCTCAGGGCTTCAGATGCATCCTTGTCGCGACCTTAGAGTTATGTCATGACATCATTTTTCTTGCTAAGGTCGCGACATCGAAATGAAATCGCACATGAATTCCCTTCATTCGATCGTTTCCCTTTAATCTCGACCATCGCCTCTTTCAGCCGTGAACTTCCTTTTCAAGCCGTCACCGACTCTACCTGCCTCACGCTCGCCTTCTTCAAAGCCAAATTTATGGCCGTCGTGACTTGGAATCACTGAAACTCGAGCCCCGTCGCGACTAAATTCCTCGCCAGACCTCACCCCATTGAGGCTACCTCTTCCGATTTTGCTAAAATTTGATTTTCTCAACGTATTTTCCCCGCATTGAAATTTGGAGTCAATTATCACTTTTCTCTCGCAAAACAATTCAACATTATTCTATAATAAACTTTAAAATGAATTTTAAAATCTAATGAGTTTCGACCACCACTCCCCTTAACTTAAAATTTTGTCATTCCCTACAAAGAAGAGAAATGATCGCTTGTCCTCAAACAATATGCTTAGAAAAT
Source organism: Tetrastigma voinierianum (assembly GCA_016808115.1). Taxonomy (NCBI): domain Eukaryota; kingdom Viridiplantae; phylum Streptophyta; class Magnoliopsida; order Vitales; family Vitaceae; genus Tetrastigma; species Tetrastigma voinierianum. The sequence goes on from JAEQBH010002079.1 coordinate 579,446, forward strand.
TTCAAGGACATTTTCTCCGACTGCATCACGCCTTCCCATTCCACCTTTTCAACTGAATTACACAGATACCAAACATTATTTTTAAATTTATTGATGCAAGAACAAGATATGGGTACATTTCTAACACAAAATTTTTGATAAACTAATGTATTTAAACAAGCTTTATTTTACAAGTCTTGTTCTCGTGTGTGTGTGCGTGTCATCAATCCTTTTCATCTTCATGTTGAATTTAGTAAATCTTCTAGAGTTTTCTTAGATCGCTTGTCAAAGTCCCATAGCTTTGTTTTTCACATTTATCTCCTTACTAATGTAGGTGAATTCAACCTTCAAAATCACCGGGAGGTCTTTCAGCTTGTAATGTCGGGGCTTAGGTAATGTGATAATGGAAAATTTAGTTGAAAATTACCCGCTTCCATCTTTTCTACTAATTTGTCGCTCCAACTTTCACCCTTTTTCTCGTTTTTCGATTCTCCTCAATCTTAGCCCGATTTATCTTTTTGAATTCTTTATGGAATTTCACTCATATATGTACTTGATTCAGCAGATTCCTTGTCTTCTTTAACTCCTTCGCTTATTTTTCTAAGATTTGGAATAGTGCAATACTTTGGCTTTCAGTTTCTATTACTCTTAGAGAACTAGCTAGCAACTCCCATACCAGCCAAGATTAGGTGCTAAATAAAACACCCCTACGAGCTTAATTGCTCAAGGAAATAGGCCACAAGACAAAACTTATTCCTTATTTCACTAATCAGCTTTACTTCTTCAACTCTTCATTGTCAAAATTCGAAATATTGTTTCAAATTTGTTTCTTCCTTTATACTAAACTTTTTCTGAACTGGAAACTAGATAATTCAGGGCTCTTTGGTCGTTGCGTTTATTGGAAGGAAGGGAATTTCGCTTTCACTAGTCGCTTATTGAAGAAATAAGGCTTATTTGGCTCAAATCAAGGAACTAGATATGCTTAAGCATATTTCGAGGTAGGCTTAAAGCTTTTAAGTCGCTACGATGGCCTCTAATCATTTGTTAATAAGTTTTCACCTAGATTTCAGCCAATCAATAATCAAACAAGCTCTAGGACTATAGACTCTAATTTGACCTCCAGAAGATGCTCCTAAATTTCGTCAAAGTTTCATAAGTTTTGTTTAATCTAAGTGTGTATTATTTATTCAAGACTTGTATTTATTTACCGTTTACTTACATTATTTTAACCAAGTATTTTGTTCCATCAGCAATAACCAATTTTCAAATTTTTGCAAACTAAACCTAATTGTAAATAAAGCAAAGAAATGCTCATAATTCCGCTTAATTATTCAGCCCCCGATTCTTTCAAATTTCGTCTTTAGAAAGAAACTGAATTATTTATTTGATTCTTAAACAAAATAAAAAGGACAATGTAAAACAAAATCTGATCATGAACATTCACTTTTGTAAGCTTCAATGTAAATTTTATTCAAATATCAAAATATTTGAGGACAGATAACTGGGCTTCCTACAAATAAATTGTAACTAAATTCAAGAAAAACTCTCTATTTCTTGATCTAAAATCCTATATCTTCTTCCTAAAGGTTGCGGCTCCTGCTTCAAAATTTGGTTCACCAGACCTTTAGCTCCTCCAAGAGTGATTTGGCAGTTAACAAGGTCGTTCAACAAATTGGAGCTTTTTCTCCCTTTTCTTTGGAGCTTCTTCGGGCCATGGGTTCTAATTAAATCTCTTCTTCCAATTCCTTCCCATCAACCACTCACTTGATTACACACAACATTTTATGGAACAAAGAATGGAATTAGCTTGTTTTCCGATCTATCTAATCCCATAAAAACTGTGTTCGCAACTCGGGGGCCTTCTTTTCCTCGCCTCCCTTTTCTCCATTCCCTTCGCTATTTTCCCCTTTGTTCTCTCATCCTTTATGTTGAATCGAAGCCCCTCGGGAACTTACAAGGCCATTATTCTCTTCTTTAAATTTACGATGAGTGGATTAAATGAGGTTCTCGATTGCTATTCGATATTTCCAACTGAGATTTTTGGCCTTTGATTGAGAATTTTGATCGTTTTTCTTGATTTTATTAACTTCCCTCTGATTATTCTCCTCGAAACTGAGCGTACTCAACAAATTGGTTAAATCAAGAAATGAATTTCTGCTTTCCGGGACACAACTACTTTCTATTTCAACAAATTTTGAATGAATGTTGCAAAATCGAAAGGTTTGGGGGAATTGTAGTTTAGTGGATTTTGAATGAGAATAGACGCCTGGTTTAATGTCATGACGTTAAGCTCTCGGGAGTCAAGACATTAACTATCGGGTCACTAATGATCACAATGACTTTTATTTTTTTTTATTCATTGACACCCAAAATTAGAGGTTTTACTCTTCTCATGCTTTTTGTGGTCACGACTTGTATTTTATGTCGTGACTAAAATTTAGGTCACGATGTGGAAAATTGTGTTGCAACATAAAAATGTTCTTTCCTCTCTTTATTTCTATTGCGGACTCAATTTCATTATTTTGACTTACTTTTCACTTTATTCTTCACATCCAGCACTCTTGGTTGCCACTTTTGGAATTAATGTTGCAATCCAAAACATAAACACTAATTTCACAAATAATTTCCAATATATCTACTCCCATTCAAAACAATTCATAACTCAACTCATCCTCAGATCATGCAAAATTTAGCAACTTTCTATCATAAGCCTATATTCAATGCTTAAGCATCAAAACAAGATAAAATTCCCCAAACTTTCAATCATGCTATATCAAAGACAAATTTAAAAAAATTCAAATCAAGAGGAAGAAGAAAAACTCATTCTTTTAGTCTCTTATGCCGATAGATGCTCAATGCAGATGCTCCTCATTTTCAGACAATCTTCATTATCCTTGTGAAACAAAAATATTTAACTACTCTTTAATCACTAATGAATACAATTATGTGAATCTATGAAAAATTTTAAACACTAAACTGTAAATGAACAAGAAAATGAAACAACCAGTGTAGATTGCCTTCCACAAAGCCGGCTCCATTTTTAGTCTCTAAATTGACTTTCTCGCCGCCATCGTTTATTTCTTCACCTTCATTCAAAACTAAGGGCTTATCTTCCAATTGCTTTTTCCCGTTGTACGCTTTTAATCTCCGAATTACTAACTTTGAATCCCCATGATTGCCGGTTCTAAGTGTCACCGCCCAAATCAGGTGTGCTTGATACCACTGTGAAATGGTCCACCCATTCGATTTCAAATTTTCCCCGGAAAGAGTCTTAGTCCGGGAGTTGAATAATGACCCGATCTCCGCCTTGAATTCTCCTCAAAATTCGTTGATCATGCCATTTTGTTTTATCCTTGTAGATTCTAGCACTATCATAGGCTTCATTCCTCAACTCTTCCAATTCATTTAACCTGAGTAAATTCTATCTTCCTTAGTTGTACTTTAAATCAAAAATTGCTTCACGTCCACATACTAAGTATTCTGAATTTCAAGAGGTAGGTGACAAGGTTTTCCAAAGACAAGTCTCAGATGGGACATTCCAATGGGAGTTTTAAAGTAGCCCCAGAGGCCCATAGCACTGTCAAGCTTCAAAGACCAATCCCTCATGCTGTAATCCACGCTCTTTCCTGTATCCTTTTATTTCCCGTTGGAAACTTCACCATTTCCATTTGTTCGAGGATGATAAGCTGCTCGGTACAGGTTTGATACCACATCCGGCTCATGAGTTTGTCAAACACCTTATTTGCAAAATGGCTCCTCCATCACTCACTATAGCCTCCAGCCCTAAGTCCACGAGAATATTTCTTTGTAAAACCCCACAAATCGTATTGACATCATTCTTTCGATCAGCCGCTTCTACCCATTTTGATACATAACCACAAATAGGAGTATGTATATATTTCCAAATGAAACTGGAAAAGGTCCCATAAAATCCATTCCCCATACATCAAACAACCGCACCACTAGATTCCTTGTGGCATCTCATGCCTTTGGCCGATATTTCCCATCTTTCGCATCATCACACAACTTACCCGCTCAAAAACAAATTTTTAAAAATCGCAGCCGCAGAATCCCGACTGAGAATTTTATGGGCCGTTTTATCTCCTCGCAGCGGTCCTCCATAAGGTGATGCATGACACTTTTTAAAATCTCGCTTTTGCTCACCTTCCGTACACATCTCCTTATTATCAAATCACGCCTTAAACAATAATGGGTCATCCTGCATGTAGTACCCGCTATCATCCTTAGCTTTTTTCTCTGGCTGTAGTCGAATTCGTGGCATAATTCCATTAAGCTAAATTCACAATATCGCATACCAGCGGATTGAGGATACCAAAAAATAACCGGGCCATCCGAAAATTTTCCTGACATTTCTTCCTTCTCAGACAAAGGGTTTTCTACTCTTGACAAGTGATCACCTATCACATCATACTCACCTTTTATCTTTATTTCAAATCAAATTCCTGGTAATAAGAAAATCGACCGACACCCTGCCGGCTTCTTTCTTTGCCATTAGATATTTAATTGTCGCGACGATCAATGTGTATACAAATATGGACCCCAAATGTATGGCCCGAATCTTTTCTTACATGCAAATACTATCACAAGATCTCTTTTCAAGAAGAGTAATTTTTCTGCGGCTTCATTAAAGGCTTTGCTAGCATAAGAGATGGCCTTGAACACTTTTTTTCTATCTTTTCATTCAATACAAATTCTATCAGAAAAATCACTGCATCACACATGATTTCAAATTCTCTGTCTAACTGTTTCACATGACGGGAGCTTCAACTAGTCCGATTTGATTTTTCAAATGCTTTCTCAAGATTCATCAAAATAGAATTTAAGATTCTTCCTTGAAGAATCGCATGCCGTCTAGCAATTCTGAGAAATCTCCTCGATAACCTCTATAAATCCATTCCCAAGAAACTCGATCTCGACCGTAGTGGGTAAAGATTAGGTTTCATAATTGGAACTTTCTACCGGGTCTACCTTAAGCCCTACCATATAAATCACGTGGCCCCAAGACACCCTTTCCGTGAACCATAAAATGACATTTCTTCCCAATCTCGCAGCGCATTTCGTTTTCAGACTTCTTGGCATCACCCAGTTATGCATTGTTTAAACCTGATCCATACACTGTGAAATCATCCATGAAGACTCCATAACTTTCCGCTAGATCGCAGGAATATGTACATCATGCATCTTCGAAGGTACTGTGGAGCATTACACAAACCAAATGGCATTCTCCTAAAAGCAAAAGTACCAAATGGGCATGTAAAAGTTGGTTTTCTCCGATCTTCAGTGCAATAGCACTTACATCCTGAGATCCATCAAGAAAACAAAATTTGTGGGGTGTCCCGCCAACCTATCAAGCATTTGATCAATGAGCGCGTGTGGGAAATGATTCTTCGTCAAGTAAAGATTCAATTTCAGAAAGTCACACTACCAATCTCCATCCCTGGTCAGCCTCAGAGGGGAATCAGCCTATTCTTTCATTTCGATCATGTTGAATCCACCTTTCTGGGGAACCACATGTACCGGGCTTACCCAAGAACTATCTCGATATAGCATATATAAAACCCGATTTAATCATTTCTGTAATAACTTCTCTTTTTCGATAATCTCTTTTATTACCGGGTTCAAATCTCCTTGATGTTCAATATAAGTTTCGTATTATCTTCCAAAGAATATTTGCGTAAGTATTGCCAAATGGGAGGGACTGATAATCTCTTCAGATCTTCAGACTCGAATTAAGCACCGCTTCCTCAGATTTCCTCGCACTACCAAGAACTTCGCTTTTCGCCTACCAATGCGCTTGATATGATAACCGGCTTTCTTTCTCCTGCCTCTAAAACTCATATTTTAAATGACTGTGCAATTCTTTCCAATGTTAGCCCTTCCGCACTAGCTTCCCGCTTCACGAGTTTGCCAAGCCGGGTCGCTAATTTCATCTCGACCGCTTTCATTTATACTAGAGACTGCTTCTCGTTAAACACAATCAAGGCAATACTACAATCAAAGCTCAAGGTAATCGAAAATCATTGATCTCAATTTTACTGACAGAGGTCAATGATACAATCGACCAATTCATCATCGAAGGCTATTGTTTCTGCGCCTATACAATTGTCTCCGCCTACATTGGGGATGTCTCCTGCATCTTATTAATATTAAACCGCACCGCTCATCCCCAACTCGAGTGTCACCACCTTTCCGCACGTCTATCATAAGTGTACCCTACAGAAAGGCCTTCCCCAAGAACAAAGGAACTCGCATTCTTCCTCCATCTACATGATAACAAAATCCACCGGGAAAATGAATTTCCCAACCTTGATAAGTACATCTCTAATGCCTTCGTCAGGCACATCTATCATTTATCCAGAATAGACCACTACGGGGTAAGTTCCCAAACTAAGTCTCTCGCACCACCGAGTAGAGGCATTAAATTTATAGTTGCGCTGTAATCACATAAAGCTTTCAATCTGTGATTTCATGGAGCAAGGAATGGTGGAAATCGCCAAGGTCTTCATCTCACTGAGCTTCACGGGATAATGGCACTAAGCAAGAATAAGTTAACTATACCCTCACCATCTTTCTTTCTCGGCCAACATTTTAAATTTTGTGATAAAGAGGCATTCAATGACCACTCCGCAATGGGATATTTATTTCATTTTCTGAAAATATCCAAGAATTTAGAAACTGCCTTCTTCGACTTCAAGCTCCCAGGGGAATGGTAACCGTGTGTGTATGTTTCGGTACCCTTCCTTCTTTTTCCAGTCATTACTTTTAGCTTTTCAACTGGGTCAGTTTTTCCTTCTTCCTTTCGCCTCTTCTTTCTCCGCCACTTCTTCCCTTCCGCCTTTTGTTGTCGGCCAAATCCTTTCCCCACTTCTAACCGAACTGGCCATGCACCAGTTCTTCCGAGTGCCACTAGTGGAATGTACCCCTTGCCCCTCGCATATTCAGGGCCAATTCCTACTTGTGTCTCTAAATTTTTCAATGAGGCACTCAGTACCTTCAAACATCTGAAAGTATCGTGACTTGAAAGATCAAGTCGAGTAGTTTCGCTCATGAATCTGTAATAGCCTCTTGTTATCCCCCTATGAATCAAAAGACTGCTCTTCAAATGGCCGGGCTTCCTCTCACCCCGAGTAATATTCATTTCGCTTCAACTCCTCGTGCCACTGAACCTCGTGCGGGTCGATATCCTTGTCGAGGATGTTGTCCCTCGCTCGTCGTAGTGCCCCTCCACCATATGAGAAATTTCATGGTTCCTCAATGCCGATTGTAGTGTGTAAAAGCAGGATTTGGGCTCTGAAATGATAACTTTGCTCGCTCACGTACTTAACCTCTCATCACTATGCTAATCTTCTTATGTTGGCACGCGCACTTCTTTCATTAGTTCTTCCACTGCCTCCTATTTCATGAGTTTATGTACTTTCTCTTTGCTCGGCCCATCCTATGCATTATGGCATCCAACTCGCTTCCATGGTCACATCTCGTCACCTCCTACGAATTTCTTTTCCTCTGGTCGCCTCTTGAAAACCTTATGGAGCTCTTATACGCATTTTGCTAAATCTTGATCGATTCCCCTACCTCAAAGACTTTTTCGCTTGAATGCTCCACAAAGATGAAGCATCGGAGTACGCCCTTTTAAATGTATCATTTGAAAGCATGATAATACTATGTCCATCCTGGTCTTCAAATCTATTCCATGCATCGCACTCAAAGAAACTTGAATTTTTCCTAAGCTACATATGTGCTCTCATCTTCCCCCTTTGTTGAATACTATTATTCCCCCGTCATTCTCCGAAGTGAGAGAGAGATGGGAAAGAATCTCCCAAGTAAGCTCTCACCAATCCTCCTGGGCATCACAACCATATGGTAAATGGGATTCATACCATGGCCATATGTCTCCCAAAGAAAATGGGAAGATGCAACTTTATCACCTCCGGGTTCACACCATTCTAGCTTCACCGTATTTGCCATTATGAGAAATCTTCCTGTGTGCTCATTCGGTCTTCTGTGGGATGACCAAGAACCTATGTTGCCGAACCATCAGAATCTAAAGCCTCTATTTTTAGTTCAAAATTACTCTCAGATCCATAAGAGGTCAGTCTCGATCAAGAATATTCTTCCTCAATAATAGCTCCAGAATCCTCCATCGCTCCCGCAATGGGGGCCTTCGTCACGTCCCCGTCCTCCTCGTTTCTGGTCATGTCTCTCTTCCGCCAGCTGCTTCTTCGCACTCCTTTTGTCTTTCTTAAGCTCCCGAGTGTTCTCTCCACTCAAGGTCCGGAATCAGCCGAACCTGCTTTCCTGGTGCATTAAAGGTTTTCCGTAATCAAAACACACCCGCATTAATAGGCTTAGTCAAACTTAAATAATTATGTCCAACATGGTCATAAAATATAATGATGTAAATAACGCTTGAAAAGCTATTTTTGTTCTTTCTTAAAAATGTCCAACGGCATTTCCTTCTTTGTCAGATATCGATCTAATTAATTTTTCAACTCTCAAGAATCCGGGTACATACAAACTGTCTACTTTTCATAGACTAAAACTCTCAAAATAACAATAAAAATTAAGCAAAGAGTCTTACAATTCCTCTGATAACCACGCTTACCTAGATAATTTGGCTACCAGCACTTTCTCTCTTAATGTCCGTGGATTAAAAATATAGTTCAAATTTCCATGACACTCGCAAGTGCACAGCCACAAGTAGTAACCAATGTAAGTCCGTAATTCTCCACCCCACACAGAGATTGATAGCTTAATTAATATTGTGTCAACTAATTAACTACTAAAATTTCATACTATTTCCGACTCAAAACTCATGGTGAAAATTCTTATCAAACAAATGTACTAAAATCTATACTAATAATGTGCTCAAATTCAAACTAAACAAAATGAATGACTAAAATAAATTTCGTACATAAAGAATGGCTTGAATCGCCATCGTGAGAAACGAAACTACTAATGAAATACAATGGAACAAATGCAATTCCAAAAGACTACATCCGTTTATTTTCTGTTTCCTATGTATGGATTCAAGGTTTGTCCAAGATTTTAATTACTGAATCGATTTCCTCCCTTTCATCGATTAATATCCCTGGGCTTCTCAAGACAAGATCAAACCACACCCCCAGATTCCACATTCTCTTCAAGATCCGTATTTTTCTTCTCAATACTTCTCACACCCATTTCCGCTGACAAATGAACTTTGCTCACCTTCTCGATATTAGCTGTTCTACTACTTAAAATGGTGGCCTCTCAAACCTCCGCATCTACGGGTTTATCCCTTTCCTTGATTGACCCAAGCTAACACTGGACGGACGCACTCAGAGATTATGCAACCTCCGATTGTTGATATTGTTAAATGCTGCACCTCCAACTTCACCAGGAGCGAATGGGGGATTTATCAAAATGAACTCGTAGCTCAAAGAAGCCACAATGGTAGTCAACATACCCAAAAGAACGCCCCAACTCTGAATCTCCCGTCATGGTCACGCCAGTAGGGCATCCCGGATATCGAGTAAGACACATCTCCCTCGCCACAACTGGTACTAGGTAATTACCATTGGGAACTTATCCATTAAAACGGCACCGATTAAGTAAAATCAACCTCAAATTAATTCATAAATTGTGAAGGAGACTGTGAACAAATGTAAATCAAATCCGTATGAAATCACACTGACATCGTGACGCGACCAAGAAATGGAGGCCGATCACTTAATAACCACCCAGAATTGCAATAAATCCGAAAAGAATGCATTCCAAAATTGTCTAGATTTCCATAAATTTCGGTGCAAGAATCAAGAAAAGAAATATAAACTAAAAATCCAAATTAACCCCGTCTCCGCACAAACATAGATTCAAAACAAGAAAAATAAAACTATACAAAAAATTAATTTAAAATATACACCGATTCCTCTTTCCTTTTAGTCGGTTGTGAAGAAGGAGAAAACTACTTTACTATTCAAATTTCTACGATAATCGTCAAAGAAAAGAACCGCCGAATCCCCAAAATACCCGTGGAAACTGAGCAAAAAGCCCAAATCACTTGCTCGTCGCGACCTCGTTGATGTCGCACATGGAATTCTCTTTATGGCCTGACGCCGCGACCCTTTCGTTAAAACCGCTTTGTCTGCGAAAACTCGATTAGTGGTCGCGACACTGCGCGATGTCAGCGGCATCTTTTATTCGAAGGTTTTCACGCAGCGATGTCACACCTCAAGTTGATGTCACACTCATTATCTTCTTTATTCTTCCAAATTTCCGTGTTAATGGCTAATCGCTTTAGGTCATGCACTAATTTTATTCGCTTGTAAGACTCAATGCTGCCAGACTTTGATTTCGCTCGCAATTCCGCTGTGTTTTTCGCCTTCATAACTTATTTATGTCGCCACCTCATCGATGTCGCACCCTTTAGCCTATTTTCTCAGTCGCTACCTTAGTTCCACGCAAACCGACTCAACTATTTTCCGTGTCACATCAAAGTGATGTCGAAGATCCTTCTTCTCACGCAAATTTCTTCTTAGGGCTACACCGAATTATGGTCGCGACATCATTCTTCAAGGCTTCAATTCCTGTTTTCATGTCAACTGAGCAGCACAATGCACTAATTTAACTTTTAATTAAAACCATTGCGACTCTTTACCATGGAAGATCCCCGCGTTTCAGAGCAGATCCTCGGTCAGCGACTTCAGAGTTAAGGTCGCGATCATTTTTCTCGCTTTCAGCGTCGCGGACATCGAAATGAAATCACACGAATTTCTTCATTCGATCGCTTTCCTTTAATTCAATCACGCCTCTTTGTCGTAATCTCCAAGTCACGACTCACTTGTCACGCTTCGCTTTCAAAGCCACCATGGCCGGCGTGACTTGAATTGGCCGGAACCGAGCTTCCCGTCACGACTTAAATTCCTCGCTGGACTCCCACCTCCACAGCCGATTTCTTCGATTTTTGCTAAATTTTGATTTTCTCACGTGATTTTCCTATAAATGAAATTTGAGTCACTATCACTTTTCTGCAAACAATTCAACATTATTCTAATAATAAACTCAGAAAAATGAATTAAAAATCTAATGAGTTTGACTCATTAGTTTGGTCGCGCAGCCACAGCCTGTGCTCAAAATGCACATCGTGGCACTCGAATAAGCTTTTGACTCAAAGGCACCGTTTACAACATCAAGCCGATACACCGTCATGGACACCGCTGGCTTTCAAAAAATATAAAATGAAATATAAAATAAAATAAAAGAAAATTTTCACAAGGCATGATTAATAATGAATTATTGTCTCGCATTACCCAGGATGCATTAAGATATGTATGGAAAAAATTTCTAAGATATGAATAGTGGTCTCGAGGTCAGATTACACCCTTCGAGATACTTCACTAAAACTCAACTCATTTGATTACGTGTAAATGGCTACCAGCAGGAGAGGACGATCGGCCCAGAGGTGCTAGCCAAGCACCACCAAGATTTCCGATTAAAAGCCTTGGCCGAGGCCAGATTTAAGGTCACACCTTGCATAGGCTAGTGCAACAGAGCTGTGAGGTCCGAGTAACCTGCAGGTCTGTGGCACACCATCCTCCGACATTCATAGGGGTGGAGGGAACTGGGGCCGGTGGCGTACCATTGGTTCACAGGAGAAGATACTGTAGGCGGTGAGACACCATACGACCAGATCGCACTAGCCTGATTCCACGGAGACAGCCCAAGTGTGGTGGAATCGGGCGAAGACCTCTATGACCTGTGAGGCAATGACTGGGGCAGAGTTCCAAGGATCTTTTCACGGGCAAGTATTTTCCTGGGCCATCGCGAGACATGCGAAGGCTCGGAGTTCCTAGAGCCGGGGCTGTGGGGCCAGCGATCGTGATTTACATGTGGCCAGTTCATCAGCAGTCGCTATTGACGATTATAGCCAATGTACCCAAGGCCGGAGGCTTGAGAATGGACCGAGATTGTCTATTCAAAGTGTGATTGTAGGACTTCAAGGCATTAAGACATGACTTATGGTTTGACCGCCATGACCATATAGAATGAGGATGCACGGCACTCGACGCGGTGTTAGTGGCAAGAGGAAGAGAGTAAGTCTTCTTCTAGTTGTTCTGTGAAAGAGGTAAGGCTTACGCCTATAAGGATTTCGTGAATGTGGTCGAGGTTATCAGCAATAAGGCTAAGATAGGCATCAAACATGCAAGACATATGATATGTTATTTCGGGCCGATAATTTAGACATACGAGATCGATCGCTCTTATTGTGGATCCTGTGATTTTTTGGTGACAGCATACCCATTTAATCGTAAGATGTGATGATACAGCTATCTCCACACCCTAAGATGGGCCGAGGAACCTGCGGCCGTAGGAAGACATAAGCACCTTCAAGAATACCCGATAAGCCAGAGGGGCCAGAGTCGGAGGTAGAGGTCAGCAGAGCCGTGACGCCCCCAAAACCTCGAAACCACATTGGACCACCCGTCAATCCTCACGGAATACTGGAATGCTCAGACCTGACATTTTTCACGAAATCGAGCAGAGTCTCCTTTTCAGACTGAAGCTCTACCTCCAAATACAACACCCTGGGATAAAACCCGGTTCCAACAAACAATATAACAACATGATTAAAAACACACGAGGTCTCATAAACCAATACTCATCATTAACATCTATATCCAACTATATCCAATAGTTTCAAGAGTTCAAATTTTTACTTTATACAAATTATATTAAAATTTAAATTAATACACGATACACTACAAACCAAAAAGCCACAATCCCGCTTCTAAACCTTAGTCTCGGACGAGCCGTCCCCCGCACGCTCCCCGCACTGTAAAATAAGATCTCTTCGACAAAGCAGCCAACGCCCAATGAGCGAATCACCCATGGCTACTTCCACCAAGGCATATGCAACGCTCCAAAATAAACACATATCTCGGCTAAATGCATGATCCTACTTGAATGTCTAACCTGATCATCCGTAATCCGAGTCCTCGATCGACTCCCACACCACCCAAGCCTCAGATGAGAATTCATTATGTTTATTTGCTCATGACAACCTCCGATCGTATACTACCCGGGCCGCCTAACGCATTGATATTATTTATGGATCACCGGGCGTATATCAATCGGGTCGCTCCGACGATTGATACTTTGGGTATACTCATCCATAATTACTACTTGCATAACCCTCCGAAACCATTTTCTAGACTCATCTCATGCACTCACCCTACCATCCTAGGTGTCCTAAAGGCATATGGAATGCATGGTGCCAATTCCATTACAAATTATAACACATGCAAATATATAAACATGCATATATTCACATAAAAATTAAATCACACAATCAAAGTGCGTAATTTCCGCATTTCATCACATCAAAATCTAGCTCACGGGCTAATGATCAAACACGAGCAATTCTACTTGAATTACTCGACCAAACACATTATTCACAAAATTTATTTTTGTGAATACTATTATCTGAATAGCAGGTCCCTGCTACTATTCTGAAAAATCACCAATCGTCAGTTCACTTAGTGAACCCGGGTTTCACGGCCATTTCGGCCCCATACAAACCAATACATGATTTAAAGCATAATTCATCACACAAAGAACAAATACCCAGGACTGTACAAATCCTCTAAAAAAATTTCCAACAATTTGGTCCCAAGATTTGGGACCGATCAAACGGCCACTTACGGCCTCAATCAACTCAAACATTGTAAATACAATTAAAAAAAGTGTAAAACCCAAGTAGGGAGAAACCCCTACCTCACGGAGTTTGTCAAACTCCTAACCGGTGGTCCACACGAGTCATCCGCGGCAGGCAGCCAGCCTTTCCTTCGTCTGCGAAGATCGACTACTTGATTACCGACATTCTGTGAGAGAAAGCATGACCTCTCACTGTAACCCACCATTTTTGGCTACTGCCATATCCTGACCGTTTTCTTCTCTTTTCAATTTGATAAGATGAGTACTATGCACTATTTTGGCATTATTCTCATTTAAAACAATTTCTATAATGACCATTATGTCCTTCTTTCCTGCTTTCGACATTTCTGCACTCATTCCCTACATCCCCATTTTCATTATTTCTCCACTCACGCCACTTACAAGATATGAGTACTTAGAGTTATATGTGACTTTCTGCCACATCGAAGTCGCTTTTACTCAAGACCTAACCGCGATGCCTCGAAAAACGTGGTCAACTCGGAACGCTCCCGACCCGACGAAATTCGACGCAGCGCTAGATTTCATGAGACAATTCCAAATCTGAAACTGCTTCATCATCCGAGATCTAGAGAATAAATTCCAGATTTTTAATCGAATTTACAATTCTCAGAATTGAAATTACGATTTCGCTCTTTCCAAATCGAATTTCTGCCCTACACTCTCCTTAAAAGGAATTTCGTCCCAAAATTCTAAACGATCACAATCACTCACATGCATGTGCAACGTGCACTCTATCATGCATGTAAACAGTCATTTAAATCTTAAACGACTAAACCACGTACCTTCATCCCTAAACAAGAAGGGATAGGTGGCCCCGTGATTGTGTCCCTCGGGCTCCCACGCTGACCTTGACTCCATGCTGTCGCCTGACAAGACTCACTAGCCCCACCCATTCAAGGCCGCAAACCCCGATCACTTCGCATCCGTACTACATACCGGTCCCTCCTCAAAGGTCCCATCAATGTCAACCTCGATCTGTCCTCAATCTACTATACGAGTCGGATCCCACAGATACTCCTGAAAGACGAAGACGTGAAACATCTCGTGGACACCCGATGCCGGGCTGCAGCTAATCTGACGCTACAACGCCTATCCTCTTGAGTATCTCGAAAGGCCCTATGAATCTCGGCGACAGCTTCCCACGCTTGCCGAACCTAACCACTCCCCTCTTAGGCATCACTCTCAAGAAGACGTGATCCCAACCTCGAACTCTAAGGGTCGACGCTAGACATCATCATAAATTTTTCCGCCTATTTCCAGCCGTGGGAGAAGACGCCGTCGATTAAGCTCACCTCCTGAGAGGTCTCAATCAACCGTAAACTGACGGAGCCTCTCCCACCTCTGGCCCAACATAATCTTGACTCACATAGCCTCCCATACAATGCCCTATGGTGCCACGGTATACCCACCGATAACTATTGGTTTGTAGGAGAATTCCACTACGGCACTGGGTTCCCCACCCTTCTTAAGACCCGTGGACGCATGCCTCAGAGCGTGTCCCCATCACCCGATATAACTACACCACGTGGTAACCCACACACAACCCTTACTTTGTGTGTAAACGCTGACCTTCCCAAGGTCACAATCACTGACAATCCAATGGACTGTTAACCTAGTCCATGTCATGAATGACATCCATATACCGAGCCCTTGGTCGCCAACAATCTGTCGCAATTTCCAAAGGTATCCAAATCTTGAGTCACTCCCGACCCCATCACTCAACCTAAGTCTACGTGATAACCTCGACCGTGTTTTTATCTCACTAACATAACTTTCTACTTACACTTCGAGTCTTTACATTCACTCAAAAAATCGGATATCTCCTGCCCTACACCCTAACTCAAGGGATTCTCACCCTCAGGGATTAACGGTCCCTTTGCTTTGCCCAACACACTCTAATCACTTTCACACGGGACCGAACAACAATAGCCTCATTGGGACGTGAAATTCTAAAGATAAATTAACACACACTCACCAAAGAGCGCGAATCGACCGTACTCTTGCACAAGAACAAAGCATTAATGCCATACTCCGTGCAATCTAATCCCAGTCCACCATGAGCGTAATCTCTGAGATCTCTCACTCATAATCCCGACGATCGTGATCAACTCTCACCCCATCCTAGTGGAAGAACATCTATAATCGTTTCAAAGGCCTTAACCTCTAAGCCTCCAAATCCAAGGTCAGTGGCCTGCAAGGTCAACCCGCTTGCTAGTCCCAATTATCGACAACCCGATGGTCAACTCATCCATATTTAAGCCTAACATCAACAACCACACAGTCTACCACCCTATACACCACGCTCAGCCAAGCAAGTAACTCTAATCTCGTCCTCGACTTCTCACTCCACACTCACTCTCTAAATTTATCCATACCGAAGTGCTCAGATAGCACCCCGAAATCAAACCGGTTCCTCCGACCATGATTTCAGGGGTGTGGAGAAACGAACTCGTATACTCTCCCGTTCTACACTTTAACTGACTGTGCTTCCCAAAGTCCCTGGATCCCCCGTCTCTGTGGCAACCCGCCTCATACGCCCAATCCCGGCCCTACTCCGAATCTCGTGAAGGTAGTCTTTTGCCTCTTCCCGAACTAGGAGCAGGCTGATCCTCCTTCACCAACACCCGCATCCCGAGTGCTCCAAGTATCCTCAATCTCTCTCCCATGGTCGAGCCAGCCTCCAAATCCATAGTCCATGTCCCGCAGGCAAAATCCCCACGATCCCGTCCCGAACCTGACAACTTCAGCCCATTCGAATTTCCTAATAACCCAAATAATCCCAAGAAACTACGATCTCAAGATTGGAGCATTCTGGCCTCTCCCAACTCATCACGCTCTCAACCTTCAGTCGACCATACTCCCTGCACGATAACTAATGTGGTCCCAAAATCTCCCCCGCAGCTAAACCTCGTGACCTCATCGAACTTGGGCCAGACAAATGGCGGGCCCTCAAGAATCAGAATATTAATCCTCATGATACTCATGCTCCCACTCCGACCGAGATCAAAATGTCATCCATGAAGAATACGAATAAACTGATCTGTATAAGGTCAATATCCTGCGCATGATCCATGAATACGCTGGCGATTCACAACCAAAGGGCATCACCGTGAACTCCAAAGTGCCCATAACGTATCCTAAACGCCTTAGGATATGTATCCCACCCCAACTGATGGTAACCAAAGGCGGAGGTCTATCTCGGGAGTAGACTCGCGCCTCCTCTCAACTATCAAACAAATCATCAATCCGCAATGGGTACCGATTCTGATCGTGAACTGCTCAACCTGGCTTCAGAATCACTGCACAATCGAAGGGTCTTGTCCTTCTTCTTCGCAAATGTAACCGGAAATACTTCATGGTGAAGTTCCCTGGCCTAATGAACTCCTTGTCCAATAACTCCTAGGCCGGACTCAGTTCCTACAACTCAACCTGTGCCATCCTGCATGGAAATGCTGTAGATGGGTGGAGTACTGCGTAATTGACATCAAGTTTACAACCCTCTACGGTAACCCGTAGCTCTGGTCCTAAAACACCATACTCGCAAACTACTCGAGGTAGATCTGGGTCCTGTCTTCCTCGTCCTTCTGTGGTAAGGCTTGCTAATAACCCGCTAACTGCCCCCGACACACTGACTGTGATAAACGTCCGGGGCAAAATGTCATGCTCGGTCTCCCGAAATACCACACGAGCAATGGGCTCCGAGTGTAAAGCAGAACCTCCTACGCCTCACAATCGATAACGACTCGTGTCGCCACCCAATCCATCCCCAGGATGACATTGAACTCTGACAAGTCCATAATCCTCAGGTCCACTGTAAGTAGAGTCCCCAAGATCTCCAACTTGCAACCTCGACATATCATTCCTATTCCTACTCTAACTCGAGAGAACTCACATACAAAGGCCCTCTAAGGTCTCTAGGAGGTCCTTCCCATTTCCACCATATTTGCTTCACCTCTAGCCGAACACAGCCTAGTCTAATCCCTGAGCGCCGAGGTATCTCCACGCCTTAACACCTTCTCGATTCTGCATAAACCAATGGTCCGCCACCACCTGATCTCCTCCCCGTGAATGCTGGGGAGGATGACGCGCCCTAACCTCCGAGGTTACCACGACCTCTTCCCGCCCACCCGCTATACCGCCAGCGATAAAGAATTACGTAATACCTACACCCCCGCAAAGCCCGCCGATCAAACACCGTGGTGCCCGACCACACCCCGGACGCCTTCACGCCCTCGCCCCGATCAAATGACCGATAGCTCCAATGGCAAGTTAATATCACACGCATCTCTAAGGCATAACCACAGCCCAGGACACTCATTCATACACATAAATCGCCAGATATCTACTATCCTCAGATTTACAGTAATGCAATCAATGCATTAAAATATTTCTTTTATCAACAAAAATTTCATTTTTGAAAATTTTATTTTTCGAAAATTTTGTCTAATTTTATTTGATTTGATTTGATTTGATTTTTTATTTAATTTAATAAATTTTTTTTTTTCGAAAAATTTTTGTATTGGGAAGAAGTATTCATTTATGACTCAGAATGGGGTGATCGAATCGAAATCGGGTCAAAACAGCCGAGGCAATCGAGCACGTCCCCGGCCGTTTCAAAGAAGACGGCCAAGCCGCCCCAGCCGTGTGTCGCGCTGTGTCCCGCGCCGCCGCACGCCACACGCCTGGGGCCGCTCGCGCCCATGCCGCCCGCGGGCATCCCGTGTTCGCCGGCCGCGCCGCCTGGGCCGCCCTAACGCTTTGCCTCGCACCCCCGTGCGCCCGTGCCGCGCCCCCCGCCCCTGGGGGCCGCCGCCTTGCCCGTCAAGGCTCTCGCCGCCCCGCGGGCCCCAACACTCCGCCCACGCGCCCCGCCGGTCCCAGCCGCTCGGCCCGCCGTCTCGCCTCGGCCGTGCCCGCCTGGGCACCCAGCCCTACCAATGGGCGTGAGCCCATTCAGTTCTGCACCCTTTTTTTTCCATTTATTTCCCAAATTATTGAGGGCCACCAAAAAATATATACACCTATTTTTTTTTTTTTTCATTTCCAGAGTAACAAATAAATTTATAAAATTTATTTTCTTCAATTTTCTTCCATCTTACAAACGGTAAACCTTAGAAAATTATATTCTTCACCTCATTTTTTTTTCATTTGGACATTTTGTCTAAAATCTCCTCAAACCTCTTGATCTCAACACTAAACCTAGTGGTTCAAACCTTAAAATTTATTAAAATTTTAGCTTATCATCCATTAAACCAAATGAATTTATTCAAATTCTATTTTATTTTCCTTCTGGTTCCGGGGCCACAAACTCCAGAAAAACTTCTAAAACTTCCAACACATCATTGTTTTCCTAGGTGCTAATCATCAAGCACACAAACCATACACAACATGATCACACATCATTCATGTTATGTATTATTTTTCACACAACAAATTTATCAAATCACAAACACATCAAACACATGTATGTCGTGGTCCTTAGTTTATCCCGGTGATTTCCTAGGTAATCTCATACCTAAACTCAACATCAAACCACACCTAAGCAGGATGTTCTACCCCGACTATGGCCTAAGCCCAAACCCTCAATCCTAGGCTCCATATACCTATACTCTAAGATCAAACCACCTACGGTGATAGATACCCCAACCCGAGCCCCTAGGCATTCGTGATACCCAATCTCCGATACCAAGTCACCTAAAACCCGGGTCCATCAATTACCCGCTAACTCCCTAATATCTTCAATGTCTGTGACCCGACATTTTTCACTAAAATCTGGGCAGAGCCTTCAGACGGAGCTTTAACCCAATACAACACCTCAGATAAAACCTCAACACCCCAAATGTACCCAATATAACTCTATGATTAAAACTACGTACTGGGCTCATAAACCAATACCACTGGCTAACATCTATATCCAACTATATCCAAGAAGCTCAAGAGTTTAAATTTTACTCTTATACAACTTATATTAAAATTTTAGAATTTCAATACACGTATACATCATAAACCAAAGTCACAATCCGGCTTTCTTCTAAACCTTAGTCTCAGATCAGCCGTCTCCCCGCACGCCCCCGTACTGTGAAATAGCATCCCCTATTGCAGGAGCTAATGCTCGCAGTGGAATCACCCCAAGGGCTACCTCCACCTATGCATATGTAATGCCTCCAAAATAAAAACACACATTCAAGCAAATGGCTGATCCTACGAGTCGTCTAATCACATCCTCTGCACTCGAGTCCTCATCGACTCCCACACCCACCCAAGCCTCGTATGAGAATTATTGCGTTTATTTGCTCGTGGACAACCCTCTCCGATGTATATATATCAATCGGGCCGCCTCCGACGCATTCGATATTATTTTGAGGATCACCGATGTATATCAATTGGGTCGCTCCGACGATTGATATTTTTGGTATGACCATCCGATAATTATCATTTTGCACAACCTCCAAACCATTTCTGTATTCATCTCATGCACTCGACTCTACCACCCTAGGGTGTCCCAAAGGTATACGAATTTACGGCGCAAATTCCATTACGTTTATAACACATGCAAATATATAAACAGTGTATATTATATTCACATAAAAATTAACTGCACACCACATATGTAATTTCGCAGATTTCATCACATCAAAATTAGCTCACGTGGGCTAATGATCAAACACGGTGCAATTCTAATGGAATTACTCGACCAACACATTAATTCACAAAATTTATTTACTATTCTCGGGAATAGTGAGAGCCCTCGGTACTATTCCCGGAAAATCACCAATCCTTCGGTTCATAGTGAACCGGGTTTCCATGACCATTTCAGGCCCATTACAAACTGATACATGATT